>OX246754.1:147561928-148159428 GCA_945910035.1 Brachypalpus laphriformis
ATTCTTCTGGCCGATGCTCCGCCAAGCTGTGTGTTAATAATCCTGCATGTAAGCAATTGATTGATCAACACTCCGAGCGAGGTATCCACTTTCAGATTTACAAGTGCGTCGGTAATTGCCTTTGGTTTGACATTGTTAAAAGCTCCCTCAATGTCAAGGAAAGCCACCATGGTGTATTCTTTGATGCTCAATGATTTTTCGATGGTGCGCACAAGCGAATGTAAGGCAGTCTCAACCGATTTGCCTTTGCAGTACGCATGTTGGGACGGCGAGAGCAGAGCTGGGCTAATACTTTGCCGAAGATGGATATCACTTAACCTTTCTAACGTTTTGAGCAGAAAGGACGATAGACTGATAGGTCGGAGATCCTTTGGTTCCACGTGCGAGCTCTTTCCTGCCTTAGGTATGAATATGACTTCAACCTCGGTCCATAGTTTGGGAATATAGACCAGATTTACACAGCCCGACAAGATGACTTTGAGCCATGGAAGCACAATGTCCTCGCATTGCTGAATTTCAGCTGGAATAACACCGTCAGGTCCTGGGGACTTGAAGGGTTTGAAACTGCGCATGGCCCAACGGATCTTTTCTGTAGTTATCAAGACTAACGAGTTGCTGCAAGGTTGAGGGGGGGGATTTCCCTCTTGCGATATGGCAACAGGGGAGCTACCAGGAAAGTGAGTATCCAGTAAGATGTCAATGGATTCCTCAGCAGAGGAGATCCAGTAACCATCCGGATGCAAAAGGAAGCTGGGTGTAGCAGGGCTTATAGAGAGGATTTTCCGCAACCTGGAAGCTTCCGAGGACTCTTCAATGCTGTCGCAGAAAAGTCTCCAGGAGCGTCGTTGCTCCTTCCTCAGTGAGATTTTGTATTTTCTGAGAGACAGTTTATAGGAGTCCCAGTCGGCCGTCTCACGGGAGCTTTTCGCAGTATTAAAAAGGAGCCTACTGTCTTTCCTAAGAGTACTGAGATTTGCATTCCAAAAGGGAGGTTTCATTTTACCTCGAGGTTTGCGGAGTGGGCAGGCCTCGGCCATGGCACCATTTAGTGCCGATGTTAGGGTGTTGACTAAATCGTCAAGGTCTTCAGTGCAAGAAGATTCAGTAGGCAGGTGGGAGGGAATAAGCGTTAATAAACGTTTCCTATAAAGGGACCAGTTGGTTTTCCTATAATTTCTAAAAACCTTCTGATCAGGCAGATAGTCATCAAGACTAAATTGGAGGTAACGGTGGTCTGAAAAAGAGTGCTCATCAGAGACTCTCCAGTCCTTAACCGAGTTATATAAATGATCGGAGACAAGAGGGATGTCCAGGAATTCTTGTCGGTTACGAGTAATGAAGGTCGGTTTGGACCCCCTGTTACAGATTAGGAGTTTAGTACTAAGGATAAAGTCAAAAAGTTGCTCACCTCTTACATTTATGTCGGAACTGCCCCAGATTGAGTGATGGGCATTCGCATCACAGCCAATGATGAGACCAGTGTTTCGGCTCTCTGCTACAGCAATCAAGCTCCCCAAGATGTCCGGGGGGAGTAGGCCCACAAAATCGTGACCTAAATAAGCCGATACCAGCCAGTAATTTCTTGATCGTAATTCCAGGTTGGTAGCGACTATGTCTTGATTGCTGAAATTAGAGAGTAAAAGAATGTTTAGATGGGTCTTCGCAAGGATACAGGATTCCGGTTTACCTTCCTTCCTTGCGTAGATTAATTTGTAGTTTAGAGTCTTGAGTGCACAAACCCGGTTTCCAACAACCCATGGTTCCTGGATCAAGACTAAGTCTTCCCCGTATTTGCTGAGCCGGAAAATGAGGGAGGCCGAAGCCGTGATAGAGTGATACAGGTTAATCTGTAGGATCTGCAGCATTGGGGCTACTTGTCGCTACAGATACCATTACCACGGTATTATTGGCTTCCTCTGAATCTGATGACAGAAGGTCATCCTCGAGAGAGAGGCCACATGGGTCACTGTGCAGGAGTGATGGTGAGGGAGATCGAGGACCAGAAAAGTCAAATTTAAAGAGAGCGTCAACCATTTCGGTGTCTGTCGACGAGGAGTCAACCCCCGTAAAAGATGGATCGGCGCAAGGGAGCGTGGGAAGGGGCTCGGAAGGAGAGGTATTCTTAGCTGGTGCAGAAGGGACTGCAACCTGCTTGGGAGGTACTTTCTCGAGCTCCTTCTCATCACATTTGTAGACTTTCAGGGTGATGGAGCTGAAACCATAATTAACTACCCCTTTAGAAAATGCCAAGGGGGCCAGAGACTCTTCATTGATGACAATGATCACACTTCTGACGTCTCCTCTCGGCTCGTCCACTTTGGCAATCTTCCAATTATGGGTAGGAAGGGAGCTGCTGTAAGCCTTCAGAATATCCAGGATGATTTTAGGATCAGAGGGTTCAGCCGGAATGGTAGCACGTGTTCTTGGTCGGTTAGGAATCTGGTCCTTTTCCACGACCTCCAACTGTGCACCTGGCCAAACCTGTACTAATCTGGAGACAGCAAGTTTATAGAGATCCTTGGATCTTTGGTCAGCGCAGGCAATGAGTTTGACATGCCCTTGATGCCAGCCACCATCCCAGCAGGAAACATCAATGCCGGGATGGTCACGTAGGATTTGGAGACAATTTTTGGCGAGTTTAATCTCCACCTTCCTCCACTTATCCGCCGTAATGCTGCCATCCGGATCGCTATGGTCAACGACCGCAATCTCCAAGTGTGCCTTAAGCACTTGGTTGAAGGGCTTGGTAGTAGCGATGGACTGTACTACCTTGGTCTTATTGGCAAGGGTGGGAGACTCATCCTGAGACCTCTGGCGTTTGGACGGCAAGTCCTTGCTGGATGAGTCGGGGGGGGAGCTGGACACGTTTGAGTGCCCAGCTTAGAGAAGTCTTATGCTTCTGGGTTCTGTCCTCCTCAGGAATTACCTGGATGCGGCGAATTAGCTTATAAGCTAGCCGGCTATCTTGGTAGGAGATCTTGGGGAGAGCGACATTCGGCAAGCTCGAATCCGAGCCGTCCGTCGCCCCCGAAAGAGATTTGAGAAGGGGATGTGGATCCTTCGAAGTGGAGGGCACAGCATGCTGTAAGCTCGAGGCCGAACAGTAAGCTGTCCCGGGCAGAGATGTTGAGGGGTTTGCCCCCTCGCGTTTCATGGTCTGGCTTTACGATCGGACCAGCAATCCTGGGGGCGTCCACCTGCTTGCAACTGCTTGCAACGCTAGTGCTAGGCCTCAAGGTCAATGCGCTAGATGGGATTGCCACAGCAGAGCTTGCGGGTATGCTTCCCAGGACGCTGGAAGACGGTTTTTTAAGAGGACCGTCCTCTTTCTTTATTTTTTTTATATTTTTTATATGTTTTTGTTTTTCATTCATAATTGGACCCACGAGTGGCGGAGAATGGGAGGTCGGCCTGCACAGAGATCCGGAGGTCGCCAGGTATCCGGATACTCCGTTAGCGACTGGACTATTATTTAAAGTGGGCCCCCAGCCAGGCTGATCCTCGGCACGGGTCGTATTACACCTTGATCCGGCCCACCGGAGAGGAGAGAGGGAAGGATAGGATATGAAGGGGAGGGATTAGGGCGACTACAACTTGGCTTCGTGTCTCATCTGGGGAAATACCCGAGAATCCTTGACCATTACTAGGCCCCTACACCACGGCGAGGTGTGTAGTCATGTAGGAGACCTACATATATAAATATATATATATATCCAAAAACAAGGTGACCCTGTCTGGTTTCCGCCTACCGAAAGGGGGTGCTCCGAGGGACAGAAGCAGTTTTTTGTGCGAATATTTGGACAACATTTAAAATTTTTTCCAGTTAAACCAGAACCCAAAGAAGAGCATATATTTGCTAGGGTTATAGAACTAAGTCAATTTTTTTTTTTTGTGAATTTCAATTTTTTTAATTACTCGTAATGTAATGAATAAGGTTAGGTTTAAGATTCGAAAAAAAAAGTTTCTGTACTTAAAGTGTGAATCAGACTTTCATCCTACTTGTGCTGCCGGCAGGACGACGAGGATCGCAAAAAACCGTAAGTAACTCAGTTTTTTTATGACCTCTGTATACTTAGAGGTCAAACACAATAAGTGCAGAACTATCCCTTTTTTTGTTAGTATTTTTCTTATAGAATATATATACATCTTTCGCTTTTTATTTTATTTTTATTTATTTTTTGTTGAATTAAACATTATATATAAAATTTGTGAATTACCTGGTTAAGTTAAGATTATGGTAATAAAGCTAGAAGAGCTTATAGATAAAGACATTTTTGGTGCTAAAATTGAATTTTGGTGATAAAGATGCGCCTTTAAATTCTTCTCGCGACAGGTGTGTGGACGATGGACCAGCCGATCACTATTAAATGAACGTTGACGTAACAGAACGGCCACAAGCGCATACGATATGACCTGACCTTTCACCCACTCTTCTCTGTAACGAACGCTTAGTGGTTTTGACTGGAAGATACTTTGAGCGGCCATCTCCCATCGATTCTGGCTTTGGATCGTGCTTTTAGGCATGAAGGGGAGGCCAGGCCAACCTTTGCCACCAACATCGGGCATGCCTCGGGTTCTTGGTGAACCTTTTTTAAGGAAGAGACTCCGGGAAGGAAGAGTTGCGATAGATAGATTAAGTTTAGTAGTAAGGGGGTAGCTTAGGGGTTAGCTTAAGTCATAAGGTTAGTATAGGCTTAGTTTAGGTTTAGTATAGACTTAGTAACATGTTTTTTTCTTCCCGATTTTCTCCCTACTAAGTGCATAAGTTCTAAGGGCATTTTCCTTTCATCTCTTTTCTATCCTATTCTCTTTTGTCTGTCCGATGTCGATTTAACGTAGCTTTCTTTCTCTATCTCTATTTTTTTTTTATTGGCACGATACAAAATGTTTGGTGAGCAGGAGGTGTATGGTGGGGTTGAAAAGAACTACCCCGTCCGACGAGCTTAGGCCGAGCAACCGCGAGCGTGCCACCGTCCTCCACACCTACACCAAAGATGCCTCCGTGGCCGTTTCCAACTCCCAACAGGTTTTTACAAAGAGCGGTGATAGGCCTATTTCCAACAGGAGCATATAATTTGGCGTGTTCGGTGGCAGATGAAATGCTCTCTTTATATAGAACCTAAGGAGTTTTTCCACCGTTTCAAATTGTTTTCCTCCCCATACTTGAGCAGCGTCGAAGAGAATGGATCGCGAAACTGATTCAAAAACTTTATATTTGCTGCTATGAGCCATATATTTGTTGCTGAAACATTTTTTCCCAGCAATGTTGATGGCTATTTTCGACTTCGACAATTTCTCTTTAAGGTGCCTTTCCATATTGAGATTTATCGTAAAATACATTCCGAGGTACTTATACTCCTTCAACACTTGGATAGTTTTCCCATTAAAGTGTCATTTTTATTTGCGCAGTTTCTGCCCCACCTCTTCTAAAAATCATTATTTGAGACTTACTCAAATTTACCACCAGATTCCACATTTTGCAGAATTCGGAGAGTCGGTTTATTGTAAGCTATAGAGACAAAAGAACTACGTCGTCTGCAAAGAGAAGGGCTTTAACAGTGCCGTAACTAAGGCGGTGCCAGCGGTGCCCAGGCACAGGGCGTAGGCCAGGAGGGCGCAAAAATGACTAGGACCAACTTTCAGGTAATGCGCGCTGAAAGATCTTTAAACTGTGACACTTGTTAGTCTCGCAACATTACAAACTCAAACAAGATATTAGTCCAAATTCTGAAATTCAAATAGCAGAGACACCTGCAACTGATAAGACCTAATTAGACGAAAACGATCCTGTTTCTTAGTTACCTTTAACTGATTCCGCTCGATGTTTTCTTGTCGAAAAAGGTCCTGATCAAGGAAAAGGTAATGCAAATATTTCTCCAAATGAAGACGAAAGACGAAAACTTCATATGCATTGGTTTACAAAAAAAACTGAGCAATGGAGAGATGGTACCCAAACCATAGTTGATGTACAGTAAAAAAAGAGATGCAATATTTTGTTTCCCATGTACATATATGTTACTTTTCAGTTCTTCCTCGACTAAGCAAATAAGACCAGCACTTGCTGATGCACAAAAAGGATTTAATGATTGGCGTCATTTAAGTCCACGTATCCCTGAGCACGAAAACTCAATATTTCATAGAGAAAATTGTATTAAATGGAAAACGCTAGAACAACAAATAAAGAGTAAGACCACAATAGATGCATCTTTACAAAAAGCTATTGACCAAGAAACAAAAAAGGGAAACATATTTTAAAAGTTTGTACTAGCATTGTATTGTTCTGCACGGAAAATAATTTACCTCTCAGGGGCTTTCATGAGCATATTGGAGAATCAGGATCTGGGGCTTTCTTAAGTGCAGTGGATATGATTT
This sequence comes from Brachypalpus laphriformis, assembly GCA_945910035.1. Taxonomy (NCBI): domain Eukaryota; kingdom Metazoa; phylum Arthropoda; class Insecta; order Diptera; family Syrphidae; genus Brachypalpus; species Brachypalpus laphriformis. Next base: position 147,568,301 of record OX246754.1, read on the forward strand.
CAAAATTCGATCCTGAACTGCACACATCGAATCGCTCAAGAAAGGAAATATTTAAAATTTAGGCCATATATTCTAAACGAACTAGTGGATATTCTTGCGTCTGTGGTCAAAAAACAAATTTTAGACGACGTTCGTGCGGCAAAATACTTTTTATACTTTCTGATTGTACGCCAGACGTATCGCATCAAGAACAGATGTCACAAATATTGAGATTCGTAAAATATCCGAGCAAAAAGTGACAATCGAAGAACGTTTTATAAATTTCATCCAGTCTCATGAAAAGACGGGCGAGGGATTGTCGAAAGAAATTTTAGAGAAACTAGAAGTGGACGGATTGAACATACAAGATGTCCGTGGCCAAGCTTACGACAATGGAAGTAATATGGCTGGAAAATATAGCGGAGTGCAAGCCAAAATAAAAAAAAATAAATGAAAATGCTGATTACGTGCCCTGTGAAGCGCATTCTTTGAATTTATCTGGCGTAAACGCTGCTAGTGTGACACCCGATATGATCACTTTCTCGGAATAATGTGTTTTTTTCGAGTTCTACGGTCAGATGGGAAACTTAAATGAAGCACTTGCAAATTTCTTTAAAAAAACAGGCTGACACTAGATGGGCCTCTAAAGCTAGAGCCGTCAAAGTTTTAAACATGCAAATACCACAAATTTGGCAAGTGGTTAAGATTCTAACTACCAACAATTTTAATACGAAAACAACTGCTACAGCTAAAAACTTAATGGACCTAATAAACTTTAAATTTATATGTACCCTGCAAATTTGGGATCAAGTTCTAGAATCTGTTGATAGAGTAAATGTTGCTTTACAGTCGAAAACCATAACTATCGACAAAGCCTCAGAATTAACCAAGGGATTGACAAGGCAGTTTCAAAATGTTCGGAAGACTGTGGACAATGTTTTCGAAAAAGCTAAAAAAGTTTGTGATGAATGTGATATTGAAGATAATTTTCCTGAAAAGCGACGAAAGGGAGTAAAAAACAAGATGCAAACGAAAGTTAAGACGCCGGTTACGACATTTCCCAACAGCAAACATTCAAAATTCAGATAAATGAAGTAATTTATAGAATAACTTCTGAATTCAAATGGCGATTTGAAAAACTTCATAACATTCAAGATATGTTCAATTTTTTGACGATAAAAAGTATATCTACATATTCAGTTCAACAATTAAAGAAACATGCGGCTGATTTGAGTATTAAATATTCTACAGACATAAATGCCACAGAATTTTGGGCCGAAATAGAAAATTTAAAGAATCAAATTGAAGCGACTTCATTATTTGAAAAATGCGAATGTCAATCAATCCTAAGTCTTCTTAAGAGAATAGTACAACTGGACTTAAAGGAAATTTTTCCAAACGTATAAGTCGCTATGAACATTTTTTTAACGATGCCAGTGACTGCAGCTTCTTGTGAAAGATCATTCAGTAAACTCAAACTGATAAAGACATACTTGCGCTCGACGATGAGTCAGGAAAGGTTATCTGGCCTAGAAATTTTGTCGATTGAAGCTGACATAGCACGGCTCCTGTCGTATGATGATGTCATTAAGGACTTCGCTATGAGGAAAGCCCGGAGAGTAAATCTTTAAGTAAATAGTTGTCTTATTTTGTTTACGTTAACGGTTTGTATTTGGTGTTTTATGTCTATTATACCTACTTGTATGTACATATTTTGGCAAATATATTTGTTTTGTTTACCTAAAGTTAAAATATTTTTAATTATAACGGAGATGAGTACTATTCGGAACTGCACCCATTCTAACAAGTAACTAAACAAAAACTTGGATATCCGAACCTCGTAAAATCAGTGTATTTTTCGAGGTTGCGAATATAGAAGCTCGCACCGGGCGCATACAAGCCTAGTTACTGCACTGGGCTTTAATCAACACACCTCCATACCCAACCCCTTCAGGTAAAAAATCCACTATATCCTCAATGAAGAGTGCAAATGAACTTGGACTGAGAGCACAAACTTGCCTTACCCCTGATCCCGAACGAAACCATTCTGATAAGCCCTCACTATTCCAAACAGCTGCCTTGGTATCCTCGTACAGATTTTTAATTACTCGTCCGAACTTCAGTGACATACTCATGCCAAAGAGTTTATAGAATAAAGCATTTCGGTCCACTGAGTCAAAAGTTGCCCTGAAGTCCACGAAGCATGCATATATGCAGTTTCTTATTCCTCAAGAGAAAAGAGTCCACAATACTATTTAAAACAAACACATGATCAACAGTAGAATATCCTGGTCGGAAACCCTGCTTGATATTATTTGAGCAGATTATTGGTATCTATCTATGCAGTTAGTCGACTTTGCAATATCGATGTAAAAATTGTAAATGACGCATTTAAGAACGAAATGCCTCTGTAGTTCCCTGTGTCCGTCATACGACCTTTTTTATGAATCGGAAAGATCAGGGCTTCCTTGAAGCGCTGTGGTATTATCCCATTTTCCAAAATTTTTTTTTAACAAGTGTTCAGTTCGTTAGTACCATATTTGTAGAATTCCGCTGGTATCCCGTCCGATCCTGCAGCTGTATATATTCCTGTGTTTTGTTATTTAATAAGGGAATTAAACGGTTATTGAATTCGTTTTGTTAATTTCGTTTATTCCTTTAGATTTTCTGTTATTTCCTTTTCGTTTTGGAAGTCCATTTCCAGCTTTCAATATTATGTGCTGCTTAAATATGTTGACTGGACTAATAGGGAAAGGATCCTTCGCTTCTTTTTGTTGGGAATGTATCGTTGGTTGCATTGATACCTCACCTTCTATCATGTTTATTTATTTCTCTGCCTAAGAAATCGGCTACAGTATTGCTTGTACCTTTTAAATATTCTATATGTATATCGTATTCTCCTAACTGGAGTATCTATCTTTGTAGTCGTGGTGAAAAACCTCTCGTAATCGTTTAATGTTCGGGAAATATAACTAATTGGGTGTCCTTTTTAGGAAAGGACTGCTCCTATTGCATGATTGCTAGCTTGCATGATTTACCCCCTGTGGGATTGGGGACAGAATATACCCACGGTAGGCATGCCTGTCGTAAAAGGCGACTATAATGGCAACCCGGCGTCTTTCTTACGGTAATATCAATCATGCAATGAACAAAACTAATGGTAATTATACCCCAGGTGGCAGCCCACTTCAACTGGAGAAATCTACCCTCGCAAGAGGCATGCTCTACGGGTTCTGGGGTGAGCTATTTATTGCATCAGAACATAATCAACCCATTTAGGAAAAGCTCGAGGCTGCAAAGATCTTCGCCTCAGCAGTCTTCTCATAAAGCGCAAAATAAAAGTCTTGCGAATCCGGATATGTTAATTCGGAAAACGCAAACTTTCGAATAGAGTACTCTGGAAAAGGAAAACGCCGTACTCCGAAAGAGGCTCGAAGAAATGGAGATGTTGTGTCGAAAGCTCAAAAGTAAACTTGATAGACTTGATTCAGAGAATAAAGTATTTTTGCTTCAAAACGTGTCTTCAAAAACTCGGACAGTTATCCACTGTGAGCCTTCTCCGGGTAGCCATCACTACAGCACGGATGAAGAAGAACTCACGCGCGAAACGGATTGGACATTTAAATGAAGACCATCTAAAAAACGTAGGACCGGTTCATCGCCTGAAGTTGTTCCACAATAGCAACCTAATCGCAAAGCGCAGCCGAAACCGGAAAAGCAAATTGAAAGCAAACGCGCCCCTCCACCAATAAATATCACGGGTGTTGCTGACTATAATTCTCTGAGGAAAATTCTAAAAACAACGATCGCTAGTGAATTTAAAGTAACTTCCTTGCGAAACGATGCGTGGAAAATAAAGGTTAATGACGCTGAGGGCTATTGGGCTGTATCTCAAAAGCTAAACAACGAAAAAATCCAATGGCATACTTACGAAGACAAGTCTGAGAGACCTTTGAGGGTCGTAGTTAGAGGACTTCATCCATCATGCGCTAAAGAAGACGTTATAGATGACTTACGCGATAGAGGTTATAACATTCTCGACGAACCTTTTAAAAAAAGAGAGAAAACGACCCGATCGTGGTGAAGAAACTATACTGAAACATAAGCTTCCGCTTTTGTACTATAATTCCATAAAACGGAAAGCCAGCAAAAGATATTCAATATTCGTACAATCATGAGTATGGTCGTTAAAATTGAGCCGCTTCGTATCAACGCGAAGACAATCCATCAATGCAAGCGTTGCCAAGAGTTAAATCACACATAGGCGTACTGTGTGTACTTCTGAAAATTGCAGTTTGAGCAAAAATGAAAAAGCGACTTGCGTTAACTGCAAAGGAAGGTACCCAGCAAATTATCGCGGTTGCGAGGTCGCAAAGGAATTACAGATGCGACGGAAAAAATCTATAACGCCGTTTGTACGGGGAACGAAATCAGCCGATCGGGCTCCTAAGTCGGTAGAGCGTGTTGCTAAGCAGACTGAGCGGGCTCGTTAGCCAGTTGCACAGGCTTCTGAGCCGACTGAAAGGGCGCTCGAATCAGCAGTGCAGACTCTTGAACCAGTCAATCAGCCTTCTAAGTCAATTAAAAGTACGTCAAAGTCGTCCACTAAAAAGGCTGAACGAAAAATAACATCGGAAAAGCCAGCAAACCCCAGTTATCTGACGTATTCTCAGGCTGCAGTCAAAGCAACCAAGCGGAACGACGGGCCACCCTCTGATCCGTTGAAAGAAATTTTGAACTGCATATACGCTAAGTTCGAGGAACAATGCGAAATGACTAAACGGATTCTCGAACGTCTTAGTAACGTCGAAAGCTTTTGTATGGCTAATCTTATATCTAAATCTAAGTAGATATGGAGTCTGCTTAAAATAGTAACATGGAATGCAAACGGACTCTTACAAAAATAGAAATATTCATAATAAGAGAAAATATCGACATACCATATGTTTGATCTCCGAAACCCATCTAACAAGGGAGTCGCAAATAAAGATAAGAGGCTACGCTGGTTACCACGCCTATCATCCTTCTGATAGAGCGCGGGCCGGTTCGTCCTTATTCATTAAATCTAACATCGAACATTCGGTCGATATAAGCATAGAGCTGGAAAAACTTCAGTTGTGCTCGGTGAGGGTTAAAAATAAACACATGAGCTACAATATAGCATCTGTTTACTGTCCGCCGCGATGCCCACTAGAAAAAGACGACTACTTTCGTGTCTTCAATGCCCTTGGTTCAAATTTTCTTATTGGTGGAGATTTCAACGCGAAGCACACCTTCTGGGGTTCAAGATATACATCTTCTAAAAGAAAGATTCTTTACGAAGTGGCAAATGAATTCGACCTGTTGGCCAACCGATTCAGGAAAAATTCCCGTTCTTATCGATTTTTTTGTTACAAAAGGCATTTACGAGAAGTTTATTACAATCAAAGAATGTTTTGATCTCTCTTCTGACTCGCCGGTAATTTAATTACTTGGAGAAGCGCTGATCAAGGAAAAGGGGCCATCAAGACTTACTAGCAATAGAACAAACTGGGAGGACTTTAGAAATGATTGCGAAACAAATATCGCCTTAATGTAACACTTAAAACACCTTGTGAACAGAGGACGAAGTTGATCATTTCGTGTAAACAATCCAAAGAGCGGCGTGGAAAAACACTCCTTCCAGAAGCAAAAAGATCAATCGCAACAAAAAGTATCCCAGAGAAATCATTGAACTGGTGAGGGAGAAACGAAAAGCACGAAAGAAATGGCAAATCACTCGTGCACCGCAGCATAAAACGGTCCTTAACCGACTATGCAATCGGCTTAGAGGTAGTGTTCGCGAATTTAAAAGCAAAAAGATAGCGACCTACCTTGAAAATATCTCCGGTGAAGGAGAATCAAATTATTCACTTTGGAAAGCGCTAAAAGGCATCCGGAAACCTCAAATGCAAGCGCCACTAATTCGTAAAAACGATGGAAACTGGGCCAAGAGCGACAAAGAAAAGGCAGAACATTTTGCTTTGCACTTAAAAGAAACGGCGAAATGTTACCGCTTTTGTGATCTTCGCGAAAGTTTCATCTGTGAAGTCTACTAAATTTTCATTTTTACCACTAAAAACACACTTGTTCATTTTGTTTTAGTTGAAAAAAAACCCAACCGGAAAATTATTTCTAGCACTTTATTTTGAATCACTGAAGCAAACGAACCGATTGGGTTCAAATGCTCCTGATTGCCTTTTTGATACAATATAGTGCGATGAACAAGCAGCCTATTGATCATTGATAATTATAAGAACAAAGTGCATCAGTACATTGTCATCAGATCTGTCAACTTTTTGTGGGAGAGCGTTCCATATGGTCATATACAGAGCGTGCAAGTCGCGCCAAAAATCGTGGGTTGTCAATGTATCTGGCCAATTAATTGCAGACAACCCTATATATTTGTTGATTTTAAGACCTCAATCTTAATTTGGTATTTGTTCCGATTTTCTTTTTTATGGCTATAGTCACTCAAAAAAGATGGACGATTTAAAATAGGGTTAGTGGGTTAGTGACCGGGTGGGAGCTGCCAACCCAATTCTTCAAGTACTATTTAAGTTCCTCTATTGAATGGTTACTCTTTTATTTTTCCTTTTTATGCCTTTGAATATCGAAAGAAAAGCGTACCGGAAGTTGCCATTTTTTTTAATTCCTGGGCAAAAAATTCAGCCAACCATGGGCGTTTTGTCTGCGTCTACAAGCAAGCCTTCATTTTATATTCAACTGATCCTTCTTTGTTATGCCTTAGGACATCACGCGTAGGGCTTTCCTACTTTAGGTGTAGAAAAGACATGACTACGTGCACGTAGATTATTTTATTGGCCGGGTATGTCGAAGGACATTGAGGAGAAAGTTCAGTTGTGTCGAATTTGCGAAAAGCATAGGTAGAATAATTGAAAATAACTTTTATACCAGCATGAGTCACCCAATTTTGCATGGGAAAAAATGTCCACGGATATATTTGAACATGGTGGCGTGTTATATTTGGTTATAATTGATGCATATTCTAACTGGTTGTGTGTTGAGAGGTTTTGGGATAAGTCAGTAGATCACATAGTAAAGATTTTAACTTCTCGATTATTTGTCAAGTTGAGTATTCCACAAGAGATTCGATGTCATAATAGTCATTTTAATAGCCGCAAGTTTACGGAGCTGGCAGAATTGTTCAACCTCAAACTGATATTCTCAAGCCTGCGATATCCTCAGAGCAATGGGTTAGCAGAAAAGGGTGTGGCAATTGTCAAGCGAATACTTAAAAAAATGTTTACAGGAGGGAAAGGAAAACTATTTCCAATACCGAATACCAGAGTAAAATGCCACTCCGCTGGCTAATATGTTGCTGTCACCTGCTCAACTTTTCATGGGCAGAGAAATCAAAACAAAAATCCCAACAACGACGAACAATTTAAAACCACATGAATTAAGCTGAGATGATATTTTGAAACGCATAGAACGGATAAAGCAGCTTCAAGCCTTTATCCAATTTGAAAAAGAGCGATAGAATAGTGTTTAGAAAAAGTGTAAAACACTGGTTGTATGGTACGATTTTAAGAAAGTTTAGTGAAAGGTCTTACATAGTTAATGATAACGAAGATAATCTGTTTAGATGGAATAGGCGACATATTAGAAAATCACTTAACAGTGAACCAACAAATGTATTACAGGATTTTTGCATTTTTTTTTATGATTATTGATTGAGTTTTGGATATGAACAAGATACTCGTAATAGAATGAACAAAGTTTTATTTTAATTTACTGATAGAGCGTCTGCAGTTGGAGACGAATAAAATGGGAATGAATATTATCGTTATTATCGTAATCCCATACTAATTGTGTGTGAGTATATGACAGCGATGTTAAATTTACAGAGTTGGTTCGTTTTTATTTATTCTTTTTAACATAACAGGGTTGGTTAGTTTTTATTTATTCTTTTTAACATAACAGGCCCCCTTGAAAGGCATTGCTTTTCAATAGATTATATATTTTACGTTAATTAACATTTCTCAATTCAAAATTCAAGATAGCAAATACGAGATTATACATTAATAAAATACAAAGAAACAGTCAAAAGAAATGAATAATAATAAAAGTATAACCCAGATATGATGAAATTTCATGATTTCCACTCTTAAGAACTTATATTAATATGCCTTAAATAACCGTTCAAGCCGTGTTCTCGATCGGAAGTTTATAAATTTTGGAGATTGATATCACAAAAATTCCACCTTTTCTTATTATGGGCAACACTAGCGCGATCGTCTGACCCTTTGACGGTATCTGAATACAGTACTTTTACTGTATTGAGCTGAATAGATTACGCTTCTTGTACCGTATCTAAGATTGGTATTGCCAGTACATAAACTGAAACACCAGAACAGCTTCCAACCAGACTCACTTGGAAAAGTAAAATAAAAAGTCTTGATTGACTGTTCAGAAACAAGTGACAAAAGAAATTTATTTGACAGTATTTATACATAAAAATTGCTAACTTAGCACTAATTACAATATTAAAAAGAATAACAAACAAAGGTAAAAAAATATATAAATATTGATGATAATGCTATTTACAATAATACAAAAAATAGGTACAAATATTTCAAAGTGTAACAAAAAGAATGAAAATATTGATGACAGTGCAAAAAGTATCAGCATAAGAATATAAGAAAAAATACAAAATACAGTGGCGATTCAATTATTCATGCTAAGTTCAAGGTGAATAGATGGTTTCTGGTTTCCGTTTTGGGCCGTAATGAATGAGGTGAATGAATGGTTTCTGGTTTCCGTTGTGTTGGGCCGTTGGCTTGTCGTCACTCGATGCAGTTGGAATGAACTGACCTAACTCAACATCCTGCCCCCGTTGAACTGAGTTCAATGCTGTTGTTGTTGCATTGAATTTAGTTCAATGCTGTGATGACGGTTGCCGTTGGTTGATATTCCTGGGACTGATTTTTGAGCAGCAACTGAATGATCCGGCGTTCTGTTGTTGCAGGTAAATACTCGGAATTTCCAACCTAGTAAAATTACTATGGCGATGATCATGAATAGGCCGGTCGAGCTTATAATGGTGTGCGGTATTGCATGTCGGTGGATAATGGCTGGTAACTTCAGATGAGTAGAGTCTATCTGTGCTGCTAGCTTTTTTAACTTTATTTCTTGTTCGTCAAACCGAATTGGATATTGATGTGTCGGCTCCAACTGATTGCTTATTTGCCCGAAAAGCGTCTCATTCGGCATCTCACTGAGTCTCGTGATGGATGAACGGAAGGTATGGGAATGGTTGCTGTGAGCCCGTAGAGTAAAGTTTCCCTTTGCGACGCAATTGGGTTGCAATTTTAAGATGCCAGATCCTTCAATCGTAGCTAATGTCACCGTATCCTTGCATGCTGTATTTAGTGATGTTTTTGAAGTTACAGCATATATCCACTGATTGGAGTGCATGAACTCGGTCCATACTGGGTTATTATGAATTAGTTTCATTTGACATGTTGATATGTCCCTTATTTTATTGAGTATGTGCATTTCACATTTGTTTATTGCAGCTCCTCTATGATAAATCGGATGTATTTGCGTGCAGAGATATCTTGTTTTTTCTACAATGATGCAAGTTGATAGTTCAAGATCTGTTAACGGGTAGTACTGGTTATGATGACGGTTGACCGCTAAGAATGTAGATGATGGTTGTATGAGTAGTATTTTCTCATTTACTACCGCTGGGATCGGAACTAGTCTGTATAACTCAAGATCGTCAGAGTTTATTAATGGAAACTTTATTTGAAAGATAACATAGTCGTTCGTTATCTGGCCAGCAGTCACCATGATTCTATAAAACTCCAATATATTTTCAGGCGGTACTGGCAGGCGATATGTAGATGATAGGCAGTTCCTTATTACAATAGCTTGTTGTTTCATTTGGTGTGGAGAAATTAGCAAATGACTTATTTTTCCTTGCTGGATGTCTGATAACGCACTTGTTATTGCGTTATCAGACATCCGTGTGTGCGTTGAACGTTTGATATAAGCAATGTGGTATATAAGGACCATGACGAAAAGAGTTGTTGAATCTTGAGTTGATATGATTCGTCCGTGTTGTTGTTGATTCGGTTAATCACTTCATTCAGCTGAGCTTGCAATATCGCACGTCGTTGATTTAGGGTTTCTTGGTTTTGCTTGATTATGTTGATTGTGGACTCTACTATCGATGTGTGGTTTTCTGAGAGGACTGGCAAATAATCTTCATTGGCTTGTACCCCTTCAATTATTTCGGACATCTTTTCTGCATACTGAGAGTCAAGGACTCCAAACAAGGAATTCGCCATATTTCCAATTATATTGAATGCTCCTCTCTTCGGACATCGTAGGGTTGGATTTTCAAAGGTAATGCTGTCTTCATATAGATCCTGGTGAGTGTGGTGAATGAGGTTGGTTACGTGGGTACACAACGTTTTTTGTCGTAACCTTTCACAAAGATGCTGCAATATTTTGGTGCTATTTCCAATTGCCTGCAACTTGCTCCAGTATGGCGCTAGATCATAATAGATGACTAGGTCCCATGTATGGGTTACTAGGTTCGATGTTCCTACATTGTCGAAGTAAATTCCAGGTCGGGAGTCAAATGCGCTGATTTCAATTTCCTTTGCATTTATTGTAGTTGTCATTGCGCAAGCGATGAACAAGGTGACTAATGCTGTATCAAGAGATAGACCTCCCTTCCGTTTACGTGGTGTGGGGGCATTCTCATGAGGTCTGTCTCTAGGTATGTTGTTTAGCGATGGATCAGCTGACTTGTCCCCATCCTTACTGTGACGTTTCAGATGATCAGTTGAAGTCTTATCAGAGGGTTGTGATTGTTGCTGTATTGGAAGCAGTGCTAGCTTGTGTATGGCCCGACGGAACACGCCATTCGATGTTTGTACATCCGCTACTCTTACTAGCCCATATTGTCCCTTGATGACACCAATAATTCGGCCCTGAGGCTATTTGAGGCTTGGTTGGTTATCTTCCTTCAGTATGACCATCATTTCTGGCTCAACGTTTTGACATCTTTCTTTCCATTTATATCTATGCTGTAGTTGATTCAAATACTCGCTCGACCAACGTCGCCAGAATTCGTTCTTAACATGGGTGACTAGCTTCCATCGAGTGCGCAGTGATGATTTTTCGGGTTTCGCTGTACGGTCGATGGTACTGGTGATTGGCTCTCCAATGAGAAAGTGTCCTGGTGTAAGAGCAGCGAAGTCATTTGGAGATGATGACATTGGAGTCATCGGTCGAGAATTGAGTATAGCCTCGACTTCTATTATGACGGTTTCAAGTTCTTCATAGGTTAACGATGCTAAGCCAAGGTATGTTGCAGTAGATGCTTAGCTGATTTGACATCAGCTTCCCACAATCCCCCGAAGTGTGGTGATCGTGGAAGTATGAAATTGAAGTCGCACCCCTTCCTTGTACAAGAGGTTACAATCTTCTCCCTATCTTTTCCAGAATTCATAAATTCGGTTATCTCAGATAACTGATTCTTGGCTCCCATGAAATTGGTAGCGTTGTCACAATAGATGTTGTTGCAATGGCCTCGTCTTGCCATGAATCTCCGTAGTGGGCCAATGTTTCCTTCTGATGTTAAATCAGTCAGCAACTCGAGATGACAAGCCTTTGTGGCAAAGCAGCAGAACATTGATATGTAAGACCTTTTTTGGATGTTTTCCCCTTAGCTTGTAATGAGTGTAGATAGGTCCACAAAAATCAATATCTGTATTCAAGAACGGTCGTGCTGATTGGATTCTGTCGGCCGGGAGGTTTCCCATCATTTGTGATAGCAGTTTGGGTATTGACCTTGAACAGAAAACACAGCTGTGGACAATAGATCGAGCGAGTGTTTTGCCTCTTATTGGCCAGTACTTTTGCCGAGCGATTGCCAAGATAGTTTGAGGTCCTGCATGCTTGTTTTCCTGATGAACTTCCATCATCAACAATTTTGTAAATGGGTGGGAATAGGGCATCAATATTGGATGCTTGGCATCGTATTGCAATGCAGATGATTCCAATCGTCCACCAACGCGAATGATTCCTTCCTGATCGAGAAAGAGTCAGAGTTGTTAAGAGACTCTTCTTGGATACTTCATTGTGTTTTTTTGAGATGAGTTATGTCGTCTTGGAATTCTGCCTTCTGCATCAGTCTAATCACAGTTCTTCGAGCTTGACCTTGTCGGACTTGCATTGATCGTTTTTGAGTCTCTTGAATCGAAGCATGTATGCGACGATGCGCATCGCCCTTTGAAATGAGTTTTTGTGGTGGATTGTGTCCAGGATGTTTCATTCTGAAGGCTGAAAATGTTCAGTAGTCGCTGATAAAGAGATGTCGGCTGTTGCTTTATCGGTTGAATGATCTGGTGATCTTTCGAATTTAGGTGGCCATATAGCTTGAGCACCATGCAAGAATCGTGGCCCGTAAAACCAAAGGAGATTCCTCTCCAATTGTTTGGGTGCTAGTCCTCTTGACAAAATGTCTGCGGGATTTTCCTTGGAGGACACATGTAGCCATTGATGTGGTGTAGTTAATTGTTGTATAGTAGCTACCCGATTGGCAACGAAGACTCGAAGTGTGTCCGACGAGGTTGAGTTTATCCAGTTGAGGACTATTGTTGAGTCCGTCCATAGAAATATATTGTCAGTCTGAATATCTAGATCAGTTTGTAGACGGAACATCAGCTCAGATGCCAGCTTGGCTGCATATAATTCCAACATTGGAATTGTCGTTTGAAGTAATAACTTCGTTTTCTTTGATGGAGCTACTCTTGATTTGGCGCAGAGTAGACGTACTGTAATCTCATTGTTGATATGCTGCTGCCCCATATGCCTTTTCCGAAGCGTCTGCGAATATGTGGTATTGAATGATTTTTGGAACCTTTTTAAAGAAAACATGTCTTGGTATGTTTATGTCATGTAGTGGCTTCAGATCTTCTCGATATTTTAACCATGTTGTTTGCATGTCTTGGGGCAGTACGGCGTCCCAGTCGTATTTTAGTTCCCATAGTTGTTGAAGAAATAATTTCGCGGTTACTATGACTGGTGCCATGATTCCTAATGGATCAATTAGGTCGGCAATATCTGAATAAGCGCTCCTCTTCGTTACTCTTTTACTTTCGATCCATGATGTTTTTATGCACAGAGAGTCGGATTTTGGTAGCCAAGTCATTCCGACTGTCTTAATGTATTCTTCGATATTGTTGGTGAAGTACAGCTTTATTTCTCTGTCGTCGAGAGGTATGTTTCTGATAGGTGACTCATGATTGGTACACAATTTTCGGAGTCTAAAACCAGCACCTGCCAATAATCCTTGTAGCTCCGATTGCATTGCTTGGACCGTCGTCAAACTATCCGATCCTGTCATTACATCATCAACATAAAAGTCTCTCAATAGCACCTTGGAGCCTGGGGGAAATTGTTGCTGAGTATCCCTTGCTAGTTTTTGCAGACATTTCGTTGCAAGATATGGTGCTGATATTGTTCCATACGTAACTGTGTTAAGCTTGAAGCATTTCAGTGGTTCGTTGGGGCTATCCCTCCACCAGATAAGTTGATATTTTGTGTCGTTTTCATATATGAGAACTTGCCGGTACATTTTTTCTATATCTGCTGTGAAGACGGACCTTGGCATGCGGAATCTAACTAGTATGGAGAAGACATCATCTTGAATGGTTGGGCCTGCCGCTGGTATGTCATTTAATGAAAGATTGTTGGTAGTTTTTGCAGATCCATCAAAGACAACTCTAAGTTTTGTTGTACTACTGTCATTCTTTGTGACACAATGGTGTGGTAGAAAATAATAGGGTTTGTCCAACTGTTTGTGATTTATCTCTTCCATATTTTCAAGGCGGCGATATTCTTGCATAAATGCAACATATTGCTTCTTGAGATCCTTTGAGTTAGCAAGCCTTCGTTCCAGCGACATGAACCTTTGGAAGGCTGTATCCTTTGATTCTCCTAAGACATTTGGTTGTTCCACAAATGGTAGGCTGACTATAAATCTTCCATCAGACACAGTTTGGTTAATATGAGTGTCACAACGTCTTTCCGCAGCTGTCATACCTTTCTCTTGTGTTTCAGGATCCTCCAATTTCCAAAACCTTTCTATTTGCTGATCTAAGGCTTCGTCAGCGCTGCATATTCCGCACACCGCTTGTGTAGTTCCTGCATCCTTTATTTTTTCGGCAATTGTCCAACCCAGGACTGTGTTTTGTAGTATGGGCAATGACTTTCCTAACCTTATTTGACCGACCGATAATAGTGAGTGGAATATCTCGGCGCCAATTAAGCAGTCTGTTGGTTGTTATTTTCCATTTCGATGTGTCGAACATTCTCCCAGATTGATTTGATGTTATCTTGGGTAATACATGAGCTTCAAAGTTTGTGGAGAAGGAGTTGATACGTGATCTCAACTCCATGTTCACCCTTTGGGATGCTCGTTGAATATGTCGACCAATACCTTCAATGGTCGTTATCAGCGGAATTGTCGTGAGGCCAAGTTTCCATACGATTTCTTCTGTGATGAAGTTGAGTTGTGAACCGGAATCCATATTGCCTAGCACTCAACGGATTGTTCATGACGGTTGCTTAGCCTGATAAAAGCAGATGACAGGAACACGTAGCCCCTATTTGTATACGTCCCTTTCGTGGTTAGGGACATTGATGAACCAGACGATGGGTTGTCGGATGAGATACATAGATTTGTTGAATTGTTTGTGCTTGCTCATGCTAGCTTTGAATTGTGTGAATTTGAATTGCCTGTAGAGAACTCTAGGTGCAGCAATGTGTTGTGTCTCTTTGAGCAGGTTCGGCAGCCTCCAGCCGGGCACTTTTTTTGAGGAATGTCCGTCCTTCAAACAATTTATGCATGTTTTTGATCCCTTAACCATGTTGAGCCGTTGAGAGGGAGATAATTGCAGAAATTGTTCATTTTGGCAATGGAATACTTGATGATTGCCCTTGCAACACAACCAATGAGGTGTTGTCTGTGCTATAGTTGTGAGTGATTTATGTGTACTCAGTGGTCGACGATTGTTGAATTCACTGGATGATGCCTTTTTGCCCAACGCTTCCAATGCCTGGAACCTGGTTTCAATGAATTTGAGAAAGGCGTCTAGTGATTGAAGTGCCCTTGGATCCTTGAGTGACTGCTCCCATGATGTATGCGTGTTTTTGTTCAGTTTCTTGATGAGAATATGTAGTAGCAGCGGATCCAAATTATGTGTGTCCATGCCAAGACTGTTTAATCCTTGCATGCACTTAGTGGTAGTGTCATGAAGGTTTTTTAATGCTGAAGCTGTGTCAACCGCTAATTGGGGTTGCGCTAACAACTTCTCTACGAATGAGGCTACTAATAACCGCTCATTCTCAAACCGCCTCTTTAGGATGCTCCAGGCTGCGTAATATTTGGCGTTGCTTATTGTAAGGTGGCTGATTAGTCGTAGTGCTTCGCCACTGATATTTGTTTTCAAATACCACATCTTTTGTGCAGCTCCAATATGCTGGGTGTGGATCATTTGCACAAAGAGATTATGGAATTGCTTCCAATTGGAATATGTTCCATCAAACTTGGGTAGCGATATTTTGGATAACTGAATGGAAGTTGTTGTAGTTGTCGTGACTGCAGCTTGAGTGGATTAGCTGTTGTAGTTTGGCCAATCCCTCCTGAGCGCTGGCTTCAATGTTGATGAATTGATTTATGCCGTAATTCGATTGGCTGGGGTCATCACGATGCTCTCATATTGTATGATGCAAGCTGTCTATTTCGTCCCAATGCCTTTTCAATGTAGAGTATTGTACTTGATAATGATGTTTGCACTGTTTGTCTTTGCTAGCTGAGTCAAATGTTGACAAGATTCTCCGAACAGTGGCTATGAGTGCTGTGCTGTCTCCGGAGCTGTCTCAGGATGTGATCAGCACCTAGAGTCTTGAGGTGGTCAATTTCTTCCTCGAAGTTTGTCTTGGAGTTAATTCCTTCTTCCGGATGATTCCTGGAGGCAGGCAATGGCTTAGAAGTCACAGCATCTGATGATGCTTCTTCCGGTTCATTCCTGAAAGCAGATGATGGCTTAGCAGTCACAGCATCTGATGATGCCTTTTCCTCATCCTCAGCTGAGGGTATGATTGCTATACTCTGTCCAACATAAATTGGCAGTACACGTCTTATGGGGAAGCTTTTTCAACATCAGTAGCGTGCCATATTTTTGCACCATACTTAATTGAAAGAAACCCCCCGTAAAAAGTGTTTATCCGCCAGTGAATTTCCCATTGCATCTGACGTAAATTAAATACGTCTTATTCAGCGCACATCTAAGTGTGCACTGATTGGCTGTGGCCTGTGGCTGCTGCTATTCAACCCCTATTAAATTGATGTGCATTCAGAGTTACCAGTGTCCGTTTGGTAACTTGTTCTGTTTTTTCCCCTTGGGTTTCTGTTGAGGAGCTTTTGGTTTTAGAGCTTTGAAAAAAGTTCTTAATGATAAGTGTTATCGTGTAGATCTTGTTTTGATCTTTTGCATTTCTTTAATGTGTGGAAAATACGTTAAAATGCAGTTGCAGAATTGTAAGCTGTTTTCTTTAAAGAAAAAGTTTATTTGCGTAGGTTTTCGTAGCGCGCGGTCAGTTTTTTTATGTTACGTGTATTTTTCTAAATTTGGATACTAATGTGAAGTTAAGTGTTTTTATGTAAATTGTATTTTTAATAGGTGTTTTTTTTTTAGTTTTGTGCACCTTTTAACTTACTTCTTGGTGGCGTGGAAAAAGATAAATTTGTTTGATTTTTTATAAATAAAACAAATTAAATGAAAATTTCAATCTACAAAAAAAGGACGGTAACCCTACATAATATTCTCTCAGATTTTTGATCATTTGAAATGCTTACTACGGAAACCCTGTAAGAGCTTTTGTTAGAATAGCACCTTACGGAAAACAAAAGAGTGCGAATGAGAGACAAACATCCCTATCTTCTCTGTACTGCCAATTTATGTTGGACAGAGTATAGCACTAAATCCCTTAGTTCTTCGTAACTGGTTTTAGTTCTTCCAAACATGCCTCCTTGCATGTAAGGAGTGTCGGGCTTAATAGTGCCTTTGAGGAGATCGTGATTGTTGACGAATTCCTCCCAGATGGTGTCAACGATATGCAACTTATCCTCCTTGTATTGCTGGGTTTTTCTGGATGGGCCATCTTTCTTAGTGTTTGTTAATAGCCTTTTCAATTGTTCGGTTAGTAGCCTTTGACGTGCTACAAAGGCGAATACTTCCATCTCGTCCATGATGATATGTACGAACTAGATGTGCAGCCGTTAAAGAATACGTTGCGAACAGTGTATGGCCCTGTCGACGCCCTTATTACGTTGAGAATTGCAGACCTGGATGGCCTCACCAGTGATTTAGCCCTGGCGAACGCTGAACTTGTTTCTTAACGTGAATTTGTGATTTGCTCCTTACCTCTGGCGGGGGGAAACAAATCACGTTGGGGTCACCAAAAATGAATACAGTTCTTTTACTGTATTGAGCTGAATGGATTACGTTTCTTGTACCGTATCTAAGATTGGTATTGCCAGTACATAAACGGAAACACCAGAACAGCTTCCAAGCAGACTCACTTGGAAAAGTAAAATAAAAAGTCTTGATTCACTGTTCAGAAACAAGTGACAAAAGAAATTTATTTGACAGTATTTATACATAAAAATTGCTAACTTAGCACTAATTACAGTCTTCTTCTTCTTCCTTTTATCAGCGAGGCTATGATCCGAAAACAAGGGATCACAACCCTCCCACTTCACCGCATTTCTACTGATCCGCCTGTGGGGTTCGCCTATTTGACCTCAGAAAATATCGGCAGGCCTGCCGATTTTGGATCACTCGGTTACTGAGGCCAATGAAATGCCGATGTCGTCGCATTTGTCTGATCCAGGCGTTTATAGGCCTGCCTTTCCTACATCGCGATGTCTCTAATTACAGTATTAATAAGAATAGCAAACAAAGGTAAAAAAATATACAAATATTGATGATAATGCTATTTACAATAATACAAACAAAAGGTACAAATATTTCAAAGTGTAACAAAAAGAATAACAAAAAGAAAGAAAATATTGATGACAGTGCAAAAAGTATCAGCATAAGAATATAAGAAAAAATACAAAGTGGCGATTTAATTATTCATGCTAAGTTCAAGGTGAATAGATGGTTTCTGGTTTCCGTTGTGGGCCGTAATGAATGAGGTAAATGAATGGTTTCTGGTTTCCGTTGTGTTGGGCCGTTGGCTTGTCGTCACTCGATGCAGTTGGAATGAACTGACCTAACTCAGCAGTATCTATAATAATTCCCAGAATAAAAAATAAATAAAAATAAAATAAAAAAATAGATTTGGAGAAGAGCTTTTCCACTTGTTTCTTTGCTGGAGAGAATGTACGTACTCAATAGAAAATCTCTTCCAATCATTTTGAACTATTTGTGAAATTTTTCGCCAATTTGTTAGAAGACTTGAAAAAATATCACTATACGATGGCTCTGGGGGTGCCACAATTGGTCCACCAGACAGGAAAGGGACTGGAGTAAGGGGTTCCGGATCACTGGGATCATTTGACATTACCGACACTGGTCTGGAATTCAATATTCCTTCAATTTGTACGATCAAGGTATTTAACTCTTCGTATGAAAATGTCATATTGATTGTAATACACCGTAAGTGAGTTTTCAGTGATTTCACTGAATTTTCTCATAAGCCGCCAAAATTAGGTGCTCTTGGGGGTATAAACTTCCAGATTATATCTCCCATTAAGAAAAAGGAATTGCTTTTACGAACCACAAGATCGTCTTTGAACAATTGATACATTTTCTTCAAATCATTATTAGCTCCAGTAACATTGGTTGCGGTTTCGCTCCAAATGACATGTGGCTTACCTGGACGAAAAATGAATCGCTTCAAATACGCAATGAAACTTTCTAAGGTTAAGTCGGGCACGAGTTCCAAATGAATTCCCTTTGTCGAGAAACACACAGAAACTGCAACATAGACCTTGTATGTCATTGACCATCGCTGCCGTTTATTCTTGAGCAAGAAAGGGCCACAAAAATCTACAACGGCTGTGTAGAAGGCTCTAGCTGGGGTGAATCGTTCATTGGGCAGATTTCCCATTAACTGCTCACCCATCCTCGGCTTTGTTTTGAAACAAACAATGTATGTTCGAACGCAATGCTTTGCCATATTTTTCGCAGATACAATCCAAAATCTGTCTCTTATAAGAGAAACAAGAAGCTGCGGCCCAGCATGTGCGTAGTGCAGATGATAAAAACGAATAATTCATTTCGTTAAATTCCCTTTTGCATGGAGTAATATTTGATGTTTTCGATCATATTCAATACCAGAATTACTCAACCTACCTCCAACTCGCAGAAATCCTGCAGAGTCAAGAAATGAGTTTAAAGAAATTACGCTACTTTTCCTAGATAATTCACAATTTTTCAATAACTCTAAAATTTCTTCGCGAAACTCTTCCTTCTGAACAATCGAAACTAACGCATTTGCTGCATTTTGCAATTCCTTCGAGGAAAGAGACTCTTTTTTGAGAAGACAATTCATTTTTGAATCTTAAACAATACACAGTTACACGCAATAGTTTAGAGAACGAACTAAATCGATTGATTAAATCCATTTTATCAGAACCTAACTTACTTACAACTAACGTTGTGAATTCTTTCTTCATCTCGAAAATGTCTGGATCAAACTGATGTTCTATCCGGTTGACATTTTGTATCAGATCGATATCAGTGTAAAGCACTGGGGAACTGTTCCACCACATATCTGCCCTTTTGCAATTGATCAGGCATAATGCTCCGGGATATGATGTCTTCTGGGTTACCCGAAGTTGGAACAAGCTTCCAAACGAAATTTGAAGTGAGATCTTGGATCTCACTTACTCCATTTGCTTTAAATAACTTTAATTTATATGGTTTGGCCTTAATCCACGCAAGAGCTATTTCAGAGTCTGACCACAAAAAAATTTGGTTATTGAAATCTACTTCAAGAGCATCCAAGACCGTTTTCATGAGCCGAGCGAGGAGTAATGCTGGACACAGCACACAGTTCAAGACGTGGCAGTGACACTGGTTTTATAGGCGTCACTCTCGACTTACTGCAAACAAGATTAGCAGATATGCCATCGGATGTTTTTACGCTTCGTACGTAAACACATGCTCCGTAAGCTCTTTCTGAGGCATCAGCGAAACCATGTATTTGAATAGTTTCAGGATTGCCACACAGAATTCTTCTATTGATCGTAATGTCGTTGAGACATGAAAAATGTGATCGATACTCTTCCCAAGACTCCTGAATTTCTTTTGGAACGATGTCGTCCCAACCAATATTGCTTTTTTACAGCTGCTGCATCATGATTTTAGCTGTAATGACTACCGGTGCCAGAAATTCCAGAGGATCATATAACTTAGCGGGCTCTGATACTATTATTTTTTTTCACCATGTTCGGTTTTAATTCTATTTCCGGAATGATAAAAGTAAAACAGTCTTCCTTTGGCTGCCATGCTAAACCAAGAGCTTTTGTGCAGTCAACTGATGACGAATGATTTTTTTTTCAAAACTCCTCTGTCTTGGACAGAGACATCTGATAATATCTCTACACTATTCGAACACCACTTGTGTAGCTTAAATCCTCCGCAAAACAACATTTCAACAAGTTGTTTTTTTCAACTTGATTGCATCTTTAATTTTGTCTGCCCCCGAAAGCACATTATCAACATAAAAATCGCATTGAGCAATAACAGATGCTTCTGGATACAAACTGCTTTCGTCTATGACAAGCTGTTTTAGCGTTCGCGTTGCCAAGTATGGGGCAGCTACAGTACCAAAGGTTGCAGTTTGAAGTTCGTTTATTGCAATATCATTGTTTTTGTCATCCCGCCACAAGATACGTTTTAATGGCGTTTGGGATGGCTCAACTGGCACCTGGCGATACAATTTGCTTATATCACTGGTGAAAACAAACTTGTAGTTCCTAAAACGCAGAATAATTTCAAAGCTCGTTTGCTGGACGGTGGGCCCAAATAACATTACATCATTTAGTGACAATTGTGTTGACGACTTCGCCGAAGCGTCGAAAACGACACGAACTTTAGTTGTCGAGCTTGATGGCTTCATCACTGCATAATGTGGCATATAAAATGTTTGTATACCCTTAACATTATCAGACTCATTAATAGGCTTCATATGACCAAGGCTAAGATACTCGTTGATGACATTGCTGTAACCACGCTTGAATTGTGGATCAGAATCGAGCTTTCTTTCCAAAGACAAAAATCGGTTGAGAGCTTGAGTTTTCGACTCGCCCATGCTCCTATAATTTTCTCAAACGCAAACGATTTCTCACATGCCAATTCCTCCAAAGAAAAATGTTTTTTGTGAACCACGGGTTCAACATCGAAGAATCTTGCAAGCGTTTTTTGTAAAGAAGAAAGATAAAAACTTGAGTATTTCTTAAAGGGCAGTTGCAGCTTTATCTTGCCTGTCACAATCCAACCCAAAGCTGGTTCCACTAATGGCGGAAAATTGTCCTTTAGCCGTAGTTTGTTCTGATAAATTAGATCAAACAATTTTTCACCTCCGATTAAATTGTCTATCGCTCGAGAGGTACTGAAATTGGGGTCACCCAATCCCAAATTCCGAGGAATGTCCCACCGAGATATGTTATAACTAGAACTGGGAATGACATGTGAAATATTCGGAACCAAACTGAATTGCAATGTTGCCTTAAAATTCGAATAATTTCATTTGATATTCGTTAAAACTTCTTCATCCGCTGATGTTTTTGAATTGTTCAATCCGGAGATAGAAACCTGAAGTTTCATACAAGCCAAATTTAATTTCGCAGCGAAATGTGATGTCATGTAATTTGCGTCACTGCAACTATCAAGCAAAGCACGGCATTCTTGAAAATTGCCTGAATGATCCTCAATCAGAACAATTGCAGTTGGCAAACAAACTGTTTTCGAAATCTTACTTTTTTCTGTAAAGAATGTCAATGCACTTCCCTGAGAAGTGCTTGGTTCTATCAATTCCGGTGAATGCACGGTTTCAGACCCGCAAAGACTGATGTTTAATCTTTTGGGCATATGGTACAACAATGATGATGTCATTGAGAACAAATTTTCCAAACAGTTAAATTTTTTCAAACAATTAAAGCAACAGTTCAGTTCTTTTGCTTTATTGCAACGATCATAAGACATCAATAAAAATTCAGGACAATCAAAGATAATATGGTTTGCCTTACGATACACTTGACATGTTTCAGATATCGAACTTAAAGTTAAGTTTGATTTCTTCGAATTTTCTTCCTTACACCCTTGGGCTTTACTTCCTATCATAAAGTTTTTTGACTCACTTTTCAGCGACCTAAAATTAACTGGCTTGTTGCCCTGAAAACTACTCGTACTTGAACCCTGATTTATCGTAGAATTTTCTGATAAATCAACAGACTCCAAAACTCTATACTTCTTTTTTAAGAAATCCATCAATTTTTCCGAAGTTGAAAGAACATTAGCCTCAAGTTAATTTTCCCATTCTTTGCGAAGAGAATAATAAATTTTCTTAATTTTTAATTAAAATTTACTCCCCTAATCCATTTAGTGGTTGTTCGCTCACTTTGAGTGCCGAAACATTAGAAACACAAATGTTAATCAAGTTTCGTAGCCCTTTGTGCTTGTCTTTTGTCGTCTGATGGAGATTTAAGAGCACTTCAATGTGATGATCAACAATCAAACGCGTATTATCAAAATAACCAATGAGGGTATTCCACGCTTGATCATAACCCTCATCGGACAATGTGATTGTACCAAGAAGAGATTTGGTATCTTTGTTCAATCTATCTAGCAAATGCGAGAATTTAACGACTCCACTTAATTGACAATCATTGTGGACAAGTGCAACAAATGGTAGGTATGTGTTGCGAAAGGGAATGTAAGTCAGGCAATTTCGGCTTACTAAAAGTAATTTTTGAGCCGTATTCTGAATTTGATTCAGACAACCAGTTGTGGTTGATACTTTTTCCATTGTGGCTACGGATCACAGCTAATAACCGAGATTTAAAATCAATAATTTTATTGTTTACTGTTTCCAAAGCATTGCACTCCTCCTGAAACCCATCTCTTTCTTCCAACTCAATCAACCGCTCCAGTAAATGGCTATCATCTTTTTGTAATCCGCTTAGCATTTCTATACGAATTTCCGCGTCTATAAATGGAATTCTTGTAACATCCTCAAAATTATCTGTAAACTTGACGACATGATCGAATTTTACAGAAAGAACGCCAATTGCTCTTTGCATTTTTTCCTGTGGCGTAACCTGATCACTTAATTCGACATGCCTTTGTCCTCACTATTGCTTTGGGTTTTACTACGTCTAGTTCTGGTTGGCATTTTACTCAATTACGAATACATACTGTTACGCAAGCGCACAACTGACACGGAAACATAAACAACCGAGAAGCCCTGAGAAACATCTCGAAGCTGTCAACCCGAAGGTACAAGAACCTTCCAGACTATTGGTGGATGGAATTCCAGCGGCGAATTGGAAATTTGGTTATTTATCTGGAAAGCCAGAGCCAAATATATAATGAGGTTGACAGAAGTCAAATTTGGAGTTCTGTTTTTGGTCAGCGATAACAGCGGCTATTAGAGACGTGCAGAGTTCAAGCCAAGAAAAATTGTAGTAGATTTTTTTCTGTAATGAATTTAATTTAGTTAAAAACAATTTTAGTGAAAGAAGTTAAAAAAATCCTCTCGGGAACCAGAAAAAATCTGTTCTTTTCGTCTCCACCATTCGTCGTAACTTTGGCAGTCTTCGGCTTGATCGGCGATTTTTGTAACAATACATAAAAAAATCATGAAATGTCTACAAAAACAAAACAAATACAAATATTTGGCGCAACAGCTCTTTAAAGTGCCAGGGCCTAGCTTCTCGCAACCACTCATGTTGTGTGCGTTATATTTTTCACACGAATGGAAGGGACCTACAGTTTAATGCCGAATCCGAACGGCGATTTGAGAAGCTTTTTCATGACAACAGTACTCTCGGATGTTTGTCAGACGCTCGCGAGAGGTGGGGCCGTGAAAAAACTTTTTTGGTATTTTGCGGGATTCGAACTTGGAACCTCATGCGTAGTGATCCGACACACTAACCACTTACGCCACGGCGCCCACATGAAATGTCTACCCTATGAGGATTTTACATAATATGTATGTACTTATATAAGTTAACGCACGCATCTTGCAAATAACGTGACTCATCATAATATCATCTTCATCGTTATGCAAATGCAGATAAGAATTAATTGATTTAACGCATCTTGCAAGCACAGCATAACATCATCCAGAATGTAGCCAAACAACATGACTTATCACAATGCAAGTCACACAGTCCAGAATGCAGCGACTCACCAGAATATCATCCTGAAATCCAAGCCACCGATAAAACCCACTTAAACGCAGATAAAATTTAGTTGAATAAAAATTGTATTTATTTCCACTCAGTTGTTTGTCACCTCTTGTCCAGTTCAGATTGTAAATTAGTTTTATGTTAAATTTTAATAATTTTTTTTTTATTTTCTAAAAATGGAGTAAGAAAAATTAATTTATATATATATATATATATATATATATATATATATATTTATTACTATCAAAAACGAACCGTTCTAAATCAACACTTACTCACACACACAGATATAAGTTATATTGCTTCTTCTACTGATTTGCTTGGCAGACGACTTCACGGCGACGCAATGATGAAATTCAAAACAGGCAGGTATAAACATGTAGGTATTAACTTTAGAAATGATGATGTCATCCATCCATCTTTTAACGTTCGTTGTTCGCTGATAAACACCACTTTTCAATTTGCACCATCCGGCTCTATGCGACCAATAAAACTTTTGTAAATAATTTAAACCAATGGACTGCATTTTTGCCTTTTTTTTTACTGATTATTATTGATTGAATTTTGGATATGAACAGGTAAGATAATAAACAAAGTTGTATTTTTATTTTAATTTACTGATAGAGCGTCTGCACTTGGAGATGAATAAAATGGGAATGAATATTATCGTTATTAATGTTATCCCATAGATATTGTGTGTGTGTGTATATGTCAGGGATGTCAAATTTACAGGGTTGGTCCGTTTTTGTTTATTCTTTTTAACATGACAGGGTTGGTTAGTTTTTATTTATTCATTTTAACAACACCTATGCCGGCATCGATAATAGTCAATCCATCGACAATGATGAAGAAGGCAATGTGTCAAAAGACTCTGCTGTGGAAGAAAATTAAATTAAGAACCATTATCGATGACGGTTTGGGTCACGTACCTGATCGGTCAAGTAATTTAGTAACCAGGGCTCTCATCACGTAAGACGATAATCGTCTGACGATATCGTTTTGGTGACAGTTTTGCTTCACGCAGCATTAAAAATCACTATCGTCTAGGCGATATCGTTTTAACGATTCAACTTTTACTTCACGTAACCCCAAAAACTGTCAATCACAATCGTCAAGACGACGTCGTTTACACGATAGCTAAAGAGGTATCGTCTTGCATTGGTTTGTACATTTTGCAAGCAAATTAAACTTCTTTTTTTTTTTAAATTTTGAAGTGGACAATTGATATCAAATTTTTTATTTTTTTTTCAAATGCAAAAGAATATCCAAAATTAAACATTGATTTAAAAAAAAAAAAACATTGGAAGTTTTTATTTCTCCGTTAATATATTTTAATAAAATAACAGCAATATCCGTTGGCTTATTTACCTCCCACTCTCTTTAAAGTACAAATACTGCTAAGTAAATATAACATGAATCCATGCTCCGACTGCCTCAACGACCTCCCAGCCGATGAAGACTTCGTGACATGCTATAGGTGCGATCGAAAAATGCACTGGGTGTTCTTCAATAACAAATGTGAATGGAAATGTTCAACCTGTAGAAAGAAACTCACGTCACTTCTTATTTCCAAAGCTGAAATAACCCCAGTACAACTGCTGTCCAAACGCTTGAGATCGTGAGTTCTCCGGATGTGGAAGGCACTACTTCAGCATCAAACGCAGCTGCAGCATCGGCAGAGACTAACAGCCAAGCTATGCTAAACGAAATGCGAAAAATGAGAAAAGAAATGACAGAAATAAGTTCCAATTGCGATTTCGTTGCTAACAAATAAGAATAGATCAAACAGCACATGACATCGAACAACGAACTTCTGCAAAAACTTTCTAATGACATAAAAGAACTCAAAAAAAGTAATACGAAAAGGTATCAACAGATCTTCGCAATGGAAACAAAAATTAATACATTAGAACAACAATTATTAAAAAAACCATATTGAAATCAAAAACATCCCACCGACACAAAATGAAAATCTGATCAAAACTGTGCAAGCACTGGGCAAAACAATTGACTGTAACGTTAACACTTCAGATATCACTGATATTTACAGAACACATAAGAAAAACCCAAAGAAAACAATGATAATAGTTTCCCTCGCGAGCCACATGTGCAAAACGAATATAATAAAAAAAGCCAAAATCGCTCGAGTATTACGCTAAAAAAAACCTGAAGTCAATTTTAGAGTAATACATGGCGCTACTAGCATCGAAAAAGATTTTTTAAAAAACGTTAATTTTTGTTGTGATAGTTTTAATATTAGATCGATAACCAAAACATGGGCTAATAGCCGAAATTGAAAATGTTTTATATACGAGTAGTATTGCCTTCCTAGTATTGAACGAAATTAACATACCGAAGCAGAAAAACGAAATATACTATATTGATGGATTTGAACGTGAATTCATAAATCGAAATGGAATGAAAGGCGGAGGTGTTGCAATATTTATTAAAAAGAATATACAATACGATATAATACCAATAAACTCAGTTAACTATGAAGGCATGCATCTTGAAATAACCCATGAGAGTAAAAGAAAATATATGCACGCAATTTACAGGCGACCAAAATTAAGTATTCCAAGATTCATTGATGAATTAAATGTAAACATCGACGAAGACAAAGAAAACATTGTGTTAGGTGATGTAAAAATAAATATACTGGATGAGAATAACTTATTGGTTTGAAAATACATGGAAATGATGGCTTCGAAGGGACTAACAAGTGTAATCGAACAATCCTCACATTTTGACCTGATAAGGAACACTTCAACACTTATTGATCACATATGTATTGTATATATTAGCATCACTAAACTAGATATTTTCTAAGCCATAATTGAAACTGATCTTTCCGATCATTATATAACTTTATATGCACCGAAAAGCTTAAATAATAACCAAGCGAATTCTCAAGTTGATGTCAAACACATTAGCCAACAAAAGGTTAATGAGCTAATAGAGCAAAGCAACTGGCAAAATATGCTAGAAGAAAATGATGTCGAAAAACTTTATAACAACTTTGTAAGAGAAATCCCACGGAAAAAACCTTCGATTACGAAGCAACCAACAGCAAACGTAAGAAGGACAATGATCTTCGTGTCTACACGTGGAATGTCGGGTCCCTCTACAAACCACATGCAGCCGAACAACTAGCGGAGGCCCTAGAGGCAGACTAAGGCAAAAAGTGAGTTTCCGGCATGTGAACGAGCGCCTTATGACAAGGCTAAATTTGCCAACATTAGCCTAATATGCGCTAACGCTTCTCACCTTCTCACGAGAAGATGGACGTCGTGACAAAGAATGACTTCTACCAATTCTTGGACAAGATGTTTGAGCAATGCGCTAGTCACGACGTTAAAATTGTCCTAGGTGATTTTAACGCAAAGCTAGGAAGAGAGGACGTCTTTCGTAGCATGGTCGGAAAGCATAGCCTGCACGACATCACATCCGACAACGGACTCAGGCTAGTCGATCTTGCGGCGAGACGAAACTCTGTAGCTAGTACGCGGTTCCCACGCCTCGGTATGCACAAGGCTCTCCTTTGATCGAAAAACTGTCAACCAAATCAATCACATTGCGATCGACGCAAGGCACTCTTCCAGTATTCTGGGTGCCCGGACTTTCCGAGGAGCCATCGTGGACTCGGATCACTAGCTAGTTGTAGCCAAGATACGGATGCGGATATCCAGAACGGAACGAAATGAAAGAAATACTGTTAGGAAATTTTACGTTCGGCGGCTACAATCGCAAAAGACCGCCAGAGCCTTTGCCGATCGAGTTTCTTTTAATCTTAATCTAAGTTTTATGCCGCCAGCAGCAAATGCGAAAGACCAGTGGCACCGTTGCCAACAGGCCATCAGAGATGCTAATAGAGCAAAGCCTCTGATGTACTGGGTTTTCTCGGCCACCAAAACGGAACCCCTGGTTTGATGATGAATGCCGGCAAGCACATGCATCAAAGGAGAACAGAGGAACATCGACTTCTCAGAAAGAAGAAAAAGGAGCATAAGAAGCGCTAGATAGAGAAGATTGAGAGACTTTATTGCAGGAATGATGCTCGAAAATTTTACCAAAAGGTAAAAAGAACATGCCAGGGTTTCAAAGCCAGAACAGAAGCCCGCAGGGACGAAAATGGCAATTTAGTAGTAGAATCGCAGTCGGTGCTGAGGATATGGAAGGAACACTTCAGTTGACTGTAAAACGGCGATGATGACCAATATTCCGTTGTCAGGCAGAATAAGCCATTCAACAAAAAAACAAATACAAATATTTGGCGCAACAGCTCTTTAAAGTGCCAGGGCCTAGCTTCTCGCAACCACTCATGTTGTGTGCGATATATTTTTCACACGAATGGAAAGGACCTACAGTTTAATGCCGACTTCGAACGGCGATTTGAGAAGCTTTTTCGTGACAACAATACTCTCGGATGTTTGTCAGACGCTCGCGAGAGGTGGAACCGTGAAGAAACTTGTGTTTTCTGGGATTCGAACTTGGAACCTCATGCGCAGTGATCCGACACACTAACCACTTACGCCACGGCGCCCACAGCCATTCAACAGTGACGATGACAGTCAAGATTTCCATCAGCCCAATCAGAATGAAGTGAGGATAGCGATATCTAAACTCAAATTCAACAAAGCTGCTGGAACCGACGGCCTTGCTGCTGAACTTTTTAAGGCATGAAGAGGTAAGTTGGTAAGGACGGAAGTATGCCCGATGAATGGAACTTCAGCATCGTTTGCCCGATCCACAAGAAATGAGATCCTCTGAACTGCGTCAGATACAGGGGTATTCTCCTCAACATCGCATATAAGATCCTGTCTGCCGTATTATGTGAACGCCTAAAACCGATCGTCAACAACCAGATAGGTCCTTATAAGTGCGGTTTCAGGCCTGGAAAGTCCACCGTTGACCAAATATTCACGCTACGGCAGATCTTAGATTAGATTAGATCTGTACAACTACTCGCTTATGCCGATGACATTGATATAATTGGAAGAACTCAGCGGGGCGTCAATGGGGCATTTACGAGTATTGAGGTCGAGGCAGCAAAGATGGGTTTAGTGGTCAATGGAAGCAAAACAAAATAAAAACTGTCTACTAAAAGAGCACCCAACATCGGCGTCTTGGACACAACGCCGTAATAGACAGATATAATTTTGAAGTAGTAAAGGATTTTATCTACCTAGGATTTTGTCATGGTAAGCTCCGCAAATGACATCAGTAGGATGTATGGCGAAGAGGCATGGGCTTTGATAAAACCGGATGAGTATGCGGGGGGTGAAAGAGGAGATACAATGCCAAAACTGTATGGCCTATATAAGGACATCGACTTAGCCAGAAGAGTTCAGATACAGCGCGTAAGTTGCCTGGGTAATGTAGAGCGGATGGAGCCCAACGTTCCCGTCAAGAAAGTCTTCGAATCCACCGTGGATGGACTGCCTCGCGGTAGGTGGCAAAACAAGTGAAGGGGGACCTCAACCGACTTGGCGTGTGAAACTGGCGGCAACTGGCTCATAACCGTGATGGCTGGAGAGGTTTGTTGGTTGAGGCCCAGGTCCACCCCGGACGTTAGCGCCACATAAGTAAGTAAGTAAGGCGAACAGGATGTAATCTAGACCTTTCTGAATAAAATCGATTGCCTATTTAGTTTATCTTGACTGAACAGATTTCCAGACGACGTTTTCACTCTTCTGGATGTGCCACATGTGGTGCCTTCAGGAGCAGCAAGTACGTCATCACTTAAAATTGTCGAACCAGGAAAGTGCACCTCGAGCAGAGTTTCTAGGGTTTCCCTTCGATTGGATGCACAGGTGCCATCAGGTTTGATGAGCAATCCCACCCAATTGGAATGTTCATTTGAGAGTGCCTTTTGGGCACGGGCTGCTACTGGAAGGTATTCGATCCTTCCGCAGTTCTTTTTCCATACTGCTCTCTTAGATTTCCTAAACCCTATGTTGAATTTAGTCAATATGACCCATATATTCGTCCCAATTTTGGCGCGTTTAGCTGTGTTATAAAGTTTTCTCACCCTTTTCCGGAGTATCTTTAGCTGGTCATTCCACCACGATACTCTCCGTTTACCTATATTGTAATTGTTTGGGACAGAGCTACTACTGAAGAAAGACGTTAAACAGTCATTTAGTTGGCAGGCTACCACATCAACATCATATTTAGATCTTAAAAATGTGAGCAGCATGTCATCTTTGACCGCAAGATTTTCGCGAAAAAGTGCCCAATTAGTTCGATTCGGTGCGTAATGTACTTGTTCATGTTTAGCCCCATCCGAGATGTTAAAGCTGATTCGTTCGTTTAACATGTGCCAATTTACGATCAACTAGGAAATAAAAGGGCTCGGGATAGTGAGATCAAGTACCTCTTCTCGAATATTACTTGAAAATTTTGGTTTGTTACCTTCATAACACATCTGTCCCAAAAGTTGTTACAGTATAGGGTGCATCACCCTGTAAAGTTTTAAAGGTCTGCAAATTTGAACCCACGAGCAGTTGGGAAAGAAACACCAACCACAGCAGAGCTCGGTATACTGTGGGATGGCATAAAATGAAGTAGGAGGTCGCCTGGGTATCCTGTGTCCGCATTCTAATGACTAAGCACCCTCTTAGCCATGCGTCCCTTGGCGTATGCTATTAGAGATTTTTTCGAGAGGTTGTCTCCTCACGGTGCACATTTTGGCCGATTGCCACAGTAATAAATTCGAGCCATATAGGCCAGGGAGGCGCAGCGGAACTATTGTAGCTGCGCTTAAATAAAACCAACCGTTCAGAATAAATATTTTATTAAGACTAAACTTATAAGTAGGTATAAGCGTATTTTCAAGAAACTTGGAGAGTAGGCTAATTTAAATTTATATAGTAAATACAAGTTAACAAAAAAAACTCCCAACGATAATCAAGACAAACTATAAGAACAAAAACGATAATAACCTTTTGTCTTATTCTTCTTCTAATTACTCAACCACATTATACAGATGATGTCGCCGGTAACAATGGTAAAACGCTAATCATACTTCTCAGTTTTTGAGAACGATCTCGAGGTAGAGCCTTGGTAAGAAATATCAGCTTTCTGGATTTCGGATCGAATATGTTCGATGTTAAAGAGGTTCTCAACATATTTTTCCCCTATAAAGTGGTATTTGATGTCCACAAACGTCGTTCCCTTGTGAAACTCAGGATTCTTCACTAAACGAATGGCACTCTCGTTGTCTAGATATAGTGTATGATCTTTGCAGCAAACATGGAGGTCTTCAAGCAATAGTTTTATCCAGGATAACTCCCTAACCGCTTTTGCTGCAGCTATGTATTTTGCTTCGGTTGTTGACAGAGCCACGCAGCGTTGCTGTTGAGAGCCCTAGGTGACAGGACTATCACTGAGAAAGCAAACATATCCACTGGTTGACTATCTAGTTTTCCGATCTCTAGCATAATCATCGTCACTGAAACAATTAATTTTAAGTTTTGAATTAGAATAGAAACTATACCGTAATTCTGCATCCCCTTGACGTATCTTATAATAGGCTTCAGCGCCTTAACGTGTATTGCATATGGTTTCTCCATATATCGACCGACGGCGCCTAATGCAAAAGATATGCCTGGCCTTGTCCCTATAGCAAGATACATCAGACTCCCAACTGGTACACAGCCATCTGATTTCTGCTGAATCTCCAGTCCTAAAAAGTATTTTGTCATCAATGTAGATCGCCAAGATGACGTCCTCTCCCACGATGACACAGGGATTAGCTTGAGATGCCCTTAGCTGGAAAAACTTGAGAAAAGATATGAACTTCTAGTTCCAACACCTCGATGCCTGCTTGAGACCATACAGGCTTTTACGAAGGCGCCATACGCGCCCTGTTCCGTCTTTGAATCGTTTTGGCTGCATCATGAAGATTTCTTCTTTAAGACAACCATTCAGGAACACAGAAGTGATGTCAAACTCTTTCATTCTACACTTCCTTGACCAAGCCAAACGAAGAATTATTCTAATAGAACTGAATCTGCCCGCTGGGCTGAATGTCTCCTTGTAGTCAACACCTATCACTAGCGAGAATCCTTATAACGAGCCTAGCCTTAAACCAAGATGGCTCGTTTGTGCTGGAACCATTTATCTTGAAGACCCATTTGTTATCGATGATCTTACGCCCGTCTGGCGGTTGGACAAGTTCTCAGGTTCCAGGTTCCATTCCTTTGATGACCTCCCATTTCTTCCTTCACGGCCTGCTCACACTTTTTGGAATCCTTCAAAATCAAGGCTTCTTCAAAACTTGTCGGTTCAAAAACTTCAGCAAAAAAGGCACATCCAGCTATAATGGTTGACATGGAATTATCTCTTACCTTTGACGCACTTCGCAGGCGATCTTTGATAGGCACCTCAGGATCATTTACCTCATTTACCACATGAACCAATTCTCCAGGTTGTTTGGCTCTGCTTTCGCTAAATGGATACTTTAATTTACTTTGTTTCCCCAACACACAAGCTTCACAAAAGAAATCTTTTGAATCTGAACAAGTGTATGCTTTTTCTTTAGAAATCTAGAGATAATGACTTTATTTTTATGGGCTAGTCGTTCATGCCACATCTTGAACGGGCCTGTTTAACTAACTAATTTAGATGTGAAAGGAACCTCCACTTACTACTTACTTAGATGGCGCTACAGTCCGGGTGGACCTGGGCCTCAACCAACAAACCTCTCCAGCCAGCGCGGTTACGAGCCAGCCACCTCCAGTTGCGCACGCCAAGTTGGTTGAGGTCCCCCTCCACTTGTTTGCGCCACCTACCGCGAGGTCGTCCTCTACTGCGTCGTCGATCAGGGGTGGATTCGAAGACTTTCTTAGCGGGAACGTTGGGCTCCATCTGCTCCAAATGACTCAGCCATCTTAGTCGCTGGATGTGAACTCTTCTGTCTAAGTCGATGTCCTTGTATAGGCCGTATAGTTCGGCATTGTACCTTCTCCTCCACTCACCGTCTATGCAGATGGGACCAAAGATCGCTCGAAGAACTTTTCTCTCAAAATAATCAAGTGCATCCTCACCCGGTTTTGTCAAAGCCCATGCCTCTGCGCCATACAGCAGGACTGGGATGACTAGAGTCTTATAAAAAGTTACCTTAGTAGTTCGAGATTGGGCTTTGCTACTCAATTGCCGTTTTAGCCCATAGAAACAACGATTGGCAAAAGTAATTCTTCGTGTGATCTCCCTACTGATGTCATTTGCGGAGTTCACCATAGAGCCTAGGTAGATAACATCCTTTACTACTTCAAAATTATATCTGTCTATTGTGGCGTTCTGTCCCAGACGCCGATGTTGGGTGTCCTTTTTTGTAGACAGCATATATTTTGTTTTGCTTTCATTGACCGCTAGACCCATCTTTGCTGGCTCGATATCAATACTCGCAAATGCCCCATTGACGGCCCGCTGAGTTCTTCCGATTATGTCAATGTCATCGGCATAAGCGAGTAGTTGTACGACTTGTAAAAGATTGTACCTCCGGTGTTGGCTTGTGAGTTTCGTACAATTCTTTCCAGTACTATGTTAAAGAGATGGCACGATAGCGCGTCACCTTGTCTAAGACCTTTCCTGACATCGAATGGTTCGGTGATGTTCTTACCGACTTTGATGGAGCAGCGAGAGTTCTCTATCGTCATTCTGCACAAACGCACGAGCTTGGCAGGGATGCCAAGACTAGACATGGCTCTGTATAACTCGTCTCTACACACGCTATCATAGGCAACTCTGAAATCGATGAAGAGGTGGTGCATATCGATTTTACATTCATGGGTTTTTTCCAAGATCTGCCGTAGTGTGAATATTTGGTCAATGGTGGACTTTCCCGGCCTGAAACCGCACTGATAAGGACCTATCAGGTTGTTGACGATTGGTTTTAGGCGTTCACATAATACGGCAGACAGGATCTTATATGCGATGTTGAGGAGACTTATACCCCTGTAGCTGACGCAGTTCAGAGGATCTCATTTCTTGTGGATCGGGCAAACGATGCTGAGGTTCCATTCATCGGGCATACTTTCGTCTGACCAGGCTTTACAGATGAGCTGGTGCATGCCCCTTACCAACTCATCTCCTCCTGCCTTGAAAAGTTCAGCGGGAAGGCCGTCGGCTCCAGCAGCTTTGTTGGATTTGAGTTTAGATATCGCTATCCTCACTTCATTCTGATCGGGTTGACGGAATCTTGACTGTCATCATCACTGTTGAATGGCTCATTCTGCCTGACAGCGGAATATTGATCATCATCGCCGTTTAACAGTCTGCAGAAGTGTTCCTTCCATATCCTCAGCACCGACTGCGATTCTACTACTAAATTGCCATTTTCGTCCCTGCTGGCTTCTGTTCTGGCTTTGAAACCCTGGCATGTTCTTTTTACCTTTTGGTAAAATTTTCTAACATCATTCCTGCAATAAAGTCTTTCAATCTCCTCGATCGAGCGCCGCTTTGTACGCATCCGTACCTTGGCTGCGACGAAGTAGAGATCCCAGTCCACGTTGGCTCCTCGGAAAGTCCGGACACCCGGAATACTGAAAGAGTGCCTTGCGTCAAAGGAGAGCAATGTTCCTTTATGAATGTCAAGACGTGGGAACCGCGTACTAGCTACAACAAAGTTTCGCCCCGCCGCAAAGTCGATAAGCCTGAGTCCGTTGCCGGATGTGATGTCGTGCAGCTTGTGTTTTTCGACCACGCTACTAAAGACGTCCTCACTTCCTAGCTTTGCGTTAAAATCACCTAGTATAATTTTAACGTCGTGGCATGGGCATTGCTCATATGTCTTGTCCAAGAGCTGGTAGAAGTCATCCTTTGTCGCGTCGTCCTTCTCCTCGTGAGGGGCGTGAACGCATATTATGCTAATGTGGGCAAATTTAGCCTTGATACGGATAGTCATAATACGCTCGTTTACATGCCGGAAACTCAAGACTTCTTGCCTAAGTCTGCCTCCAATGACAAATCCGCACCCGAATAGACGCTGTACTTGTTGTCTGTAGCAATCGCCGTAGTAGATGTCGCAGTTTTTCATACTCCTTTTGCCCGGCCCATCCCATCGCACTTCTTGGATGGCGGTAATGTCCGCTTTGAGACACTCTAGGGCCTCCGCAAGTTGTTCGGCTGCACGTAGTTTTAGAGGGACCTAATATTCCATGTGCAGACACGAAGATCGTTGTCCTATTTACGTTTGCTTGGGTCGTCAACAGTAAAATCATCCGTATCCGAGGCTGTTGGTTGCTTCGTAACCGAAAGTTTTTTACGTGGTATTGAATTTAACCCGACGGCACAACCCCTAACCTGGAGCACCAGATCCTTTTTTTGCAACGCCTAGGACGAAGGGCCGGATACACCGATATCAGTAACCCACTTCGGGGATATGAGCGCTGCCGTTGGCCCATTAAAGGTTCATCCGCCACCATCCCTGACGTAGTATTGAGAATCCTTATTGACCCGAGCTCCAAATATGTCGAAGTAGCTCCGGTAAAGTATCCGCTGGTCTGTAGACGTCACCGTTGATTCCATTGAGAGAATTCATCCGCCGCACATCCTCCTTCTGAGGAGTTCTTGCTAGACTTCTGAGACGCATATTTTAGCCAATCAGGTCAACAAGAGAAACCTCGTCCGGTTAAACATATGCGCGCTGAAGTTCACCCAGATGTGTTAACGCAGGTCTGAGTGTTCAGCTACACATACCATATATCGTCAGACTCAGCGTGCGCTCATCGTTAGTTCAATATCAGATAGCTATCCAGCGGGCACCACGGCGACGTGATGATGCGATTTTGCTACGCCAAACATCATATAAAATAAAGCCTTTTCCGCACTCTTATTGCCACAATATTTTTTCCTTCACGCGGCTCGCACTTCTCACTACCCGGTATTAGAAAGTATGTTCATGTCGCCGCGACCGAAAGCAATAATAATTTCTCTGTTTCCTACACGGACATTTTGCGGGTTATCGAAATCACTGAATGACGAAAACAAGTCTTTATTGCACGTCATGTGATTGGACGCCCCTGAGTCCAGGGTCCAGCTGTCATCACGATTTTCTTTTCGCTAAAGAGAATAGCAGAGATAAATACTTCTCTTTGTGTCTGAATGTCTCTGTTATGGTTTTGAAAACGGTTTCATCTCTTTCGGCAATCTCGCTTCCAGTGCCCTGGTTTCTTGCAGAAAAAAACATTTGCTGCCACTAATACCGCTGCTCTTGTTGCTCGTGTGAGGGATGTTTCGCAAAAATCTTTTTTTGTCGGCGACGAACGCATTTTGCTATTGTTGGTTGGCTGGGTATTGTCAAACACGAGTTTCTTCTATGATGAGGCGACTGGTAAAGTTTGTCAGGGTGCGTTTTGCCGCTGCTGTCGATTCCCATGCTGTGTGAAAGTGCTTGTATGTGTCTAGACACAGCATCATACAACTCACATGATCTCAAAATTATTTTAATTTGAAATTTCCACTGCTCCGCCGTCTGCAGCTTTTCA
Organism: Brachypalpus laphriformis; assembly: GCA_945910035.1. Lineage (NCBI taxonomy): Eukaryota > Metazoa > Arthropoda > Insecta > Diptera > Syrphidae > Brachypalpus > Brachypalpus laphriformis. The sequence continues at coordinate 147,605,264 of OX246754.1, forward strand.
GCTTTTGCTTCAGTTGGTTTCATACTTACGCCCGTTTCACTTTCCGCACGGTAAGTTTTTATTAACACCGAAATTTACTTTATGTACTCGTACGTACTTTACTTTATGTTTCCACGAAGAAGTATGCGATCTGAAACGGGATCGAAGCTCAAGCTACGGTTTAATAAACTTGTGCGCAACTGGGCCCATAACCTATTGCAGTTGCGCTCAAAATAGAGTATGAGTATTTTATGAAGACTAACCTTACATATTCTCAGAACATAATGTTCAAATATTAAGGAAACTCATTTACAGCAACCATACGAAACGACGGGCCACCCTCTGATCCGTTGAAATAAATTCTGAACTGCATCTACGCTAAGTTCGAGGAACAATGTGAAGTTAACAAACGGGTTCTCGAACGTCTTAGTAAGGTCGAAAGCTTTTGTATGGCTAACCTTATATCTAAATTTAAGTAAATATGGACACTTTGCTTAAAATAGTAACATGGAATGCAAATGGACTCTTACAAAAATCGAACGAATTAGAAATGTTTCTAATAAGAGAAAATATCGACATATATTTGATCTCCGAAACCCATCTAACAAGGGAGTCGCAAATAAAAATAAGAGGCTACGCTGGTTATCACGCCTACCATCCTTCTGATAGAGCGCGGGGCGGTTCGTCCTTATTCATTAAAACTAACATTGAACATTCGCCCGATATAAGCATAGAGCTGGAAAAACTGCAGTTGTGCGCGGTAAGGGTTAAAAATAGACACATGAGCTACAATATAGCATCTGTTTACTGTCCGCCGCGATGCTTACTAGAAAAAAGATGACTACTTTCGTGTCTTCAATGACCTTGGTTCAAATTTCCTTATTGGTGGAGATTTCAACGCGAAGCACGCCTTCTGGGGTTCAAGATGTATATCTTCAAAAGAAAAAATTCTCTACGAAGTGGCATATGAATTCGGTTGTTGTTGTTATTCGACAGGAAAACCGACCTATTGGCCAACTGACTCACAAAAAATTCCCGATCTTATCGATTTTTTTGTTACAAAAGGCATTTACGAGAAGTTTATTACAGTCAAAGAATGTTCTGATCTCTCTTCTGACCACTCGCCGGTAATTTTATTACTTGGAGAAGCGCTTATCAAGAAAAAAGGACTTCCAAGACTCACTAGCAGTAGAACCAACTGAAACGGCTTTAGAAATGATTGCGAAACAATTATCGCCTTAAATGTATCACTTAGAACACCTTGTGAACTAGAGGACGAAATCGATCGTTTCGTGGAAGCAATTCAAAGAGTGGCGTGGAGAAACACTCCTTCTAGAAGCTATAAGATCAACCGCAACGAAAAGTATCCCAGAGAAATCATTGAACTGGTGAGGGAGAAACGAAAAGCACGAAAGAAGTGGCAAATCACTCGTGCACCGCAGCATAAAACGGTCTTTAACCGACTATGCAATCGGCTTAGAGATAGTATTCGCAAATTTAAAAGCAAAAGGATAGCGACTTACCTTGAAAATATCTCCGGTGAAAGAGAATCATGTTATTCACTTTGGAAAGCGCTAAAAGGCATCTGGAAACCTCAAATGCAAGCACCACCAATTCGGAAAATTAATGGAAACTGGGCCAAGAGCGACAAAGAAAAGGCAGAACTTTTTGCTTTGTACTTAGAAGAAACCTTTAAGCCGTTTGATGGCCCTTCGTTAACGCCCGACTCCCCAGTCACGACATCTGACAACTTTAAAGTAAAAAAAGTTGCATTGATTGAACTGAGGGAAGTGATTAAAAATTTAAAGACAAAAAAAGCTCCGGGTTACGACTTGATAACGGCGCAGATAGTCAAGGAATTGCCGAATAAAGCTATTATCAAACTGCTCTATTTGATCAACGCTTCGCTCAGATTGCTTTATGTTCCGAGGCCTATTTCCCTATTGCCGGTTATCTCAAAAATATTTGAAAAACTTCTTTCCAAACGTCTACAGCCCGTAATCGACGAAAGACGTCTCATTCCTGACCATCAGTTTGGATTTAGAATTAAACATTCTACAATTGACCAAGTCCACAAAATAACTGACGTGATTGAGAAAGCTCTGGAAGAAAAAAAGATTTGTTGTGGTGTATTTCTTGACGTCTCACAAGTTTTCGATAAGGTTTGGCACGAAGGCTTGGAGTATAAATTGCAACGACTACTGCCACGGCAACTCTTTTTAATCTTGCGATCGTATCTCACCGAGAGACTCTTTCGTGTTGAGCACGGAAATGATTACTCTGACTTCAAGGAGATTGCGGCCGGAGTTCCACAAGGAAGTGTCCTTGGCCCGCTTCTATATGTACTATACACGCGTGATATCCCGCAGGAAAGAAACTGTGTCGTCGCCACGTTTGCGGACGATACGGCGATATTGACCACGGGCGAAACTATTGAAGCAGCAACTGGAAAGCTGCAACATGCTATTAATAAAGTCCACGCTTGGACGAATTCTTGGCGTATTGTGCTGAACGAAAGCACACGTTAATTTTACCTATAAAAAAGTGGATAGATTACCTCTATATCTTAACTCGGCTCAAATACCGTACCCGAACGAAGCAAAATATCTAGGAATGACTCTAGATGTTAAGCTTAAATGGAAATCACACGTAAAAAAGAAACGCGACGAGCTAGAAAACGAATACCGACAAATGTACTGGCTACTCGGAAAACATTCGAAGTTGAGCCTACATAACAAACTGCTTATCTATAAGCAAGTGCTAAAGCCTGTGTGGACGTATGGTATACAACTATGGAAAAGCAATAGAAACATCATACAAACTTTTGAAAATAAAGTTCTTAGAACGATCGTCAACGCACCGTGGTATGTACGTAACGAAGATATTCATCGAGATCTGGGAATTCCCAGCGTCGTCGAAGAGATAAAAAAATTTGCGCGTAAACACAAAGATCGTGTTCACGGCCATTGTAACCGTACCGTCATTCAACTACTTGACGCGAATAATTCAATTCGTCGTCTGCAAAAGATAAAACCTTTTGACCTCGCGTCATAGTATATGCCGGTCGCGAAAAAGGCAGGAACTATCATTGGAATTTAACCTGCCTATAGTTCTACATTTCTTTTAACTTCGTACGAACATTTTTTTTTTCCAAAAATCACGTGTATCGTAAGCGAAAATAAAACTGCTGGATAAGCGTCGGCTTAGTTGTAGTATTACTTTTGAAGAGAGGTGTTTTTTTAGTGAGCAAAAATCTCACACTACCTTATGGTACGCTCGGTCGGGCCTTATGGTGTCTTTAGAAGATTTTTCACCTACTCTCGGCAAAAAAAAAAAAAAAATTTACTTAAACAGGAACACAAAGTCCGATTGAGCGACTCTGGGCCCAGTAGGCAGATTATCATGCTGATGCTGTAGCTTTCGTTGCCCGGCGGCCGCCCCGAGGAGGCAGTGATTCTTCTTGTAACGGTTACTCAGTAGGGGTCGTACAAAAACGCTATCCTAAGAGTCCGTATCTGAACGCGACAAAATTTATTTAGTCTTGTCCTCATTTACTTCTTACTTACTACTCGTTCCCCCCTTTTCTTCAATCGCCGTAAATGCCTCGACAACGGCTTGCTCTGATCTTTCGATGATGTCAATATCATCCACGCGTTCCAGTACACCTGCTCTACGCACTATCTGCTTCAGCACAATATTGAAGAACTCACGTGACAGCGCATTTCCTTGCTGGAATCCGGAGCATGTTTGGAAGAGTTCGGAAGAGCATGTTTTCCAGCTCTACGCGACACGTCTGCATAAGTTTTAACTGTATCCCGAATTGGGCCATCGCTTGCTAGAGTACAAGGCGATGAGTTCTGTCATAAGCCGCTTTAAATTCCATGAAAAAGTGGTGAGTTTTGACTTGATATTCGTTGGTCTTTTCTAGGATTTGCTTAAGTGTGAAAATTTGGTCTTTTGTCGATACGGTGGGTGGAAAACCACACTGGTGTGTTGCAGGAAGGTTTTAGATGATAGTTTTTTGGATATAATCTCATATGCGATATTTAGCAGGGATATGCCTCGATAGTTCTTACAAAACAAAGGATTACATTTTTTTTGAAGATGAGGCATATAAAGCTTATACTCCAGTCGTCGGGCATGTTTTCCTCCATCCATACTTAGCTGACGACTCGGTGCATGCGCCTTACGAAGACATCGCCTCCGTATTTAAAAAGTTCAGCTGGGAGACCATCAGAGCCGGCAGGTTTGTTGTTTTTCAACTTTCTGATGGTTGCGCTTCTTCAATACTGGGTGGTGGTTCACATTTTGCCCTATCACTCTCTCTGTTTTCTGCCCGTTAAGCAACTGCTGGAAGTGTTGGTTAAACACATCAATAATTTTCTGCATTTCGGTGACTAGATTTCCTTCGCTATTACGAAGAGCCCGTGTTCCGGGTTTGAAGCCAGCGGCCAGCTGCATGGCTCTTCGATAGAAATTCCGGATGTTGTTGCGCTCGTAAGACTCTTCGATATCCTTGAGCTGGGAAGCTGCGTGGTCCCTTTTCTTTTTACGCAGAATAAATCAATAAAGTATCTCTTTCCAAAGTCCTATGGTGTTTTTTTGGGTCAACCCCGGAACCGGCGACCTAACCTCAATCCTAGGCGAAAACACCATGACAGTGGTAGACTCTGAGAGCCAAGGAAGTACCAGACCACCGTTGTGCTTGTACAGAGTCAATACAGTCCACTCATCTTCAATATTGTCATAGATTATCCCTCGGCCAAAATAAAGGACTCCCTGCCAAACACGACTATGTATGTATAATAGATGTATGTATTATCCTCGAGGAAAGTGACGTGTAAGTAGACCTTAAATAGAATACTTGCATCTCAATTTTGAAATGGTAGTCATTGCAAAACTAGACACATACTACTTGCATGGTGAAGTACTACCAAAAATAGATTCGTTCAAATACGTTGAAAATCTCAAGGCAAGAATAAATGTGCGGTTGGGTAAAATGGAAATATATGTATGTGCTTTGCGATAAGCATATCCGAAGGATGCTTAAACAATGGGCAGAGTGTAGTGGATGGCGATGGTGTAGTGGTAACGTCGTCGATTTCCACACTAATGGTTCGTGGTTGAAATTCCGATGTCAGCAGGCATTAATTTATTTCTCATGAAATATATAAAGTCAATCCGCTCATTTGCAAAAGCTTGTGTGAACACTATTACGAAGGCATAACACTGGCAATAGGTTGGTCATATCGCTGAAAAAATTGTTTGCTCTGTTGATAAGACTTGTAGGACAAGTGAAATTCGACAACTTGTAAAAAATTGTGCAACACAAAACGTGAACACTTCGACATTGTCGCGATGAAAGATGAAAAGTGGGAAATTATCTGTGACCTCAAGCGATAACCGCTTAACTCGAGTTATGATGAAATTGACTTAAGGATGCCAGAAGACGCTCCAATATTCGAAGTTTATGCCATATATTTTTTACTTTACAAGACAGATATAGCAAAATCCCATACGTTTTTGGGAAAATGGAAAATTTCAAACTTGTTTTCTGAGAAACTGTGAAAATCAACTCAAGCGGTTAGGGTCAAAGGGGGTAATTGCAAACGATTTTGCATTCTCGTTTTTTTCTAAATTTATAGTGTTTCATCCAGCTTAACTATGCGATATTGAAAATTGGTGTTGGTTGAACTTACATTTAAATTCTTTCATCTTTTGGAAAAAAAAATAATTGTAAGTGTGTAAGTTTATTAGTTTTTGTAAAAATTCGTGTTTACATTTACCCCCGCCTTTTTTTTAGGAAAAAGAGAAAAATGGGGTAAATGAAAACAAGGAACTCAGCCTCTTAAGGCTGTAGAATAAAAACATTTCGGGTAAAAGCGAACTAAATCAAAATGAAAACATTTGAGAAGAAATCGAAAATGCAATGTTCACAATTACTCCAAAGAATATTTAATAAGGGGAATATATCGCATTTTCAAATAATGGCATGGCATGCCTCAATGGAAAACCGGTTTTTGGAGAAATAAGTGCGTTTACAAAACTAATCATAGATGGATGCAAAACTACTACAATGCTGGTAGACTTCTTTGGCCAACTCTAAAACACAGTAGAACTAAAGTCGTCCTGCGCCCTCGAAAGCACTTTTGATATTCCCGAATATCTCTTGCGGATGGTGAAGGACTATCTCAAGGACCGGAAGCTGTTATACGACACCGCAGAGGGACCACGAATAAAGGAGATTACTGCTGGAGCAGCGCAGGGATCAATCCTCGGACCCGATTTCTGGAACATCTCCTACGATGGCATCCTTCGTATGGAAATGCCCAAAGACACCTTCCTGGTAGGATATGCAGATGATATCGCCGCGGTGATTACGGCAAGAGACACCGAGAGCGCGCAAAGAAAACTCAACAAGGTGATGAGGTGGGTACACCTCTGGATGGAAGAACATGGCTTAGGTTTGGCCACAGAAAAGATGGAGATAGTTCTTTTGACAAAGAAGATGATTCCAACTATTGTCGACTTCCAAGTCGGGTCTGAGGTAATAACCAGCAAGGATGCGGTGAAGTACCCAGGGATGGCCCTAAATACGAAGCTCATGTTGTGCCCAAAACACACATTCCATTGTAACACTGGGGCACCCGAACCTTCTTGACACAGCGGCACCAAAATCAAAGACCACACATGCATTTCTGCATGACATAGTGGCACAGTGACATTGGTCACTCACATATCACATTCAATATCAACATGGGTTCGCTTTACCCTCTGAAAGCGAAACATGTGTGTCGCAGAAGTGACTCGATACCCGACACACAATCGAGGTCACTTCAATACTCAGATTATCTTCCGTGTGTGTCACAGAATTATGCCACTCAAGTGTTGCGTAAGGAACAACGAAGAAAGGCAAAACATGTGTCTCCCATATCGCATTACGGACTTGACCCGATGCGAGTATTGGAAGTAGGCAATGCAAAAGAGCATAAAAGATATGAACTGTGACGCGAATAGGGAGTTGATTGTTGGTTGCAGAGCCGTACGTTACGCGAAAGGAATCTCTGTCTTTTAATTCCATTATTCCAGTATCGGTATCGCTATCGTAGTTCGGTGTTGGGTTATCGCCAAATACAACATTGGTGGCAGCGGTGGGATCTCTAGGACAAAGCATCTGTCTAGAGTCCCGTATAATTTTTTTTTCTTCCAAGTTCCAAGTTTCAATTTCTAAGTCTAAAAGTTCTATCTCTTACCCTAAAGTCGTCGTGGGTTCAAAACGAAACATTCAGTGAAAAATAAAAATCGCTAAAATCAGTGAAGAGAAAATAAAATACAGTAAAATCAATCAGTGAACAATAAAATCAGTGAAATACATAATCCAGCACATCACAGAGGAAAGCCGATACCAGAAGGAAGACAGAATTCGCCAAGCCGGAGTGATCGAAATTCAACAAAGCCAGCAGTGCAAGCAGAATCAAGAGCATCATCTACACCCAGCACCAGCATGAAGATAATGTAAGCGTTTTTTTTTTTCTCTCGTTCCCTATCTTTTTTTTGTTTTCAAAATAAATTTTTTTCGCAAAATTATTATACTATACAATTAAGTCATAAAATTTTAAGAAAAAAAATAAAGACTTGTGAAAACACATATATATATAAAACGAAAAACACCCACACACACCATACGCTCCAATTTTAATTATTAAAATAATTAATTATAACAATAAATAAAGTTGTGTTCTAAGTTGACTTCACGTGTACTCTTCCTTCCTCTTTATTTTTTTTTTAAATCATTCACACCTATTCCCAAAAAAAAAAAAACACGTCCACTTATTCCGTGATCGTGTATTGTGTTCTTGCCTTCATATGATGATATATGTCTGGTGTTAATCTAAACATATCCCTCCGTTCTGGTAAAAAGGTGAGAAAAACACCAACAGAACCCCTAACCTTAGAAACAATTTCCGAAACCACAGCATCAGGTTCAATGGTAGGGCAGTCAAAGACTGAAACCAAAAATCCTTGTACTCTTCCGCCTATCCCCGAAAACGATTTTGTAGAAACAGACCAGCCAACCCCCCTCGGGTAGTAATAACGTGCACCCTAACAGCACGACAAATTCTACTAATCAATCCAAAATGAAGTTTAATCCTTCACAAGCCATCAAACTAATTCCCGAGTATGATGGTTCCGCGAGGTCTCTGGACCGTTTTGTTCAGTTGGTAGATCTGCAAAAAAAAAAAAAAAACTGAGCTAGAAGAAGAAAGATTAGAACTCATTGACATAGTGAAGTCAAAGTTAACGGGCAGAGCATACAACACTATCGTAAGATATAGTGATTACAATGCATGGCCGGAACTGAAAGACGCACTAGTCAAGAGTTTCGGGAAAACCAGGTGTATACCAGTAATACAGACTGAAATTTTCCAATTCCAGCAAAAGTTCAATGAGTCAGTCACGTCCTATACGGAATGAGCGCACGCATTGCTCGATGAACTGAACAATGCGAACACTTCCACACAGGACGCCTCTGCGAACAAAGCCATCCGTCTTCTAAACGAAAAAGTGATTCTAAGCAGTTTTTGCAATGGCCTCGTACCCCAGCTAAAGCTTCTTGTTAAAAGCGCGAGATGTGAAGACCTCGACACAGCGATTGATATCGCTATGGAGGAGGAAAAACTCGCGGTACCCAGATAAGGCTTTAACCAGGGACATACGAACGACTATTGCCATAATTGTAAAACGAGGACACACAACACGAAAGAGTGTCGAAGACGAACAAATATGGACCACCGTAGCAACGATGTGAGACCCACATACTTCTCGACTCAAAGACCAACGCATACCAATAATTCCTCGTACCACCGAACCAACCAACCGATCTTAAATAGAACTAACGTTAACACGGTACAAAATACCATTCTCTGTAGGTATTGTAAAAACGTAGGACATAGTATAGACCAGTGTAGAAAGAGGCAGTTTAACAACAGCCGCAACAATGATAGGAATCCGGGACAACCTCCCTTAAGTTCGGGAAACTATCCAAAACCTGGCCTGTCAAACACCCGGAGTCAGGTAAGGGACCTGAAGTAAGGTGTGTAAAGAATCGAAATCAAGAACAAGTTCAAACTTACTCACTGAATCGAAGTCAAGAAGAAGTCCAAACCCACAAACAGAATCAAAATCAAGAACATGAACAAACTCATTTATGTACATTATCAAATTCCAAATCAAGAGGCGAATTCTCGATACCAGAAACAAAATCATTCACTGAATCTTATACCAAATCAAAAACATATTTATTAAGTTCAATACCAAATTTCCTCTCTGAATCAAAATACTAAATCCGACTCACGAAATCGGGCGAAAAAAAACCCAAACCCACACATCGAGTTCACAGTTTCAAAATCCTAATCTATTCAGTTCTAAGCAAATCGAGAGAAATGTAGCGAAAGCAAATTCAACTCTAAATCAAACCCACACTAACGGACGAGATCCAGAATAAATCTGAAATCTAAACCGATTCCTAACTCAAACCCCTGTTCTAAGTAGCGAAACAAATATCCAAAATAAGTTCTCCAAATCGGTCCCTAAATCTAATGTTCACATCAGTTCATTTAACAGAACATCAAGCTTTAGAAGTCAGATTAAGATATCGTCAAAAGAATTCAACATGCAGAATGCCATAATGCTCCTAGACACGGGCGCCGCACTAAGTCTAATTAAATTGAAAGCACTAAAAGATGATGCTTGGGTAAATACGGATACTATTATCCAATTAACCGGCATCAGTGACACACCGACATCTACCATAGCAACCATTAACCTAGTTATAGAAATGGTTGCAGGTCAAAAGATTACGCACTTATTTCACGCAGTACCAAACAATTTCCCAATCTCACAGGATGGTATTGTAGGCGAAGATTTTTTTCGAAAATTCAATGGGGTAGTACATTACAAAGACAACACCTTTAAATACCACCATAAAGACAAACAACATGTGATAGACTTTTGCAACGATCACAGAATTCTCACGATCCCTGCAAGATCCGAAAAATGGATAAAGTATGGACCAGTAAAAGGAAACATGGAACAAATATACTTTTCTCAGGAAACAGCCCCACAAGTATATACGGCATCAATAATAACGACACCTAAAGATGGCTATGTATACATATCAGTACTGAACGCCAACAACGAAGATGTCAATATAGAAAACTTGAACCTAAAGCCCGAAAACATGGATCACTACGCAGTATATAACCTAAACTCCAGATATACCAATCAAATTATTGAAGAAAGATTAGAAAAACTAGAAACAGAGTTAAAACTTGACCATCTCAATCCGGAAGAAAAGCGGTCGATAAAAGATATCTGCAGAAACTTCAATCACTTGTTCTTTATTGAAGGTGATAAACTATCTTCTACGTCAGGAATAACACACTCCATTAAAACAACTGTAAACACAGTCCCTGCAAATATACGCCCATACCACCTAGCAGAAATCCACAAGCAAGAAATAAAAAAACAAGTCGATCAAATGCTGCAAGACGAAGTGATTAGACCAAGCGCTAGCCCATGGAATGCACCACTCCTCGTAGTTCCCAAGAAGGGAGTTCAAAAATGGAGAGTCGTAATAGACTATAGAAAATTAAATGAAGCTACTATTCCAGATGCATACCCGATTCCCAATATCGACGACATACTCGGACAACTAGGAGACTATAAGTACTTCACCACGCTGGATCTAGCAAATGGTTTTCATAAAATTGAGATTACTGAAGAGGATAAAGAAAAAACGGCATTTAGTACTGCCAACGGTCATTTCGAATTCAACAGGATGCCGTTCGGTTTACGAAATGCTCCACCTACATTCCAGAGAATAATGAACGTGGTTCTATCTGGTTTACAGGGGATAACGTGTTTAGTTTACCTCGACGACATAGTGATCTACGGAAAAAATTTGCAAGATCATAACAAGAAACTAATTGAAGTTCTCAAGGCTTTAGACAAATACAATCTAAAAATCAAATTATCCAATAGCAAATTCCTTCAAACAGAAGTCATGTATCTAGGACACGTCATTACATCAGATGGTGTAAAACCAGATCCCGATAAGATCGCAGCGATCAACAATATCGAAATCCCAAAAACCCAAAAGCAAATCAAATCTTTTTTAGGCTTATCCGGTTATTATCGAAAATTTATAAAAAAGGTTTCCAAATAGCTAACCCACTTAATAAGCTGCTGCGCAAAGACGTCCCCTTCAAAAGGGATGCATTTTGCGACGAATCTTTTAGGAAACTAAAGAAATCCATAATCAGACCTCCCACACTCATTTATCCAAATTTTTCAAACACTTTCTACATTACCTCGGACGCAAGCAATGAAGCCATAGGCGCGGTGTTGTCCCAAAGAGACTCAAAGGGAAATGATCTGCCAATAGCGTTTGCCAGTAGAATATTAAACAAGGCCGAAAAAAACTATTCCACTGTCGAGAAGTGGTAGTCTGGGCAGTCACACACTTTCGTCCATACGTATTCGGTCGCCACTTTGAAGTTATTACTGACCATAAACCACTAGTGTGGATGTTCAACTTGAAGGATCCTACTTCGAGAATAATGCGCTGGCGCATAAAACTTGAAGAATACGACTTCACGGTTTCACTCAAATCAGGGCATCTAAATACTAACGCAGATGCACTGTCACGGTTAAATATGGCTAAAATCAATGTAGTAACCCGTAGTCGTAGTAAAATAACGTCAGGAGATCGAGAACAAGACGACCAAGTAATGGAAATAACAGACCCAGAAAAGAAACAGCAAATTATGTACGAATTCCACGACACACTTTTGGGAGGTCACCAAGGAATCAAACGCACAGTAAAGCGTATCAGAAAGTCGTACAGGTGAAAGAACATATATATGGATATAAAAAAGTATATCATGGCTTGCGAGGCTTGTCAAAAGAACAAAAAGTACGCAAGTAGCAAAATCCCTATGGTCATTACCACAACGGCAAAAGCTCCATTCGAAAGAATAGCTCTTGATATAGTAGGACCACTCCCCATTACCGAAAATAATAACAAATATATACTTACGTTCCAAGATGACTTAACAAAATTCGTTCAAGCAATAGCCATTCCCAAGCAGGAGGCCAAAGCAGTGGCTGAAGCGCTGATAAAGAAAATAGTTTGTACGTTTGGAATACCACAAACGATACTTGCAGATCAAGGAACAAATTTTACAAGTGACCTGTTCAAAAGTGTATGTAAAACTTTAAAGATTCTGAAGTTACAAACCAGACCGTATCATCCGCAATCAAATGGTGCATTAGAAAGATCGCACAGAAACCTAGGAGATTATTTAAGAAATTATGCGAGCAAAGATCAAACTAATTGGGATAATTATATGGATTATGCAGTATTTTGCTATAATACCACCCCTCATTCCAGCACGAATTACAGCCCATTCGAAGCCCTTTTAAAGCACTAATTCCCTCGACTCTTAACCGAAGTGTACAGCCTACTTACAATTACGATGACTATATTGCCGAGATAAAGGTAAAAATGCAAACCGGATACGAAATAGTTCGTAACAACCAAGTAAAAGCAAAAGAAAAATCCAAAGCCTACTACGATAAAAATTGTAAGGAAACTAGCTACAATATAGGAGACAAAGTCTTACTAGAAATAAAAAATAAAGAAAACAAAAAACTTACCCCAATATTTGAAGGACCCTATGAAATAACAGATATTCTCTTCCCCGAAAACTCCAGAATAAAGATCGGTAGAAAGGAAAAGGTTATACACAATAACCTAATTAAACCTTACATACAGGCACACACAAAAACATGACCTTCATTTTCAGATCCATTATTTTTACAGGCGTCTAACGACGTTTACAACAAAGTCCCCATCCTTATAACTTCCAAGATACACCAATAAACGGGATAGACGATATGCCTACTAACCTATCCCAAACCTCTCCCAATATGGTACACGTTGAAAAATTAGATCTAGAAAAATATAGCGTCAAAATTAAAGAGCTAACAAATAAAAATAGAATACTCTCATATGTAAGTAATGAACATATGTATATTTCCTTTTTCGTTATCTTTTCAATCTGTGTAATTGGCATATTGTTACTATTAATACATAAAGATTTCGATTTTAGATTTTATTGATTTCGTATAAAAAGTTTACATAGGTAATTTGTAACCGCACATTTTACATAAGTAATACAATATTTTTTATTATCTTTCTACTTAAATATAGTATATTATTTTATTAAACTATATAAATGACAAAAATTAACTCTGAAGGAAAAATACGAAAGAAAACCTTCAATTCAAAGAACAAAAAAAAAAAAAATATTGTTCGTTTCATAAAACAGAAAATTGAATATAAAAAAAAAAATACACAAGAGTGAAGAGAGATAAAACAATATGTAAATGAACAAATAAATAATTTATAAATAAATAAATAAATAAGTACATAGATAGATTAATAATACATAAATAAATGAATAAATAAATTTAACAAATAAATAAATAAATTTAACAAATAAATAAATAAATTTAACAAATAAATAAATGAATTGAACAAATAAATAAATAAATAAATAAATAAATAAATTTAACAAATAAAAACATAAATTATTAAAGAATATAACAACAAATGAATAAATAAATAAATAAATAAATAAATAAAGCAAATAAATATAAATAAATAAATTAAATAAATAAACATATAGAAATAAGTATAGCCAATAATAAGTTAAACAAATTAGAACGCGATAATAAATTAACGATAATAATGACGAGTTTCGATGAGCAAATACATGAATATTTGATAGTTTACACTCTTAAGTATTTAATTCATTGACTAGAGGATTGTCAACAAAACTACATCTTGTGCGAAATTTGTCTCTAAGCTTTTGGATCCTAAGTGAGATCAATTCAACATTCGCCTTTTCATGGAGGTCTAAGGTTGAGTAGCGCCATGGCAAGTTAAGCATCATTTTTAGGATTTTATTTTGTGATACTTGCAATTTTTTTATATGGCAGACTGCAGAGTCACCCCATACTTGGCAACCATACATAAATATTTCGAAATAACCCTATCCATAAACAGGGTATCAACAAATAATGTTATAGCACAGGATAGCTCCAATCAAGAGAACCAATATCTAAATGTAATCATAAAACTCATAAGACTAACTTATCGAATATGTAAATGTATCTGTACAATTTGTAATCTAATTTAGTAAACAAACAGTCAAAGTTAATCAATCTGTAATCTAATTAAGAAAACAAATAGTTGAAGTTAATCAAACAATGTAAAAACAAAAATTAATTAATACCAGAATAAATAAAGCAAAGCAATTTTTTTTAAAGCAAAACGCAACCTGGGATTCGATTCATGGTTCATATACACTCTTTGCTCATGCCGAATGACTTCTCTCTTAACATCGCGCGTCTTTCGTATTTTAAGGGGGGGGGACTGTTGTGCCCAAAACGCACATTCCATTGTAACACTGGGGCACCCGAACCTTCTTGACACAGCGGCACCAAAATCAAAGACCACACATGTATTTCTGCATGACATAGTGGCACAGTGACATTGGTCACTCACATATCACATTCAATATCAACATGGGTTCGCTTTACCCTCTGAAAGCGAAACAAGTGTGTCGCAGAAGTGACTCGATACCCGATACACAATCGAGGTCACTTCAATACTCAGATTACCTTCCGTGTGTGTCACAGAATTATGCCACTCAAGTGTTGCGTAAGGAACAACGAAGAAAGGCAAAACATGTGTCTCCCATATCGCATTACGGACTTGACCCGATGCGAGTATTGGAAGTAGGCAATGCAAAAGAGCATAAAAGATATGAACTCTGACGCGAACAGGGAGTTGATTGCTGGTTGCAGAGCCGTACGTTACGCGAAAGGAATCTCTGTCTTTTAATTCCATTATTCCAGTATCGGAATCGCTATCTTAGTTCAGTGTTGTTGTATCGCCAAATACAACACTCACTTTCTGACACCAAATAAGATCTGCTTCGGAACGAGCTACAAAGGTCACAATGTCACTGAGCAGGTTAATGGCAAACGTTGGAGGCCCAACAGCCAGCAAGAGAAAGCTCCTGATGACATTCACCCACGCCATTCTCCTGTATGGGTGCGAGATATGGGCCGACGCACTACGACAAGAGAAATACAGGAAACAAGTGGCCGCAGTACAAAGGCGCGCAGCACTACGGGTTGCAAGTTCGTACCGAACGGTGTCGGAACCAGCCTCCTCATAGTTGCGGGAGTGACCCCTATTGATCTCCTTGCGACAGAGAGGAAGTACGTCTACGACAAAAAGGCAGAAATTGGAGTGGAAGCGCCAACCGAGGAGGAGGAGGAGCTCACCAAACAGAAATGGCAGGAGAGAAGAAGCTCAGGAAGCAGAGGACGCTGGACCGCGAGGCTGATCAGCAACATCGCTGAATGGAAGGAACGGAAACACGGGGAAGTAAATTATTACGTCACCCAATTTCTTACCGGACACGGTTATTTCAACGCCTACCTCCACAGAATGGGCAAAACAGGGAGCCCGGCTTGCCAATATGCCGACTCAGAACTGGACGACGCACACGTTCTTCGAGTGTAACAGATGGGATGCTGAAAGGGGGGCGCTAGAATTTCTAATCGGCGTTATCACCCCGGAAAACATAGTGACAAAAATGTCAGTGAGTGACCAGAACTGGAATCAAGTACGTTCCTTTATAGAAAAAGTGCATAAAACAAAAAAGAGAGAGGAAGACCTAATAATCACCCTCATAAGATTTATGTAAGCCTGATGTTAGCCTTACCGGCAGGAAAGAATTAACCCGCAAGCAAGAGACAAATATGAAAAGCCGGCCCCGAAAGGGAAAAGAAAACGACACCACTCTAAAGTAATGAAAAAGCGGTTCCGGAATGGATGGTATCAAGTTCAAAAAGGGTTAAAGGTGTTTTTTTAGTGAGTAGAAAGTCCCACACTACAGTAGCGTTTTCCACCACCCTTAGGCAAAAAAAAGTCGTCCTGCGGCACCATATAGACAGCATGTCTAAACTCACTAATGCTACCACTGAATACTGTGTACTCAGCATTGTGTCATACCATCTTCCAAATTGACTTAAACTATCTGTATTTTCATTTTGAAAAAAAGTATAAGACTACGATTTCACTATACAAAAAATGGTCAAACGTGTGACCATTTTCGCTAAGAAATGGGGCTCCGTTAGGCCGTTTGACTAAATGTCGTATCAAAACTTAGTTAAAAGATATGACGATTCCACCCCAATTGCTAACAAGAATTGTCAAAAGTTTGAACATATTTGATATAAAATGGGACTCCATTGAGCTGTTTGACCAAGCATCGTATTAAAACTCTGTCAAACATTCCCAAGCTATAAATGGTTTAACCTTTATACATATAAAAAATATAACGATTTGATCCCAATTCCCACTGAAAATGGTCAAACGATTGACCATTTGTTATATAGTGGAATCGTACCTTAAGTCAGTTAAAAATATTGCGAGAACCTTATTTTAAATTTAACTTATTATATCAAATTTGTACGTAGTCCACGATTTTTTCAGCAACCTGTTTTGTTTATTCATACATGGTTAAGTATGTTGTGTGATTTTTTACCATTTTTGAACGCAACAGATTGAAAAATTTCGTGAAACTGTGTTACTACATCACTGACGCTAAACTTATCAAAAGTGAATAATAAATATAAAGTGATGTGGAATACTCTTACGTTTATATGGTCTTTATTTACATATATTTCCAGATTTAGCGGAAATAAGTAGATGTTATATGGCATTTGGCTGGTGCGAATCAGAATTGCTTATAATAGGTAAATGCATGTGCTACTCAACTAAAGCAATTATTATTGGCACAGGTTAATGCTCTAAAAACATATTTCTTAAAACTTTAATGTACACTCACATCAATGTTCCTATGGCGGACTCCCATTTTCCTCTTCAATGTTTTGACTTGAATGTTCAGGTACTTCAAAATTAGCAGAAGTGTTGCTTTGATTATCGGACATTTTTCTTAAAAAAGGAGTTTTAAAATTATTATAAACATTATGATCTATCGCACACGAAAATATTTACATCCCCTACAATTTGCAAAAATTTATAAAATATTTTTATACTTATGACTCAAAGTAAAATAGTCCAATATGTATAAAATCTATTTTAAGATAATATAAATTCGTATGTTTTATGATTTCAGGTTTTTGATAAGAACAGTGGAACTCACTGAATTTATTTATTGTAGTTAAAATGTGAGTATATGATATGCACAGACCTGTGAATAACGGAAAAATATATCTAAACTTATAAATGTCACTAACTCACCTAATCAAGAGGTCGAAAAATCTTGAAATGTAGGATATATTCTCAGAACAGTTTGCCGATTGCTAGAGAAAGAAGGTTTTAAAGAACTCACAAGAAGCTTATTAAAACTTCTTTAGCAAATAAGGATTTTATTTTTAGACCATCTATGTTTGGACGAGAAATGCGTTCATTTTCTGCCTTCTCCACAATTTTTATTTTTATACCCTATGTCAATAGGGTATGTTTATTTGGTTCCACTTTAGTTTAGAAAACCAAATTCGCGTTCCCGTATTTACAAGTCTTGTACTGGTGATGCAGAAAGTAACAACTGGAATAAAACTTGGACCAGAAATTGCATTAAGAAATAAGTGCTACATACTCGTAATGCATGACAATCTTTACCTAGTTCTATTCTATTACACTGCAGAAATTGATCGAATTGCAGCAGAAATTTCACAAAAAGAAATGCAACAAAAACCAGTTCATTAAATTCATAAAGTGACTGAGCTCACATAGAATTTATGAATCACATTTACCTTTGGCATAAGCTTGAATTGGCTGGTTTAGTTAAATTTATTTTATAACGAACTGAAAATGATTTTGCTCACGAAATAAAGTATGTATTGTATACACTCAGAAAAAAGTCCTATTAAATGAATTATTTTTCCTATTACTTTCACAGTTTTTTACTATTAAAATTAGTCAATGGTATTTGTACCATAAAAATAATACTTTCAAAACCATTGTATCAATACTATATTCTTTCTCTTTTTTCAATAGGATTGCCATTTAATATTTATATTGCGTCCTATTAATCTTTAATAGTATACAACATTGCTTTTAATATATCTCCTATTAATTTAATGTGACAAAGAATAATAAGTAAGAATCGTAGAAACTATTAAAATTAAAGGAAAATCCTATTAAAAACCACTACTTATGTTTAAAGGTATCGTCCTATTACTTCAAATCCATGACACTATTATTAATCAATATCTTATCAAATTAATGTGTGTACCCCAATTGATGTCCCATATATAATATTTGGCTGAAAAAAAAACAATTAAACAAAAAATAAAACAATTCCCTTATTTCTTTTTTTTTTCTCCTTTATGTTTTGTTTAGTATTACATACGAGTAGTACTAAAATGGAATTGGTGTTTTATAAGTTCAATAAGTTCACTTAAGTAGCCAACATTCCACTGTCTACATATGAAGTAAAGATCTGACTTACATACAAGCATAATATTTATTTTTTTTTTTTTTTTTTTTCGTGGGTAGGTGAAAATCTTCATGAGACACTATGAGACCGTGTACTCATAGTAGTGTCAGATTTCTACTGACTAAAAACACCCTTCCCTTCGTTTTGTTTACTACGACTAAGTTCGACCTTATCAAGTAGTTTAAGCTTCAGATTTATATTCGCGTGAGGCAGGTAGATTTTCAATAAAAGCACCTGCTGAAACCGTCATGACATGCGGCTTTTTGTCTTATTGCGCTAATTCGAACGGTTTCGTTCTTTGAAGTCGGCGCGTAAGATTTGTCACATCCAAAGTTTGGAGTATGGCGCTGTTGCAGTGGCCATGAAGACGAATACGAAGCTTGCGAGCGAAGTTTTTTATTTCGTCCTCCACGGTAGCTATCCCTAAGTCTCTGTGGATATCATTGTTTCTGATATACCAGGGAGCGTTCACGATTATTCTTATAATTTTATTTTGGAGTGATTGTATGAGATTCCTATTGCTTGGTTTGGTACAACCCCAGAGTTGTATACCGTACGTCCACACGGGTTTAAGCACTTGCTTATACAGAAGCAGTTTGTTATATACGCTTAGTTTGGAATATCTTCCAATTAGCCAATACATTTCTCTAAGTCGATTTTCGACTTCGTCACGTTTCTTTTTAACGTGAGGTTTCCATTTAAGTTTCGCGTCTAGTGTCATTCCCAGATATTTAGCTTCGTTTGCATGCGGAATTTGTACCGAGTTAATGAAAACGGGAAGGTTAAGTATTTTCTTGTAAGTGAAGTTAACATGAGTCGATTTGGTCTCGTTAAGAACAATGCGCCAAGTTTTTGTCCACTCACAGATTTTATCCAAGGCTCGTTGGAGTTTTATGGTTGCTGACTCGATTGAACTTTCCGTTGCTAGAATAGCCGTATCGTCCGCGAACGTAGCTACAATAGTGCCTTCAGTTTGTGGTAAGTCCCGAGTGTACAGCAAGAATAAGATAGGCCCAAGGACACTTCCTTGCGGAACTCCGGCAGCCATTTCTTTAAAATCAGAATATTCAGTTCCGTGCTTGACACGAAAAAGTCTGTTTTTGAGGTATGATTCTAAGATCTTATGAAGTTGCTCCGGAAGGATTCGTCTTAGCTTATAATTCAATCCATCGTGCCAAACCCTGTCGAAGGCTTGAAATACGTCAAGAAAAGCGCTAGAACAAATCTTTTTCTCCTCAAGGGCTTTTTCAATTTCGTCGGTTATTCCATAAACCTGGTCAATTGTGGAATGCTTGATTCTGAACCCGAATTGGTGGTCAGGTATTAGGCGTCTCTCTTCAATGACCGGAAGAATCCGTTTCAGAAGGAGTTTTTCAAATACCTTCGATATTATTGGTAGTAGCGATATCGGTCTGTTCGATTTTTTGTCATTTGGAGATTTCCCCGGTTTCGGAACCATTATGACTTCTGCGACTTTCCATTGATTTGGAACGTATAATAATCTAATGGAAGCATTTATTAAATAAAGCAATTTTAATAGTGCCTTTTTTGGTAATTCCTTGAGGATTTGTCCGGTTATTAAATCATAGCCAGGAGCTTTATTATTTTTCAGGTTTTTTATTGCCTGGCAAAGTTCTATAAGTGACACACTTTTTATTCTAAGGTTGTCAGATGTCGTAGTCGTACCGGTAAAATCGTCTACCAATGTTTCTCCATCAAATGGCTTAAAAGTCTCTTCTAAGTGCTCGGCAAATAGATCCGCTTTTTCTTTATCACCTTTTGCCCATTCGTAGTTGTTTTTTCTTATCGGTGGCGAATGTATTTGGGGTTTTTTAATTCTTTTGACAGCTTTCCAGAGCGAGTAATTAGTGGTTTTTTCGGCGGTTAAACCTTCAAGATAAGCTGAAGTCTCTCGGTTTTTTAGGTCTTGGATCGCTTTTTTAAGCTTATTGCATAGGAAATTCGAGTGGGTTTTATGCTGGGGAGCGCGAGTTTGTTGCCGTATTTTGCGTGCTCTCCTCTTTTCTCGAATAAGTTCTTTTGTTTCCGGCGGATAATTAGCTTCATTGCATGGGACTTCTTTCCTCCTAAAAGGTGTATTTTTCCACGCGGCATTCTGTATTGATTCAATAAATTTACCGAGTTCATCTTCTATTTCGAAGGGTGTTTTGAGCGATACATTTAAGACAATATTTCCTTCGCAATCAGTTCTTAAGTCGCGCCAGTTAGTTTTTTTGTTAGTTAATCTACAAGCATAATATGTTCTATTTCATAGAGTGAAATTGATTTCATATTAGTTTGTGTAAAACAAGAAAAAATGTTTCTTATAAAATTTTCCTTTAAATTTTATTTTATGAGCACAGCAAATTTCCAGTAGACTTACACCTATTATATTATTACAATATTAAGTAAAGCATCTAACAAGCTTACATCATACGTATATATTCAGTGACATTGTTAGATTGTTATTAGAATAGCTATCTACTATAATAAAAGTCAAAGCATTCTTGTGATACTCATGAAGATATTATATTTTATCATTTCATTTATTTATTTACTTCCAGACTTAAAGATAATTAACAAAAAATGCTTTACAATGGCGGAATTAAATAATAGTGATCATTCTGTAACTTAAAAAGTTAGTGTGGAATGACACAAGAATTCATATTTCATCATATTTCTTCTCATCATAAAATTTAAAAATTTGAACACCTAGTTGAAGAAGTTTGAAATTGTTGATTGTAGAAATTGTGCTGGCCTAGCCACCAAAAGAAAATAAAAGAATTTTTTATTTATATTAAAAACCAAAAAAGGAAATACGTCTTTCCTCCATAAGCTTAAATGGAACTTAAACTCAGCTCTTAGTTCTGATTCCGGTGCAACAAGAAGGTTTTCAATGTCAAAATTATTTTTTTTATTGTCCTAACAGCGACTCATTTATACACTATTTCGTCAAACCCAAATCGATTGCAAATTAGTTGTTTTAATCATCCTCTTTCGTTTCTGAATTTTGGATCACCACAGAGGCAGAAGCAGAAGGTTCCTCCACGACCCTTATGATTTCTTGAGATGGGGTGAAGGTTTCTGTCCGTCTCCAAACTGCTTATTACTTCATAACACAGATCAATTACAGTTTTTTTTTTATTGTTTTCTTCCACTTCAACATTTGGGACGCATTCTAATAATCTGCCCATAACATTAATAAAAGAAGAATTGCCTTCGCCAAATTTTTTTATAAATCTATCGCGACTTTCCATTGTATTTCTAGAAAAAAAAATACAAAATCATAATATAAGGGGGGGAAATGTAAAGCGAAATACGGTAAATATTGTACATAGAAAAAACAAAAGCACTGTTCAAGTTTCAAGTTTTTCAAGCTTCAAGTTTATTTTATTACAATAACATGATGATAGAATGAATATTACGTTAAATATTTTTTTAAGTGTACAATAAAATAAAAGAATTAGACTGTGGCATTGCCGTCTGTCTGATTGACTCGGAATAAAATTAATATCTTCAATATAGGGAAAAAAAGCATGCATTTAAAATAATTTAATATTCAAAATGCACTTCTTCGCAACTTTTTTTTTGCTTCTACAACTTCACCACTTGAATTTTAGACGCCGAATGCGAAATGTTTACGAAATGCTGTAGACGGAATGACGGAAGAAAAGTTTTTAATACGAAAACATTTTACTTCAATAGTATGATCACATAAAATCAATAGTATATCTGATTAAAAACAAAGAAAAATATG
Source organism: Brachypalpus laphriformis (assembly GCA_945910035.1). Classification (NCBI taxonomy): domain Eukaryota; kingdom Metazoa; phylum Arthropoda; class Insecta; order Diptera; family Syrphidae; genus Brachypalpus; species Brachypalpus laphriformis. Next base: position 147,627,611 of record OX246754.1, read on the forward strand.
ATATTATAGTGTACCACCTTGATCAAAAAGTTCCCGGAATAAAAACCGTGTGGCGCTCCCATCGTTCCGATTTGAGTTCTGTTTTCTTTGTTAAGTTGGTACATCTGTTGTTGATATTCCCTCTATCTTAGCATCATAGCTTGACATTTGCAAAAGTTACGTAGCCAAGAGTACATCTATCTCTGTGTGTGTTGGCGATTTTTTAGAAATGGATTTAAATTTGCAACAACGAACTTGTATTAAATTTTGCGTAAAAAAACGGATTTAATGGTGCGCGAACGTTGGAAATGTTGGACAAGTGTTTCGGCAACGATTCTCTAAACAAAACGGTCGTTTACCAGTGGCACGAGCGGTTCAAAAGTGTTCGTGAGTCAATCGAAGATGATGAACGCAGTGGCAGACGTTTTCAGTCAAAAAAGAAGGCAATGCTCACGGTTTTCATGGATTACAGCGGTGAAGTGCATCATACATTTTTGCCAGAAGGCCAGACAGTAAACAAAGGGTATTATTTGGGCGTTATGAGACGTTTGCGTGAAGCAATTCGCCGAAAGCGACCAGAATTGTGGGCAGAAAACTCGTGGATTTTGCACCATGATAACGCACCGTCGCACAGTGCCATCATTATTCAAAATTTTTTGACGAGAAATGCAACAAATACCATCCAATAGCCACCGAATTCACCTGATTTGGCTCCCTGGGACTTCTTTCTGTTCAATCGAGTTAAAAAACCATTACGGGGAACGCGTTTCAGCAGCCGAAAGGAAGTAATGGAAAAATCGCAGGAAGCACTGATGGACATACCGAAAACCGAATATAAAAAATGTTTCGAAGATTGGATCAAGCGCTGGCATAAGTGTGTTGCAGTCGATGGGGATTACGTTGAAGGGGACAATATAGATTTAGATGAATACACTTGTATTTTTAATTTTCTGAATAAATTCCGGGAACTTTTTGATCAAGGTGGTATATACTATTAAACCAATATGATATCTAGATTTCTCCCATTAATATGATGGTACTATTAATAATTTACTACTTCAGACTGTTAGAATAATAGGATGATCTATTTATTTTAATAAGAGAAATAATATCAGATCTATAGTATTTCAATTTGTATTAATTCTGTAAACCATTAAAATAATAAAAATCACTATCAAATCAATAATACACACACTTTTTTTAATTCAATAAGAAAACTATTAAATATATAGGAAAAAGTGATTAATATCGGTACTATTAATAACTGCACTATTAACAAATTAATAGGACACTTTTTCCTGAGTGTACGTATTGTATAGTTGATTATGCTTTGCTTGAAAAAAAAACAGGGAGAAAAGTGAACCTACAAAACGGTTTATAAGGAGCGATTATATATAATTGTTGTTGCATCAGTAGCACAATAACATGCATTACTTTTGGTCAACACCGCGAGTAAAACTTGCTTAACCATATGGTCTAATGCTTCGTCTTAAGAACTCCAGCTTAACCCGGCGACAGTGTGGCGACAAAATGTAACATACAGTATGTGGCTGGGTATGACATACCCACATACAAAATTACTTGTAAATATTGTTATAATAAATATTAACATTTAAAAAATGGTATTTTATTATAAAGGGTATATGCGTTTGTGTGATCGGTTAAAAAAATACAGTTATGTAAATAACAGGGTGGGTATGTCATACCCAGCCACACTCTCGCCGGGTTAAGACAGATGCCCCGATTTGAATTCCCCTCCTGTTTGGCCCAGTTTTTATGCCTTAAGTTTTGATCTAGCTTGATAAAATTGCATCCGTAAGCTTTCCAGGATTCGAAGCAGTACAAATGTACAATATACCATATACTTAAATTTTTATTTTTTTTCAATATTTTCACTAGAAATCATAAAAATATATCGGAATCGACTTGCAATAAAAAATTCACAATTTGTTTTCGTGTATTTTTTAACAATTTAACAAATATGTAGCAATAAATATCAACAATAATAACAAAGCAGTGCAATATTAACACATACCATTTTTATGTAACGCTTATAAGTAAGCTCATTTACATAAGAACGAAATATTGCTGGAAAATTTCTGAAGAACAAAGTATTTGGGAGCAGCAAGAGCCGAAAGTGGGATAGCTATTCACCAACTGTGCCGATGTTGCACGATCATGCCATTTTGACAGGTTTTATCTTAAATGAAACGATGACATGAACAAAAATCTTGCGAACTCAATTTTAAATTGAGTACATTGTTTTTTTCGAAAATAGAAAAAATAGTAATCAGTGTTAAAATAATGATCTGGAACACTATTTTGCGGAACGCGACTCATAGCTGACTTTTTTTTTATTTGAACAGCTCGCGCACGCCGCTCTGAACCGAATTCACTCAGAAAGTTCATGTCGTAAGTAAAGCCATGTGCATCATTTCAAATCTTTTACTTTCCGTCGCTTTTTATCAAATTGACAGATTTCACTCTGCTGCTATAACAGCGCACTCTAACCATGCTCTGATTAAATACAGAAGACCTTTTTTTAAGCCCTGCGGTCTCTGAGGAAAGAAAGAACACAAAGGTCTCATTATGGCATTATTTTCATTCAATGCCACCGTGACACTTTTTTTTATATAATTTGCGAGCACTCGAGGGGTCATAAATACCCTTTAAATGTTTTTTACATAGTGCGGGTATTGGAAAAGATGGTTTGTGAGAGAAAGATTGATATAGTGGTTTGCAGCTCAGAAGTTGTTTCAGAAAAAAGAGACTGAGTTCCTTGTTTTCATTTACCCCATTTTTCTCTTTTTCGGCGGGGGTAAATGAAAACAAGGAACTCAGCCTCTTAAGGCTGTAGAATAAAAACATTTCGGGTAAAAGCGAACATTGAATGAAAATAATGCCATAATGAGACCTTTGTGATCTTTCCTTCCTCAGAGACTGCAGGGCTTAAGAAAAGGTCTTCTGTATTTAATCAGAGCATGGTTAGAGTGCGCTGTTATAGCAACAGAGTGAAATCTGTCAATTTGATAAAAAGCGACGGAAAGTAAAAGATTTGAAATGATGCACATGGCTTTACTTACGACATGAACTTTCTGAGTGAATTCGGTTCAGAGCGGCGTGCGCGAGCTGTTCAAATAAAAAAAGAAGTCAAGTGTTGCCGCCAAATGTCATATTTAGCAGTCAGTCCGTGTGCTAACGTCGTCGACGACGGTTGTCTTTTGCTCCGCGTTAGATTTAATAAACAGTTTTAAATAATCGCAGCATTTTCATTTTCTTTACGCATGTTTCGTCATCATAGCGCGAACATTGGTCCTTCTACGCCAAATATAACCAAAGAACCAGCATAATTTAGCACATGGATATGCACAAACCACGTTACATATCTTCGCACACATATTTTCCCGCAAACGCATAACTGATAAACATTTGTCGTTTTCCTTTTCATCACTTTCGTTTACGCACACAACGCTATTGCGTACCATCAAGAGGACAGTTAGTTTTTTGTTATTCGTTTTTCTCTTTTTTTTTCTCTTCTGTCGTCGACAAATGGAACGAGCGGTCGCAGTTTTTCCACAGTTGTACATAAAAAGTGTTTAGGGTCAGTCAACAGTCAACATGACACAAAAATAATTAAACAAAACGCGATAGTTATCGAAATTCTATCAAACGGCTCTTAATCGCTAGTAAAAAAGCGGAATCATATGACGCAGCTGAATTGGAATCATATTTTCACCTCCTATCTGAACATTGGACTGGTTTTTCCCAAGCACAAGAAAAAGTGAAGCTTTCTTGTGGACTAAGTACTAAATGACCAGGGAGCAGAGAGGGAGCAAGGTGAGCAGTGGTACCGCGAAGCATTCGCTAATTTAACTCGCGCCACAAACAAGTTAAGAGCCAAAGGGGAATCCAAATCAGACAACATGCCGCAGTCAACACGTGGAGACATCAGACTTCCCCGGATGGAACTTCCGCAATTTGCTGGTGATCCCAAAGAATGGACACCTTTTTGGGACCCTTTCACATCGTTCGTCCACAAGGAAGTATCGCTTTCTGGATCCCAAAAGCTCCATTACTTGCGTTGCAGTCTACAAGGGGAGGCCATGCAGGTAATTAAAGGTTTTCCAGTTACAGACAATAACTACGATGAAGCGTGGAAACTTTTGACAAAACGCTATAATGTGCAAAATCGCATCATCACCTCCCCGTGGTGCCCGCTGGATAGCTATCTGATAGTGAACTAACGATGAGCGTATGCTGAGTCTGACGATATATGGGTAGCTGAACACTCGGACCTGCGTAAGCACATCTGGGTGAACTTCAGCGCGCATATGTTTAACCGGACGAGGCATCTCTTGTTGACCTGATCGGCTGAAATATGCGTCTCAGAAGTCTAACAAGAGGTCCTCAGAAGGAGGACGTGCGGCGGATGAATTCTCCCGATGGAATCAACGGTGACGTCTACAGACCAGCGGATACCTTACCGGAGCTACTTCGACATATTTCAAGCTGAGGTCTGTAAGGATTTTCAATACTACGTCAGGGTATTGAAAAAGAGGTGGTGGCGGATGAACCCTTAATGGGCCAACGGCAGCGCTCATATCCCCGAAGTGGGTTACTAACATCGGTGTATCCGGCCCCTCGTCCTAGGGGTTGCTAAAAAAAAGGATCTGGTCCTCCAGGTTGGGGGTTGTGCCGTCGGGTTAACTTCCCTACTACGTAAAAAACCTTCGGTTACGAAGCAACCAACAGCCTCGGATACGGATGAATTTACTATTGACGACCCAAGCAAACTTCGTGTCTGCACGTGGAATGTTAGGTCCCTCTACAAACCACGTGCAGCCGAACAACTTGCGGAGGCCCTAGAGTGTCTCAAAGCAGACATTACCGCCATCCAAGAAGTGCGATGGGATGGGCCGGGCAAAAGGAGTATGAAAAACTGCGACATTTACTACGGCGATTGCTACAGACAGAAAGGACAGCGTCTATTCGGGTGCGGATTTGTTATTGGAGGCAGACTTAGGCAAGAAGTCTTGAGTTTCCGGCATTTGAACGAGCGACTTATGACTATCCGTATCAAGGCCAAATTTGCCAACATTAGCCTAATATACGTTCACGGCCCTCATGAGGAGAAGGACGACGCGACAAAGGACGACTTCTACCAGCTCTTGGACAAGACATATGAGCAATGCCCTAGCCACGACGTTAAAATTATCGTAGGTGATTTTAACGCAAAGCTAGGAAGAGAGGACGTCTTTAGTAGCGTGGTCGGAAAGCACACCCTGCACGACAACACATCCGACAACGGACTCAGGCTAATCGACTTTGCAGCGAGGCGAAACTTTGTCGTAGCTAGTACGCGGTTCCCACGTCTCGATATTCACAAAGGAACATGGCTCTCCTTTGATCGAAAAATCGTCAACCAAATCGATCACATTGTGATCGACGCAAGGCACTCTTCCAGTATTCTGGGTGTCCGGACTTTCCGAGGAGCCAACGTGGACTCGGATCACCACCTAGTTGTAGCCAAGGTACGGATGCGGATATCCACAGCGGAGCGAAATCAACGAAATATTTGATAATATTTGACGTCGGGCGGCTACAATCGCAAGAGACCGCCAGAACCTTTGCCGATCGTGTTTCTTCTAATCTCAATCTAAGTCCTATGGCGCCAGCAGCAAATGCGGAAGACCAGTGGCAGCGTTGCCAACAGGCCATCAGAGATGCCGCCTCTGATGTACTGGGTTTCTCTCGCCCACCACAACGAAACCCCTGGTTTGATGAGGAATGCCGGCAAGCACATGCAGCAAAACAAGAGGCGTACAAAGCGGCGCTGCGTAGAAGGACTAGAGCTGCTTACGAGCTCTACGTGCGCAGAAGAAAAGAGGAACATCGACTTCTCAGAAAGAAGAAAAAGCAGCATGAGAAGCGCTCGATCGAGGAGATTGAGAGACTCTATTGCAGGAATAATGTTAAAAAATGTTACCAAAGGGTAAAAAGAACATGCCAGGGTTTCAAAGCCAGAACAGAAGCCTGCAGGGACGAAAATGGCAACATAGTAGTGAAATCGCAGTCGGTGCTGAGGATGTGGAAGGAACACTTCTGCAGACTGCTAAACGGCGATGATGACCAATATTCCGCTGTCAGGCAGAATGAGCCATTCAACAGTGACGATGGCAGTCAAGATTTCCGTCAACCCGATCAGAATGAAGTGAGGATAGCGATATCTAAACTCAAATCCAAAAAAGCTGCTGGAGCCGACGGCCTTGCCGCTGAACTTTTCAAGGCAGGAGGAGATGAGTTGGTAAGGAGCATGCACCAGCTCATCTGTAAAATCTGGTCGGACGAAAGTATGACCGATGAATGGAACCTCAGCATCGTTTGTCCGATCCTGAAGAAAGGAGACCCTCTGAACTGCGCCAATTACAGAGGTATAAGTCTTCTCAACATCGCATATAAAATCCTGTCTGCCGTATTATGTGAACGCCTAAAACCGATCGTCAACAACCTGATAGGTCCTTATCAGTGCGATTTCAGGCCGGGAAAGTCCACCATTGACCAAATATTCACACTACGGCAGATCTTGGAAAAAACCCATGAATACAAAATCGATATGCACCACCTCTTTATCGATTTCAAAGTTGCCTATGATAGCGTGTATAGAGACGAGTTATACAGAGCCATGTCTAGTTTTGGCATCCCTGCCAAGCTCGTGCGTTTGTGCAGAATGACGATAGAGAACTCTCGCTGCTCCATCAAAGTCGGTAAGAACATCACCGAACCGTTCGATGTCAGGAAAGGTCTTAGACAAGGTGACGCGCTATCATGCGATCTCTTTAATATAGTACTTGAGAGAATTGTACGAAACTCACAAGCCAACACCGGAGGTACAATCTTTTACAAGTCTGTACAACTACTCGCTTATGCCGATGACATTGACATAATCGGAAGAACTCAGCGGGCCGTCAATGGGGCATTTACGAGTATTGAGATCGAGGCAGCAAAGATGGGTCTAGCGGTCAATGAAAGCAAAACAAAATATATGCTGTCTACAAAAAAGGACACCCAACATCGGCGTCTTGGAGAGAACGCCACAATAGACAGATATAATTTTGAGGTAGTAAAGGATTTTGGGTACCTAGGCTCTATGGTGAACTCCGCAAATGACATCAGTAGGGAGATCACACGAAGAATTACTTTTGCCAATCGTTGTTTCTATGGGCTAAAACGGCAATTGAGTAGCAAAGCCCTATCTCGAACTACTAAGGTAACTCTTTATAAGACACTAATCATCCCAGTCCTGCTGTATGGCGCAGAGGCATGGGCTTTGAGAAAACCGGATGAGGATGCCCTTGGTTATTTCGAGAGAAAAGTTCTTCGAGCGATCTTTGGTCCCGTCTGCATAGACGGTGAGTGGAGGAGAAGGTACAATGCCGAACTATACGGCCTATACAAGGATATCGACTTAGACAGAAGAGTTCACATCCAGCGACTAAGATGGCTGGGTCATTTAGAGCGGATGGAGCCCAACGTTACCGCCATGAAAGTTTTCGAATCCACCCCGGATGGACGACGCAGTAGAGGACGACCTCACGGTAGGTGGCGCAAACAAGTGGAGGGGGACCTCAACCAACTTGGCGTGCGCAACTGGAGGCAGCTCGTAATCGTGCTAGCTGGAGAGGTTTGTTGGTTGAGGCCCAGGTCCGCCCCGGACCGTAGCGCCATCTAAGTAAGTAAGTAATTAAGTATAATGTGCAACCCGTAATAATTGATTCCCACTTTCGAGCCCTTTTCGCTTTAAAAAGGGTAAATAGCGTATCATCAACTGCTTTGAAAGCTCTGCTAGACGCCACTCAGGAGCACTACCAAAGTCTTAAAGCGCTCGGCAGACCTGTTACGAATTCTGATGATTGGCTAGCCCATTTAACAGTAAGTAAACTAGACGTCGAAACTCACAGACAATGGGAGCTCTCGCAGAAGGACGATAAGGTAGCGGAGTTCGACACTCTTGTAACTTTTTTAGAAATGAGGTGCCGTTCTCTCGACGCGATTGATTCATACCAGCAAACCTCATCTCACATCTTTAAACATTCCGGTCATCAATCAAAAAGCAAAGTCAAGTCCGCCTCTGGTTCTCTCCACACTGCAATCCCCGCTAAACAGACCGATCAACATACAGTTTCCAAATTTCAACGAGATTCATGGGCCTTTTGTTCAGCCAATCACAAAATTTACAGCTGTGACAAATTCCGGTCTCTTGAAACAGCTAAAAGAGCTTTCGTTCGTCCGCGAGAAAAATCTTTGCGTTAATTGCCTTTGCGCTGGTCATGAGCAAGATAAGTGCCGAAGTTCAAATGCTTGTCGTGTGTGCCAAATACGTTGCTGCATCGTGAAGTGCCGACCTCCAGTGCCGTAACCTCAAACACCGGTTTAATACCGTCGCTCGGCGCACACGCTGCACATCACGTTCTTCTAGGCACACCCATTGTCAAAATAATGGATAATTCTGCAAGATACCAGCCAGCCAGACGGCTTTTCGACAACGGATCTCATCTCACGTTCATCAGTGAAAGTTGCGTTCAAAGACTCAAGCTAAGAAGAACTTCAGCATCCACGGAAATTGAAGGAATTGGCGCTACCGCAGCTGGAAACTCCAAGGGTGAAGCTAAACTTACCATCTCATCGCATGACGTCAACTTTACAACAACAATTCGGGCACACATTTTACCTAAAATAACAAGCAATCTACCGCCGGTTCAGTTACCCCAAACCAATTGGTCGCACATCAACAGGCTTAAACTAGCCGATCCTCTTTTCCACACACCCTCTTAGGCTCGGATGAACTGGGTCAGTTTATACTAACTGGCTCGGTTAAGGGTCCCATCCGAACTCCAATCGCACAACAATCTACACTTGGGTGGATTCTCTTCGGGAAAATAGCCGATACGAAACCCAAATGCACCGCTTCCACCGCAGTCTGTATGTACACAGACGCCTCGTTAACAAACGCTGCCTCCAAGTTCTGGCAAATCGAATCATTACCCGCAATCAATAATTTAACCATCGAGGAACAGCTATGTGAGAAATTCTTTGTCGACACGCATTATCGCCGAGAGGATGGTCGGTACGTGGTCAAACTACCTTTCAAGCCTGACTGCCCTCTGGGTAACTCCCGTCAAGCCGCCGTTCGTGCATTAATCCGAACGGAAGCGCTCTTCGCAAAAGACAAACACCTCTATGATCAGTATAAAGACTTCATCGAAGAATTTCTCAGCCTAGGCCATATGGAGGAAGCGACTCAATCTCCGAAACTAGGTAAGCACTACTATATGCCGCATAGAGCTGTAGTAGAGGAGACAAGTACCACGACCAAATTGAGGGTTGTTTTCAATGCCTTTAGCCGCACTGCTACTGGGTTTTCACTCAACGATTCGCAAATGGTCGGTCCGCAGCTACAAGCAGATCTTTTTTCAACACTTCTTCGACTACGTTCTCATCGCTTTGCTATGGGCGCAGACGTGGCGAAAATGTATCGCCAAGTACGAGTGGACGAGGAACACATCGACTGCCAACGGATTGTTTGGCGTAATACTCCACAGGATGACATCAAGGACTACCGGCTGTTGACTGTCACTTACGGGTCGCTTCAGCTTCTCACTTAGCAGTAAGGGCACTTCAGCAGACTGCCTTAGACGAAGCCGAAGGTTGTCCTACAGCAAAGCAAGTTATACTACGTGACTTCTACATGGACGATCTGTTGACTGGGTGTTTCGAAGAAGCAGAACTGCAGCGTGTACAAGTTCAGACATCATCTATACTAATTTGAGGTGGATTCCATCTCAGGAAATGGTCCTCAAACTCTCCTCGCGTTATTAGTGCTGTACCAGAAGATGAATGTGAAGGCACACACTCTTTGGATTTTTCCGAAACAGATAGCGTCCGAACTTTAGGACTCCAATCTAACGTTCACTGTTTAGGTTCATGAGAAAGATGTCGCAAATTTAACTAAACGCTTACTTCTTTCAGATGCCTGTAAGCTGTTTGATCCTTTGGGCTTGCTTTCCCCTAGCACTATCATCCCCAAGATGCTTTTCCAACGGCTTTGGACTCCCAAAGTCGATTGGGATGAAGCTGTACCAGGCGATGTGAAACGGCAGTGGCTAAATTACAGGAACCATATCACCAGCCTCGCAGCAATTAAAGTGCCGAGGTTGGTCGGTACTGGTGTTCCGAATTCTGCAACTGACTTGCACGGCTTTGCAGACGCATCCCAAGCAGCATACGCCGCTATCGTGTACGTCCGCACAACAACCCCTGATGGCAGAGTAGCCCCACTAAAACAGACGACGTTGTCTCTACCCCGCTTGGAGTTATGTGGCGCTGCCTTGTTAGCACAGCTAATATCACAAGTTAGATCGTCGCTGGAATACCCAAGCCGTAGCGTATTTGGATGGACGGATTCATCAGTGGCTCTTGCTTGGATTCGTCAACACCCAGGCAAATGGTGTACGTTCGTAGCTAATCGTGTATCACAAATCCAAGAAGCCATACCTGCAGAAAATTGGTTCAATCATCGCAAAACCCTGCTGACTGTGCTACGCGCGGTGTACTGCCACAGGACCTAGCTGAACATTCACTCTGACCAGGCAAAACGAATCGTTATGGCCTTCGCAACAGCTTTTCGTAACAAACCTAGACCGACGATCTGAGTCAAGAAATTTAGCAACCAGCCCTAAAGTACCACCGATTTGGGAGCTCATAGATCGCTTTTCGTCGCTGAGAAAGTTAAAACGTGTAACAGCCTAAATTCTGAGGTTCCAGCATAATGTTCGAGTTGCCCTGCAAAGCCATGAGAGCGTAATCAACTGACCCGCCGAATGAGTAAACATCTCCATCTTTCTGAATTGGACAAGGCATTCTCTTTTTGGATAAAACTTACCCAATAGTATTTCTTCGCCAACGATATTCAACGCCTGTTGTCTAATAAGCCAGTTAGCCGCCATAGCAAACTTCTGAGGTTACATCCGTTTATGGACGAAAAAGGATTGCTTAGGGTGGGTGGAAGACTGTCTCATACCTCACTTCAACAAGATAAAAAACATCCCCTCCTGTTACCAACATCCGCAATACTCACCACTCTCATTTGTGAAGATATACATCGCATAACCCTACATGCAGGACCCCAAGTTATGCACGCTATGCTTCAAGGTCGCTTCTGGGTTATCGGTGCACGCAAGATTTTACGGAAATGATTCAGCAACAATTAATGGGTGATTTACCAAAGCCTCGCGTCGTGGCATGCAGACCTTTCCTACGTAGCGGAGTGGATTTCGCCGGACCTGTAAACCTTCGTTTCTCCAAAGGCCGTGGTTCGAAGTCCGTGAAGGGTTACATATCTGTATTCATCTGTATGACAATTGGCGCTATGCATTTAGAACTTGCATGTGATTTATCTGCAGCTACTTTCATCGTTGTCTTCAAACGTTTCGTATCTCGCCGTGGCCATTGCAAGGAGCTATATAGCGACAATGGCACCAATTTTGTTGGTGCTGAAAAAGAGCTGAGCAACTTACTCAAAAACGCTATCAAGGACGAATATTTAGCCAAATATCTCACTGACGACGGTACTACTTGGCACTTTAACCCTCCACCGTCGCCCCACATGGGTGGGCACTGGGAAGCCGCAGTGAAGCGCGTAAAATTTCACTTGCGCCGAACATTGGGAGAAAATCTGTTAGCTTACGAAGAATTTACAACGCTTTTAACGGAGATCGAGGCTTGCGTTAATTCACGGCCTCTATGCTCGGTATCTTCGGATGTAAACGATTTCCTCGCTCTCACTCCGGGACAGTTTTTAATCGGAGAACCTCTCAAAGTAATACCTGAGCCCAACACGGTCGATTTCAAGGGAAACCTAACAAGCAGGTGGCATCCTATCACGAACATGAGACAGCATTTCTGGAGAAGGTGGAGTTCGGAGTATTTATTACAACTTCAACAGCGTTCCAAATGGACTGTCGATCAGAAGCTGCCTCCTACCAATTGGAAGCTCGGAAGGGTTATAGACATTCATCCCGGAACAGACGGTAATGTGAGAATCGTTACACTCAAGACGGCTGATGGAATGCTAACTCGTCCCATCGTGAAGATATCTCCACTTCTAGCCGCAAATGACGTAACTTCCTAGACTTCCTTAAAAGCTAATTAAAGCATTTATATTTACTAATGTATTCACTTTTTTGAACAAATTTTTCAATTCGTTCCAAGGCGGGTGGAATGTTGCTGCCAAATGTCATATTTAGCAGTCAGTCTGTGTGCTAACGTCGTCGACGACGATTGTCTTTTGCTCCGCTTTAGATTTAATAAACAGTTTTCAATAATTGCAGCATTTCATTTTCTTTCCGGATGTTTCGTCATCATAGCGCGAACATCAAGTATGAGTCGCGTTCCGCAAAATAGTGTTCCAGATCATTATTTTAACACTGATTACAAATTTTTCTATTTTCGAAAAAAACAATGTACTCAATTTAAAATTGAGTTCGCTAGATTTTTGTTCATGTCATCGTTTCATTTAAGATAAAACCTGTCATGGCAGGATCGTGCAACATCGGCACCGTTGGTGAATAGTTATCCCACTTTCGGCTCTTGCTGCTCCCAAATACTTTGTTCTTCAGCAATTTTTCAGCAATATTTCGTTCTTATGTAAATGAGCTTACTTATAAGCGTTACATAAAAATGGTATGTGTTAATATTGCACTGCTTTGTTATTATTGTTGATATTTATTGCTACATTTTTGTTAAATTGTTAAAAAATACACGAAAACAAATTGTGAATTTTTTATTGCAAATCGATTCCGATATATTTTTATGATTTCTAGAGAAAATAGTGAAAAAAAAAAAATATATAAAATTTTTTTTTTTATAGTACACTTTTAAGTAAATATTGTACATTTGTTCTGCTTCGAATCCTGGAAAGCTTACGGATGCAATCTTATCAAGCTAGATCAAAACTTAAGGCATAAAAACTGGGCCAAACAGGAGGGGAATTCAAATCGGGGCATCTGTCTTAACTCGGCGAGAGTGTGGCTGGGTATGACATACCCACCCTGTTATTTTTAACTGATCACACAAACGCATATACCCTTTATAATAAAATACCATTTTTTAAATGTTATTATTTATTATAACAATATTTACAGGTAATTTTGTATGTGGGTATGTCATACCCAGCCACATACTTTATGTTACATTTTGTCACCACACTCTCGCCGGGTGAGGCTGGAGTTCTTAAGACGAAGCATTAGACCATATGGTTAAGCAAGTTTTACTCGCGGTGTTGACCAAAAGCAATGCATGTCATTGTGCTACTAATGCAACAAATTATATATAATCGCTCTTTATAAACCGTTTTGTAGGTTCACTTTTCTCCCTACAAAACATACTAAAATATTATTTTTTTTTTTCAAACATAGCATAATCAACTATACAATACGTATACATACTTTATTTCGTGAGCAAAATTATTTTCAGTTCGTTGTAAAATAAATTTAACTAAACCAGCCAATTCAAGCTTATGCCAAAGGTAAATGTGATTCATAAATTCTATGTGAGCTCAGTCACTTTATGAATTTAATGAACTGGTTTTTGTTCCTTTCCTTTTTGGGAAATTTCATTTACAAGTTCTGCTGCAATTTGATCAATTTCTGCAGTGTAATAGAATAGAACTTGGTAAAGATTGTCATGCATTACGAGTATGTAGCACTTATTTCTTAATGCAATTTCTGGTCCAAGTTTTATTCCAGTTGTTACTTTCCGCATCACCAGTACAAGACTTGTAAATACGGGAACGCGAATTTGGTTTTCTAAACCAAAGTGGAACCAAATAAACATACCCAATTGACATAGGGTATAAAAATAAAAATTGTGGAGAAGGCAGAAAATGAACGCATTTCTCGTCCAAACATAGATGGTCTAAAAATAAAATCCTTATTTGCTAAAGAAGTTTTAATAAGCTTCTTGTGAGTTCTTTACAACCTTCTTTCTCTAGCAATCGGCAAACTGTTCTGAGGATATATCCTACATTTCAAGATTTTTCGACCTCTTGATTAGGTGAGTTAGTGACATTTATAAGTTTAGATATATTTTTCCGTTATTCACAGGTCTGTGCATATCATATACTCACATTTTAGCTACAATAAATAAATTCAGTGAGTTCCACTGTTCTTATCAAAAACCTGAAATCATAAAACATACGAATTTATATTATCTTAAAATAGATTTTATACATATTGGACTATTTTACTTTGAGTCATAAGTATAAGAATATTTTATAAATTTTTGCAAATTGTAGGGGATGTAAATATTTTCGTGTGCGATAGATCATAATGTTTATAATAATTTTAAAACTCTTTTTTTAAGAAAAATGTCCGAGAATCAAAGCAACACTTCTGCTAATTTTGAAGTACCTGAACATTCAACTCAAAATATTGAAGAGGAAAATGGGAGTCCGCCAAAGGAAAAAAGTGGGGAGCCTGCAATAGTGTATAGGAGCATTGATGTGAGTGTACATTAAAGTTTTAAGAAATATGTTTTAAGAGCATTAACCTGTGCCAATAATAATTGCTTTAGTTGAGTAGCATATGCATTTACCTATTATAAGCAATTCTGATTCGCACCAGCCAAATGCCATATAACATCTACTTATTTCCGCTAAATCTGGAAATATATGTAAATAAAGACCATATAAACGTAAGAGTATTCCACATCACTTTATATTTATTATTCACTTTTGATAAGTTTAGCGTCAGTGATGTAGTAACACAGTTTCACGAAATTTTTCAATCTGTTGCGTTCAAAAATGGTAAAAAATCACACAACATACTTAACCATGTATGAATAAACAAAACAGGTTGCTGAAAAAATCGTGGACTACGTACAAATTTGATGAGAGCATGCGGATATAATAAGTTAAATTTAAAATAAATTGTTCTCGCAATATTTTTAACTGACTTAAGGTACGATTCCACTATATGACAAATGGTCAATCGTTTGACCATTTTCAGGGCGAATTGGGATCAAATCGTTATATTTTTTATATGTATAAAGGTTAAACCATTTATAGCTTGGGAATGTTTGACAGAGTTTTAATACGATACTTGGTCAAACAGCTCAATGGAGTCCCATTTTATGTCAAATATGTTCAAGCTTTTGACAATTCTTGTTAGCAATTGGGGTGGAATCGTCATATCTTTTAACTAAGTTTTGATACGACATTTAGTCAAACGGCCTAACGGAGCCCCATTTCTTAGCGAAAATGGTCACACGTTTGACCATTTTTTGTATAGTGAAATCGTAGTCTTATAGTTTTTTTCAAAATGAAAATACAGATAGTTTACGTCAATTTGGAAGATGGTGTGACACCATGCTGAGTACACAGTATTCAGTGGTAGCATTAGTGAGTTTAGACATGCTATCTATATGGTGCCGCAGGACGACTTTTTTTTGCCTAAGGGTGGTGGAAAACGCTACTGTAGTGTGGGACTTTCTACTCACTAAAAAAACACCTTTAACCCTTTTTGAACTTGATACCATCCATTCCGGAACCGCTTTTTCATTACTTTAGAGTGGTGTCGTTTTCTTTTCCCTTTCGGGGCCGGCTTTTCATATTTGTCTCTTGCTTGCGGGTTAATTCTTTCCTGCCGGTAAGGCTAACATCAGGCTTACATAAATCTTATGAGGGTGATTATTAGGTCTTCCTCTCTCTTTTTTGTTTTATGCACTTTTTCTATAAAGGAACGTACTTGATTCCAGTTCTGGTCACTCACTGACATTTTTGTCACTATGTTTTCCGGGGTGATAACGCCGATTAGAAATTCTAGCGCCCCCCTTTCAGCATCCCATCTGTTACACTCGAAGAACGTGTGCGTCGTCCAGTTCTGAGTCGGCATATTGGCAAGCCGGGCTCCCTGTTTTGCCCATTCTGTGGAGGTAGGCGTTGAAATAACCGTGTCCGGTAAGAAATTGGGTGACGTAATAATTTACTTCCCCGTGTTTCCGTTCCTTCCATTCAGCGATGTTGCTGATCAGCCTCGCGGTCCAGCGTCCTCTGCTTCCTGAGCTTCTTCTCTCCTGCCATTTCTGTTTGGTGAGCTCCTCCTCCTCCTCGGTTGGCGCTTCCACTCCAATTTCTGCCTTTTTGTCGTAGACGTACTTCCTCTCTGTCGCAAGGAGATCAATAGGGGTCACTCCCGCAACTATGAGGAGGCTGGTTCCGACACCGTTCGGTACGAACTTGCAACCCGTAGTGCTGCGCGCCTTTGTACTGCGGCCACTTGTTTCCTGTATTTCTCTTGTCGTAGTGCGTCGGCCCATATCTCGCACCCATACAGGAGAATGGCGTGGGTGAATGTCATCAGGAGCTTTCTCTTGAAAGCTGTTGGCCCTCGAAGTATGCCATTAACCTGCTCAGTGACATTGTGACCTTCGTAGCTCGTTCCGAAGCAGATCTTATTTGGTGTCAGAAACTGAGCCTCGTATTTAGGGCCGTCCCTAGGTACTTCACCGCATCCTTGCTGGTTATTACCTCAGACCCGACTTGGAAGTTGACAATAGTTGGAATCCTCTTCTTTGTCAAAAGAACTATCTCCATCTTTTCTGTGGCCAAACCTAAGCCATGTTCTTCCATCCAGAGGTGTACCCGCCACATCACCTTGTTGAGTTTTCTTTACGCGCTCTCGGTGTCTCTTGCCGTAATCACCGCGGCGATATCATCTGCATATCCTACCAGGAAAGTGTCTTTGTGCATTTCCATACGAAGGATGCCATCGTAGGAGATGTTCCAGAGATTGGGTCCGAGGATTGATCCCTACGCTGCTCCAGCAGTAATCTCCTTTATTCGTGGTCCCTCTGCGGTGTTGTATAACAGCTTCCGGTCTTTGAGATAGTCCTTCACCATCCGCAATAGATATTTGGGGATATCAAAAGTGCTTTCGAGGGCGCAGGACGACTTTAGTTCTACTGTGTTTTAGAGTTGGCCAAAGAAGTCTACCAGCATTGTAGTAGTTTTGCATCCATCTATGACTAGGTTTACTCACTGCTTCGGCAAGAGTGAGGCTCTTAGCAAATTGCATTTTTCAAGTGCCGGCATCCGCACAATTTCCCGGAATATAGCAATCGGCAGGTGCTCAGAAAATAATGGTATTAAACTGCTTGCCTATCTCGTGAAGAGATGATCGGTGGTCTTGAGCTGCCTTAGATTTTACTGAGTAAGTCGCTGGAGATCTAGTTACTGCTTGACAATCAATTTCTGTACGCGATAGGAATGCTGCAGTGACTCGGTAGGTTAGCGGATAGCTGTATATATTGAGGGAAGAAGATCTGTGGTGTTGGGGAGATACCGATGAATTGTAGCAATCTTGGTATGTCCAAAAAGCTGTTTCTTCCATGTCGCAATTTCCATTGTCTTAGGGCTAAATTTTTAGCCAGTTGAAAGCCAAATATGTCAACCTTGGTCCTTGAAAACTAGCACTCTCTCACAAGTTGCGACCATATTTGAAAGAGTGAACTTTAAAATATCAGCTAACTCGTCTGCATATGCAACAGCTTTACAACCCGTATTCTCTAGTTTAAGGAATTGATATTTCACAGCAATGGAGACGATACGCCTTCCTGTATCCCGATACGTTTTCTTGACAGCAGTGCTATTACCAAAGGTGGCATTTATCACTTCGCTTTTAAGAATGTGGTTTGTTGAGTAGTAGACTGGTTCGCAAATTGCTAGCTTCTTTAAAGCGTTGATGAGCGAATCACTATCAGCATTTTGGAATCAGTACCAGCATTGTTAGCGCAGAGTTTAAGAAAAGTGTAGACGTGTAAAGTAATTTAGTCTCAGGTTAGCTCTTAAATGCAGTCAGTATCGCTTCGCTCAAACTTATGCCGTATAATTTCTTGAAATGATTACTATTTCTCCGCTACTATTTTAGAAACGACCGAAGAATGATACATGAAGGATTTTGATGCAAACAGTTTAATTAATTAATGCTGTAGTGTCAAGAAATATAAAAAGTCAGTCCGATCAATTGCGAAAGCTTGTGTGAACACTACTGCGAAGTCATAACACTGGCAGTAGCTTGGTCGTATGGTTGGAAAAATGTTTCGCTCTGTTAGATAATTGACATGTCTATGACATTGGTGGTCGGAAAAAATGCCGTGAATCAAAAGCAAAGGCAAAATAAAACAAAAATTTCCCCAGTGGAGGGATAATTAAATATAATTTTTAAGTTATGAATGCATATGTATGCACTAATAACTGCATAGAGTTGGGTCATTCCGAACATATATAGTTCTTTGAACTATGTCCTCTGTCAGAAACATTTCCTATCTCTTCTTAAATTGCACTGAGACATGTCCATATACCTACCATATACACCCCTATCGTGGAATCCGTCGGAATTGAGTTTCACTTCACCTATTCGATTCCCTTTCACTTTCTACTGCTATCCTGAAATCCGCCGAGAACGTCTCCTTATCGACAGGCATTGGGGAAAGGTAGTTTCACTGTCATACAGCTGTCTTTCATTTGTCAATAAAAATTTGTGTTGCTACATTCGTTTTTTCTCTTGAATATTAATTTGTTTTTCCAGAAGAACCATTAATGCCAATGAACAATGAACAATGTTGGGCAGCTTGTGGAATCAACTCATCAGTGTCTAAATGTGTCGTCTTTGTTGATGAAGCAATTTGAGGTTCGTCTGGGAGATGCCCCACCCAGCTTCCTCCTCATCAGCTGTGAATTGCTGAATTTTATATGGGCCACCACCAGTTGCTGATATCTGCTTGTTGTTGAATGAGAGTTTTTTCTTTAGATACGATTTGTGGTCGCTCCAAACATGAAATATTTTACAAAACAGTTAGTACCATCTTCTTCTTCCTTTTATCAGCGAGGCTATGATCCGAAAACAAGGGATCACAGCCCTCCCACTTCACTGCATTTCTACTGATCCGCCTGTGGGGTTCGCCTATTTGACCTCAGAAAATATCGGCAGGCCTGCCGATTTTGGATCACTCGGTTACTGAGGCCAATGAAATGCCGATGTCGTCGCATTTGTCTGATCCAGGCGTTTATAGGCCTGCCAGTTAGTACCATGTTGTTAACGAATGCTGGCAATGCTGCGATAGTAAATGCTTACGAATGTAGGCAATGCTGCGATGATATGTGTCACTGGTCGAGGCAGTTGTTTTTTTATGTTTTCTTTCCCCCTTTTTTCATTCTTATTCAAACCGTCGACAATAAAAGGTCTCGGCATTTTTGTTCACTAAGGAATTGTTTTTATTGCTGTGTTGTTTTATTTTTGGTGTGGAATTTTCCACATTTTGGTGCCTCCTGTGAGGAATGATAACGAGAGATTACGTGATCCTGCGTTTAGTTCCAAAGTAAGTAAGAAAAAGTATATTGTTTTCCTGTGGTCTCATCGTCGAGAGAAATTTCGATTACTCGGTTGAGTGTGCGTGTTGTGCAGGTATATGCAGTGGCCGGTCGTTTTACTGCAATCGTATGGAATTTTTATTTCCTTATTTTCTCTCGGCGATTTGATGCGTCGCAGATGAAAAGAAGAAAAAAATCAGTGAAATTTGGGTTCGAAAGGGAATGCCATGCGAACCGGTAAATGTCGAACGTTTGGCGCCGTACGTGCTGCGACATGTTTGCAGTTGTCATACTCAGAGAGCACAGCAAGTCTTCCAAGATCCAATTTTCGTTGTTCGTGTGTGCGATGGGTCATGATGGCGAATAGCATAGTGAATGTGGTGTGGTTCAAAGGAGTGTCTCACCGGCGTTTGTCGCTATCTTTTTTTTGTATCGACTAAGCACTGACCTTCCAAGAACATATTCGCGTAATGCAGGAGTTCCGAATATATGTTCAGGCAGTATTTCAATGAACATATTCGCGTAATGCAGGAGTTTCGAATAAATGTTCAGGCAATATTTTCGACATATTCCTTTGTGCAGAAGATCCTTTTCTCCAAATGAATTTCAATGAACATATTCGCAAAATGCAGGAGTTCCGAATAAATGTTCAGGCAGTATTTTCGATATATTCATTTGTGCAGAAGATCCTTTTCTCCAAATGAATTTCAATGAACATATTCGCGTAATGCAGGAGTTCCGAATAAATGTTCAGGCAGTATTTTCGATATATTCATTTGTGCACAAGATCCCTTTCTCCAAATGAATTTCAATGAACATATTCGCGTAATGCAGGAGTTCCGAATAAATGTTCAGGCAGTATTTTCGATATATTCATTTGTGTAGAAGATCCTTTTCTCCAAATGAAATTCAATGAACATATTCGCGTAATGCAGGAGTTCCGAATAAGTTTAAAATTATAGCCGAGACTCAGCTAATATTACATATGCGCATAGTCACACGATTGTGGCATGTATGCACCGTTTTCTGGTGTATCATGTGCACATAATTATAAGACACATTTTTGTATGCTCGAAAATCGCAATCGAAACCAATAATAACACACACCATTTGAAAATTAATGCTGGCACTTGGCATCAGCTAATACATACCTGCATTTATTTCAGATAATCGTTGGTCCATACATAATAAACTACATTATTGCGAATACGACAGCATTTTATCTGCAGATACCAAATGGCTCTAAAGGGTCCATCGTATGCACCGCTGGTCCGTGAACGTTCAATGGCAACCGCAAACATGCAAACGCTACAACAGGATGCAGTGGCCGATTCCGGCAATTGGTCCATTACTCAATTAGGCGTCCGCCTCGATATCCTCGAATCATACTGGCAGTGCTTCCGCCAGACGCAACGCCAATTGATGCTCGAATATTCGCATCTGGAATGTGTTGTAGACACAGTTAGCAAAATTGAACAAGAAGCTCTTGAATTGTATGCCAATGTCAAGGCTAACATGCAACAAGCCAAGGCAGAATTGGAATCAGTTGCACCACAACTGAAGCCCCCGCATCCTTCGAGATCAAAATGTCAATTTTCAGTGGAAAATACACGGAATGGTCGGCATGGCGGGCAGAATTCAAGGCCAAGGTGCTCAATACACGACTGGAACCCTCAGACAAAATCACGTTGCTTTTGGGAGCATTGGTCAAAGAAGCGTTAAATTGTGCTGGCCAAGCTGAACGATTAGATGCGCTCGAGTTGGACTGGATTTGGTCAAAACTGGACCGCACAAACGACAATAAGTACCAGCAAGTGTACGAACACATTGCACAAATCGTGCATATTCCGCCAATTCAGCAGCCATCTGCTGATAAATTGCGCTCTATGATAGATACAGTTGATCAGCACCTGCGCATGTTGAAGCGTTTCGATATTGAAACTGATCATTGGGGACCGATGGTATGTGTCATTCTCCTAAATAAGCTCGACATAGAGACGCGCAATCAATGGGAATCGAAGGATTCACTCCCGCCGATGCCGGAATTAGCTGCGCTCTTTGCATTCTTAGAGCAGCACATTTTAGATATTCGAAATGTCGAGCAAAATGCCCGCCGCGCACAGCATCCATTAGCTGCCACAAATATAAATGCAAGCAAACAATTTAAGGGCGGCATATCTACAGCCAAGCACCGCTTTTCTCCAAATGGAATTAAATCAATGGACAGTGCAAGTACATCAAAAAATAATGGCAAATCTGAACCACCGAGTTGTCTTCAGTGCGGTAACAATGCAAAGCATTACTTATGGCATTGTGGTGCATTTCGCTCGTTAGAGTCCATCGTTCAAATAGACCAACTACAAAAGTGGGGAATTTGCGAGGTATGCCTTCAGTCCAAGCATAAGGCAAGTGAATGCTCCAAGGGGAATTGCCCCATTTGTAAGACCGGCACGCATAACTCATTGATATGCCCACAGTCGAAGCTAGATAACAAGGTCAATCATGTCCGACGCAATCGCACTCGTTCGAGCGTAAAGAATGAAGCCAAATAGCAATTAAAAAAGACAGCAACGTCAGTTTCAGCTCATGCTGAATATTCACAAACGCTACCGCTTACAACACCACCAACAACAGAAGCTGTTCAGCGGCGCATTGTGTCAAGCACCCCAGCCTGTCTTGGTACGTTTCTCACTCGAATACAATTAAGAAATGAGTTGCTGTCATTACCTATACGAAGGTTTTGTGATTCTGGTGCACAAATTAATTTAATCAACGAATCGTGCATACAACAGATGCAATTACAACAAACTAAAACAAGAGTACCAATCAGCGGAATGGGCGCACCACAATTTCAAATGGTGTCGTTGACATTACACTCGCTCACCGCACAAAAACCAACGTAACGATCACTATACAAGCATATATCGTTGCGAGCGTATGTGGTCAAATGCCATATAAGCCATTTAAGTCACCATTTGAGAACACAATCGTAAATGAAGAATTGGCCGATCCCACATACAACCGACCAGGCAGTATTGAATTATTATTAGGAGCAGGTGCTTGGGCGGCTTTCATTGATGGCAAGGTGCGTCGCATAAGTCATGACAATAATCATGTTATAGCTCAATCGACTCTTTTTGGATGGGTTATTTATGGTCAGATTCCATCACATTCGTTTGCGAAATTGTACTACCTCGGTCGAACTTGAAGACGCTAAATTGGATCAATTGTTCTTGCGATTCTGGAACGCCGATGCTATTCCTGAAGAACGCCAGTGGACCACCGGCCAACGGCAAGCATTTTCAGGCACACACATAGACGTGATCCAAAGACGGGTCGATACACAGTCAGTGTCCCATTGAAACAGGATGCCAGGCCCCTGGGTAACTCCATCAATGCTGCACGAGCATGCTTTTATGGTATCGAGAAAAGACTCATGAAAGACCAACAGCTTTACGCAAAATATAAATCAGATTTTGACGATTATCGAGCAATGCACCACATGGTATTGGCCCCACAGAGGCCAAGGGATGACGCTGCATCATACTATTTGCCACACCATCCGATCAACGTTGTGAATGGTAAGGCCAAATTCCGCGTTGTGTTTAACGCGTCCGCAGTAACATCGCCCTGCGTTTCATACAACGATCAACAGTTGCCCGGTCCAAAATTGCAAGACGATTTACATTCAATTTTCCTGCGATTCAGAGCTCGACGATTCGGTATGACTGCCGACATTAAACAAATGTTCCGGCAGGTAAATATCTCATCTGCACAGTGGAATTTCCAACGAGTATTGTGGCGCGACTCGCTGTCAGACGAATTGCTTGAATATGTCATCACTGTCGTATGCTGGGGTCAGACATCAGCTGGTTTTAATGCAGTACGTGCTGTTCGCCAATGCGCTATCGACGAAAAAGATTGCTACCCAATTGGATCCAGAATAGCATTGGAAGATTTATATTACGATGATTTGCTCTCCGGTGCATCGACCGAAGATGCCCTTTGCAATGCATACCATCAGATCGCCCAACTGTTACGTTCCGGCGGTTTCGAATTAGCAAAATGGGCCACAAACAGTCCAGCATTGGCCGCAATCTTAAAGGACGAATTACATACAGAATTTAACCTTCCCTTGGATTGCGGCGTACTAGGAATGCGCTGGTGTTCCAAAAATGATACATTGCGGCTCAAACTTGCGAACGAAATCGTCCTCGACCAAGATCAGATTACCAAAAGGAAGGTGATCAGCGCAACGTCACAGATTTTTGACCCCACTGGGCTAGTGCTACCCGTGATTGTTACTGGAAAGATATTGCAGCAGGAAATTTGGCGGAGTGGAATTGGTTGGGATGACATACTGCCACCGTGCCTTGTCGGTAAGTGGCACGAATACAAGCGAAATGTAGTAGAATTGGATCAAATTACTATTCCACGCTGGCTACAAACCGACAAGCACGATGTCATTCAGTTGCATATATTCACAGATGCATCAGAGCTTGCTATGGGCGCTGTTGCATATTTTCGAGTAACAAATCCGAATGGTACCACCACCATTAGCCTAATCACTGCACGATAAAAGGTTGCACCAGTCAAGAAGATGACAATTCTACGTCCAGAGTTGTCCGCTGCACTCATTGGTGCTCAATTGGCGAAATTTGTGCGTACCACATACAAAAAAATCCAGACGAATGTCTGCCGTTCGTTGCCAATCGAATTATTGCAATTCGCGACAAAAGCGAGAACGGTATTTGGCGTCACATCAGTGGTCAACAGAATCCCGCTGATTTGCTAACAAGAGGTATTGCTGCAGCGCAATTGAAAAATGCCGCACTGTGGTGGAAAGGTCCCGAATGGCTCAGTGCAATCCATCCAACTGGCCGTATTCAAAGGTAACTACATTGTTAGCTGAAATGCAGGCAGTCATACGAGCCGAGGAGAAGCAAACGAAACTTGAAACGAGCCGGACTAGTAAATTCGTTGGAGTCATCGTTGAAAGTCATCCAGATTGCCTCGGAATATGGACAACGATTGATCAATTTTTTCCACTGACCAAAAGGCGATCCGAATTAGCAAGTCTGTTGCGTGTCACATCATACGTTATGCGATTTGGTTCAAATACGCGCCTGCGAATGGCGAGACGAAAGGCAGCTGGCATTCCAATTACCAATCAAAGGTGCAAAACTGCGATCGCGCAAAGATCAAAGGAATTACTAATGTCGAACGGCAAAAGGCTCTGCTATATTGGGTTAAAAATGCACAGCGATCATTTTATGCAACTGAAAACCGATTGACATTATGGGGGCAGCGGCAGAAACTTCACCACCAAATTTGGAGACGCTGGCAGGATGAACATCTCGCCAGCATGCAAGTCCGAAACAAATGGTATCGAATCAACGAAAATTTAAAGGTTGGAGACATGGTCATAGTGCGAAAGGAAAACTCTCCGCCGGCCATGTGGATCATTGGTCGAGTCATCAAAGTGCTAATTAGAATCATGACGGATTGGTGCGGGCTGCTGTAATAAAGAAACCAACTGGACAAATCGAGCGGCCAATTAATAAACTGATTTTTCTTCCCCAGCACGACCAATCTTCTGTTGATCATCCGATCAACGGGGGGGGACTGTTAACGAATGCTGGCAATGCTGCGATAGTAAATCCTTACGAATGTAGGCAATGCTGCGATGATATGTGTCACAGGTCCAGGCAGTTATTTTTTTATGTTTTCTTTCCCCCTTTTTTCATTCTTATTCAAACCGTCGACAATAAAAGGTCTCGGCATTTTTGTTCACTAAGGAATTGTTTTTATTGTTGTGTTGTTTTATTTTTGGTGTGGAATTTTCCACACATGTGTTATGTGATGTTAGAATCTCTTACCTTCTTCCACTCGCTTACTTCTTATGCTGGTGGGCCATAATTCTTCAACTTAATCCGAAGATCGTCCCAAAACTTTTTCACCTGTTCTGGTGGTCTGTTCGTCATATTTTTCGCAATGTCTGGTAGGTAATTCTTTTAATTTCACTTACATTTTTGCAAACAAAGAAGACGACGTGCAGCAGCCAAGTCAGAAATCCGCAATGATTTTCTTCGGGAAAAATCCGATTCGAACGATTTCCACGATACAGTGGAACTGATACACATTACCCAACTGTTCACTTTGCGGATTTGACGATACCGAAAAATGTTTTTCCGTGAATAATTCCCCCCAGCGGATTCCACGATAGGGGTGATAGTTCCGACTTCACAGAACAAATGAACGCAAGAAAGAAAAGAAACAATACTAATTGCAGTGGAATTGCGAACGAAAGCAACTATGTCACTAAAGGAGAGAGAGATAACTATGAACATACCATACAAAAAGAACGATTACGATGTTTTTTTTTTTTTTTTATAATTTGCGCGCACTCAAAGGGTTATGAATACCTTTAACATGCTTACACACAGTGCGGGCGTTTGGAAAGGAAGGATAGAGAGAGAGAGAAAGATTTTGGTGTAGTGGCTTTTGAAGCTCAGTTGTTTATGCTTCAGCTATTCTCCGGAGGTGGCGTCCAGATAACTGGGGAGATTTTTTTGTTATTATTGTCATTGCTTCTGATTCACAGTACTTTTTCCCGATAATTGATGTCAAGGGCAAATCATCATCAACAGAGCGAGCAATTTTTCCAGCCACATGACCAAGCTACTGCCAGTGTTATGCCTTCGCAGTAGTGTTCACAGAAGCTTTTGCAAATGATCGGACTGACTTTATATATTTCATAAGAAATAAATAAATGCTTGCTGACATCAGGATTTGAACCATGAACCATTAGCGTGGCAATTGACGATGTTACCACTACACCATTGCCACCTCCAATGTATGTATTGTATGTATTGATGTATTTCATTCATGAGTTTGTATCTTCTTTTTCTTCTTCCTTTTATCAGCGAGGTTATGGTCCGAAAACAAAGCATCACAACCCTTCCACTTCACCGCATTTCTACTGAACCGCCTGTGGGGTTCGTATGCACATACAAATCGTTTCCTTTTTTGTTTTTCCCTTTTAGAACGTACATATATACTCCGCTAAACGCACGAATTTCACCATGTCCATATGTATAGTTGTGTAGTATTTTTTATTTTTTTCTTTTGTTCGTTCGGTTTATAAAGTAGGTATGCATATGCTATGGAATTGTAAAGTTTCGAGGATATGTTTCCGGGAACTAGTACCTTTAAAAAAAAAAAGAAACGTTCCGTGTTCGTTCCATCATTGGAACTGTTTCGCGCACCTCTAACTACCACCACCTTATCTTAAATAAAATAAGGATTATATTCGCACTCTGTTATTGATTAAATAAATAAATAAAATAAATAAAATAAGCACATTCCTAACCTTGTATGTTCCGAAATCTGTTCGGTTTTTATTCTGAATAATATGCTGACTTGTAGTTGCTTTACTCTGAAGTCACACCTTTTCCGTTTTACGCTGGGATAAGAGGTTGAACTGACATATTTTTGACATTTTATTCTACAAAGGAAAGAGGGCAGAGCTTGTCCAGGGTAGACTTTGCTCCAATATTGTTGACCTAAATTTTCCTGCGTTGCTACATTTAAGGCTGGTCTATTCACTCTCGGTTAACTTTAACCAGTGGTTATTCCAGCTGGCAACCATCGATTGATTCGATTAACCAGAGAATCCATGTTTTGGTTAGTTAACCAGAGAAATCGATAACCAGCCGATTTTCCTCGATTAACGTCATTTAAAACCAATGATTTTGTGGAATTTTGTTTGTTCATGCTTAGTTTTCAGACTGCGGGTTACTTTTGACGTAATATTATGCGACACAAGAAAATTCTATGCAGATATTGTGCGATAAAAAATACAGGTAATATAATAAAAAAAAAAGTAACACAAAATGGAGTGAGTTGTTTTATTAGTCAGTCATTCAATCGAATTCTTCATATAATTTAAAATTTAAACGCCTTTTACAATCGAACCAAACCGGTAAACAAAAACAAAGTTAACCACAGATTAATTTGAAAAACGAGATGACAGCAGATAAACTGAAAAATATTATAGAACAAATTGCCACAAAGCTATGGTTTGGTGACCAAAGTGAAAAAAATGGTGAACAAACACTCTTTGTTTACCATAGATTTATAATCATGGGTTAAGCAAAATCTGTGGTAACCTAATCAGAGACTTGACCAACTGTGAACAGACCAGCCCTTAATAGTTTTAAATATTATTTGTCTGGTTACTGCTGTGGGTTACTTTGTTTTTTTTTTTTTATGTTTGAAAAACAAGGTCTAAAAAACAAATATTATGCGTTGGTGATAAATTTTAAATTTTAATCGAGACTGTTGACTTCTTTCTACTCTATTTTGAAAACTTCGCAGACCAAAACTGACAAAACGTGGATAAAAATAAAAAAAAAAAATTGATAGAATTGAATGATAAACTCTTTCAGTTCTGCAGGCGCTCAGATCAACAGTTTTCTTTCATTCAAAGTAGAAACTGAAATGTTGCTGTAACACATTTGATAATTGCTACGCTATTTTGAAGCCGAAAAAAGTTCGAACTGGCAGAGCTGTACGTGAATTTCTTCTTTTTCGTCATCCAAACAGACAGCTTCTACAAAACTCGTTTCAAAATACAGCAAGCCTTGTTGCATGCTTGCTTATTACACAGTGCCCAGTGATGGAATATATTGTAGCGCAAATATGCAGTCTGTTGAGAAGAATCAAAATCTCTTCGACCGTTTTAGATCCAAATTAGGCCAAATTTTGTTGACCTGTATTTCCACTTGTCCACCTAAGATTTGCTCGTTCCATTGTATTCAGTTTAAACTTGAGTTTGCAAGTAGCGATCGGTACACCTAGATTATCGTTATTTGGAAAGATGGGTATAGTTCTTCCCATTCTGGCGAGTTTATCGCCCTTAACAATTCCCCTGAATGTCCCCATGTTCTGGCATCCAATACAGGTGAATATTAAACAGCTCTGCCATCTCCCTGAGAATTTATAGACATCGATTCCAAGGATTTGATTGTTGCTTGGCTGTCTGAAAAGATGCGAATATCCTTAGTGGATACCACATCTTAGACATCCTAAATCGCAATTATTTTTGCCTGGAACACGTGATTTGGAAGACGGAAGGAGAGATTAAGATTAGCCCTATCGGAGAAAATATCTCCATCTACACCGTCGTTAGTTTTTGATCCGTCGGTGTAGAAGTGAATCGACTTGTCTTCCAGAAAAAAACCCTTCCTCCCCGAATGACCTGGAACGTATATTTTCTTGGAAGTTTGTGTCAACATTTAACTTAGATCTGCACTCTCGTGTGGACAGCCAACCTAACCTAACCTAACTTAGATGTGATGCTTTCGAAACCGATTTTGAAATTATTCAGAATGGAGACATGGCCAAATTATTTTCTTGACTCTTTCATGTTCACTGTAATGTTGGTTTTTATATATATCAAATACGAGGGCAAGGTGAAAAGTTCTCGGCCTGACGCAGAGATAGCGTTCCAATCAGCAAAAATGTATATTTCCTGCCTGGGTGCACTTCCCATTAGTTCGTATAACAAGTTTCAACTTGTTCTCTCAATTAGTTTGCTTACACGAATTTTTGCAGTAGACGTGTTGCGTGTTTTTCGTTAAAATGGATAAACTTGAATATCGTGCGGTCATAAAATTCTTCGTTTTGGATGGGTTAACCCCTAAGAAAATTCATCCAAAGTTGACAAAAGCTTACGGGGACTCTGCTCCTTCTATGTCAACCGTTAAAAAGTGGGCAGCTGAATTTAAACGTGGTCGCACGTCCCTCGAAGATGACCCACGTGAAGGATGGCCAAAAACCGGACTCACATCCGAAACCATCGAAAAAGTGCATGATATCGTGTTGGACGATAGGCGAGTGAAGGTGAGTGAAATAGCTGAGGCTATGTGTATATCGGAAGAGAGGGTGCGAAACATCTTGCACAAAAACTTTGGGATGCGAAAGCTCTGCGCAAGATGGGTGCCGCATTAGCTGAATGCCGATCAAAAGCAAATGCGCAAACGATTTTCGCGGCAATCTTTGGACTGATTTTGTGCGGCAATTTATCACCATGGATGCGACATAGGTCCACCACTACACGGCAGAAACGAAACAACAGTCGAAGCAGTGGGCGGAAGCCGGTGGTTCAGCGCCAAGGAAAGCGAAGTCGATCGCGTCTGCTGGAAAGGTCATGGCCAGTGTGTTTTGGGATGCGAAAGGGATCCTGCTAATTGATTACCTTGAGAAAGATACAGCAATTACAGGGGAATATTACTCCAACCTTCTTGACCAGCTGGATGCCAAAATTCGCGAGAAGAGGCCTAGCTTGAAGAAGAAAAAAATCATCTTTCACCAGGACAATGCACCTGTATACAAGTGTGCGTTGGCGATGGGAAAACTGCGGGATTTGGGGTAGGATTTGCTCGGCCATCCCCCTATTCACCTGATTTGGCACCCTCAGACTTCCATCTGCTCCCAAACTTGAAGAAATTTGTTTCTGGGAAGCACTTCGCATCCAATGCAGAAGTTGAGAGGGCGGTAGATGAATATTTTCACAGCCTTCCAGACTCTCACTTCCGACAAGGAATACTGATGTTGGAGAAACGCTGGACTAAGTGTGTTGAAGTCAAGGGAGATTATGTAGAAAAATTAAATAATTTTTAACTGAAAAGCGCAGTCTTTCATTGTCAGGCCGAGAACTTTTCACCTTGCCTATATAATTTGGGCGCACTCAAGGGGTTATGAATACCCTTAACATGTTTAGAAACAGTTTGGGCGTTGAAAAGGATAAATAGAGAGAGAGAGAGAGAAAGATTTGGTGCAGTGGTTTGAAACTTGGTTGTTTATGTTTCAGAAAATCTCAGGGGATGTCGTCCAGATAGTCGGCGAAATTGTTTGTTATTTATGTCTTTGCCTCAGATTCACAGTATTTTTTTCCGACTACCGATGTCATAGGCATCCAACAGACCGAACAACTTTTCCACCCATTTGACCAAGACTTTGCCAGTATTATACCTTCGCAGGTGTATCGCAAGTTTTCGCAATTGATCGGTCTGACTTTATATATTTCATGAGAAATAAATAAATGCTTGCTGACGTCGGGATTTGAACCATGAACCATTAGCGCAGCAATGGACGACGTTACCACTACACCATTGCTTCAAGACGAACGTCTGTACTAGCTGCAATTTGCCTGCTAAAGATGTCGAGGGGTAGCAGATGAAACAGAATGATAATGCTCCACTTATGCACAAATACGCTGAGCAAAACGTCACTATAGCAACTTTCGAACTTGGAACCTGACGCGCAGTGATCCGGCACACTAACCAGTTACACCATGGCGTCCACAATCATCGTAGTAGGTGTCACAGTTTTCCATCTTCCTTTCGCCCAGATGGGAAGATTGGTAGAGAAGGTTGGCTGAGAAAGTTGGTAGGCCTCAGCTAAGAGTAAGTGTGATGTAATAAAGGCATGAGACGAATATGCAAAAGTTTATCCCAATTTCAATTACCTTTGCCAGCGTCAAATGCCATTTTTTTTTTTTTTGCCAAGAGTAGGTGAAAAATCTTCTAAGGACACCATAAGGTCCGACCGAGCGTGCTTATGGTAGTGTGAGATTTTTACTCACTAAAAAAACACCTCTCTTCAAAAGTAATACTACAACTAAGCCGACGCTAATCCAGCAGTTTTATTTTCGCTTACGATACGCGTGATTTTTGGAAAAAAAAAACAAATGTTCGTACGAAGTTAAAAGAAATGTAGAACTATAGGCAGGTTAAATTCCAATGATAGTTCCTGCCTTTTTCGC
Source organism: Brachypalpus laphriformis (assembly GCA_945910035.1). Classification (NCBI taxonomy): domain Eukaryota; kingdom Metazoa; phylum Arthropoda; class Insecta; order Diptera; family Syrphidae; genus Brachypalpus; species Brachypalpus laphriformis. The sequence continues at coordinate 147,658,843 of OX246754.1, forward strand.
GACCGGCATATACTATGACGCGAGGTCAAAAGGCTTTATCGTTTGCAGACGACGAATTGAATTATTCGCGTCAAGTAGTTGAATGACGGTACGGTTACAATGGCCGTGAACACGATCTTTGTGTTTACGCGCAAATTTTGTTATCTCTTCGACGACGCTGGGAATTCCCAGATCTCGATGAATATCTTCGTTACGTACATACCACGGTGCGTTCACGATCGTTCTGAGAACTTTATTTTCAAAAGTCTGTATGATGTTTCTATTGCTTTTCTTGGTACAACCCCATAGTTGTATACCATACGTCCACACAGGCTTTAGCACTTACTTATATATAAGCAGTTTGTTATGTAGGCTCAACTTCGAATGTTTTCCGAGTAGCCAGTACATTTGTCGGTATTTGTTTTCTAGCTCGTCGCGTTTCTTTTTTACGTGTGATTTCCATTTGAGCTTAACATCTAGAGTCATTCCTAGATATTTTGCTTCGTTCGCGTATGGTATTTGAGCCGAGTTAAGATATAGAGGTAATCTATCCACTTTTTTATAGGTAAAGTTGACGTGAGTAGATTTGCTTTCGTTCAGCACAATACGCCAAGAATTCGTCCAAGCGTGGACTTTATTAATAGCATGTTCTAGCTTTCTAGTTGCTGGTTCAATAGTTTCGCCCGTGGTCAATATCGCCGTATCGTCCGCAAACGTGGCGACGACGCAGTTTCTTTCCTGCGGGATATCACGCGTGTATAGTACATATAGAAGCGGGCCAAGGACACTTCCTTGTGGAACTCCGGCCGCAATCTCCTTGAAGTCAGAGTAATCGTTTCCGTGCTTAACACGAAAGAGTCTCTCGGTGAGATACGATAGTAAGATTAGAAAGAGTTGCCGTGGCAGTAGTCGTTGCAATTTATACTCCAAGCCTTCGTGCCAAACCTTATCGAAAGCTTGTGAGACGTCAAGAAATACACCACAACAAATCTTTTTTTCTTCCAGAGCTTTTTTGTGGACTTGGTCAATTGTAGAATGTTTAATTCTAAATCCAAACTGATGGTCAGGAATGAGACGTCTTTCGTCGATTACGGGCTGTAGACGTTTGGAAAGAAGTTTTTCAAATATTTTTGAGATAACCGGCAATAGGGAAATAGACCGATATGATTTCTTCTCATTTTGCGGTTTGCCTGGTTTCGGGACCATTATAATCTCGGCGACTTTCCATTGCCTCGGAACATAAAGCAATCTGAACGAAGCGTTGATCAAATATAGCAGTTTGATAATAGCTTTATTCGGCAATTCCTTGACTACCTGCGCCGTTATCAAGTCGTAACCCGGAGCTTTTTTTGTCTTTAAATTTTTAATCAGTTCCCTCAGTTCAATCAATGCAACTTTTTTTACTTTAAAGTTGCCAGATGTCGTGACTGGGGAGTCGGGCATGACTGGGGAGTCAAATGACATGCACATTGGCAGCGACATTAATGATGTGCACCAACCGCAAAGGACTTACTTACTTACTTAGGTGGCGCTACAGTTCGGGGTGAACCTGGGCCTCAACCAACAAGCCTCTCCATTTAGCTCGGTCTTTAGCTAATTGCCTCCAGTTGCGCACTCCAAGTTGGTCGAGGTCCCCTTGAACTTGTGCGCGCCACCTACGGCGATAATTCCCTCTACTGCGTCGTCCCTCGGGGTTAGATTCGAAGACTCTGCGGGCCGGAGCGTTGGTGTCCATTCGCTCTACATGTCCTAGCCATCTCAGACGTCCAATACGCAGTTTTTTGACTAGGTCGATGTCGCTGTACAGCTCGTATAGTTCGTGATTGAATCTTCTCCTCCAAAACCCGTCAACGCAAACGGGACCGAAAATCTTACGAAGAATTTTTCTCTCGAAGCGACCAAGGATATCTTCATCCTCTTTTAATAAAGTCCATGTTTCAGCGCCGTAAAGCAGGACTGGGATGATCAAGGTCTTATATAGAGTCTCCTTAGTTGTTCGAGAGAGGGCTTTACTGTTGAATTGCCTTATAAGCCCAAAAAAACAGCGATTGGCAAGAGTTATTCTTCGATTGATTTCTGCGCTGATTTTGTTTGCTGAATTTATAGCAGAGCCAAGGTAGACAAAGTCCCTTACTACCTCGAAGTTATAGCTGCCCACGGTGACGTTTTGTCCAATTCGTCGATGTTGGTTTTCCCTTCTAGTTGACAGCATATACTTGGTTTTGCCCTCGTTTATCGCCAAACCCATTTTGGCCGCTTCCGCCTCAATGCTTGCAAAAGCACCGGTGACAGCCCGCTGAGATCTTCCGATAATGTCTATATCGTCGGCGTATGCAAGCAGTTGTACAGACTTGTAATAGATTGTGCCTCCGGTGTTGGCTTGTGAGTTCCGCACAATCCGTTCAAGTACAATATTGAAGAAGTCACATGACAGCGCGTCACCTTGTCTAAAGCCTTTTTTGACATCAAAAGTCTCGGTGAGGTCATTACCGACCTTGATGGAGCAGCGAGCGTTCTCCATCGTCAGCCTGCACAGGCGGACAAGTTTGGCAGGGATGTCAAAACTAGACATGGCTCTATAAAGCTCTTCTCTATAGATGCTGTCATAGGCGGCCTTGAAATCGATAAAGAGGTGGTGAGTATCGATTTGGAATTCTTGGGTTTTCTCCAGGATCTGCCGAAGTGTGAAGATTTGATCGATGGTGGACTTTCCTGGCCTGAAACCGCACTGATAGGGTCCAATCAGGCTGTTGATAAAAGGTTTCAGGCGTTCACACAATATCGCAGAAAAGATCTTGTACGCGATGTTGAGGAGACTGATGCCTCTATAATTGGCGCAGTTGAGGGGGTCTCCTTTCTTGTGGATCGGGCAAACGATGCTGAGATTCCATTCATCAGGCATACACTCGTCTGACCAAATATTAGAAATGAGTTGGTGTATGCACTCTACCAATTCATCCCCAGCTGCCTTGAAAAGTTCGGCCGGTAAACCGTCAGGTCCAGCAGCCTTGTTCGATTTTAGCTTGGATATTGCTATCCTCACTTCGTTTTGGTCAGGTGGACGGAAATTTTGACTATCATCGTCCATGTTGAATGGTTCATTCTGCCTGACAGCGGGATGTTGGTCTTCGTCGCCGTTATACAGTCTGCAGAAGTAGTTTTTCCATATTCTCAGCACCGACTGTGATTCTACTACGAGGTTTCCATTCTCATCTCTACAGGTTTCTGTACGGGTATTACTTCTCTGACACGTTCTTTTTACCTTTTGGTAAAACTTCCGTACATTGTTCCTGGAGTATAGACTCTCGATATTATCAAACGCGCGCTTCTCATGCTCTTTCTTCTTCTTTTGGAGAAGCCGATGTTCTTCCCGTCTCTTTTGTTCGTAGAGCTCACGAGCAGCTCTCGTCTTCCTTTGCAGCGCCGCTTTGTATGCCTCTTGTTTTGCTGCATGCACTCGCCGGCATTCTTCGTCAAACCAGGGGTTTCGCGGTGGTGGGCGAGCGAGACCCAGCACATCAGTCGCGGCGTTTCTGATGGCATGTTGGCAGCGTTGCCACTGGTCTTCGGCACTTGATGCTGGCGGTATAGGGGTGATTGAGAGATTTCGGGATACGCGTTCAGCGAAGAGTCTGGCGGTCTCTTGCGATTGTAGCTTTTCGACGTTAAATTTTCTCACAGTAATTCTTCTTTGTTGCTCAGATTGGGATATCCGCATTCGTACCTTGGCTACAACAAGGTAATGATCCGAGTCTATGTTGGCCGCTCGGAAGGTCCGGACATCCAGAATACTGGAGGCATGCCTTGCGTCGATCGCAATATGATCAATTTGGTTGATCGTGACATGATCATTGGACCGCCATGTCTGCTTATGAATATCGAGATGAGGAAACCATGTGCTTGCTATGGTGACATTTCGCTCCACAGCGAAATCAATTCGCCTTAGTCCGTTATCAGACGTGGTGTCGTGTAGGCTATGCTTACCGACTGCTCTACCGAAGACGTCCTCCTTTCCTATTTTGGCGTTAAAATCGCCCAATACGATCTTAACGTCGTATTTAGGACATTGCTCGTATGTTTTGTCGAGGAGCTCGTAGAAACACTCTTTGGAGGCAGGGTCCTTTTCTTCTGTGGGGGCATGAACACATATTAGGCTTATGTTAGCGAATTTAGCCTTGATCCGGATAGTCATAATACGCTCGCTCACGTGTCGGAAGCTTAAGACTTCTTGCCTAAGTCTGCGGTGTATGACAAATCCGCATCCGAATAAGCGTTGCCTGTTGCCTCTGTAGCAATCACCGTAGTAGATGTCACAGTTTTTCATCCTCTTTTTGCCCGGCCCATCCCATCGCACTTCCTGGATGGCGGTAATATCTGCTTTATAGCAGTCTAGGGCCTCTGCTAGTTGTTCGGCTGCACGTGGTCTGTAAAGGGACAGAACATTCCACGTACAGATCCGAAGGTCGTTGTCCTTATTTCGTTTGCTGGGGTCGTCATTAGTTGGGTCATCCTTATCCGAGGCTTTTGGTTGTTTCGGAACCATGCGTTTTTTACGTGGTAGGGAAGTTACCCCGACGGCACAACCCCCAACCTGGAGGGCCAGTTCCTTAATTATTCCCCTAGGACGAGGGGCCGGGTACACCGGTGCCAGTAGTCCACTACGGGAGTATGAGCGCTGCCGTTGGCCCATTAAGGGCTCCTCCGCCACCATCTCTAATCCAATGTCCTGACCAACATTGGAAATACCTTATCGACCTGTGATCCGAATACGTCGAAGCAGCTCGCGCAGGGTATTCACTAAGTTCAACCTAACTGGAACTATAGACGCCACCGTTGACTCCGTCTAGGGAATTCGTCCGCTGCCGCCTGGAACAGGAAGAAGTGCTCTAGTGAGAAAAGCACTCTTCCCCCCCTCTCTCATCTGCTGCCACCAAGAATCCGCCAAACGGGGTTGGTTACCCATTTCTTGGATTAAGGTACTAGGCACCCGGCTGTCACCGCGTGGAGGTTGAGAATAGGAGTTGGTAGGCCTCAGCTGAGTGAAAACGCTTGTGTTTTCATATGATCGCATGCACTACCGTTTGACTAACCGCAAAGGACGTGCCATTTTAAAAGTAAAAGTTTGATTGCTTTTATTTGAAATACTAAACTAAAGATTTACTTATTTAAATTAAGTCTAACTTAACTGTTTCTAAAACTGCCCGAAAATAGAACACTAAAATGGCACTGGCTATTTCAAGGAATACAGAATTTCGTCTTTGGATAGGATACATAGATACATATGTTGAATGAGTAAATCAGTGAAATGTTTACCGAATAAAATAGGTCACGATAGATGATCCGATGATTGAGGGTTCACTTATCGTCTTCTGGTAGTGAAATGAAGCGATATTCAACCTTCCAGTTTAGATAGCTAAGATAATGGCTAAAACCATCCTGGAGCGTATCAAACAACATCTCGAAGACACACTCAATGCCGAACAAGCAGATTTCCGCTCTGGATCCTTTCGTGTTGATCACATCAACACCTTGCGGATTATCGTCGAACGGTGCGTTGATATCGATCGCCACTGCACCTGCTCTTCATCGATTTTGAGAAAGCGTTCGATAGTGTCAACAGGGAGTTTATTTGGCGTGCTTTACGCAGGAGAGGTAACCCCGATAAACTAATTGCTATTATCAAAGCTACATACGAAGGCTCCAAATGTCACGTTCTGCACAGAGGAAGGTTGTCTGAGGAATTTGAGATCCAGAGTGGGGTAAGACAAGGTTGTATCCTTTCACCAATATTATTCCTATTGATGATTAGCGATGTGCTTCGTGCAGCTTTGTCGACGGGAAACGGAGGAATTCGATGGACTCTTACATCTAAACTGAAACATCTTGACTACGCTGACGATGTATGCTTTCTCTCCCACAGAATTATGGACCTCCACCAAATGACAGCAGATGTGGAGAGGGAGGCAGGCGTCGTCGGGCTGAAAATTAATACGGTAAAAACTAAAATTATCAGCCTTGGAACAAACTCATCCGCTCAAATATGCATTTTTGGACAACCGGTAGAGAGAGTAGATGATTTCCAGTATCTTGGGAGTATTGTCTCGACTGATGGTGGAACCGAACTTGGTATAGCCAACAGGATCGCTAGAGCAATGTCCGCGTTCGATATGTTGTCCAAAATATGGCGAGGCAATGCAATCAGTTTAAACACCGAGATAAGAGTGTTCCGCTCCAACGTTGAATCCGTGCTGCTATATGGTTGCAGCACGTGGAGAGTGACCACTACTGTCACCAAAAAGCTGCAAACGTTCGTGAATAGATGCCTACGCAGTATCTTAAGGATTTTCTGGTCCAATCGTATCTCTAACGAACACCTTTGCAAGAGAACGGATCAGGAACCAATAGGCACAACCATCCAACGACGGAAGTGGCAGTGGATTGGTCACACGTTCCGAAAGGGTGACAGCTCCATAGCGAACCGTGCTATGCAATGGAACCCTTTAACTCAGTATGGCAGAAGATCTGGCGGTCCGAGGAGAACATGGCGTAGAATAGTGGAGAAGGAGGCACGGCAGTTGGGGAAAAGTTGGGGAGAACTCGGACACATTGCCAGAAACCGTACACGATGGCGCGTAGGCGTAGTAGAGGCCCTAGGACCCACAAGGGGGTACAGAACATAAGGAAGAGAAAGACCCTTTGCTTAAAACTCAGTATCTAGTATCTTATGAATGTTATATTACATATTAATTTACATTTTTATTACTTATACAAATTTTAATATTATTTTTATTTACTAATTTAATTTTTTTTATTTTTTTTTTTACTTTTTTATCGCTTAGTTCGTACCATTTACAATTATTTTTATACTAATGCAAATTATATACATATTTTCTATATCACAAGAATATATACAAAAAATGGTTTTAATAGATTTTTGTGAACATATGTTTTTCTGATACATAGCTCCTAAGGTAAGATCCTAAAACTTTATGTGAATTCTCTAACGCTCCTATACTTTCGTGATGGTAAGCTATTGAGTGCAATTGTTCTATTCTCAACAATTTGCATGCTTGAATACTTTATTTATAAATTCGGTACCCTGGTCAGATGCTATGGTACCTGGGACTCCGTATTTTAGAATGAAGCATTCTAGTAGTCCCTTAGCTGTAGTGTAAGCTTCTTTATTTGGAAGTGGTGTCGCTTCTGTAAATTTTGTGAGTTCGTCTTGTAAGGTTAGGATATACCTCGAACCATTTTCTGATTCATCTAGAGGTCTTACGAGATCTAGAAAATTTTTGCCGGAACTTGATTTTGCGGTTGTTGTAATTGTCATTGGCTGCTTTCTTGGTTTAATATACAAAAATATTTCTTTCTAATATTCTGTAACATGCGATTTATTCCAGCATGTCTACTTGTTGGTAACATATGATAGTCGTTGAGTATTAGTTTCTTTTTGCAAGGGTCTGTTATCTTTATAATATGGTCAATTAAGTGCGCTTTTACATTACTCTCTTTAAATACTTCTTCTAGTTTCTTTCTCGGAGAATCTCTGAAGCATAAACAACTGAGGTTTAAGAACCACTACACCAAAAATGTTTCTCTCTCTCTCTCTATCCTTTCCAACGCCCGCATTGTGTGTAGGTTAGGTTAGGTTGAAGTGGCTGCCAGCTTACGCCAACACACACCAAGAAAGGTCCGTTGTGGTACCACGAGGATCATGTAATCCCAGCCTACTCGTTAAAACCAATTAGAACTTCTGATGAAGGGAAGGAGGCTCCTGATATCTAAATCTATCAGATCGCCTAAATTGTTAAAGTAGAAAGCTCCTAGGTGAAGCTTCCTTCTATGGGAGAGAGCTGGACATGCACAAAGAAGGTGAGTAATGGTTTTTTCCTCTTCTTCGTCCCAAGCCAAGCCATGTTGCATGTTTGCCTATTAGACAGTGTCCTGTAATTACACCTATAATAGAGCCAATACGCAATCGATTGAGAGAAATCAATTTCTTAGAGCGTTTCAGATCCAACTTGTGCCAAATCTGCTTAGTCACTAGACATGTTGTACCACTTGTCCACCTAAGATTTGTTCTTTCGATTGCATCTAGCTTAAATTTAAGTTTACAAGTAGCGATTGGTATACCTAAATTGTCCTTATCTGGAAGGATGGGTACAGTTGTTCCTAATTTGGCGAGTTCGTCAGCCTTACAATTCCCCGGAATATCCCTATGCCCTGGCACCCAACAGAGGTGAATGTTAAACTGCTCCGACATCTCGGCAAGAGACGAATGGCAGTCTAGGGCTACTACTGAATTTATAGAGAGAGATTCCAAGGTTTTGATTGCAGCTGGCTATCTGAAAAGATGCGGATGTCCTTGGCGGATATCACGTTTTTCTTTAGCCAAGAAGGTGGCAATGGTGTAGTGGTAACGTCGTCAATTGCCACGCTAATGGTTCATGGTTCAAATCCTGATGTCAGCAAGCATTTATTTATTTCTCATGATATATATAAAGTCAGTCCGATCAATTACGAAAGCTTGTGTGAACACTACTGCGAAGGCATAACACTGGCAGTAGCTTGGTCATGTGGCTGGAAAAATTGTTCGCTCTGTTGATGATGATTTGCCCTTGACATCGATTATCGGGAAAAAAGTACTGTGAATCGGAAGCAATGACAATAATAACAAAAAATCTCCCCAGTTATCTGGACGCCACCCCTGGAGAATAGCTGAAGCATAAACAACTGAGCTTCAAGAACCACTACACCAAAATCTTTCTCTATCTCTCTCTATCCATCCTTTCCAACGCCCGCACTGTGTGTAAACATGTTAAAGGTATTCATAACCCTTTGAAGTGCGCGCGAATTATAAAAAAATAAATAAAAATAAGACCTCCTTAATCGCCATTAGTTCCGCCTGGAACACGCTACAATAATCTGGTAGACGGAAGGAGAGCTCAAGATTAAGCCGGTCAGAGAAAACACCTCCATTAACACCGTCTTTCGTTTTCGAGCCGCCAGTGAAGAAGTGGATCGAGTCGTCTTCTATGAAAGCCTCTTCATTCCAGAGTGATCAAGAAGGGGGATGGTGTAGTCCATGTTTTCGGGAGAGATTGTGAATTTATTCAGAATGGAGGCGTTCCCAAATTCTTTCCTTGACCACTGTTGGGTAGCTTCAAGGCGAACGGCTGCCAAGAAATATTTATACTCACTTGTTAAATAAATCACTTTAGTTTACAGAAACACCAAAAACACAATTTTTTATTTAATTTATAAACTTCGATGCTCACCGTAATTGTTGACTGAGTGAACTGAAATTAGTCAGACCAAAAAATCCCCGTAAAACGGAACCAACTGTCAGTCATGAGTATATTTTTCATTGTAATATAAGTTGTAGATATGCAACAATGCGTAAGAACGTCTCTTATTTGCTAACCGCTAATTTAAAATAAACTTTTGGGGTATGTTGCATTTCTGCTACATGGCGATACAAAGGGTTAAGACTATTCGAAACATCGTGGTCCAAATCGAACCTATGCGTAAGAGCTCCGGATCGATCCCGCTGTGTAAGCGCTGTCAAGGTTTCAATCATACGCAGACTTACTGCCAGAAACAACCGCGATGCGTCAAATGCGCAGGTAAACATCTCTCGGAAGAGTGTCACCTAAATAAGCAAACCCCAGCCACTTGTATACTGCAAAGGAAAACATCCTGCGACCTATCGAGGTTACGAAGTGGCGAAAGAGCTCCAAAAAAGGCGCGATGCGCTTAAAAATTTCATGTGCCCGAATCCAAAACCAATTATTAACAGATCCAAAATAACTACGAAAAAACCAGCGAAAGAAAGGAAATCCGTTAATATTGTCTTAAGATATAGTTGACTGTAGACGAGGACGGACGTGTTAATTCATAGTGTCGTGGGGTGTACACTTTTTCTACATACGTCCTTTATTTAAACTATTCAATTTCGTATCAACTGTGACAATATGAACTGTTTAATTTGCAAACAAAAAATTGAGCGCACCTGCGCTTCTAAAATTGCCTGTGCGGACTGTAATTTTTCTTTCCATTGCTCTTGTGTTAATATCAATTCAGTTGACTTTGAATATATGTGCACTAACAATGTGAATTATCGATGCGACAAGTGCAGTGCTCTTCGCCGTAAATCTCTTCAACTTAATGCTATACCACCTACAGCAGCTACGTCATCAAACATCTCGAATACCACAAGTCAGCGGCATGTTGGAGTTAAAAAAAGAACTGTAGCAGTGGCGAAAGTGCAACGACCTCTGCGTAATAATGGTGAGAAAAATACTACAATTTCACCACGGGCCGTTGGTGTGTTGGCAGATGATCATCAAGTGGTGTTAGTCCCGGAGGCAGAAGCTTGTTCTCAGCAGTCCAGCAATTCAATACTTAACACCTTAAAACTACTCCACGAAGAGATTCTTAGCTTAAAAGAGATGAACAGCAATATTCTAAGCATTGTGAATCAGCTGAAAAAAGAGAAAGAAGAATTGACAAAAAAGGTCTCATCTCTTGAGAGCAAGCTAAATTGGAGGGAGCAAAAACTTGTGGAGAATGTTGTAGAGATTGTTGGTGTGCCTGGTGTCAACAACGAAAATGCGGAAGAATGTATGCAGACAATTTTTGGCGATGTACTGGATGTCTCCGTCTCTGCCGCTGATATCCAGAAATGTTACGTTAAACGAGTTCGGAGAAAGCATTCTAACATTGGACAATCCGTTTCAACCAACCACAAGATGAACGGCGATATCTTATGTGTACATCTTTCTTCTCAGGACGTGAAAAGGAAGATAATGAAAAGTAAAAAGACCGCTGTAAAGAAGTTAAACTCCTCGATATTTGCTGAGGGTAGCAAGGGTAATATATTTATTAATGATCGTTTTACAAATTACACTCGCGCCTTGTTTTTGGAAGCTAAAAAATTAAAACATGATAAGAAGTATAAATATTTATGGTTTCAAAATTGCCAAATTCTAATGAGAAAATTTGAAGGGGATAGGGTTGTTGTTATAAAATCCTTTGCTGATTTAGCTGCGTTGCAAGACTAATTGTCTTGTTTTCAACTTTTTAATAATGTTTAATTTTAACGATAGTCTTGATTCTTTAAGCAGCAACCCTACCTTTTCCACCATAAAAAGCCCATGTGATCGAATTTTTAATAATACGTTGAATAATAATTCCCTTTTTGTTACTCATCAAAATATTCGTAGCATGCGACAAAATTTTGATTATTTAGTTTGTAATCTGGAAGCCTTTCAGTACTTACCAGATTTAATATTTGTTTCTGAAATATAAATATTTTCCTGTGAAATTGAAAATTATAGTATTCCTGGCTATAATTTTTACGCAACTACCAATGACTCATATTCTTCAGGTGGAGTGGGAGTTTTTGTGCGAGATTTATACGAGTGTGTAGTAAATTGTAAGAATTTCACGAGCGCGGATTTAATACATATTTCTTGTAACATTTGCAATGAAATTTTTAATTTTGTTTGTATATATAGATTACATTCCTATACTCCTCAATCTTTTCTGGATGATTTCTCTATCTTCTTGAATAATACGAAGGCGAAAAATCTTGTCATCTTAGGTGACTTTAATATAGACATTTTAACCTCGAGTGCCACTGCAGACTCCTACCTCTCCCTTACTTCTGAGCATGGACTTACCTCTTTTATAAATGAGTCTACAAGGCCAATGTCAAATACTTGCCTTGATCATGTGCATGGTCGTTTTCAAAAAATCTCTCCAAATGTGTGCGCTGGTGTTAACTTTGATCTCCATATCACTGATCATTGTATGACTGGGATTTTGCTAAGGGGCCTATGTAACACGACGCAGAATAAATATTCTCATCCACTTAATCTAACCAAAATTAGATTTGACCAACTGAACAATGAACTACGTTATGAAAATTGGGAGGAAGTCTACGCCGAAGGAAATGCTTCCAAGGCTTATGAATTATTTTTAAATATTTTGAAAACTATTTGCTGGTAAAGTTACGGCATTTGCGGATGATCTTGGTTTAGCCTATGCTTCAGCCAGCCCTCTAGATTTAGTTGCTAATTTAAATCATGATGTTCATTTGCTGAGAATATGGTTTGCGGAACATAGGCTTGTTGTTAGTGACAAAACCAAAATAATGTTTTTCAGCCTTAGGGCACAGGAGTCTCCTGATTTGGAAATTCATTTTCATGCACCTAATTGTTTACGACATAACTTATTTTATTGTACATGTACTGTTGAGGGTTCTAAAACTATGTTCGATAAGAGTATATCCTGTAGTGCTAAATGTTTTAAAATTGAAATAGTTAAGCAGTTTAAATACTTAGGTATCACAATCGACCAGAAGCTAAGCTGGTCCGATCACATTTTATCATTGAAGCAATATCTGCGGTCATCCATTCGTAGTCTTTATCGCCTCAGAAAATATTGCAGCAATAATACATTAAAAATGGTCTATTTTGGGATATTCCACTCAAAATTGCAGTATGGAATAACATGCTGGGGAGGTGCTTACCGCTCAAAAATCCAACCTTTGTCTGTTCTGCAAAAATGTGCTATTAGAAAAATTTGTAATGCTAACCGTTTGGCCCATTCTATGGAGCTATTTCGATTGTTAAAAATTCTGCCAGTTAGGCATTTGTATTATTTCAAAGTCTCAAAAGTTTTTTTTATGAGAGGTGGCTATTTGCAGAGTCCAATCTCTGATATCCATAACTTACGGAGTATTTCTGATTTCACTGTGAACATTCCTGCTTATCACACCTCTCATTTTAGAATTTTTTATTGTATTGCGTCTCGGAGATTTTTTAATATGCTCCCTGTAGGAATACGAGTCATCAGAACGTTGTTTGCGTTTTTAAAAAAAGTGAAATTATGGCTTCTAGATTCAGATCATGATGAAATTGAAGTTTTGTTGCCCATCATTATTTAATAACAAACATCACATACTTCTCATTAGCTATATTTGGCACTTTTCTTAATTTGTTGTTTGCCTTACTTATATTTTTATTTTTATTTTCAATTAACTTCTTTGTAATAGTCTAAGTAAACTAAATACTGTTTACCCCACAATAATGAATTATTATATCTTTTTTGAAGTGACATCACCACTATTTTTATTCTTAATAAGAATGTCACTAACTATTCCCTTTTATAATACTGTTAAATGAATTTGTGTATGATTAGCTTAAGTATATTTAAGTTTGTAAATTGGGAATAAAGAATTAATAATAATAATAATAATGATCGGGTAATGAAAAAACCCCAAGCGTAGTAGAGAAAAGGTGACAGAAGCAAAATCCTCGAATATTGGCGTGCAGTCTTATGCTCAAGCGGCAATGACAGCTATTGGCAAGTATATGACCGACAACTCACGGAAGATCAAAGCACGAAACCATCCAAACTTTAATGCAAAGACTCCTGCTCAAGTTACGACATTGGAAAGCGGTGATAGAGGTAGCTCACAAGATCAGATGTCCCATGTTTGTATATTGTCCACTAGGATGTAAACTTGAAGAAAGTGATTTCGCAAACATCTTCAACTTCCTTAAACCAAATTTTATTATTGGTGGCGACTTCAACGCGAAACACCCCTTCTGGGGTTCAAAGTACGCCTTTCAGAAAGGTAGAACGCTTTATAATGCGGGTATGCAATTCAGTTGTGATTTTCACTCGACGGGTAAACCAACATATTGGCCGACTGATAGAAATAAGATACCAGATCTGATCGATTTCTTTGTTGTTAAAGGAATATCTGGCAACTGTATAAAAGTTGAAGAAAGCTTTGATCTCTCCTCTGATCATTCTCCAATCATTATGACGATAAGCGAAGCTCTGGTTAAAAAAGTAGGACCGGCCAGATTAACCAGCGCGAAAACTAATTGGGAAAGCTTTAAAAAAGATATTGAAGCAAATATTCAGATGAGCGTATCACTTTAAACGTCCTATGAACTTGAAGTTGAAGTAGATCGCTTCGTCGAAATCTTACAGCATGCCGCGTGGAAGAATACTGCCAAACCAAAGAGAACGCCGGCCAGTTACATTCAAACTTATCCACAAGAAATAAAAGATATGATTAAGGAGAAGAGAAAAGCGCGCAGAAAATGGCAACAAACTCGGGCTCCGCAACATAAAGCACATCTTAACCGTTTGTGCAACTCACTGAAAAGATCTGTTATATTAAAGACCTTAAGAATAATGAAATACAAACTTACTTAGAAAGTTTAACGGCAGAAAAAGATTCTAATTACTCGCTTTGGAAGGCTATAAAAGGTATTAAAAAACCTCAAATTCAAGCCGCACCAATTAGGAAAAATCAAGACGAATGGGCCAGGCATGATAAAGAGAAAGCACAAGTTTTTGCCACTCACCTGGAAGAAACTTTTAAACCATTTGATGGTCAAGCTCTTATTCAAAATATGAATACGTCGTGTATAGCCAATAGTGCAATAAGAAATGCATCACTAACTGAACTTAAGGAAGAAATAAAGAAACTTAAACCTAAGAAGGCTCCTGGATACGACCTAATCACGGGAGAGGTTCTTAAAGCACTTCCAAGAAAAGCTCTAATTAAGCTTCTGTTCTTTATAAACGCCGCGATTAGACTAGAATATGTTCCCAGTCAATGGAAAGTCGCCGAAGTGATAATGGTTCTCAAGCCCGGAAAACCGCCGAAATGAAGAAAACCTCTTATAGACCGATTTCGCTCCTTCCAATTATATCTATAGTGTTCGAGAGAATATTGATTAAGCGAATAGAGCCGGTTATAGAAGAAAGGAACCTCATTCCGGATCATCAATTCGGATTCAGAAGTAAGCATTCTACAGTTGAACAAGTGCATAGAATAACAAATGTAATCGAAAAATCTCTTGAAGAATAAATGATTTGTTCAAGTGTATTCCTTGACGTCTCTCAAGCCTTTGACAAGGTCTGGTATGAAGGCTTCAAGTTTAAATTACGCCAAGTTCTGCACCTATACAATATTTTGAAGAACTACTTACGAATAGACTTTTCCGCGTCAAATGTCGAAACGACTATTCAGATTTTAAGGAAATAATGGCTGGGGTGCCGCAAGGAAGCGTACTTGGTCCAGTTTTATATCTATTATACACTCGTGATATACCGCAAATAGAAGGCACTGAGCTAGCTACATTTGCCGACGACACTGCTATCTTGGCAGTAGGTAAAACGGTCGAAGATACTACAGAAAAACTGCAAGAAGCTTTGGATAGAGTAAATGAATGGACAAAGGTTTGGTGAATCGCACTCAATGAGACCAAATCTGTTCATGTAAATTTTACTTATAAGAAAATAATTAATTTGCCGATCTTTTCAAATTCGGTTCAAATTCCATTTGCAAACGAGGCTAAGTATCTTGGAATGACACTTGATGCAAAGCTGAAATGGAAAACGCACGTAAAGAAAAAACGCAAAGAACTAGATAATAAATATAGAGAAATGTATTGGTTACTTGGAAAATATTCCAAGCTTAATATAGAGAACAAACTGCTTTTATATAAGCAAGTGATAAAGCCCGTATGGACATATGGTATAAAACTCTGGGGTTGTACCGAAATAAATAATATTAAAATTTTGCAAACTTTTGAAAACAAAGTGCTAAGAGGTATTGTAAATGCGCCATGGTATATCAGAAACAGTGATATCTACAGAGATCTTGGCATTAAAACAATCGAAGACGAAATCAAAAACTACGCGAGAAAGCATAAAAGTCGACTAGAACGTCACATTAATATTACAGTTCTCCAAGTTTTGGATGAAAAAAATTTACTACGCCGTCTACAAAGAACCACTTAAACTTTACTTTTCTATTAATTTAATTAAATTTGAACTATTTGAATTGAACTCTGCGGTTTTTTTAATTTCTTCCCCCCTCTCCCCTACAAATGGTGTCAGAAGTTTTGCTGAAGTAGTGCCGTGCCGCGTCAGATTTCGAAAAACATATTAAAAAGAGAAAAAAAAAATATTTGACTAAAGACTATGTACAGTGCGTTTTCTTCTAAAAATGTGTGCATGCAATTAAAACGTAAGTGAGGTGAATTTGGATATAAAGGTGAAAAAGTTAAAACAAGAAGTGCAAACTTGATAATTTTGATAAGAAGTGGAAAAAAAAATTAAATATATCGAATGCAGAAATTTTTTTTTTTTTTTTGCCGAGAGTAGGTGAAAAATCTTCTAAAGACACTATAAGGCCCGATCGAGCGTGCTTATGGTAGTGTGAGATTTTTACTCACTAAAAAACCACCTCTCCTCAAAATTAATACTACAACTAAGCCGACGCTTATCCAGCAGTTTTATTTTCGCTTACGATACACGTGTTTTTTGGAAAAATCAATCGTGAACACGATCTTTGTGTTTACGCGCAAATTTTGTTATCTCTTCGACGACGCTGGGAATTCCCAGATCTCGATGAATATCTTCGTTACGTACATACCACGGTGCGTTAACGATCGTTCTAAGAACTTTATTTTCAAAAGTCTGTATGATGTTTCTATTGCTTTTCTTGGTACAAGCCCATAGTTGTATACCATACGTCCACACAGGCTTTAGCACTTGCTTATATATTAGCAGTTTGTTATGTAGGCTCAACTTCGAATGTTTTCCGAGTAGCCAGTACATTTGTCGGTATTTGTTTTCTAGCTCGTCGCGTTTCTTTTTTACGTGTGATTTCCATTTGAGCTTAACATCTAGAGTCATTCCTAGATATTTTGCTTCGTTTGCGTATGGTATTTGAGCCGAGTTAAGATATAGAGGTAATCTATCCACTTTTTTATAGGTAAAGTTAACGTGAGTAGATTTGCTTTCGTTCAGCACAATACGCCAAGAATTCGTCCAAGCGTGGACTTTATTAGTAGCATGTTGCAGCTTTCTAGTTGCTGCTTCAATAGTTTCGCCCGTGGTCAATATCGCCGTATCGTCCGCAAACGTGGCGACGACACAGTTTCTTTCCTGCGGGATATCACGCGTGTATAGTACATATAGAAGCGGGCCAAGGACACTTCCTTGTGGAACTCCGGCCGCAATCTCCTTGAAGTCAGAGTAATCGTTTCCGTGCTTAACACGAAAGAGTCTCTCGGTGAGATACGATAGTAGGATTAGAAAGAGTTGCCGTGGCAGTAGTCGTTGCAATTTATACTCCAAGCCTTCGTGCCAAACCTTATCGAAAGCTTATGAGACGTCAAGAAATACACCACAACAAATCTTTTTTTCTTCCAGAGCTTTTTTGTGGACTTGGTCAATTGTAGAATGTTTAATTCTAAATCCAAACTGATGGTCAGGAATGAGACGTCTTTCGTCGATTACGGGCTGTAGTCGCTTGGAAAGAAGTTTTTCAAATATTTTTGAGATAACCGGCAATAGGGAAATAGACCGATATGATTTCTTCTCATTTAGCGGTTTGCCTGGTTTCGGGACTATTATAATCTCGGCGACTTTCCATTGCCTCGGAACATAAAGCAATCTGAACGAAGCGTTGATCAAATATAGCAGTTTGATAATAGCTTTATTCGGCAATTCCTTGACTACCTGCGCCGTTATCAAGTCGTAACCCGGAGCTTTTTTTGTCTTTAAATTTTTAATCACTTCCCTCAGTTCAATCAATGCAACTTTTTTTACTTTAAACTTGTCAGATGTCGTGACTGGGGAGTCGGGCGTTAACGAAGGGCCGTCGAACGGCTTAAACGTTTCTTCTATGTGCAAGGCAAAAAGTTCTGCCTTTTCTTTGTCGCTCTTGGCCCAGTTTCCATCGATTTTCCGAATTGGTGGTGCTTGCATTTGAGGTTTCCGGATGCCTTTTAGCGCTTTCCAAAGCGAATAATTTGATTCTTTTTCACCGGAGAGAAAGTAGAAAAAGTGAACCTAAGATTTAAAAAATATACAAATTTCGAAAAAGGCCAAGCAAATTTATAAAAAAAATTCAAACTTGTTAAAGTGAAGTATATAGGTACATGGGCAAGACACAGTTTAAACGGAATAAGTACATAAGCCCAAACTGCTGAGATCGTTCGATTTCTTTCTAAGCATGCTTAATACATACTCGTATATATATTCAAACCGAAGAGCTTTTTTTTAGATAAAGAAACATGTATGTACATTTATTCACGTTTTTAACATTTTCATAGATCCAGATAACGCAGCTGAGGATGACAATTTCTTTGTGATCGAAGATCCACAGGAGAAGGTAGAGGCTATAGGAGCGACCTTCCAGGACGTGTATAAGGTGAATGATAGTGTTTGCCCGAACCACGATCTGGAGAATCGGGTCCTTGTGCACAACTTCTACCTTCGAAATGACATAGAGCACTGGCGATCTGAGAGCACTGGTTTCACCGTGTTCAATGAAAGATACATGGCAAACAATGCCGTCGCCGATGAAAGGGTACATCCCCCGTTCATTTCGAAGGCAGAGCTCCAAGCGATCTTCGAATCACTGAGGAACAAGAAATCCGTGGGAATCGATGGTATACCCAACATTGTGCTTAGACATCTTCCTCCAGAAGCGGTGAACATTTACACCATCCTGTTTAATAATGCAATGAATAATGCCCATTATCCAGCGCATTGGAAGACAGCGGTGGTGCAGCCCATTCCCAAAAGGGATAAAGATAGTTCCAATCCGGGGAATCTCCGGTCGATAAGTCTACTTCCGAACATCAGCAAGGTATTCGAAAAAGTTATTCATAGAGCCCTGACTAAGTGGGTTGAGGACATGCACATAATTCCGGATAATCAATTCGGTTTCAAGGCGGGGCATGATACCATACATGCGGCGTCTAAACTGGTATCGGATATCCAATGGAACAAAAGCAAGAAGCAATGCACGGGTGCCTGCCTGGTTGACTTGGAGAAGGCCTTCGATACCGTGTGGTTAGAGGGACTCTTTTACAAGTTGAGCAGGCTAGGCATAAGTAAACCACTGCTGTACATACTTTATGACATGCTCACCGGTAAGAAGTTCATTGTGAAGAATGGCAATGTGACGTCTGCTGGAATTTTTGAAATAAAAAATGGTCTGCAACAGGGCGCGGTTAATTCGCCGATCCTTTTCAATATTTACACGAGCGATCTCATAGGTTCACTTCACCATTCCATAGCGTACGCAGACGATTCGGTCGCGTACAGATCAGGGCCTAAGATTGAGGTAATTGCAATACTCTTGCAGCGTGACTTCGATAAGATCAAGAGATACTGCGACGACTGGAAGTTGAAGATTAACTTTCAGAAGTCGGAGACCATACTGTTCAGAACGCCGTTGTCTGGGGCCTCTAGGGACACCAGAAAGAATTGGCGAAAGTTCTCTATCGTGGGACAGCACGGACAGCCACTTGCGAGTCGAAGTGTAGTCAGATACCTTGGGATCTGGCTAGATCAATATCTGTATTTTAACAAACATATAGATGCTGCTCTGGCCAGAGCCAAAGTTGCTTTCGCCCTTACAAAGACACTGTTTTATAGCAGCCAACTCGATGCAAGGGTGAAGGTAATCTGCTACATGGCCCTCATTCGGCCTATGCTCGCATATGGATGTCCCGTGTGGTTCAACGTAGGGCCAAGCTTATTGGAAAAGATGCGGGTGTTTGAGAGGGCTTGCCTTAGGGCTTGCCTTCGTTTGTACAGAACACCAGAGTCTGAGTACATAAAATTCTATCCTAATAAGGTCCTGTACAACAGGGCGAATCTGATCAGAGTGGATAATTTCTTGATCAAGATGATTCGAAGGCACATTTCAAGAGCAATGACTTCGATGAATAGCCTGATCTTTGGGGCTTATTACCCCAACAATCTCTATCACGAGAGTGTTCGCCTTAACGGCTTTATCCCACCAGAAGCATTCCTATACCTTGATCAGAGAGGTCTGATCCAGGATAAGTTAGCGGTGCCGCTAATCTTCCACGTCGCCAGAACAGCTGTGGATAGGCGACTCAACTACGACCGAGACGTCGCACAGAGTAGTGTAGAGCGTCTCCGGTACAGTAGGGCGGTTTCCAACCGCGACATTGAAGACGTTAGTAGGCAGCATGACCAATTTTCGTGGCTTAGAGAAGAAGAGGGAACGCCGTCGTCGTTTCCCCCCAATCCGGGTTAGCCTGTAACGTAGGCAGAGTGGGTCGTCTTTTTATTGCCATGGCCGGCTCACATAGTTTTAAGGTAGTCTTAAGTTTGTATAATATAAAAAAAAAAAATTAAAAAAAAAAAAAAAAAAAAAAAAAAAAAAAAAAAAAAAAAATTAAAATAAAAAACAAAAAAACAGCACAGCACTTGGCTAAAAAAAAAAAAAATTAAAAAACAAAAAATCAAGCACAGCACTTGGCTTAACAAAAAAAAAGAGTGTATTTAATTACACTTCGTAGTTAAGTTAGCATAAGTTTATTTTTAAGGTAGTTATAAGTTTTATCTAGTTTACAATGGCTGAAAAAAAAAAACAGTCCATGTACTAAGTTTTTGTACAACAAACATTTTTCTTAGTTCTTAATTTGTTAATTAGTGAAGTAGTAATAAAGAAATTTAGTTAGGTTACCTCGAAAGACATAGGTTAAGAGTTAAGTTTAGCTTAGAGCGCCCGCAACGGGCCAGTAAGTTAGAATAAGATAGTTACATAAATTAATTAAGCTAGTTTTAAGCATTTTTGTTAGCATGTAAGATATAATGAATTGAAGTAATAAAATGCATTAAAAATGAAAAATGAATTAACATTTTCTATGTAGGCCGTTGAGCAGAATCTTGAAATCTTTTCAGTGAAATTATTTCAACTTGAACGCCCAATTCTTTCTGCTGTTGTAAAAAAAAAAAAATGTTTTCTTTATGCACGTTTTTTTTTTATTTTAAAATGATAAGCCTATGAATTAATTTGATGAATTAGGTTAATGGAAGATTTAAGTAATTTGACCACAAAGGAGCTGCAAGGATTATTAAAAGAAAGTTTTCATCTGAGTATCGTGGGGTGCGCATCTCTCTTTGAAGCGCCTTTATATCAAAATGAGCTGTTTAATTTGTCTTGAAAAAATTGAGAGAAGTTATAATCATAAAATTCATTGCGCGGATTGTAAGGGTTTGTTTCACTACAACTGTGTTAATATCCTAGACCAAGATGCAGAGTACATGAAAGCCAGTAGAGCGCCATTTCGTTGTAACAATTGCTCAGTGCTTCGTCGCCGACCTCTGTATATTGCGGAATCTGCGGACAGTATTATTAAGCGGGCACTGCCATCCGCTATTACCAACAGCACTGAGACTCATCGCCAACTGACACCAACGACATCAGCAGCTGCTTCTATTTCTAATGAGGAAGAATGTACACTGCAGATGATTTATCGGAAACTTGCTAGCCTGGAAGAAGTGAATAGGCAATTTCTTCAATCCATGAAGGCGCTTCAAGAAGAGAATACTGTGCTAAAGTCGAAGATAAACATACTAGAAAGCAAACTCAATTGGCAGCAACAAAGCTCTCTGAAAAACTGCATTGAAATTGCTGGTTTGTCTGAAGTAAATGACTCAAACTCTAAGAGTGTCGCTCTGAAAATCTTTCGTGATGCATTAGCTGTAGAGGAAAACCACGATAACATCGACAAGTGCTTCGTTAAGAGAACTCGAAGCAACAGAGCGAAAGAAAATGATCGCTCTCGCTCTTCGGCAAACAAAACCATCATCTGTGTGAGATTCTCGGACCTTGCTCTCAAACAACGGATAATAAGTGAGAAAAGAAAGAAGAAAAGCAGCTTGAGCAATTTTTTCAATTCAAATTCATTTTATTTACTAAAGTTTAGATTTACATTGCTATACATTTATCTGCGAAGCCTGAGGGGCTTATCTGCAGAAGATTGCGTATCAAAGTTTTTTAAAAAAAAAAAGTCTGTTAAATGAGCTTAAGTTATTTTACATAATCAAGGTAAAATTAAAAAAAAAAATAAATACAAAGTTCAAAATTCAACATTTAAATAATTAAAATATAAGAATATAAGAAAAAGAACACCAAGTTATATTTCAGCAAGAAAAAAATCTTTCAAACGCTTTTTGCGGGTTTTGAAATTTATAATATTTTTCATGTTTGAGGGAAGCTCATTAAAAACATTTGGAGCGCTATGCTCTAGTTGTTGCCTGCCGTAGTTGTTGTTGCATAATGGTGTTTGAAGCATACCTCGGAATCCTCTTCTCGTATTGTATTGATGGTCGATGGGTCTTTTAAATCTGATGTCATCATAGTGTTCTAAGCACAGTGTCAACTTGAATACTTTTTTCACTGTCAATACCTTGAAAGACTATTCCCCAGATATGCTTGATGGATGTCTTCTGTTGATCTTCTTCACAATGGTGTTTTGAAATTTTTGCAGCTTGTTGATATGTGAATTTGATGCGTTGCCCCAAGCGAGTATCCCGTACCTCAATTTTGATTCGACTAGTGCATAGTAAACTTGCTTCTGGACCTGAAGCGACGAATAATTTTCCAGGTGGTATAATGCGAACAGTGCCTTTTTGAGTTCTGAGCGTAGTTTGTCGATGTGCTTGTCCCAAATGAAGTGACTGTCGATGGTGATCCCTAGATATTTATAACTTTCAACAACTTCGATGGTCTGGTTCGAAAGTGCATTTTGACAGATACTGCTACGAAAACTAATCCTCTGTTGAGTTGATCTATGATGCGGTCCCCGAATATGCATCATCTTGGTTTTGGCGGGGTTCAATATTAGTCCATTGTCGTGACACCATTCAACAGCTTTATCAAACTCATCTTGCATTATTCTCGTAGCAGTATCAAGACACTTATGTTGGACGACTAGAGCCGTGTCATCTGCGAATGCAAAAGGGGTGCTGTTTTTGAAAACGCGAAGTAGCTCGTTGGTAAAAAGGATGAACAATAATGGTCCCAGTTTCAATCCCTGTGGTACTCCGAAAAGAACTGGTGTATTATTGCTGAAACTGTCTCCCAATTTCACTCGAAACGATCTTTCATTTAGGTAGTCTTGCAGCCAGTCTGCCAGTATGCCTCGGATGCCTAATCGATTTAACCCTGTTATTAGCTTTTTATGATTCAGCGTATCAAATGCCTTACTGAAATCAATGAACAAAACTAGTACATGGTGGTTTTTATTCAAGCTACCATTGATGACATTCGCAAATTCTCCCATAAGTTTTCCCGTGCTTTTGTTTTTTTGAAACCCAAACTGTTTTTCGTGGATAAGGGAATGATTTTCCATAAATTTTTGGAGCCGCTTTGTAACTACTTCTTCCATACACTTCTCAATAGCCGACAATATTGATATCGGTCTGTAATTGGTTAGCAAGTTCTTGGTTCCTCATTTATAGATAGGGCGTACTATTGCAGTCTTAAGTATTCGAGGAACTTTAGATTGATTTAAGCTAAGATTTATGAGCCTTGAGATTATCGGGGCAAAAACAATTGCATTTTTTTTAATATCGCGCTCTAATGCCATCGATTCCCGCTGATTTATTTTCATCCATTTGTTTTAATATATCGTGAACTTCTTCAGTGTTTGTTTCTGCGATAAATATAGTGTTGGGTAACAATGAATTCATATGGTGGGATGTATTTATATGGCAATTGTGAACTATCTGTAGGACTTGATCTGAAAAGTTCTCAGCGCATCTCTTGGATAATGTCCTTAGGCACTTTTCTAGGGGAAAGTTTTTGATGATCACTTCTTCAAGATCTAGCTTCTTTCGCCCCATTACCTCATTGATCAAGTTCCACGTTTTACGAGGATCTGATCTAAGGCTGTTGAACTTTCCCTTATAATAGTTGGACTTCTGTATAAAGATGTCCCTATTAACCCTGTTCCGGAATTGCTTATACTCAGCTTCGTAAGCCATGTTCAGCCTATTATTCTTCCATCTTCGATACAGTTGATCCCTTTGTTTGCATTTTTCCTGAATTTCAGCAGTTATCCAAGGATTTTATCTGCATTTCTTGCGCGATATTTTAATCACCCTGGAGTTCGCATAGATGTCTTGTATTTTTGTTAACAATTTTTCATACATATCGTCAATATCATTTTCAGCTAACAAGGTTTCCCAATCAGTTGCATGTATTCGTTCATCAACCGTCCTATTTCGAATATATGACTCTCGTCTGCTAGAGAGACTCTGAGTTATAGTTCCATACAAAACAGCATAGTGGTCGGAGATATAGCTTTCGATTACGGAAGACAGCATTGGTCTATCTATCATGCTTACCACAATGTGCTGTATCAATGTCGATTTTCCTCTTCTCGGATCGACTCTCGTATAATCCTGGATCACATTCATCAACCCGTGCGCAGCTTCTTCTTCCTTTTATCAGCGAGGCTAACATCTTTAAATAGCCTTTGACATCATTTCGGTCAGATCTCCGGATGTCAATATTCATATCTCCCAATATCACGATATCTCTTTTTTTTTGTCTAGCTGTTCAAGTATAAGTCCCACAAATATTATTGATAGCAACGGCAGAGACAGTGGCAGCAGAAATAAAAAGAGTGACATTTACATTAATGATGCTCTTACCAAATACACTCAGGCGTTGTTTATGCAGGCGAAAGAGGCTAAGAAGAAAAAGGGCTACACATATTTATGGTATAGAGATAATAAGACACCAATGAGAAAGGTAGAGGGTGGAAATTTCATTTCTTTAAGATCTTTTAATGATCTTGCTAAAGTTTAATGCATTTATGCGCTTTTTTATTTTGTTATATTTGAATTTTGTTTTCTAAATGAATTTTGAAAATAATCTTATTGATGATATTTCCACTTCCAATTTCTGTAGTTCAAATTGTGATGATGTATTTGTAACAAAGTCATTTTGTATTGATAAACTCTTTCTCGTTCACCAAAATGTTAGAAGCTTGAGAGAAAATTTTGCATCTCTCATATCTCATCTGGACTCATTTGTATGTTTTCCTGATTTTATTTTTGTGTCTGAAATTTGGATTTACGAATTCGAAAAAAATGATTATTGCTTGGCAGGTTTCAATTTTACGCAAACACTAATGAAAATTACGCGGCTGGTGGTGTTAGCTGTTTTGTTAAGGAAGTGTGTGGCTACTAGTATTATTTTTCTGAGTGCCGATGTTATAAAATTGTCTTTTAAAATAAATCACGAATCTTATTTCATTTTCTGTGTTTACAGATTGCACAGTTTTAGTTTCTCGATGCTTGTGGAGGAATTTTCTAATCTATTAGATAATGAGAACAAATGTAGAAATTTAATTATTTTCGGTGATTTTAATGCAAACATTTTGAAAAGTTGTTCTGCTATATCCAATTACATTGATTTGTTATTTTCACATGGCTTAGAATCTTTCATCAATGAGCCTACCAGAATAGCATCGGGAAGGTGCATAGACATCTACGGGCGTTTTGCTAATATATCACTTAGTGCGTGTAAAAAATGCGACTTTGATTTTAGGATCACTGATCACTCTATGACGGGTTTATTAGTACGCATAAACAAAAGTAATAACAGTGATAATTAGGTACGTGTCGGGAAACGTTAAATCCAAAATTAATTTTCCTAAACTAAACACTTTTCTTTGTTTTGAGTCATGGGATGAGGCCTACACAGCAATAAATGCATCTGATTGCTATGATATTTTTATTAAAACGCTAAAGAAACATATTTTATCCTGTTGTTATTCTGTAAGGGTCAATAAATCGTTAAAGAGACTTAAGCCTTGGATTAGCGCTCCTTTAACACTTAAAATAAGAAACCAAAATAAACTTAGGATTAAATGTTCCAAGCATCCATTGAATAGGAACTTGAAAAAAAGGTATAAAACATTGTGTTCTCGCGTAAAAAAAGAAATTCCCTTGTGCAGAGACAGCGACGATACAGACATTATCGGAAGAACCCAACGGGCTGTCGTCGGTGCGTTTGCAAGCATTGAGGTGGAAGCGGCCAAAATGGGTTTAGCGATAAACGAGGGAAAAACCAAGTATATGCTGTCAACAAGAAGCGAAAGCCAACATCGAAGAATTGGACAAAACGTCACAGTCGGCAGCTATAACTTCGAGGTAGTAAGGAACTTTGTCTACCTTGGCTCTGCTATAAATTCTACAAAGATTAGCGCAGAAATCAATCGAAGAATAACTTTTACCAATTGCTGTTTTTTTTTGCTTATAAGGCAATTCAACAGTAAAGCCCTATCTCGAACAACTAAGGAGACTCTATATAAGACCTTGATTATCCCAGTCCTGCTTTACGGCGCTGAAACATGGACTTTATTAAAAGAGGATGAAGATACCCTTGGTCGCTTCGAGAGAAAAACTCTTCGTAAGATTTTCGGTCCCGTTTGCGTTGACGGGTTTTGGAGGAGAAGATTCAATCTCGAACTATACGGTTTCTACAGCGACATCGACACAGTCAAAAAACTGCGTATTGGACGTCTGAGATGGCTAGGACATGTAGAGCGAATGGACACCAACGCTCCGTCTCGCAGAGTCTTCGATTCTAACCCCGAAAGACGACGCAGTAGAGCGAATCATCGCCGTAGGTGGCGCGCACAAGTTCAAGGGGACCTCGACCAATTTGGAGTGCGCAACTGGAGGCAATTAGCTAAAGACCGAGCTAAATGTAGAGGCTTGTTGGTTGAGGCCCAGGTTTACCCCGAACTGTAGCGCCACCTTAGTAAGTAAGAGACGGCTTTTATAGAAATCAATTTATTTTTCTAAAGGAAATATTAAACGTAAATGGCAGGTAGTAAATAGCATTTTGAACAAGTCGAATCTTTCCAAAAGGCAAACCTTGGTTCGTGTAAATGATACGGTATTATCTGATAAACGTGAGATTGCAGATAAATTTAATTCTTACTTTACCACGATAGCTGAAACTCTACCACAAAATAATATCTCTGTTTGTACTCATTGCAACTGCGATAACGTTGAACCTTTCCAAAGAAACAGTTTTTTTTATAATCCTATAACCGCTTTGGAACTAGTAAAAACCATTGGTAGCTTAAAAAACTCAAACTCTTGTGGAATAGATGGTATATCTAACCGAATTTTAAAAAATATTGCTTGGTTTGTAACTGATATTAGCTTTTATTTTTAATGAAAGCATACTCACGGGAAATTTTCATATTTTTTTTTTTTTTTTTTTTTTTTCCGAGGGTTGGTGAAAAATCTTTCATAGACACTATGAGAATAGCAAGCGCGTGCTCATAGTAGTGTCAGATTCTTACTGACTAAAAAAACACCACCCTTCGATATAAATTTGTTAGATATCGCAACTAAGTAATAACTTATCAAGCAATTTTTCTATCACGAAATAAACTCGTTTGGCAGGTTACTTTCCACTGAAAGATCCTGCATGTTCCGCAATCTAGACGCGGTTTATCATTACCTCGCCAAGTCGAAGGGTTTCGTCCTTTGTAGTCGGCGCAATAAATTGCTCTCATCCAATATTTGTAGGACTGTATTGTTGACATGTCCGATTAGTCGGTTTCTTTGCTTTCTCGCGAAGCTTCTAGTTTCAGCTTCGATTGTCGGAATTCCGAGATCCCTGTGGATATCGTCGTTTCTAATATACCACGGTGCTTGGACAATCTCTCTTAGCACTTTATTTTGAAAAGTTTGTAAAATATTTGCATTTGTTTTCTTGGTACAACCCCAAAGTTGTATACCGTAGGTCCACACCGGCTTTAGCACTTGCTTGTATAAAAGTAGTTTGTTCTCAGTACTGAGCTGGGAATGTTTTCCGATTAACCAGTACATTTCGCTATATTTGATTTCGAGTTCTTTACGTTTCATTTTCACGTGCGAATTCCATTTCAGTCTTGCGTCGAGTGTCATTCCCAGGTATTTGGCCTCGTTTGCAAAAGGTATTCGGGCCGAGTTTAGGAAAATTGGCAAGCTATTAGTTTTCTTGTAAGTGAAATTCACGTGAACAGATTTAGATTCGTTGAGGGCAATCCGCCAGTCCCTCGTCCATTCATTTACTTTATTTAGCGCGTTTTGCAGTTTTTCAGTCGTTTCTTCGATTGGTTTACCTACTGCTAGGATAGCGGTGTCATCGGCAAACGTAGCAAGGATAGTGCCATCTTCTTTCGGTATATCACGAGTATATAACAGATAAAGAAGCGGCCCAAGAACGCTTCCTTGTGGTACGCCGGCCGAAATTTCTTTGAGCTGCGAGTATTCGTTCCCATGTCTAACACGGAAGAGTCTATTCCCCAGATATGATACTAGAATATCGTATAAGCACACAGGGAGAACTTGTCGTAGTTTGTATTTCAATCCATCATGCCACACCTTATCAAAGTCCTGCGAGCCGTCAAGAAATACGCTTGAGCAAATCTTTTTTTCTTCAAGTGCTTTCTCGATTACGTCAGTAATTCTATGCACCTGGTCAATCGTCGAATGCTTACTTCTGAACCCAAACTGGTGGTCAGGGATAAGACTATTTTCTTCTATAACTGGTTGGAGACCTTAGTAATATCCTCTCGAAAATTTTCGATATGACTGGAAGAAGCGAAATTGGTCTATACGATTTTACCTCATTTGGCGGTTTTCCTGGTTTTAAGACCATTATTATTTCCGCAACTTTCCATTGGCTCGGAACGTGTTTTAATCTGATCGCAGCATTTACAATATAGAGAAGCTTAATCAAAGCTTTTCTAGGTAAAACTTTGAGAATTTCTCCGGTGATTTAGTCATAACCAGGAGCTTTCTTAGGTTTTAGAATCTCGATCTCATTTTTGAGTTCCCTTAGCGTTGCACTTGTGAGTGTTAAATCGCCAGATGGTAAATCCAGCCTATTGATGTTATCGTACGGTTTAAAGGTTTCTTCCAAGTGGGCCGCAAAGACGTCCGCTTTTTCTTTATCTTCCCTTGCCCATTCACTTCGATTTAATTTAATTGGCGGCGCAGGGACTTTGGGCCTTTTGGTACCTTTTATGGCTTTCCAAAGTGAATAATTGGAATCTTTTTTCGCTGTTAAACTTTCAAGGTAACAGCCTATTGCACGATTCTTAAAATCCTTAATAGTTTTCTTCAACGAATTGCACAGACGATTCAAGTGTGCTTTATGCTGCGGAGCACGACTCTGTTGACATTTCTTACGCGCTTTTCGTTTTTCCTTGACCAATTCCTTTATTTCCGGAGGATATCGTAAGCCGTATTTGTCCGGCGTTTTCCTTGGAATGGGAGTATTATTCCAAGAGGCGAGCTGTACGATCTCAACGAAGCGATCAACTTCAACCTCAAGTTCATAGGGTGTCGTAAGTGGTACGCTCAGTTCAACATTATCTTCAATTTCGTTCCTAAAACCTTCCCAGTTAGTTGTTCTACCAGTTAATCTCGCTGGCTCTAGGTTATAGACTAGTTTTTCGCTCAATGTCAAAATAATTGGGGAATGATCAGACGACAGATCAAAACTCTCTTTGACTTTTATGTGGTGGTAGATATTCCTTTCACAACGGAAAAATCTATCAGATCAGGTATTTTTGAAGTATTAGCTGGCCAGTAAGTCGGTTTACCCGTCGAATGGAAATCGCAACTGTACTCCATACCTGCCCCATAGAGCATTCTACCTTTTTTTGAACTGTATCTTGAGCCCAAGAACGTGTGTTTCGCATTAAAATCGCCGCCAATAATGAAGTTAGGTTTAAGCGATTCAAACATATTAGTAAAATCACTTTTTCATGCGCGGAACGCGGTGGATAGTAGATAGACGAAATTTTCAGAGTACGCCGACTATTTTTAACTCGAATCGTGCAAAGTTGCAAAGTTGCAAGCTCTATCTTTAGGTCTTCCGATTGCTCGATACAGTCTTTAATAAATAACGATGATCCGCCTCTCGCTTTTCCCGAAGGGTGACAAGCGTGGTAATCATTATAGCCAACTATTTTTAAATGCGATTCCATTTTGATGTGGGTTTCAGAAATCAAGCAAATATCAATATCTTTTTGGCGCATAAATACTTCCAATTCTTCAAGTTTTTGCAAAAGTCCGTTTGCATTCCAAGTACATATTTTCAACATTCGTTTGTCATTCATATTCTAGTTGAAGTGCGCGTTTTCTGTGAATTATTTTCAAGCTTAACCAGCCTATCGAGAATAATTTTATTTATTTTGCTTCGTTCTTCAAGTTTCGCGAGAATAACTGAGAAAACATGAGAAAAGGGGTCGGTCGAAATTTCAACGTTTTTTGGTTTTTCGGAAGCCACGGCCTGAGCATAAGACTGCATTGCTGCTGTCCGAGGGTCATTACCCGGTGGCTTTTCTAATCTTAGCTTTTCAGTACCGTTTCTTTTAAGAGCAGAGGTCGAGGGCTTTTCTGTTGTCAATCTTTCCCTCACCTTTTTGTGCTCGGTCCCCGGTAGTTTTAGTTTGCCTACTTTCTCCGGTGCGATCTTACGCTTTGGTTTAGTTTGCAGTTTTGATTTTATATTTAGTGGCTTAAAAAACGCATCTCTCCGTTTTTGCAACTCCTTAGCTACTTCGCAGCCTCTATAATTTACCGGGTGCTTTCCCTTACAATTAACACATGTTGCAGAGGTTTGTTTGTTTACTCCGCAAACTTGGGAGAGGTGATTTCCGGCGCATTTCACACATCGTGGTTCTTTTCGACAATACGTTTGCGTATGATTGAATCCTTGGCATCGTTTGCACTGAGGTATCAATCTTGTATTCTTGCGCATGGGTTCGATTTTGACTACGACATTCAGAATTGTTCTTATTTCGTAAATCTTATCCAAACTCTCAGCTTTATCAAAAGTTAGCATAAAAAGAGGAAGCCCGCGCTTTACCGTCGTTTCCTCGCCTTCCAATTTTTGTTTTTCCCGTTAAAATTAAATTTACTGCATCGACGATTTTAAAGTTTTTGTTTTTCAAATCGTGAACAACATCTTCCTTTAAGCATGAGGCATGAAGTCCTCTAGCTACGACTCGTATCGGTCTTTCAGATTTATTTTCGTAAGTATACCATTGAATTTTTTCAGTATTCAGTTTATTAGATACTAAGCGGTAACTGTCTGAGTCCTTAACGTTTACTTTCCATTTGTTGTTCTTGAGCGATGTTACTTCAAAATCGGATAGCAACAGAGGTTTAAGAATAGAATGCAATTTATTATAGTCTGCAATTCCGATTACGTTTATTGGCGGCGGTGATCGCACCTTAGTTCGTGGATTTTCTTCGACACATGTGTTTATTTTGTCACACTGTTCGTTATCTTTTCGCTCATTTTGCGTGTTTTCTTGCCTCGTTACCATTTCGGGTGAAGAACCAGCTTTTCGTTTCTTAACTGGTCGTTTTTTTAGGATCCAGTTAGTTTCCCGTGCTAGTTCTTCTTCATCCGTTTGATAATCAGTGTTATCGGGGACGTTTGAACTCGCAACAGACTCATTACGAGGTTTCTTTATATCCTTAAATGCTTTATTTTCTGCTTTAAGTACATTTAATTCTTGTCTTAGTTCTTCGCAGAGAAGTTCCATTTTACTTAGCCTGGTCCGGAGTTCCATATTTTCGTCCGTAAGGCTTTGAATTTTCGTTGAAGTCCGTTGCTCGTGCGCCGACACTATCGATGTCGCCGGACTTCTAGTTCCGCACGTTTTTATGGTAGATCTTGATGATGGAGATCTAACTACCCTGGTACCTTTTTTAAAAGGGTCAGATGAACGCAATAAATGGCTCTCCCCAGAATCCGTAGAGCCGACCTCCGAAGAGGGTGGATTTTCCAGTGTACCTGGACTGCCACCTGGGGTATTTATATCTTTTGTTTTGTTCATTGCATACTTTGTATACGCCATACTCGGTATACGGAGGGTGGATTTTAGTCGCCTCTTACGATAGGCATGCCTACCTCGGGTATATTCTAACCCCTACCCGAAGGGGGTAAAATTTCAAATGCAAATTTTCAAGATGCACTTAAATGTGCTGATGTAGTGCCACTTTATAAAAACGGAAAGGCAGATTGTATCTGCAATTACAGACCTATCTCGCTTCCGCCATCTGTTAGTAAAATCTTTGAAAAAGTAATTAAAAATAGGGTTGTCAAGTCTTTGAATAAAAACAATTTTTTTAATTCTGTTCAATTCGGATTCCAAAAAGGCAAATCTACGGAAGAAGCTCTTTTAGATGTTTGTTCTCAAATTTACTCAAATTTGGACAGGCAAAAAAATACATCAGCTTTATTTGTAGATATAACGAAGGCATTCGATATGGTCGACTATAACATCTTGTTAAGGAAGCTTAGTAAAGCAGGTTTTCGGGATTTTATGTTCGAGTGGTTCAAATCCTATCTAAATAATAGATCACAAAGGGTGAAAATAGGAGACACCAGACGTGGAATAAAATACATAAAAATGGGTGTGTCTCAAGGCACGGTGTTAGGGCCTATACTTTTCTTAATTTACATTAATTCTCTTTTTGGACTTAATATTGAAGGAGTATTAAGAGCGTTTGCTGATGACTTAGGATGTGTATATGGCTCGGACAGCCCTCTAGATCTAGTAGCAGACATTAATTGGGACCTAGACTTACTAAGAACTTGGTTTGCTAAGCACAAATTGGTTATAAGTCCGAAAACTAAAATTATGTTTTTTAGTTTGTCCGCGCAAAACTGTATTGATGCAAATATCTTCTTTCATGCAGCCGTGAGTCCTAAATTTAAATTGGATAACTGTGTTTTTAACTCCCCAGCGACATTCTGCAGAGATAGCAACTGCTGTGATAATTGCTTCCTTATTGAGAAAGTCGATGAGTTCAGGTACTTGGGGTTAATAATTGACTCTAGGATGCCCTTTTCTAACCACACCGAGGAGCTGAGGAAATATTTTCGCCTTAGACTTAAATATTTTTTTCTATTTAAGAAGAGTATGTTCCACTAAGTTGCTGACGTCTATTCCATTCTAAATTGCAATATGCAATAAGCTGCTGGGGTGGAACATATTTTAATATATATTCTTAGAAAAACTAGCTTTAAACATCGCCTTCATCCTAGTTTTCCATTGTTTTGTGATTTGAAAATTCTTCCGATTCATCATCTTTATTGTTTTAAAGTGTTAAAAGTGTTTTTTATTAGATCCGGCAACCTTAATTTTAGAATGCTTGACAGTTATAATCTTCGTGGAAATTCTTTGCATCTAGTCTCTGTGCCTGTATTTCGCACTACTTCGTTTCGTAATTTTTATACCGTGTTTGCTTGTCGTTTATTTAATAAATTACCGCAGTACATTCGAGTAATAAATTCACGAAACATGTTTTTGACACAATGAAAAAATTGGTTATATAGTTTTTCATGTGATGTTCTAGAATCTCTCGTTAATGTCCAGTCCAAGATAGCTTAATATGTGCATTTAAATCTACCATTTTAGTGTATCTTTGAATACGTATTTTCTTTTTCTTTTCTTCTTTATTTATGCTTTCAGTTGTTTTTATTTTCGATACTTTCAACTTGTATTTTTTTTAATTACTTACTTACTTAGGTGGCGCTACAGTTCGGGGTGAACCTGGGCCTCAGCCAACAAGCCCCTCCATTTAGCTCGGTCTTTAGCTAATTGCCTCCAGTTGCGCACTCCAAGTTGGTCGAGGTCCCCTTGAACTTGTGCGCGCCACTAACGGCGATGATTCCCTCTACTGCGTCGTCCCTCGGGGTTAGATTCGAAGACTCTGCGGGCTGGAGCGTTGGTGTCCATTCGCTCTACATGTCCTAGCCATCTCAGACGTCCAATACGCAGTTTTTTTGACTAGGTCGATGTCGCTGTACAGCTCGTATAGTTCGTGATTGAATCTTCTCCTCCAAAACCCGTCAACGCAAACGGGACCGAAAATCTTACGAAGAATTTTTCTCTCGAAGCGACCAAGGATATCTTCATCCTCTTGTAACAAAGTCCATGTTTCAGCGCCGTAAAGCAGGACTGGGATGATCAAGGTCTTATATAGAGTCTCCTTAGTTGTTCGAGATAGGGCTTTACTGTTGAATTGCCTTATAAGCCCAAAAAACAGCGATTGGCAAGAGTTATTCTTCGCTTGATTTCTGCACTGATTTTGTTAGAAGAATTTATAGCAGAGCCAAGGTAGACAAAGTCCCTTACTACCTCGAAGTTATAGCTGCCCACGGTGAAGTTTTGTCCAATTCGTCGATGTTGGTTTTCCCTTCTAGTTGACAGCATATACTTGCCCTCGTTTATCGCCAAACTCATTTTGGCCGCTTCCGCCTCAATGCTTGCAAAAGCACCGGTGACAGCCCGCTGAGATCTTCCGATAATGTCTATATCGTCGGCGTATGCAAGCAATTGTACAGACTTGTAATAGATTGTGCCTCCGGTGTTGACTTGTGAGTTCCGCACAATCCGTTCAAGTACAATATTGAAGAAGTCACATGACAGCGCGTCACCTTGTCTAAAGCCTTTTTTGACATCAAAGGTCTCGGTGAGGTCATTACCGACCTTGATGGAGCAGCGAGCGTTCTCCATCGTCAGCCTGCACAGGCGGACAAGTTTTGCAGGGATGTCAAAACTAGACATGGCTCTATAAAGCTCTTCTCTATAGATGCTGTCATAGGCGGCCTTGAAATCAATAAAGAGGTGGTGAGTATCGATTTGGAATTCTTGGGTTTTCTCCAGGATCTGCCGAAGTGTGAAGATTTGATCGATGGTGGACTTTCCTGGCCTGAAACCGCACTGATAGGATCCAATCAGGCTGTTGATAAAAGGTTTCAGGCGTTCACACAATATCGCAGAAAAGATCTTGTATGCGATGTTGAGGAGACTGATGCCTCTATAATTGGCGCAGTTGAGGGGGTCTCCTTTCTTGTGGATCGCGCAAAAAATGCTGAGATTCCATTCATCAGGCATACACTCGTCTGACCAAATCTTAGAGATGAGTTGATGTATGCACTCTACCAATTCATCCCCAGCTGCCTTAAAAAAGTTCGGCCGGTAAGCCGTCAGGTCCAGCAGCCTTGTTGGATTTCAGCTTCGATATTGCTATCCTCACTTCGTTTTGGTCAGGTGGACGAAAATTTGACTATCATCGTCTGTATTGGATGGTTCATTCTGCCTGACAGCGGGATGTTGGTCTTCGTCGCCGTTATACAGTCTGCAGAAGTATTTTTTCCATATTCTCAGCACCGACTGTGTTTCTACTACGAGGTTTCCATTTTCATCTCTACAGGTTTCTGTACGGTTCTACTTCTCTGCCACGTTCTCTTTAAATTTTGGTAGAACTTCCGTACATTGCTCCAGGAGTATAAGTTCTCGATATTCTGAACGCGCGC
The DNA here is from genome assembly GCA_945910035.1 of Brachypalpus laphriformis. Classification (NCBI taxonomy): domain Eukaryota; kingdom Metazoa; phylum Arthropoda; class Insecta; order Diptera; family Syrphidae; genus Brachypalpus; species Brachypalpus laphriformis. The sequence continues at coordinate 147,694,067 of OX246754.1, forward strand.
TTCTCATGCTCTTTTTTCTTCTTTTAAAGAAGGCGATGTTCTTCCCGTCTCTTTTGCTCATAGAGTTCACGAGCAGCTCTCGTCTTCCGCTGCAGCGCCGCTTTGTATGCCTCTTGTTTTGCTCCATGCACTCGCCGGCATTCTTCGTCAAACCAGGGGTTTCGCGGTGGTGGTCGAGCGAGACCCAGCACATCAGTCGCGGCGTTTCTGATGGCATGTTGACAGCGTTGCCACTGGTCTTCGGTACTTGATGCTGGCGGCAAAGGGGTGATTGAGAGATTTCGGGATACGCGTTCAGCGAAGAGTCTGGCGGTCTCTTGCGATTGTAGCTTTTCGACGTTAAATTTTCTCACAGTAATTCTTCTTTGTTGCTCAGATTGGGATATCCGCATTCGTACCTTGGCTACAACAAGGTAATGATCCGAGTCTATGTTGGCCGCTCGGAAGGTCCGGACATCCGTGTTGGCGTTAAAATCGCCCAATACGATCTTAACGTCGTATTTAGGACATTGTTCGTATGTTTTGTCGAGGAGCTCGTAGAAACACTCTTTGGAGGCAGGGTCCTTTTCTTCTGTGGGGGCATGAACACATATTAGGCTTATGTTAGCGAATTTAGCCTTGATCCGGATAGTCATAATACGCTCGCTCACGTGTCGGAAGCTTAAGACTTCTTGCCTAAGTCTGCCGCGTATGACAAATCCGCATCCGAATAAGCGTTGCCTGTTGCCTCTGTAGCAATCACCGTAGTAGATGTCACAGTTTTTCATCCTCTTTTTGCCCGGCCCATCCCATCGAACTTCCTGGATGGCGGTAATATCTGCTTTATAGCAGTCTAGGGCCTCTGCTAGTTGTTCGGCTGCACGTGGTCTGTAAAGGGACAGAACATTCCACGTACAGATCCGAAGGTCGTTGTCCTTATTTCGTTTGCTGGGGTCGTCATTAGTTGGGTCATCCTTATCCGAGGCTTTTTGTTGTTTCGGAACCATGCGTTTTTTACGTGGTAGGGAAGTTACCCCGACGACACAACCCCCAATCCTGGAGGGCCAGTTCCTTAATTATTCCCCTAGGACGAGGGGGCGGGTACACCGGTGCCAGTAGTCCACTACGGGAGTATGAGCGCTGCCGTTGGCCCATTAAGGGCTCCTCCGCCACCATCTCTAATCCAATGTCCTGACCAACATTGGAAATTCCTTACCGACCTGTGATCCGAATACGTCGAAGCAGCTCGCGCAAGGTATTCACTAAGTTCAACCTAACTGGAACTATAGACGCCACCGTTGACTCCGTCTAGGGAATTCGTCCGCTGCCGCCTGGAACAGGAAGAAGTGCTCTAGTGAGAAAAGCACTCTTCCCCCCCTCTCTCATCTGCTGCCACCAAGAATCCGCCAAACGGGGTTGGTTACCCATTTCTTGGATTAAGGTACTAGGCACCCGGCTGTCACCGCGTGGAGGTTGAGAGTAGGAGTTGGTAGGCCTCAGCTGAGTGAAAACGCTTGTGTTTTCATATGATCGCATGCACTACCGTTTGACTAGCCATTTGGGAAAGATACTTGAACGAATAATATACAATAGACTGCGCGTGGTAACAGAAGAGAAAGGAGCACTGTCAGGTCATCATTTCGTATTTAGAAAATCGCGTTCTACCGTTGATGCCATAAAACCGGTAGTTGACACAGCAACTGGAGCGATCCAAGGAGAAAGATGGCGAGGTGGTGGTGGCGGGCAAACGATGCTGAGATTCCATTCATCAGGCATACACTCGTCTGACCAAATATTAGAAATGAGTTGGTGTATGCACTCTACCAATTCATCCCCAGCTGCCTTGAAAAGTTCGGCCGGTAAGCCGTCAGGTCCAGCAGCCTTGTTCGATTTTAGCTTGGATATTGCTATCCTCACTTCGTTTTGGTCAGGTGGACGGAAATTTTGACTATCATCGTCTATGTTGAATGGTTCATTCTGCCTGACAGCGGGATGTTGGTCTTCGTCGCCGTTATACAGTCTGCAGAAGTAGTTTTTCCATATTCTCAGCACCGACTGTGATTCTACTACGAGGTTTCCGTTTTCATCTCTACAGGTTTCTGTACGGGTATTACTTCTCTGACACGTTCTTTTTACCTTTTGGTAAAAGTTCCTGGAGTATAGATTCTCGATATTCTCAAACGCGCGCTTCTCATGCTCTTTCTTCTTCTTTTGGAGAAGCCGATGTTCTTCCCGTCTCTTTTGCTCGTAGAGCTCACGAGCAGCTCTCGTCTTCCGCTGCAGCGCCGCTTTGTATGCCTCTTGTTTTGCTCCATGCACTCGCCGGCATTCTTCGTCAAACCAGGGGTTTCGCGGTGGTGGTCGAGCGAGACCCAGCACATCAGTCGCGGCGTTTCTGATGGCATGTTGGCAGCGTTGCCACTGGTCTTCGGTACTTGATGCTGGCGGCAAAGGGGTGATTGAGAGATTTCGGGATACGCGTTCAGCGAAGAGTCTGGCGGTCTCTTGCGATTGTAGCTTTTCGACGTTAAATTTTCTCACAGTAATTCTTCTTTGTTGCTCAGATTGGGATATCCGCATTCGTACCTTGGCTACAACAAGGTAATGATCCGAGTCTATGTTGGCCGCTCGGAAGGTCCGGACATCCAGAATACTGGAGGCATGCCTTGCGTCGATCGCAATATGATCAATTTGGTTGATCGTGACATGATCATTGGACCGCCATGTCTGCTTATGAATATCGAGATGAGGAAACCATGTGCTTGCTATGGTGACATTTCGCTCCGCAGCGAAATCAATTAGCCTTAGTCCGTTATCAGACGTGGTCTCGTGTAGGCTATGCTTACCGACTGCCCTACCAAAGACGTCCTCCTTTCCTATTTTGGCGTTAAAATCGCCCAATACGGGCATGAACACATATGAGGCTTATGTTAGCGAATTTAGCCTTGATCCGGATAGTCATAATACGCTCGCTCACGTGTCGGAAGCTTAAGACTTCTTGCCTAAGTCTGCCGCGTATGACAAATCCGCATCCGAATAAGCGTTGCCTGTTGCCTCTGTAGCAATCACCGTAGTAGATGTCACAGTTTTTCATCCTCTTTTTGCCCGGCCCATCCCATCGCAATTCCTGGATGGCGGTAATATCTGCTTTATAGCAGTCTTGGGCCTCTGCTAGTTGTTCGGCTGCACGTGGTCTGTAAAGGGACAGAACATTCCACGTACAGATCCGAAGGTCGTTGTCCTTATTTCGTTTGCTGGGGTCGTCATTAGTTGAGTCATCCTTATCCGAGGCTTTTGGTTGTTTCGGAACCATGCGCTTTTTACGTGGTAGGGAAGTTACCCCGACGGCACAACCCCCAACCTGGAGGGCCAGTTCCTTAATTATTCCCCTAGGACGAGGGGCCGGGTACACCGGTGCCAGTAGTCCACTACGGGAGTATGAGCGCTGCCGTTGGCCCATTAAGGGCTCCTCCGCCACCATCTCTAATCCAATGTCCTGACCAACATTGGAAATTCCTTACCGACCTGTGATCGGTAAGGCCTCAGCTGAGTGAAAACGCTTGTGTTTTCATATGATCGCATGCACTACCGTTTGACCATTTTTTTTAATTGAATTATTATGAATTTTTCTTTCTATTTTTTTTTTTATCCCCCATCCACATTTTTGAATTATCAAGCTAATCTTTTTTGAAGTGACATTCAACACTATTTTGTCTAAAATATTGATTGTTTCTACTATGGTATTTCTCTATTTAATTAAATTTTTTTGATTTTATATACTTAGGCTAAGATGATTTTTTATAAAGTTTGAGAACTAAAGATAATAATAAAAAAAATAAATAAAAAAAAATAAAGGGGATTACAATACCGATATAATCATAAAATAAATTTAGTGAAGAGATTTTACCAATCTCGATTCGATTTTGAAAGAAAAGGAAAGGTCAATGACAGGGAAAAAATCACAATCAGAGAAAATTGCTGACGATAATTTTGACGAAACGAAAGAAGAAGAGCAGAGTAGGTATATCGGACCTTGTTGTTGTCAAGCCGCCAATAAGTGCTGAAATGACGGAATCAAATAATTTTGTTTTCAAAGATGTTGAGGAGTCATTAGATCGATTCTCAGGTGAATCAGGGAAAAATTTCACTCCATGGCTGAAGGATTTTGAAGATGTTGCCAATAGCCGTGTTTTTTTTAAACCTAGCCAGCCAGTAGTTGCTAGTAAAGTAAAATTTTACACATAAAACAAATACAACAACCGGCTGGCTACTACTCTTGATTTTATCCCCAGCAAAAAGTTACTGGCTGGGAATTTCATGATGCCTAATTTCAGGCGGCGCAAAACCGAATGTTTTTTAGTTATTTGTTGTTGCTGTCATTGCGAGGTTGCTTGGTTCCTAGAGATATGTTCGTATAAATTCGGCTGGCTTTGGCTGGCTGGCAAATCGTTTAAATGAACGACTGGCTGGCTAGGTCTAAAAAAAAACACGGCAAATGTCTGTAAATGGAACGCTGTTCAGAAATACCTGTTAAAAGAAGCTGCGAAATTATCTGTCGTATCAACAACATTTATAGTTGCGGCAGTCTGACTAAATTTTTTAAAGACGAGTTTGATGATAGTCCTTCTGCATTACTCTTCATAAAACGCTTCAGTCTCGGTAAAAAAAAGCCAAACGAAACTTTTCTGGAGTATATGTATAGTATGAAGCAAATAGCAATGAGGGGAAATTTTGATGAGGAATCTTTAATAGCGTATATTATACAGGGTATAGCAGATAGTCCTGCTAATAAAACGGTTCTCTACGAAGCAACTACTCCGAGAGAGCTCAAGAAAAAAATGTTAATTTACGAGAATATCAAAAGTCAGTCTACTCTAAGTCACAATCGCAATGTTCATTTTAGCAATTCTCAAGATACTAGCTCGTCCTCTGCAGTTAACAACGCAGCCAACCTGAAACGATGCGCATACTGAGGCTCAATTTCTCATCATCAAAGCAGTTGCCCAAATAAAAGCAGGGGTGCTAGATGTTTCTCGAGCAGTGATTTTGGGCACGTAGCTGTGGATTGTCCCAGAAGAGGTTCTAACAACGTAAATAGTAGTCAAACAAATGTAAAGCGAATAAATAAACTGGACTATTGTGTGAAACTTATGATTGCTGGAGAATGTTATGATGCTTTAGTTGATACCGAAGCGGATGTTTCTTTGATGAAGGAAAGTGCTTGGAGGAGATTCGGCTCTACGAAACTCGATTATCTGGGAGAATATCTATTGGGTTTTCGTGGTAATGAAGCAAATAAGACATATGGATCTTGTATTAGTAAGGTTTTTATCGAAAACGATTTACACGATAGCAGATTCCATATTTTTCGGATAAATGGATGACCGATGTCATAATACTGGGGAAGAATTTTTTAAAAAAACTCCGCTGCCACTATCAAGAACGGAAATGTTCATGTAAGCACGAAGTCCATACGAGTTAATTAAGAAGAAAATGACGTTGCAAGAATTGATGTTGTACAGTTAATAGAAAAAGATGTAATTAATAATGTAGACGAAATCAATGATCCTCAAATCCGAAACGAGATTTCAGAGTTAATCCACAACTATAAGCCCAAAAAGATAGAAAAGTCTTGTATAGAAATGCGAATACAGTCGAGAACGGATAAGCGGAAAACGGATAAGTGGAGACATCGCACAAGGGCAACAGCCTAGCCATTTCACGCGATTACTATACAAATATAAGAGAATCACAAGTATAAGAGAATCACAAAAAAAAAGATGAGTTTTGTCAACTGGTCACTACAATACTGAAGCACAGGGAGCACAAGAATTTCAACATCCGAAATGACATTCTGTACAAATTCATCGAGGGTGACTATTTACTCGTTGTACCTAAATGTTTGCAAAAAGAGGTTCTGCGAAAGATTCATGAACATGGACATATAAACGCCAGGAAGGTTGTAGTGCTGGCGAAGAGGGAGTACTGCATTCCAAATATATCGAAAAAGATAAAGCAAATCATTTCTAACTGCGTCGCTTGTATACTGGCATCGAAGAAAAACGGGAATCAAGAATGTTTGCTGAATCCCATAGAGAAATTTGACACGCCACTGAATACCTATCACCTTGATCACCTTGGGCCGCTTCAATCAACCGCTAAGAGTTACAAAGACTTATTTATAATTGTTCATTCCTTCACCAAATTAACGTGGATCTACCCTGTCAAGTCTACAGGTGCAGACGAAGCCATCAAGGAGCTGTTGGTGTAGAGCGACATTTTTGGCGATCCGGGGAGAATCATCACTGATAAGGGGTCTGCGTACACAACAAATGCATTTAAAGAATATTGCGAGGAACGAAGCATTATTCAGTCTTTGGTCACTACTGGTGTTGCTCGTGGTAATGGACAAGTTGAACGTATCAATAGGACCATAATTCAAATGCTATCCAAGTTGTCTGTAGATGGTTTAAGCACGTTCCAAAACTGCAAAGAATTATGAACGCTACTGTCAACAGAAGCACAAATAAAACCCCATTTGAACTAATGTTTGGAGTTCGTATGAAAAATATGGAGAGCCTTGATTTACGTAAGACGATGGAAGCCTTGTTAATTGACGAATTTGAGGAAGAGCGAAAAGATATGCGAAGTCAAGCGAAAGAACAGATAGCCAGGATCCAAGAAGAAAATCGTAAAACGTACAACAGAAGACGAAAAGCAGCTACAAAATACGATCTTACGATCTTGTTGCAATAAAAAAAACGAGTTTGCACCTGGAACTAAACTTTATCCACAGTTCCTAGCCTTATGAGGTCGTGAAAGTGAAGAGGAATGACCGTTACGACGTTCGGAAGGTTGGTAGCCATTAGGGCCCAAACGCAACATCATCATCAGCTGATTTTATGAAGCCGTGGCGCGACGAGATGGATAGCAAGGACAATGACTATGATGACAACGAGAGATTCAATGAGGTCCCAAAGACAACATTATGAAGATGATATGCTGATCTGAAGTCGACCAGTCGTTTGAGGCAGCCGACAAGCAGGATGGCCGGGTGTAGGACTGACGCTCTATTTAATTCACTCTAACTAATAACTTTGCCTAATATTAATTATTTGCCCTACATTCGAGAGAATTTGTTTTGTTCATCTTTTGTTTACTCTACTATGTCTACTATGTTATGAAATTAACTCGGTTGTAACTTTAATTATAATTGTACAATCACGAGAAGTTGAGCCAAGCGTTAAGTCGGTTAAGTAAAGTCAAGTCAAGTCGGTCCTATTCCACCCATTTAATTTAAACGGTTGTGTTAATAATTTGAATAAAAAACACTTAAACTTTACTTTTCTATTAATTTAAATAAATTTGAACTATTTGAATTGAACTCTGCATTTTTATTAATTTCTTTCCTCCTCTCCCCTACAGTTCTATAGTTTTTCTCTGCATTATTAAGAGTTTTGCTCGCATAAGCATTGGTCTGTCATCGAAATTTGATAATACGGCTCCTAAAGCGAATCCTGATGCGTCTGTTCGTAAGATATATTTTTTTGTTAAAATTCCAGAATTCCAGAACTCGGGATTAGCTGCTGTACTAGGATTGAGTTCTGGCAAATGTTCGACAGCGTCTTGAATTTTAGTGTGGCGAGCGCTGTCGAGGACTATTTTATACCTATCTTGTACTCCTTTCTTTAGGTATGTTAATCCTCGTCTCTGATTGGCGGAAGTCAATGCAGTTCGGAAAGCTTCACCTTGTGTGGCGATTTTGAGTTCAGTCATTTTGGCTATTAGGCACTCTATTTCCGAGACGAACTCTCGCATGGCTTTATTACCCTGGCGTGTTCTGTCAAGCTTTACTCGAATGGTTTCCACTGTTTCCCGTGATCCACATTTAGTCGTTAATTTTTTTTTTAACTCAGCGAAAGTACTTAATGTTGTAGTCGCTAATTTGGTTAATGCTTTCCCTTGAACCTTGCATTTAAGCAAAAATGTAATAAGGGTGGGTTTAGCAGTTGCACTGAGAGAGTCATGGTAAAACTCTACGCTGTTTAGAAAATCCCTGATATTCTTGTTTCGGCTGTTGTTGTTTTCGCACGTTAGTACTGTCAATTTTTCTGCGCAGTACTGAAGTCGAACTCAGCCATTATTTGATCCTTATTTCTGACTGGGCAGGTAAGCGTGAGAGGTTTTACGAGTGGTTGGTTTTCGCCTTCCTCGTATGCTGAAGGAGAATCTTCAAAGTTATATTTACTATATTTCCCGACTCGTTTTTATAGTCGGTTGCTTGAAGCGCTCAAACGTTGTTCGTTTCAGCTCCGTCAAATTATTTTGATCGATTGCATTGAATTGTGTATTGAATTCTTCTCAAAGATCTCCTATTTGTTGGAGTCTTCTTTTCTCTCCTCCAGGTTTCCTTTTCCTGTGTGGCGGTTTCCTCAAACTTTCAAAGCAGGTCTTTAGTTTGCTTAGTGATAATTGTATTGGATCGAGATTCATTGATCTGTGGACCTAAGAGAATGAAAATAAGAGAACCTGTCACAAGAACATCTAAAAAAAAAATTCTCAAATCGTCAAATCAAATTACTCAGCTAAAGAGTAATATTAAAGTAGAAACTTCTGTTGATATACTCTTATGCTTAATACATTTCTGTTATTTATTTTTTTTTACATATATGTACGTATATATTTTTTGTTTTCTTTTAATATGCTTATAATGACTTGAAATGAGAGGAAAAAAAAAATATTATACCCTGGCCGGCCGCCGCTCAAGGTGCTTAATTCTGTCGTCGATCAGTTTCCGTCTGTAGTGCTGTAGTCCTAGGTACGCCCGGCCGATGATGATGGCAGTAATAAAGATGATGGCCAATATGATGACAGTATGATCGCTGGGTTGGTTAAGTTGGTTGGGCGCGGAGACAACCTGGGGCCCAGTGTTTATGGTCTTTTGGCGACTTTCAGTGCCTCCCATTGGACTGTAGCTTAGGTGCGGGCAACGCCAACAACATCGGCTGAGCTTCTGCTTCCACTTATAGATAGAGCTTGGGAAGCTGAGAGCTTTCCCAACGAGTGGAAAAAGGGAATGATCGTCAAGCTTCATAAGAAAGGAAATTTAATGGAGTCCGGAAACTGGAGGGGTATCTGCGTGCTGCCTGCTGTAGCTAAGATAATAGCTAAAATCATCCTTGAGCGAATCAAACAACATCTCGAAGACACACTCAATGCCGAACAAGCAGGTTTCCGCTCTGGATCCTCCTGTGCCGACCACATCAACACCCTGTGGATTATCATCGAACAGTGTGTTGAATATCGATCGCCACTGCACCTGCTCTTCATCTATTTTGAGAAGGCGTTCGATAGTGTCAACAGGGAGTTTATTTGGCGTGCCTTACGCAGGAGAGGCATTCCCGATAAACTAATTGCTATTATCAAAGCTACATATGTCACGTTCTGCACAGGGGAAGGTTGTCTGAGGAATTTGAGATCCAAAGTGGGGTAAGACGAGGCTGTGTCCTTTCACCAATATTATTCCTATTGGTGATTGGCGATGTGCTTCATGCAGCTTTGTCGACGGGAAACGGAGGAATTCGATGGACTCTTACATCTCAACTGAAGCATCTTGACTACGCTGACGATGTATGCTTACTCTCCCACAGAATTATGGACCTCCACCAAATGACAGCAGATGTGGAGAGGGAGGCAGGTGTCGTCGGGCTGAAAATTAATACGGCAAAAACTAAAATTATCAGCCTTGAAACAAACTCATCGGCTCAAATATGCATTTTTGGACAACGGGTAGAGAGAGTAGAGGATTTCCAGTATCTTGGGAGTATTGTCTCAACCGATGGTGGAACCGAACTGGATATAGCCAACAGGATCGCCAAAGCAAAGTCCGCGTTCGGGATGTTGTCCAAAATATGGCGAAGCAATGCAATCAGTTTGAGCACCAAAATAAGACTGTTCCGCTCCAACGTTGAATCCGTGCTGCTATATGGTTGCAGCACGTAGAGAGTGACCACTACTATCACCAGAAAGCTGCAAACGTTCGTTAGTAGGTGTCTGCGCAATATCTTAAGGATTTTCTGGCCCAATCGTATCTCTAACGAACACCTTTACGAGAGAACGGGTCAGGAAACAATAGGCACAACTATCCAACGGCGGAAGTGGCAGTGGATTGGTCACAAGTTCCGAAAGGGTGACAGCTCCATAGCGAACCATGCTATGCAATGGAACCCTCTAACTCAGGATGGCAGAAGACCTGGCGGTCCGAGGAGAACATGGCGCAGAACAGTCGAGAAGGAGGCACGGCAGTTAGGGAAAAGTTGGGGAGAACTCAGACACATTGCCAGAAACCGTACACGATGGCGCGTAGGCGTAGTAGAGGCCCTAGGACCCACAAGGGGATACAGGACATAACTAACTAGGTGCAGGCGAATAGATCGTGAAATTCCTGCTCTTCTTTTGACCTCTGGCTCCTTCTTTCCCTTTGTAGAGTTTTTATTTCCATCTTGAAGATCTTACTTTGCTGCACGAAGGTACTCCGGGTTTCGACGGCATGTTTTGGCAGATTGACTAGTCGATGGAGATCGGTCAGTGTTTCTTCTTCACAAGTCGTCCACCTCTGCTTTGGGTCTTCTGTGGTACGCTTGGAACATCCACCTTGGTGCTCGGTTTGTGTTATCGCTTTCGGTATTCTTCCAGCGCTAGTGGACGAGGTTTAGCTGTTGGGTCGACTGAAGCGACCAGTAGTGGAACTGGTCTAATAGGATAAGTGGCCTGGAGCAATTCGTTGGCTGCGTGATGTAGGGCCGTTTGGGCCAGATTGGCTTGTTTCTGGGACGTAAGTCTCCTGGAATCTTCTGATGGGCTGATTGAATCTTCTTATAGGAATCTCCTGATAGTGTTCTGCTGATAGTTTTCTGCTCCTGGAAGGATCGAGATGGGTTGTCGACAGGTGGCGACTCGTCTAGGCTATTGCGCCTTCGGACTCAAAGTGGAGCAGTGACTCCCTTAAGGTGTCTGGATCGGGGATAGAAAACCAGGGTTTGTAGCGAGTTGTTATAAATAAACATAAGACATTCCTTTGACTTCCATATCAGAAGTGAAATTTATTATCAAAATATTAATCCTTATATACTAATTTTACAGTGCTGATGCTGTGCAAAATACTTCTATACTTCGATTATTGAACCCTGCATGCGTTGTTATTGTATTCTGAACTCAGCATATTTCTACCGGTCAAGTGAATGACTGTCGTCGTTCAATATGGGATGAATGCATTGCCATTAGCTTGCCCATTTGACATAGTTCACATTTATGTTTATGGTGCGCTTCAAATGAATATTCCGAAACCGAAGCGCATTTCGCTCTCTGCTTTGTGCTGTTCGTTCAATGCAGGCAAGTGGTTTACTTTGGGTTCGAATTACCCATGGTGTTTGCGTTTATGCTCATTTGAAGCTCATTTGAAGCTCTGGGACTACTTCAGAGACAGAGGATCTCTTCGCAGAGAAACTGCATTGTTATTGGATTGTTTTGCTGCTCTTGTTGTTGCTATTGACCCGTAGCCTCAGCTGCTGTTGAAAATTCCTGCTGTCGCTCCCTTTCAGTCATCATTTGAACAGCCTTTGATTACCAAAAATTCTATTTCTTTAATTGAATTTTTAATTATGCATGTAACTTTGGTATTTCCCAAAACATTCAAATGATTTCATCCTGATACTGTTTTAGTTAATTTTTTGTAAAATATATCAGACTAGCTGTGCCCGCGGCTCCGTTCGCGTGATCTCTGAACTGATCCACCCACGTTCGTACGTGCCCAAAACTTCAAGTCATTATGCTCCCGTTGATTATGGATCATTACCTGCAAATTCTTTAATTTTCTTACCCTTAAACTAAAAAATGCAACCCTCAATTTTCATTGTACGACAGTAATACACATACAGTTAGTCACAAAAGTAAGTACTCATCCATCAATTCACGGAATATTTCATTAAAACAAAAGCTTATACTTATGCATATCCAAGAAAATAAAATATTTATTTATTACTTCGTTGACTTCCCATTGGCTTCAATAACAGCCCTCATTCGTGAAGGCATTGAATTTACCAAATTTTGCGTCACGTCTCTTGCCCAATTTGTGTTGTCTTTTATTTCGGTCGAGGATAAATGCTCAGTTGCATTTAAATCTGGCGATTTTAGCGGCGTTTTAACGTTTATATGTTAAATAACAGTCATTCTTTGGAAAGGTGGAAAGTATGTTTGGGGTCATTGTCTTGCTGGAAGACATCATCTCTCCATACCAGCTTTCTGTCAATGTCGCACTGGTTGTTCCTTAAAATGTTTAAAAAATCATATCTAATAATCAAAGAGACAATAAACACAAAATTCCCGAAGTCATACGAGTACAACCTCATACCATTACATTTCCACCGCCCGCCGTGATTTCCTGTCTTGGCATATTCAGCAGATTGAGCTCTGTATTTTTTTTTTCTCTAAACTTGTTCATGTCATCTGACTACGAATGTTAATTTGCTCTCGTAAGGAAAAATCAAGGTATTCCACAAGTCTGCTCTATAATGCCGACGGTATTTGATTGACTTTGCTTACATAGTTTCTTCGGAATGTTTCGACCACGGTAGCCGGCTTCATAAACCACGCGACGAAACGTTTGAGGCTTGTATGACTTACCTGTTTCATTGATTATTTCGGCTAATATCCTTGACGCACTAATTTTGGGATTCCGCTTCTTTTTTCTCACAATAATCCAACTTTTCTGTGTAAACTTGTGAGGATGTCCAGATCGGTTATCATTATCTACGTTGGCGGTGTTTTTATATTTCGTTATAATTTTGTGAACGGTTGGTGGGCTTTTGTCGATATTTTTACCTATTTCGCGCTCGGATTTTTTTCCAAAAAGTGTTTTATTATCACTTCCTTCAAATCTTTGCTTAGCTCCCTTCTTCTTGGTGCCCTATTTTAAATACACAAAAAGCTTTCTCAAATCGTCGTTCGGATACGGCACTAAACTGTAGGTCCCTTTCATTCGTGCGAAAAATATAACGCACACAACATGAGTGGTTGCGAGAAGCTAGGCCCTGGCACTTAAAGAGCTGTTGCGCCAAATATTTTTTTTTTAAACACACAAAAATGCCGAAGTTTACAGCATGCAACTTACCAGTGAGTAATCAACCTCTTAATGGCGCTTGTGCTTACATACTTTAGTGACATGAAAAATGCGTGTAGTTGTACAAATGGTGATAGACTGCAGAAGGTGAAACAATGTTACCGTATTTTTTGCTCACCGGGGACTCTGCAGATGCTAAACATAATTCTAGATGCATAGTGGTCGCAATATTCTTATCACAATTTTAATTTTATGTTTTTTCAAATGATATGTGACAATGATGTGTGCTGCGTACTTTTGTGATTAACTGTACATAAGATACATAGACAACTCATGTGCTCGAGTCAAGCTTAAGCACCTAAAACAATTTTTTTCTAATCAGAAACATATATCTCGGGTTCATTTTAAAAGTGCAATCGCACTTCTCCCTAGGTAAACCAAAGAAAAATAAAAAAAACAAAAAAAAACATGCCTTTAATGTACAGGGTGGGCCAACTTCAAGTTTCTTTTTAAAAATGCAATAAAATGAACAAAATTCCCATGCATTATGGCTTTATTAGTAAGAGCAAACATTCCCATTAATTATGGAACACAACGTCATTCAAGTGGCTGCCTCGGCTGGCCTCGCAGTAGCGCATTTTATCACTCCAATTTTCCAAGACCTTGTTGATGGTTTCGGGCTGTAGCTCACGGATTGCTTGGATGATATTGGCCTTAAGTGCTTGAATCGTTTCCGGATTGTTGGCATAAAATCGGTCCTTCACGGTTCCCCACAAAAAAAGTCCAAAGGGGTCAAATCGCTCCGAGGCGGCCAATTGACATCGCCAAGACGGCTGATAACACGATTTGGGAATTTGGTGCACAAAAAACCGATTGTGGCATGGGCTGTGTGGTATGGCGCGCCATCCTGCATGAACCAGAGGTCGTCCAAATCCATGTCTTCAATTTCAGTAAAAAAAAAAGTCATTAACATGGCTCTGTAACGCCCACCGTTGACCGAAACGTTGTTCCCAGCCTCATTTTCGAAGTAAAATGGTCCAATGATGCCACCACTCCACAATCCGCACCAAACTGTCACTCTCTGTGGATGCATTGGCTTCTCGACAATAACGTGCGGGGTTTTCCGAGCCCCAGATGCGCCAATTTTTTTTGTTAACGTAGCCGCCGAGATGAAAATGTGCCTCGTCAGAAAAGATGATTTTTCGCCCAAAATCGTTGTCCAATTCAAGCTGCTCTAAGGCCCAAACTGCGAAGCGATAACGAAGCGGATGGTCGTGCGCTTTCAATTGCTGAATCAATTGGACCTTGTAAGAGAATAATCCCAGATCTTTGTGCAGAATTTTCCTTAGGCTAGTGTGTGAAATGTTGAGCGGTTGAGATCGATGATGAGTTGATGTTCGTGAATTGAGTCTCACACTCTCAGCTACAGCAGCCACATTGTCGTCTGTGCGAACCGTACGACGACGGGGACCATGAGTGTTGTCTACTAGCATACCAGTCTCACGAACCTTTTTGCACAAACTTGCGTACAGCAGGCGCGATGGGTGCTTCATTTCGGCCAAAACTTCTTTTCAAAAAACGCACTGTTTGGGCTACACAGCACTCAGTTTGGAAATAAGTTTTCAATATTTCCCAATGTTGTTCAAGCGTAAAGCGGCACATTTCGTTCGGCGGAGGTATGATACTGACATTCTGTCAAGATTTCGAGCGGGAAACAGCTGCCAGTGTTAAAATAAACTATGGTTTAAAAAGAAATCACTAGATGGCCCACCCGTTATAAACACGCCAGGCACTGCTGGTTGCAATGACTCGCAATTCTTTATAATTTTTCTTTTACGTATGAATTTGTATACCGACTCACTACTCCAGTTCTAGGAAGCACGGAGTAATGATTAATATATTGTCTCTTTGTCGTTTAATACACTAAGCAGGCTATTTAATTTTATTCAAATCGGTTCGGCTATTTTTAAGTTAGAACCCTGGCAAGAGAAGAAGGTAGACCTTACCATCAACGAATCGTTAGTTGTGATTTAAAAAACGATCGACATAAATATTAATACACACTTAATTTAATTTAATTTAATTTAATTTATTTTAATTTAATTTAATTTATTTTAATTTAATTTAATTTAATTTAATTTAATTTAATTTCATTTAATTTAATTTAATTTCATTTAATTTAATATAATTTAATTTAGTTTAATTTAATTTAATTAAATTTAATTTAATTTAATTTAATTTAATTTAATTTAATTTAATTTAATTTAATTTAATTTAATTTAATTTAACTTAATTTAATTTAATTTAATTTAATTTAATTTAATTTAATTTAATATAATTTAATTTAATTTAGTTTAATTTAATTTAATTTAATTTAATTTAATTTAATTTAGTTTAGTTTAATTTAATTTAATTTAATTTAATTTAATTTAATTTAATTTAATTTAATTTAGTTTAATTTAATTTAATTTAATTTAATTTAATTTAATTTAATTTAATTTAATTTAATTTAATTTAATTTAATATAATTTAATTTAATTTAGTTTAATTTAATTTAATTTAATTTAATTTAATTTAATTTAGTTTAATTTAATTTAATTTGATTTAATTTGATATAATTTAATTTAATTTAATTTGGTTTAATTTAATTTGATTTAATTTGATATAATTTAATTTAGTTTAATTTAATTTACTTTAATTTTGTGAATATGGGTACGAAAATGAACCTCACTGTCTCATATGACGCCCAAATCACGGAGAAAAGTGACAGTGGGAACAGACTTGTCGCAAAGCACATACGTTCTAGGGTCTGTCGAAAGACGCTTCCGGGAATAAGTAATAGCTTGGCATTTGTTGACATTCAACTCAAGAAAGTTTTTATTACACCAAGCAGAAAAGCTATTTAAGTCAGTTTGAAGAGCACGGGGGTCAGAGGGTGTGGAGATGTGTGTACAAATTTGTATGTCCTCCGCATAAACTAATAGGCGGGAATATTTAATTATGCCATCAACATCATTAATTGTCAAAATGAAAATCAGGGGACCAAGATGGGTACCTTGAGGGACTCCAGAGGGGGCCATAAATGGATCGGAAACAAAGGATCTAAAAAGGACTTCAAATTGATTTGAAGGTAGGATTTGATCCACGCGATACACCCAATTGTCGAAATGAAAAGTTTATCGAAGGCTTTGCTGAAATCGGTAGCAACAACATCGACTTCCTCGCCATCCTCCAATGCGCACAGGGTGCTGGATACGAATTGGGTTAGGTTTGTGGTGGTAGGCCTTCCCTTTAAGAAACCGTGTTGGTGAGGGGAAATTATAGACTTACAATGGAAAAACATTGCATCGTAACTTTCGAATAAGTTATGCAAGAGAGTTTAGCTATAGGACGATAGTTCGAAATTTCTTTTTTCGGACCTTTTTTGTGAAGGGGAATAATATAAGAGCTTTTCCAAAGCATAGGAAAGACGCTTTGAGAAAGAGACAGTTGTAACAGAGCCGTAAGGGGTATAGCTAAGGACACATTTTTTTAAAACTACGGCAGGTATACCATCCGGGCCAGTGGAGTAATCGCATTTAAGTCGTTCGATCTTTTGTACCACGAGAGCCACTGTTATGTCAGTTGAAGTTAAAGAGGTCTGGGGACAATTTCTCATGTAAGAGAATTAAGAATAGTCGGGCTCTGACGTGTGGTTGGAGAACGATTGACTAAAGAAATGAGCGAATAAATTTGTTATTATTCGAGGATCTCTCGACGTTGTATTGGTGAATGTCAGAGTCGAAGGGTAGCAGTCAGACTATATTTTTTTTGTATTAATAAAATAAAAAGATCATTTGGGGTCAGCAATAATGTCAGATTGCATACGGTCAATATATTCGTTATAGACGAACTCACAGAGTTCGGAGAAGTTGAAATCAGAGCGAAAGAGATAGGTAGATACGACAGAGCTTATTTCTTCTGTTGCGAAGTGAACGTAATTTTTTAGTATAACAAGGTGGAGATGACGAGAAACTCTTCTGTGGCATATATGGAACGGATTGCATAAAACAACTAAAAATTTCAGAGTAAAACAATCCAAGTACATTATCGACAGAAATGTGTGTACTGTTAAAAATGCTGTTATTGAAGATGTTAGAAGCAACGACTCCTGACGTGAAGAAGTATGAGGTAGAGAATCATCGTTGCAACTGTAGTTGTTGTTGTCGTTGTTGTCGTGGCTGGTTTTGCTGTTGATGTTGTTGTTGCTGTTGTTGATGTTGATTATCTCATTGCAGCTTTTGTTCCCGTTGTTGTTGCTGCTGTTGTTGTTGTCGTTATTGTTTTTTGTTGTTGTTGTTGTTGTTGTTTTTGTTGTTGATGTTCGAGTAGATGTTGTTGGATAAGGTGTAGTTGATTTTGTTGCTCAATTAGCTGCTTCTGCTGTGCCAGTATGATGAGCTGGTGTTCGCTGGTAGAATGATGTTCTTGTAGGAGATGATCAATTTTATTGACACCCTCCAAAATTGTTTTTTAAGTAGTTTAAAAAACAATCAGCTCCCAAATTTCTGCTAAAAAAGCAGATAGATTATGAAAGGTTTTTTGTAACTTTATAACCTTCCAACGCAGGACGTCTGTCTATATGCTGCGATGTTTCTCACAGTAGAAGAGCCAAGGGGTTGACACAATTTTATCAATGTCTTTTCTTTTAATATTAATGCATCTAGCATGCACAGAATCAAGGCATATTGCACAAGATAATTTAACATCATTTGATCCTTTTTTGCATACATAGCATTCAGTGTCACTCATGATTAAGTAGAATATATTTTCACAAGAAGAAGATTCGAAGAGGAACGGTTGGAGTATTTGACAGCAAATATTTTCACCGAAAAACCCAGTTGGTTGAAGTATTTGATGAAAGATGGTTAAATGCAATGACTCAAAGCAATAGGAATTCAATGGAGTAGAATCCACAGAAGGGCAGAACATGTAATAAGATTGTACTAACACGTGCGGGGGAGTGAGATCTTACTTACTTACTTAGGTGGCGCTACAGTTCGGGGTGAACCTGGGCCTCAAGCAACAAGCCTCTCCATTTAGCTCGTCTTTAGCTAATTGCCTCCAGTTGCGCACTCCAAGCTGGTCGAGGTCCCCCTGAACTTCAGTGTGCCACCTACGGCGAGGAGGTCCACTACTGCGTCGTCTCTCGGGGTTAGATTCAAAGACTCTGCGAGAGGGAGCGTTGGTGTCCATTCGCTCTATATGTCCTAGCCATCTCAGACGTCCAATACGCAGTTTTTTGACTAGGTCGATGTCGCTGTATAACCCGTATAGTTCGTGATTGAATCTTCTCTTCCCAAACCCGTCAACGCAAGCGGGACCGAACATCTTACGAAGAATTTTTCTCTCGAAGCGACCAAGGGTATCTTCATCCTCTTTTAATAAAGTCCATGTTTCAGCGCCGCAAAGCAGGACTGGGGTGATCAGGGTCTTATACAGAGTCTCCTTAGTTGTTCGAGATAGGGCTTTACTATTGAATTGCCGTATAAGCCCAAAAAAACAGCGATTGGTAAGAGTTATTCTTCGCATGATTCTGCGCTGATCTTGTTTTTCGAGTTTATAGCAGAGCCAAAGTAGACAAAGTCCCTTACTACCTCGAAGTTTTAGCTGGCCTCTGTGACGTTCTGTCCAATTCGTCGGTGTTGGCTGTCCCTTATTGTTGACAGTATATACTCGGTTTTTCCCTCGTTTATCGCTAAACCCATTTCGGCCGCTTCCGCCTCAAAGCTTGCAAACGCACCGGTGACAGCCCGCTGAGTTGCTGAGTTCTTCCGATGATGTCTGTATCGTCGGCGTATGCAAGCAGTTGTACATGCTTGTAATAGATTGTATCTTCGGTGTTGGCTTGTGAGTCCCGCACAATCCGTTCCATCGTCAGGCTGCACAGGCGGACAAGTTTGGCAATGATGTCAAAACTAGACATGGTTCTATAAAGCTCTTCTCTATAGATGCTGTCATAGGCAGCCTTGAAATCGATAAAGAGGTGGTGAGTATCGATTTGTAATTCTTGGGTTTTCTCCAGAATCTGCCAAAGTGTGAAGATTTGATCGATGGTGGACTTTCTTGGCCTGAAACCGCACTGATAGGGTCCAATCAGGCTGTTGCTTGTATGCGATGTTGAGGAGACTGATGCCTCTATAATTGGCGCAGTTGAGGGGATCTCCTTTCTTGTGGATCGGGCAAAAAATGCTGAGATTCCATTCATCAGGCATACACTCGTCTGACCAAATCTTAGAGATGAGTTGATGTATGCACTCTACCAATTCATCCCCAGCTGCCTTAAAAAGTTCGGCCGGTAAGCCGTCAGGTCCAGCAGCCTTGTTGGATTTCAGCTTCGATATTGCTATCCTCACTTCGTTTTGGTCAGGTGGACGAAAATTTGACTATCATCGTCTGTATTGGATGGTTCATTCTGCCTGACAGCGGGATGTTGGTCTTCGTCGCCGTTATACAGTCTGCAGAAGTATTTTTTCCATATTCTCAGCACCGACTGTGTTTCTACTACGAGGTTTCCATTTTCATCTCTACAGGTTTCTGTACGGTTCTACTTCTCTGCCACGTTCTCTTTAAATTTTGGTAGAACTTCCGTACATTGCTCCAGGAGTATAAGTTCTCGATATTCTGAACGCGCGCTTCTCATGCTCTTTTTTCTTCTTTTAAAGAAGGCGATGTTCTACCCGTCTCTTTTGCTCATAGAGTTCACGAACAGCTCTCGTCTTCCTTTGCAGCGCCGCTTTGTATGCCTCTTGTTTTGCTCCATGCACTCGCCGGCATTCTTCGTCAAACCAGGGGTTTCGCGGTGGTGGGCGAGCGAGATCCAGCACATCAGTCGCGGCGTTTCTGATGGCATGTTGGCAGCGCTGCCACTGATCGTCGGCACTTGATGCTGGCGGCATAGGGGTGATTGAGAGATTTCGGGATACGCGTTCAGCGAAGAGTCTGGCGGTCTCTTGCGATTGTATCTTTTCGACGTTAAATTTTCTCACTGTGATTCTTCTTTGTTGCTCAGATTGGGTTGGATTGGAATTTTGGCGTTAAAATCGCTCAATACGATTTGAACGTCCTATTTAGGACATTGCTCGTATGTTTTGTCGAGCAGCTCGTAGAAACAATCGTTGGTGGTGGCATGGACACATATTAGGCTCATATTAGCGAATTTAGCCTTAATCCGGATAGTCATAATACGTTCGCTTACGTGTCGGAAGCTTAAGACTTATTGCCTAAGTCTGCCGCGTATAACAAATCCACATCCGAGTAAGTGCTCCCTGTTGTCTCTCTAGCAATCACCGTAGTAGATGTCACAGTTTTTCATCCTGTTTTTGCCCGGCCCATCCCAACGCACTTCCTGGATGGCGGTAATATCTGCTTTATAGCAGTCTAGGGCCTCTGCTGGTTGTTCGGCTGCACGTGGTCTGTAAAGGGACAGAACATTCCACGTACAGATCCGAAGGTCGTTGTCCTTATTTCGTTTGTTGGGGTCGTCATCAGTTGAGTCATCTATACGAGGCTTTTGGTTGTTTCGGAACCATAGGCTTTTTACGTGGTAGGGAGTTACCCCGGCGGCACAACCCACAACCTGGAGGGCCAGTTCCTTGATTATTCCCCTTGAACGAGGGGCCGAGTACACCGGTGTCAGTAGTCCACTACGGGAGTATGAGAGCTGCCGTTGGCCCATTAAGGGCTCCTCCACCACCATCTCTATTCCAAGGTCCTGACCAACATTGGAAATTCCTTACCGACCTGTGATCCGAATACGTCAGAGCAGCTTGCGCAAGGTATTCACTAAGTTCAACCTAACTTGATCTATAGACGCCACCGTTGACTCCGTCTAGGGAAATTCGTCCGCTGCCGAATGAACCAGGAAGAAGTGGTCTAGTGAGAAAGCACTCTTCCCCCCCTCTCTCATCTGCTACCACCAAGAATCCGCCAAACGGGGTTGGTTACCCATTTCTTGGATTAAGGTACTAGGCACCCGGCTGTCACCGCGTGGAGGTTGAGAATAGGAGTTGGTAGGCCTCAGCTGAGTGAAAACGCTTGTGTTTTCATATGATCGCATGCACTACCGTCTGACCAGCCGGAGTGAGATCACCAGTGTTTCATCAAAAATGTTGTTCAGCAGTTAAACAGAAGATTGAATAATTCTCAATAGTAAACTCACGGTAAGTTAATGCGGGTTAAAGAGAACCACTCAAAAAGTTCTTCTGTTATTAAAACAGAAACTTTTAATGTTGCTTAAATATGCATATATTGTATATATAAATATATATTTTTTATTATTTTGTTTTTTTAAATTAAACAACTCAGAGCCGAAAACATAAGTCGCGGCAATGAAAGTTAAAAGAAGTAATTCTTAATTTATCGACCACTACACAAGTTTAAATTTTTAGGCGAAGGGTTAACAAATAAAATTGATAATAACAGGGAGCAAGGCTAAGCGCAACTTTTACTCAGGGCAATCACTCAAAGCGACTTGGCTTAAGAACTTTGGTCTAATGTGTACCAATAATGTTTTAATAATAATCAGCTTTTAGTTAAACTTCGCTCTTTCAAAACATCTCCTACATTTTTATTGAATCTACTACATAACATTAGTTTGGTGTTTTATAATTTCATCCGACCAACAATCCGATTCCGAAGACGACGTTGAAATAGCAGCAAATGGAAGAATCAGTAGAAGTTCATATAGAGCAGAATTCATTAAATTCCATTCCTAATAAATGTACATATCATAAAGTAAAAAAGGACAGCCAAAATACAGAATTCAATTTAATTCTTAAAACGGTGATGCCAATGTACTGAAGCTATTACTCTTTGTTGGTTCCCTTTTTCCATCCTTAATGAAAACTGGATTCCATAAGATTTATTTTTAAGACTCTAGGAGCCTGGCTACATTATCATCGAAATGAAAGTCGAGACCAAAAGATTGTATGTGAGTCGAAAAAGGAGGGGTTGATTGCACCGAAAGTCCACTACAATACATATTTAATTCTCGGTGGAAGTATGAGTGCTTTGTTTTTAAAGCGTTTCCCTCCATACATTTTATTCATTTTTTGCTGATCGTTGGAGGATAAAAAGTAAAGTACGAAAGTGATTCAAAGAGAAAGCGAATTAAATCTGCAGGCATATTGCTGTTGTTAAGCGATAGATTTCAAAATACATCGTAATTTTTAAATGACGCCAATCAAAAGAAAACAGTTTTTAAAATAAAGGACAAACCGTAAATGACAGGAACAGAAATATGCACCACTTTCGGATTTATGCAAACTACTCTCCATAAAACCTTATTATAGATGGGAAAACTAAAAGAGGTACATAGTCATAAAAAAGGTATCTTTTAGCTACAAAAAATACTATCCACGTCTACATAATACTTCAACGATATCTTATGTGCACTGAAACTTTAATCAGTCAATATTTTGGCGAATGGATGTAAAAGGTTTGTTAATTACATTTATTTTTTGCGAATCTTAGGCGATTGTGTGTGTGTGTGAGTAAATTAACTGCAGCTGAGATGAAGATGCTTCGCATGACAGCAGGAGTGACAAAGCTTGATCGAATAAGAAGTTCGAAGATCCGTGTATGCTTTCGCATCAAGGAAACCATCGTACAAAAAATATAACGTGACCGGCTCAGCTGGTATTTCCACGTTCAAAGAAGAGATCATTTGAACCCTGTTAAAAAGGCAGTATACACGTTCCAAAGACATCGCGATGCCTATAAACCTATAAACCTATAAACCTAAGGCCTATAAACGCCTGGATCACACAAATACGACGACATCGGCATTTCATTGGCCTCGTAACCGAGTGATCCGAAATCGGCAGGCCTGCTGATACTTTCTGAGGCCAAATAGGCGAACCCCACAGGCGGATCAGTAGAGGTGCGGTGAAGTGGGAGGGTTGTGATCCCTTATTTTCGGATCATAACCTCGCTGATAAAAGGAAGAAGAAGTTATCTCTGCGTGTGTGTGATCTCTCTCTCTTCTGTTTTTTCTTTGTTTGGGTGGGTAGCTGAGGGTTAAGTGTTGTGTTTAGTTATTTGATATTTAGGTCAAGTAAGGCTAAAGTGGCTGCCAGATAAAAATCGCCAACACATATAGACCAATAATAGGTCCATTGTGATACCATGTGGATCATGAGAGAAAATGTCTCTACCTACTCAGTAAAACCATTTTGAGCTTCTTATAAAGTATAGGAAGCTCTTGATATCATAGAGGTCGATTCCAGGGGTTTGATTGTTGCTTGGATGTCTGAAAGGATGCTGATATCTCTAACAGATATCACGTTTTTCTTAAGCCAAGATAAGGCTTTAATTGCCATTATTTCCGCCTGGAACAGGCTACAATGAACCAACTCCGTTCTTGGTTTTTGACCCTTCGGTGTAGAAGTGATTAGGTTCATATTCTTAAAATGCATCGTCGTCCCAGAGTGATCTGGAAGGGATGGTGACTAGGAAGTTCTTATCAAAATTTGGAAGTGGGATGGTGTAGTCCGTATTTTCGGGAAGGATTTTGAATTTATTCAGAATGGAAGCATGGCCAATTTCTTTTCTTGAACACTGTTGGGTAGCTTCAAGACGAACGGCTGCATTCGCTACCATTTGCTTGCTAAATATATCGAGGGTAACAGATGAAACATATTGTCCAGTGCCGTGGAGGGAGTTGTACGTAGTGCTCCACTTATGCACACACAGACGGCATATATTTTGTTTTGCTTTCATTGACCGCTAAACACATCTTTTTAAATTAATTAGGAGAATATTTTACTGCTCAAATGTTCATTTTCATAAAATTTCTCGCTTGGAGTGTTGGACCAACAAATTTTGAGAAATGCGATTGCATTCCGCTTATTTTTAGATGTTTGTGATACCTACTTTTCTCGTACGGATTTTTGCCTTTTTGGGTTGTACGCTGGACCTAACGTAGATAGTCGCGATTTATTTTTGGCCACCAGACAATCACCCCGTATGTAAGTATCGGTATAATGACCGAGATGTAAAGCCAGCGAGTGATTCGAGGTTGTAAACGCTATTTATTCCCAATAGCTTTTTTGCAACAGAAAAGTGATACGGTAGCTTACTTTACTCTTTTTTGAATATTAGGTGTCAAGCTTAATTTCTTATCCAGGATAAGACCCAAATATTTTGCTGTGTCCTCATCGTCAGCCCTACTCAACTCTTCTAACCTTCCATCTTCAAATGCTAGCGCCACTAACTCTACCATCACACCGCCTGCCTTCTAAGATCCGTTGCTCCCACCCACTGTCAAACTTACGAAACAGTTCGCAGTTGCCGGCTACGTAATCTCACGTTTGAGAGATCGTAAAATTTATGAAAATGTTCGCATTTATCTTGCCTACCTTCATGATAAAGATGATTCCGTCTGTATTGATGGAAAAACCAATACCAATATTTAGGTTTCCATCTTTCAAAAGGGTCTCCCTACTGAAAAGAACGCTCTGATGACTATATTTGTTCAGTTCCATGAGAGTCTCAATATGCCGCCTCTGCATGTAACTAACGATCTCTCGTCTTACATCATTTCCAAACGTAGGTCCCACCTCCAGAGAACTCGCGCCGATCATAATAATTATTTCGCCCCTAATCAGTTATCGTCTCACTCTCCTCCTCTGATAAAGTTTCAACTCAAAGTAGCCCTAACGTTTCCGTTATGCCCCTCGAATGCTTGTCTATTTATTACCAGAACGTGGGAGGTCTGCGAACTAAAACCTCCGCCGTATTTCTTAACTCTCAAAAGCTTCCCTACAATATTTTTGGTCTCACTGAAACGAATTTATGTTTCATGAGTAGTGAGCTATTTTCCTTTGATATCATTATCTTTTGAGATGATGGTCAACGGAAAGATGACGATTCCTCTGGTTGTGGAGTTCTTTTGGCGGTACATAACAGCTTCGACTCAACTTTCATTAAATCCTCGCCTACAGCTGATTTCGAATATATTTGCATCAAAATCAATTTTCCATGGCGTAGCCTCTTCATTCAGTGCGGCTACATTTGGCCTTCTCAACTAATCCAGGGCTACCAGCTTGCCGTAGATGAGATTTATTCTTTATTTGACGTTCTTAACCCCTGCGATGACGTCATTATCCTGCGAGACTTTAACTTTCCCCATCTCCAATAGGCCCAGTCTGAAGATGAGTCCCATTTTGTTGCTATAAACCCTACCACTGAAAAGGAAGCCCTCTTCATTGATTGTCTGTCTGATTCTGGCCTTTTTCAAATAAGTGGCATTACGAACAACTTAGGCAGACAACTAGACCTGATCTTCTCAACCGATGCCTCCAATTGCATCGTTACTGCAAGCAACCACCTTCTCTCCACATTAGACCGCTTCCACCCACCTCTATTCCTAACGTTTTCGTACGACAACTTAAGTAACATTCCTCACTGTGAGAACTCATATAGCCTTAATTTTCGTATAGCTTATTTCGTTAAGTTTAATAATCTTCTCAGCAACATTAACTTTAGTCCTATCCAAGTTGACAGCATTGTCAACGCAGTAGCGTATTTCTATAACCAAATTTTCACCTGTCTCATTCAATCTGTCCCTTTTGTGCCTCAGAAAAACTTTACCTCAAGCCCGCCATGGTATAATAATGAGCTACGCTCGCTTCGTAACAAAAAAAAAAACAAAATTTGGCAAGCATTCCTCAAATCTGGATCTGACTCTGATTTTTCCCATTACCAACACGTCCACTCCCAATTCTCTGAACTCAATGAATATCTTTATATGGAATATCTTGACAGAATGCAAACTACGCTAATCAGTGACCCCAAACGTTTCTACCACTTCATTAATGCCAAACGGAAATCTGATAGCTATCCATCTACTTTGAAACTTGCTGATAAATCTTTTGCAGACCCCATCACAATCGCAAACCTGTTTGCTCATTTTTTTAGCCAATCATTTACGGATAACGTTAGCTACTTCCGCTACTTAGACAACCGTCCCCAAACATCATTAGTCACAATTGTTATAACCCCGGCGTCGCTATAAGATTAGATTAGCAAACTTAAGGACGAATACTCCCCTGGCCTTCATGGCCTGCCCGCTGTAGTTCTGAAAAAATGCGCGAATTATTTAGTCCAACACCAACCACCAACTACACTCTTTTCCAACTATCTATTTCGCAGGGAGTTTTCCCCGAAATCTGGAAAAATTCATATATAATCTCCACTCACAAAAAAGGTTGTAAAAGTGAAATATCGAACCACCGGCCCATCGCTAAACTGTCCTGCATACCTAAGCTCTTTGAAAGCATTGTTTACGACACAATGTTTTTTCACTGAAAGGCTATCCTTTCACCGAACCAGCATGGATTTCTTAAGGGCAGATCAACAACCACTAATCTTACCGAGTTTGTATCTAGTACTCTGTGCATTTTGGAAGATGGTAATGAAGTTGATGTTGTTGCCACCGACTTCAGCAAAGCCTTCGACAAAATTTCGCATGAAATCATTCTCTTCAAACTTAAAGCTCTTGGTTTTCAATCGGGGTTTATTTCATGGATCAAATCTTACTTGGAAAAACGCGAGTATAAAGTCCTCTTCAGGTCTTCCATCTCTGATCCTTATAAAGCCACATCGGGAGTCCTTCAAGGCAGCCATCTTGGCCCAATGATCTTCATTTTGACAATAAATGATGTCGGCTGTATCATCAACGATTTCCACCTTTCTATATACGCTGATGATATGAAAACCTTTAGACCTATATCATCCCCTGCCGACTCTCTCTCTCTGCAAGATGATTTGAACCGATTTTCACGTCAGCAAGTTTCAAGCTATTACATATTCCCGTAAGCGCATCCGACCATCCGCTAAAGGCTGCTCTATTTGTGGAGAGCTTATTCCCTTTGTCTCTTCACTGCGCGATTTGGGTGTTATCTGTGATAGGGAACTCAACTTTCTTTCCCATATTGATAACATTATCAATAGAGCTAACTCTGCGCTCGGTTTCGTTAAACGATGGTCCAAGGAATTCTCAAACCCTTATGTTACAAAATCATTATACATCACATTCGTCAGACCCCTCCTTGAATGTGCTTGCCAGGTATGGTCACCTTACTATGAAATCCATACCTTGCGAATCGAAGCCGTCCAATGTAGGTTCATTCGCTTTGCGTTACGAGGTCTTCCCTGGGCTGATAGTTACAATTTACCCCCTTACGTGGACCGCTTCTAATCAATTAACTAATCAATTTACAGTCTCTCGCTAAACGTCGGGAAGTTTCTGACATTTTGTTTATTCATCAGCTATTAGCTGGTAACATTGATTCCCCCGCGCTGCTACATCTGATCTCTTTCAACACCAACCCACGTAGCCTCAGATGCTCACCTCTCTTTCGTCTTTCTCCTCACCGAACCAATTATTAGCTCCGTGAAGCCAATCGCATTGAAACTGCTTTCAACTTTCACACTAGCAGAGCCCCCTTAAGAAACGCCCATCATTCCCATAATTCCTCCTGATAGTTTTTAAGTTTAAGTTTAAGTCTAGTATAATTAAAAAAAAAAAAAACTTAGATTAAGTGCGCATTTTGTTAGTTTTAAGTTAAGCTTTAAGTTCGCTTGCATTAAGCTTGAATAAATAAATAAATAAGTTAAGCTGACACCATTGAAAGAAGGAGGGTCGACTAACGGAATTTTGCATTTCCTGGAAAAGAGTACGAGTTCAGTTTTGTGAGAGCTTACACCTAATTCACACCGAACCGCCCATGTAGTGAGCTTGTTTAAAGCGTTTTGTAGAAGTTCTTTTAGAGTATTTAAGTGCTTTCCCGGGACAGCCAAAGCAACATCATCTGCATAAGCAATCGCCGTGCATCCTTCGCCTTCCATATTTCATATTTATTAATTAGTTCAACTACATTTACGTAAGATAATAATAATCTCATATTTTATAAATGTGATAATTACATGGGTTAATTTTAAAATGAAGAAAAAAAAAAGTATACTTAAATTAAAAAAGAAAAAGAATATAAATCAAAATAACAAGTTAAAAAAAAAGGAACAATTCAAATTGAAAAATAATTCAATTTACCTTCTGCCAGCCAGGTGAGATAAAAGAGTGCCACTGAAACAATCCGCATAACAAAGTCTTCTAATACCTAATGGAAGGGCGTTCCATAGACGAATGACATCAGTGAAGAACTTACTTTCACTTTACTTAGATCCTTTAACCCCTCGGGGGGCATAGGGCGTCAACCACGCCTGCGCGCCATCTTGTTCGAAGTTCTGCAACGCGTTTGAGCTGCCTCCAACTCATTCCTAAAGAGCTCGATTCCTCCTCAACTGTTCTGCGCCACGTTTACCTAGGGCGTCCCGCTATTCTGCCTGCCTGGGTGAGCCGATTCCACTGCATGGCGTATTTCGCAATGGAGTTGTCTTCGCGCCGTAGGGTGTGTCCAATCCATTGCCACTTTCTTTTTCGTATAGTAATGCTTATAGGTTCTTGGCCCGTTCTCAGATAAAGTTGTTCGTTGGAGATGCAGTTCGGCCAAAAAATCCTTAAAATGATTCTTAAGCATTTGTTTACGAAGACTTGCAGCTTTCGTGTGTTAATGGTGTCCACCTTCCAAGTACTGCACCCATAAAGCAGCACTGATTCTACGTTGGAGCGGAACAGTCGCAGCTTGGTTCTTAAGCTGATAACATTGCTTCTCCAGATTTTAGATAGCATTCCGAACGCAGCTTTAGCCTTCCCGATTCTGCTGCACACATCCAGTTCGGTGCCACCGCGATTAGCCGAGACCACACTTCCTAAATAAAGAAAGTTATCAACTTTCTCGACTTCCTGTCCGGCAATGTAAAGTTGAGCGCGGTTGTTAGAAGAAGTGCTCAGGGCTTTTGTTTTGGCTGTGTTTATTTTTAGCCCCACTTTGTTTGCCTCAGCTTCTAGATTTTGGGCCATCAGATGAAGATCCATTATCCGATGTGAAAGTAGACAAACATCGTAAGCGTAATCTAGGTGTTTAAGGTAAGATGTCATAGTCCAACGAATTCCATAGTTGCCTTCCGTCAATGCTGCGCGGAGTACATCGCTGATAACCACCAAAAACAATAGTGGTGACAGTATGCACCCTTGACGTACTCCACTTTGGACTTCAAAATCCTCCGACACCTTACCATTGTGCACGACGTGACACTTACCGCCCTCGTATGTAGCCTTGATAATAGCTATAAGTTTTTCTGGGATGCCTCTCCTGCGCAAGGCCAACCAGATAGCATCTCGATTCAATCTGTCGAAAGCTTTCTCGAAGTCGATAAACATTAGATATAGCGGAGACCTATACTCAACGCATTGCTCGATAATGATCCGTAAGGTGTTTATATGGTCGATGCAGGAGGATCCAGCGCGAAAGCTTGTCTGTTCGACATCGAGAGTTGAATCTAAATGTTCTTTAATTCGTTCTAAAATTATTTTAGCTATTATTTTAGCCACGGCTGGAAGAACGCATATACCTCTCCAGTTACCGCAATCCATCAAGTTTCCCTTCTTTGGAAGTTTAATGATCATCCCCCTTTTCCACTCCTGTGGAAATTGTTCGCTATCCCAAGCTCTCGGTATTAGGGGATGCAGCAAATCTGCCGATGTATTTGGCGCCGCTTGAAATAGCTCGGCAGGGATGCCATCAATACCCACAGCCTTGTTCTTCTTGAGGGACTTGATTGCTGTTATTATCTCGGTTTTACTGGGAGGTGCGGTGCGAATTCGGGAATTTGTTGCTTCGAACTGCTCATTCAAATTCGAGATCATACCGCCATCGTCTATGTGATTTAGCACTGTAGCAAAATGTTCTCTCCATTTAGTGAGCTGATCCTCATCCGAAATCAGAAGGTTACCGTCTAGGCTCTTCACTGGATGTTGGTTGGAGTTTCGACCACCGATGAGCTCCTTAGTGATGCTATAAACAGTCCTACTGTCGCACCTACTCGCTGCTTCTTCAGCCCTTGAGGCCAGTGAGTTGACATATTGACGTTTGTCACTTCTCACACTACGCTGCACTTCTTTCTTCTTCGCACGGTATTGGGTTTAAAGCTCGGTTCTCTCTACTGCTGAGGCCGCTGCAATCCGAGCCTTGATTGCTGTACGCTCATCGATCCGTCTCCAGGTGTCTGTAGAAAGTCATGTGCGGTGGTGTTTCTGCTTTTTACCGACATACGTGCGTGCCCCAGTCGCAAAAGCATTTTTCACAGCACTCCAGTGGTCATCCATGTTCTCTATGCTGCTTATTGCTTCTGCTTCTAAGGCAAGATGGTCCCTGAACTGTTGGCGCAATTGGGGAACCTTGAGCCTGTCGATATTAAACCTGGTGATGTTAAGTAGGTTTGAGCGGTTGCTGTTGACGGATGCAGTACGAAGGAGTAAATGAGCTACCAAAGATGCTGATCTCGTTCAAGTCCGACGTCAGGTCCACGTCTGTTTCGGACGTCCAGGAGACAATTTCTAAAGCGGCTACTGATCGCAATGTGGTCGATCTGGTTGGATGTTCGTTGCCTATCAGTAGAGACCCAACTGATCTTATGGCAGGTGTTATGCTTAAACAGCGTACCTTCGATGACTAGGCGGTTGGTATTGCAAAAGTCCACAAACCGCTCACCGTTATCATTACGGTCTCCCACGCCGTGAACTCCCATCACGTGCTTAAGCATGGTGTTGTCGCTACCCACCTTGGCATTGAAATCTCCCATCACCATTACGATGTCCCCATTAAGCGTTTGGTTGTAGGCGGCGCCTAAGTGGCTATAAAAATGATCCTTTTCATCCTCAGTCGCGTCTAGAGTCGGAGCATAACACTGTATGATGGTAATTTTCCTAACTCTACTCTGGAACCTAGCCATCAATATCCGGTCACTATGGGGTTTCCAGGATATGAGGCTACTACGTGCTGCTGGAGTTAGCATGAGTCCTACTCCGGAACTCCGTGCACTTCCAGCTGGTTTACCAGAGTAGAGCATGCCAGTGCTTTTTGTTGGGGAGATGAATTCCCCAGCATCGAACCATCTTATCTCGCTCAGCCCTAAGATGTCTATTTTAGACCGTGCGAATTCGCGTTCTAATTGGAGGAATCTGGCGTTATAAGGCCCTTCCTTGAGTGAGTCCAGGAGGGTCTTAACGTTCCAGAATCCGATCGTTGTCCGTGTCCGATAGCCAAAGGTCGTCATCAAATTATCCGTCCGTATCCGAGGCGTTGGTTTGCGTTTCGGAGCAAGATTTGTTTTTACGGTTGCGGCTCGCTGGGCCACAGACCAACGGACACTTACCCTGTTTTTTGCCGCAGGAAGCTCGCCATTCGTCCTCTCCCGTTAGCAATTTCCGATGAAATCCCCAGATGGCACCACGAGGAGGTGGGAGTAGGGCATACTAACAGAGCTGCTAGGTTTTCGGCTGCAGTGGCTCTTTCTCGTTACTTAGCGGACCAACACCTATCGGGAGATGCTGCCCCTACGAGGCCTTTGTTAGTCGCTTGCCATCCAATGAGTGAAGAACTGACGATCAGTATTCATGGAAGTAGTACGAGGATGAATGAAAGTGAGAGATCGCGATGAATTAGAAAATCTAAGTTTTTCATATAAGTATTGAGGGTGGCTGGGTGTTATTATCTTATGCAAGGACTTCAAGGCGCAAAATTCTAAATAAGCATTTAAAGTACAAGCGAGAATATTATGAACATATGACGGAACATGATCATAACGCCTCAGGTCGTACACATACCGAATTATGTTGTTGAATGCCACATTCAGTTTTCTTGTAGTTTCAGCATTGTTTTTGCAGAAAATTTCGCATCCATATGTTATAGTCGGAACCAAAAGTGATTTTAGTCGGGTTTTTAGAGGAGTATAGTGCTGCGCCATGTGGAGTTTCCTAAGAGAGCAGTATATCTTACCCGTAACTACACGTACGTGATCATCCCAGGTTAGCCAATCATTGAACCACACACCCAAATTGTTGCCCTTAATTATGTAGTCGACAGGCTCGTTGCCAAGACAAAGAGGTGGAAAACTACTCAAGTCCACTCCATTTTGGAAATCACTAAGCATTTGGATTTTTTTGGATTCAGACGTAGGAAGTTCTCATCCGACCACTTCAAAATTGTATCGATATCCTCGTTAATTCTTGTGACCGAGTAAGTTTACAACTCTTATACAGTTGTACATTGTCAGCGTACATATGTGTAGAGCAGTGTACTACTAATTTTGGCAGCTCATTTATGAACATGGTGAATAAAAGCGGGCCCAAGATAGATCCCTGTGGTACACCTGAAGATACTTCAAGTAGACCGGATATCTTTTCATTCCCCATCACTGCTTGTTTTCTAGCAGATAGGTAGGATCCAATTAGTAGTACAGCAGACGATGGAAAACCATATGAATTCTCTAGTTTTGACAAGAGTTACATTTGATCCACAGTATCAAAGGCTTTGAAGAAATCCAGCAGGGTTAGAAATGTGATCATATCATTGTCCATAGCAATTCTAAGATCATCCGTAACTTTTAAGAGCGCAGATGTGCAACTATGTTTTTTTCTGAAGCCAGATTCACTTGCACACAACAGAGAGTTGCGCTCTAGGAAGTTGGAGACCTGAAAATGAATGAGTTTCTCCATTACCTTTGACGAAAACGGGAGAATTGAAATATGCCTGTATTCTGGTGGCGAAAGAGCTGTGCCTTGCTTTTTTAATACAGGATTCACCTTCGCAACTTTCCAAACATTAGGGAAAGAGGATGTCATTAAAACCATATTACAAATGTGGGTCAGAAAGGGAAGTATGTGCGGTAATATAATCTTCACAAAACATAGAGGCATTTCATCTAAGCTTCGAGATTTGGATTTAATATCGAGGATAGCCTTAACAACATCAGTTTGCTCGACTCTGGACAATTCAAATAAACTAGTGTTGATGGGTGTATCCCCGGCAACTTGTGAGATAACGTTAGATCCCGCCTGAATATTCACAAACTCTCTGTTTAATTCGTCAGGATCCACGTTTTCGAGATTATTCAGCGTTTTCTTGCCGACTCCTATTTCACGTAAGTTTTTCCATAAAATGTTGGGTGGTAAATTAGCATTAAGACGGTGAGAACAAAAATTACGTTTAGCTAGACGAACTTTGTGGTGAACTAAGTTTCTCAATAAACGAAAAGTATTGTAAGATTCAGGTAACTGGAATCGTTTCCATCTCTTAAAAGCCGAATCCCGTTTATTTTTAAGACTAAGTATCTCAGTGGTAAACCAATTGACGTAATTTGATTTAATTTTAAGAGGTACATGTTTATTAAACAGATTCCGGATGTTTTTCTGCAGTAGCTCAACTTGTTCAACAACTGAGGTAATATAACATATCTGCTGCCAATCCACCCTAAGCAGATCTCTGTTTAGTTCACTCATATTCATGTTCTTAAAGTCTCTATACATAAACGAAACATTTTGTTTGGAATACCCAATATTGAATGTAGCAAATATTGAGTCATGCTTAGAAAAGGCTAGAGCAGATAACTGTTCATAAAAAATATCATGGTGATGATGGTTACTAGTGAAAAACAGATCCAGGAGTCTGCTAGTAGTAGCAGTGAAGTGGGTTGGAGTTGTCGTATTTAATGGATACAGACTCATGGACTTCATTGTGTCTAAGAACAACTCTGATCTGTCTTTATTGAGTAGATTACAGTTGAAATCCCCACAGACAACTATATCAGAGAATGAAGTAGAGACATCTTCTAAGACAGAATAAAAAGTGGAGAGATCAACACTACTGTCAGGCCCAGTGGCGACGCGTCCTATTGTTCATTTCGTTCATGAACGCCTAACTTTCAGAGAACAATATTTTTGTTTCTATAATTTTCTTAACTGACATCAGCCACCTACAAAATGCGTTTCCACTTGTCCCCTAAGTCCTAACAATTTCAGTCGATTTCTCAGTGTATTTTCCAACTCGTGCCAGCCTGTCGTGCACTTGAGCCACATTACAATTCGTAACAAAACAAAATACATACTAACCTGCGAAAGCAATGCTTTCCATTCATTCGAATTCGACTCGTTCAGTTGAGTTAGAAACGAAATGTATCCATCAAAAATAGATGCAAAAAAAAAAGATTAACGCACATCGTATCAACCAATTTGTTCATCTTAGC
This sequence comes from Brachypalpus laphriformis, assembly GCA_945910035.1. Classification (NCBI taxonomy): domain Eukaryota; kingdom Metazoa; phylum Arthropoda; class Insecta; order Diptera; family Syrphidae; genus Brachypalpus; species Brachypalpus laphriformis. The sequence continues at coordinate 147,728,349 of OX246754.1, forward strand.
TGTGAACGAAGTCAAGCAAAAGGGGTGAGTTTTGCTCAAGTCAACGTTACATGCGGATATGGAAAATTTACAGGTATAGGGCACGTGTAGGTACTGTTGGAGGTAGGAGTAGGTATTAGTGTTCGTTGTGTGTTGGGTAGTAGTAAAATCAAAACTTTGAGTAATTATGTTGCCTTTACTTTCTATTCGTGGTGGAAGAATATGAACGAAATGGGAAATTTATATAGGATATTTGATAAATTGAGTTTACTTTGAGTTTTTTTATTTGAGTGGAGATGTGAAAACGAAAATCATCTCAAAGTTGGTTATAATTATAGTGGAAAAGCTGTTTCTTTTGTACTTTGCGACTATCTATAACTTAAAGAATGGCATCTGGTAGTGAAAAAGTTATAAATAAAGATAGTTGCGAATGCATAATTGAAAAATTAATTAGCAAACCGTTTTCGAAATGCAATTCCCCAGAAAAATCTGCAATAATAGCAATAGAAAAACCTACTCCCTTGCTGCCGATTTTGACAAACTGTGCAACGAAAATTAAGTGTTAATAAAGAAACTATTCGTAATTTGAACTGAACACCTACACTTTTCATTTACGCGTCGCCACTGGTCAGGCCTATATACTACTCCTAGCAAGCAGTTACTTCTTCTTCCCAGAATTTCAATAAAGCAGTACTCAATTTGATTTCCCGGTGGTGAAAATTCTATTGGTTTGCAATTAATACTGGACCGTACGTAAATCGCGACGCCACCGCCAATTCTATAATGCCTGTCAGAGCGAAACATTCTGTACCCATTCAAACAATATAACTCATTCGCATTATCAACACTGAACCAAGTCTCAGTTACGCAGATAATATCCACATCTGACCCAACAAACAAAGCTCTAAATTCATCTATCTTAGGAAATAAACTCTGAGCATTAATGTGACATACTCGCACCCCACTGCGTTGCTTACAAAGAATATTTACCAATACTCGTAAGTTATCATTCACATCATCCCTATGCGCCCTGTTATCATTTGTCGTAGTCATGCAAAATGAGGACGACAAACGAAAACACTTGTCTAGGTAAACGAAAACCAAACATGCAGACTTTAAGACCCTTCAGCAGCTGGCTAGCAGTAGGTGTACAGCAAATAAAACATTTTTTTTACAAATTTAACATTCATAATAATTTAAATAAAAACTAAATTTGTGATCCATAAACATAAACGCAAGTAGTGAGCTTTTAACGAATAATGAGATTATTTGCAGCTTACATTAAGGTAGACGCCGTTTTATCATTATGATTATCAATTCATTGATCACCAAATTGCCCAAAGGGGGGGATAGAACACCACATTGCGGAGTGCCTCTACTATTTTATATTAAAAAAAAAAATAAAAATTATTGTTTTATATATATTAAATACAAAAACTAAAGCTAAACAGATCACTACGACACTCGATAGCAGAATGTCTGCTATACTTACATATCTATCAGTTCAACTACATTTGGACTTTTCAGTCTTTCGACTCGGTGTGTAGAAATACTCAGATCGAAATCTCAACTCGATCCCGACTCGACTTTTCGACTCAGCATAAAAACGTTCTAAGTAGTGTCGGTTTGGGTGCGCTTCCTTGGTGTTTTTCCTGTTTTGTGATGTTTTCGGAAGTGGTGATTTATTTTCTTAGCCGGCGAATGAAAGTAAATGATTGGATGAATGTCAAAAAATACCTGCGTAAGTATTTTGTTTGTAAATATGCTCGTTGTAATACTGCATGTCTCGTCTGCACCTCCGTTTTCGACAAAAATTCTAGAAATGGAAAAGAACGATTTATATTTTCATGTCCGGGTAGCTAAATTCACGTCTCAACGCAAATTTCAAATAAAGATTTCTGTCAAAAATGAAATGGTTTGGGAACGAAAGGTTCATGCCCATACCGAGAATTATTTTTGCAAATGGATTTTCGGTAAATTTTTGATGAAAGCAATTCTTCTTTTCTACTCACTTAAGATCTACCTGTCGGGAATTTTCAAAATTTATGAAAATCAGATAACACTTATACAATTTCAACTAAACTCAATTATCATTTGACGCAAATCTAATCCTTTTTAGTATTGTTCTTACTATTAAATTAGTACATTGGCATCACTCTGTTCTTGAATGTCATATATTAAAAAATAAGACTTGGCTATTAAATCCGTTATTGGTACAAACATTTTGAAAAGTATAGATATTATACTTAAGCTGTATACTTAATTTGGTTGCTGGTAAGGCCCATGTGTTTTAAAGGAAACATAAATATATTCAAAAGGTGTTTTTTCTGAGTTGATTCACTATTACAGCTACTCCTTATGTCTTGTGTTACCTAATGTAGCAAGATATATACGATAACCTGACCAGAGAACATATCTATAAAAAAAATAAAAAATAAATCAAGTTATTAAGCCACTAATAGAAAAAGGTTTTGCATTTTATATAAATATTAGAGATGGCAGACGTTGACGTCCACTTCAGAGTCCCATTTGAGTTACACATTCTCGTACCAAGAACTTGATTTTTCTATATTCTGCTTCGACTTGTTTATTGTATCCAAATAGTGCACATCTCCTCTCTCATTGTCTGCACCCTCCTCATTTCTATCATCTCCTTGTATCGACTGAAACTCGCGCACTTCTTTTTTTTTCTGCATGCAGTTGCAAAATGATTCCCTTTATTGCAAAATGTTGCAACACCTCCGATAAGCTGGAAACTTCATCATCTCATGCCTTTGCAAACAATAAGAACAAAAAAACGACATTATTCCTGTTATTATTTTTATTATGTACGTATATACATACATACTTAAGCATATAAAATTAAAAAAAAAAAAATTGTTGGAAGTATACTTATTGTATAGTTATGGTTTTAGCCAACAACGTCTATCCAGGGATAGCTCAGTGGTAGAGCGTTGGTGGCTAAAACTATGATATAACTGTCCCAGGTTTGTCTCCTGCTTCTGGAAAAATTATTTCTCCTTTGATCAATTCTTCAAAAATAATCATTCTTTACATTTATTATTTTTCTAAATTAGAACACGAAGTTGATCTTAACTTCTTGTCTATAACTTTATTGATGATCTCATTAATATAAGCTCAAGTTTAAGTACATACTAATATGCTATAAAGTCTATACAGTTGATTCCGCTTAACTGAAACACCAATTTGTCACAATTATTTTTTCATTTAAGCGGTATTTTCTCTAAAGCGAACTCCGCTTAACTGAATAAAAAAAAAATTCATTTAACCAGAGTTCGGACAAGTGAAAAACAATTTCACTTATCCAACATAAAAATCAAAAAAATACCAACATCATTTTTAATAATGTCAATATTTTATTTAAAAAAAACATTGATCAGCAATGAGAGAAATGCAAAAGAACAGCAAAGAAAAAAGTACCAAATTCGAACAACGTTATAAATGCTTATATTTTTCGTTCTAATTGCCAACGATCAAGACAAATTTGATTTACAATATGTGGACTGTTAAAATAATGTTTTGCGGTTGGTGGTTTCTAGAAAAAAGAAGATCGATAATACAATACACCCTCGCATGAAGATAAATTCCCAAGAGTAATTCCGTTGATCAGATTATTCGGCACGTGCAAAAAAAATATTGTAAATGATATAGGAACAATACATAGGGTATTATATGACATGTTTGGCAATAGAAAAATTTAGAAATTATAAGGTTAATGTAGGTAGTTTTTAAGGTTGAATTCAAGTTAATAAATTATACAATATTAAGTTGAAATAGACAAATTAAAATGCATATAATATAGCTTATGTGTTGCATTCCCGAACAAACATTTAACATAATTTTTTTCTCCAAAGCCGACTACGAAGTGATATTGTGGTGTCAAAACTGAAAGATAGATTTGGTGGAAAATTTGGTTTTGCCGCTAAAGAAAGGAAGAACGAAACGGTTTTAGGGATGGGCGCATTTAGTTATGCGGAGTAGTTTGTGTATAAATTCATAATTGCTATTGTAAACGTTTTTTCAGTTAACCGGATTTTAGTTAAGCGGAGTAATTTGTATGAAGATTGTGAAAAAATGCTCCGTGACAAATTATGTGTTTCAGTTAACTGATTTTTTCAGTAAAGAGTAGTTCAGATAAGCGGAGTTGACTGTATTTGGTGCATCCTTTTCGCTTTTAGAAAGAGGTAACAATTTATTTGCAAAAAGTTTTAATGAGAGCATATCCAACAAATTAGAATTATTATATTTAAATAAAGAGTTTTGTAATAATAAAAAATTTTGCAATAAATATAGGTGAAATCAGAATTAGAATGCCTGGTGAAGTTGTTGGATGGAAAAATATATAAAGAAGAGGAAATTGCAATGGAAGAATTGCACCAATATTTAATTGAAGACGATGGTTGCTGGGCTTTAAGCGATAACTTTTTAACATTTGTTGGTAAGGCATTCATTGGACTATTTGGACACATTATTAACATTTTTTTTTTAGCTCGGATTTTAAGAGAACCATCATTCTCTCCAGACACTAGAATACATTTGATTAGAGTCTTAGCGTACGCAGCGCTTAAAGATGACGTCATTATTTTATTGCATCAGGACAGAAAGGATCACACATTGATGAATTTTGCACATGATTTCGAAAAGCATTCGCCAGATGAGCAACAGGCCTGGGCAATCTTCGTATGAATATATATACCAACACCTATAGCTTGTGAAAAATGCTAAACTTATAATATTTATAGATTTGCAATTTATTTGAAAACACCAGTCCATCCGAATGGCTTTTATACATATCAGAATGGGAATACAATAATCAAACTATTTCAAACATAAGAGTAACAACAAAGGTGACAGCGCATTGTGTACTTTCAAACTGCCCCACATTGAAGAATATTGGTACATGGATCTTATTTAATTTAGCCATCAAAGAAGTAAAAACTGTGGTGTGTATACATATGTATATTGTAGTTTTCAATAAGTTTATTTATATTATATAATTTATTCTGTTCCTTGAAAGTAGCTCACTTGCTACACTCATTTAAAAAAAAAAAAAATCAATGGAAAGAAACGATCAATCGCTTTTGTGATTGAGGCGCGAATAAAAACAAATAACAAAGATGTCAAACAATATGGGAAAAATGCGACAAAAACAACAACAGCACGTGTATGTTTAGAATCTGAATGGGTTCTGAAGAAGTAAAATATTAATTAGTTTTATCACTTTCGATGATGGTAGAACATTAATTTTGTTATGAAATAAAGAAGGGAACGTTGAGCACCATCCCATTATTTTAAGCGACATTTTTTTTAGTGAGACTAGTGAATCGGAATGAATTCGACACAAAACCTAAACATGAAACGATCAACTACGCTCGTCCGATCACCGAAATCATGCAGAGTCGGGCGGGAGCGGTACGATTGACCGCAAACTAAAATCTCTAATAACGAAATCTCGCATTTTTTAAATGAATCCCGAGTAACAAAATCTCCGATATTCAAAATCTCGCATAATCAAAATCTCGCATATTCAAAATCTCGCTCTGAAAGATAAAAATCTCGCAAATACGGGAGAATCTCGCATTATCAAAAGTCTATTTCATAATGAAATTTGAAATTTGTTAGGTTCTGAAAGTGAATGCATACGTGAAAATAGACTTTAGCTCCAGGCGCCTACCTGGCAGTTTTTGACATTCCCATAGCGGATCGACGGAGTCGCGTGAGCAGCTAAACCCCCCCGGAAAGCGAAGTTTATTAATTTGCTTTTAAACAAATTACAAAAAAAACATACATTTTTGAAAAAATTGTAGTGCCCAGACTACATGGACCACACAACATCACTCCCATAGCCCTATAACGATCACTTTGAACCAAATTCAATTATTTCATTTCCTCTTCCACACATTCTTCTACAAACCATTTGTAATACAACGTGTACACACTTGTCTATACGGCACTCACCTACCGATCGTACGCTCGTGTTACAGCAAAAGGTCAATGTCAGCATATGCTCGCCCAATGCACCACTTTCCGATCACTGTCGCAGGCAAATCGTAAACAATATGAGTAATGAGTATACCCGAGAACCCATATGTGACGCAGTCAAGGGAACTCCACTGCATACACCATATTGCAGACAGAACGATACATACTTCAACGGTGCGAAGCAATAAAAGAACATTGACATGAATATGAATATGCTGAAAACGCACTACGATGCACTAGGGTAGAATACCGATGACATGCTGTGACATAACAAATATTATTATATATGGGAAGATGTGTTTCAGGCCTCTTCGACGCAGCGACACACTTACCCGCTCGAAACTCTTCCCTCGACACGCTGAGGAAGCACGGTTTTGCGCGTAACATCTTGGTGGCAGCGGTGGGATAACTCAAAAGTTATCCTTACTACCACGAACCAGAGGTCGTACCTTCTTAATGCGTGCTGGGGCTATACACCAGTAATAAAAGTAAAGCAAAAGTGAAGTAAAGTGTTCAAAGTCTCAAGACTGTAAGACCCGGCGGATTCCAAAAAGGGACGCCGGAGCAAACATTGAGCAATGAATAAAGACCCGGCTGTAATTATCAGCATTTTTTTTTTTTTGCGAGAAGTTTGGCAAATTACTATTAGACAGCATCAACAAAAGCAAACAAAAAAAAAAACACATTAGCACAGCAGGCAGCATCTACAGAAGAAAGTAAATACAACATTACGGATTACTTAAATATATTATACATTATACATACATATTATAAGCCGTATAAAGAAGAGAGTTTCATACACAAACATTTTTTTTCAACCGTTAAAATTCTAACGCCAAAAAAGAAACTTACGGTAGAGCATATTGTTCTCACATATCAAGAACGATGATCCCCAGTACTCCATTTTTCTTGACGTAGTTAAAACCAAACTTCAAGGCTCCTCGTTCGAACTAATTCAATACAAGACGAAATGGGCTGATCTTGTATCCGAATTAGAAACCGAATATAAAGAGCAGATTTCACGGCCCGCCGCACACAACGAGCTTACTTCTGCCAGACAAGGCAATAGGGAAAGCGTAAAAGAGTTTGGAGACCGACCCAGTCAACTGCACCACCAACTTGATAGTGCTACGTACGACAACACCCCTGAACCAGTAATAAGGGACTACCTTATTAAAGAGAATCAAAAAAGTGTGGTACAATCTTTTGAGGATGGTTTGAGAAATCCAAACCTCAGATTATTGGTGAAATCCACCAACGGCCAAACACTGAAATCAGTGATAGCTTATGCTGTAGGACAATCTGTGCATTTGGAAGACAACAATCTTCCCTCGACTTCTCCACGAAGTCCGAAAATCGTATGCCAGACTTGTAACCGAGTAGGCCACACTTCAGCCACTTGTTACATGTCCGCAGGTCGAAATCGACCAACAATTTACCAAACATGTAACAAAACCAGGCATACTTCTGCGATATGCTATCACAATAATAATTTTCCCAGTTTCACCCCACCACCACAAATAAAGCGAGAGGTACAACGCCTTCAATGTACATACTACAATAGGTACAACCACACGTACAACGAATGTAGGACTAGATTAGCTCAGTCTAAACCCCCCTGGAATAAAAGTAGCCACAATCCTTTTAGAAATAATCCAGGGCCAAATCGTAGTCCCCCTAACTCATTTTCTTACAATGGAAATCATGACGTACGGTTTAACTTAGCACGGAATAATCCGGAAAACGACCGTACTCGGGCGGTGGACTACGGCAATTCCTCCCGGGTGCAGGCAACTGCCGTCGCACACCCTTACCCCCATATATGTAGATTTTAACATGGTAGTATCATTCTGCCCTGAGCTTCAGGAGCCGGTGATACGTATCATGTTCAAAGCATTGGGTAAAGGGTACAGAACATTCCTCATCGACACTGGCGCTGCGAGAAACTTGTCGATGGGAATAACTCAACGCGAAACGCAATGTATTATCTCCACCATCTCAGGAGACTCATTTCATACGCTTGGAGAAATCGAAGGGAGCTTGGAGTTTGAAACAGATACTCACACCATCTCCCTCGATCACTCATTCCAAGTACTAAATAATAACATAAATCTCCCATATGACGGCACTTTAGGAAACGACTTCCTAACTAAATTTCAATGCAAAATAAATAATGAAATGGGATTACTAGAACTTAATGTAATAAAGGGGAATAAAGAAGAAGATAAAAATAACAATAATAATTAACAGGAAGAAGGAACAAGGCAGGGAGAAGAAGACAATACCATATCTTGCGGGGTGTTGCTTACGGGTAATATAGTATTGGAGAAAAGCACCTTCCACTCAGGAGTCACACCATTCTGATCTTGCTATACACTGGAAAAGTAACTTCTGGCGTCCCACAAGGTAGTCTTCCGGGCAATCATATGGAAAGTGGAAGGCCAGAGTCGGCGTAAGTTTGAATGTGTGTTTGCATATGACTGAGAAAGCGATGAGTTGATGTATAAGAGAAAGATGGATGAGTGGCGTATGCAAATATATATATACATGCAGACATACTAATAACACAGACAGTAAATTATATGTAAACTAGCTGACCCACCCGGCTTCGCTCGTGGCCATAAACTATTTTCATTGCAAAGTGCAGCGGAAAAACCACCACAGGTTGACGCGAGATCGTACGCGCAAGTCGCGTCAAACGAAAACAAATTAAGATCAGCTACAACAGATCCGGTCAGCCAAATATTTACCATTATATTGGAAAAATTTGAGGAGCAAACCAAGGTTAATAAAATTATACTTGACAAATTGAGCAAGCTCGAGTTCAAACCTCGCAAGACAATCAAAAAAACATGAATATGAAACAGCTACTTAAGATACTAACGTGGAACGCAAACGACCTTCTGAAAAAAATCGACGAGTTGGAAGTGTTTCTACGGAAAAATAATAATAATATGTATTTATTTAATAATAATTACCATGCGAATCATCCTTCGGAAAATGCGAGAGGCGGGTCCTCTCTTTAAATCAAAGACTGTATTAAGCACTCCGAAAACATACAAATAGAATTTGATTCTATGCAAATAAGCTCAATCTCCGTAAAAATAAACCACTTAGACTACAACATCGGATCTAGTTACTTCCCTCCGGGATATAAGCTAGTAGAAGACGACCTCGTTCGTCTCTTTGACTCACTCGGACCTAATTTTGTCTTAGATGGTGACTTTAAAGCGAAACACACTTTCTGGGGATCAAGATGCAATTCGACAAAAGGCAGATTATTGTACAAAGCCAGCATGAAACGTGAGGTGAACTTTTTTTCGACAGGAAAGCCAAATTATTGGCCAACTGACAAAAATAAAATCCCTGAACTCTTCGACTTCTTTATCGCAAAAGGGTTAACTAAAAATTTAACGGAAGTCGAAGAATGCTATGATCTATGCTCAGATCACTCAGCAGTCACTCTGAAAATAGGTGGTCTAGTAAAAAAAGAAGGACCGCCTAGGTTAACTAGTAACAAAACTAACTGGAACGCTTTCAGAATAGACTGCAAGGAAAATGTTGCTTTAAATGGACCGCTAAAGACACCGTTCGAAATAGAAGAAGAAATCGACAAACTCGTCGAAGCCATTCAAAGCTCAGCGTGGAAAAACACGCCTTTGCGGTAGACAGAAGCACGGAACAATAAAGTCAAATACCAGCCTGAAATCGAAGACCTCATACGAGAAAAGAGGAGAGCGCGCAAGAGATGGCAACAATCCCACGCGCCACCGGATAAAACTTATCTGAACCACCTTTGTAACAAGCTAAAACATGTGCTGCAGGACCTAAAAAATCACGAGACTTCTACTTACCTCGAGGGTCTGACCGCTGATAAGCATTCAAACTACTCTCTATGGAAAGCCTTGAAGTCCATAAGGAAACCTGTAATGCACTCGCCGCCAATTAGGAAAGCTAACGGGGAATGGGCAAAAGAAAACAAAGAGAAAGCAGAATTATTTGCCGAACACTTAGAGGAAACATTCAAGCCGTTCGATGGACAACCGTTGATCGAAGATCCAAATGATAATATGGCACCCGACAACTTTAAAGTAAAAACCGTATCCCTGTCCAAACTTCGAATGACAATAAAAAAAATTTAAAAATAACAAGGCTCCGGGATATGATTTGATCACTGGCGAAATTTTGAAAGAGCTACCGAAAAAAGTGCTGGTTAAGTTGCTCTACATAATAAATGCTTCTTTAAGACTATTATATGTTCCAAGCAATGGAAAGTCGCCGAAGTTATTATGGATCCGAAACCGGGGAAATGTGCAAATGACAAGAAATCATATAGACCCATTTCACTTCTGCCAATAATATCTAAGGCCTTCGAGAAACTTCTGCTGAAACGATTGCAACCAGTAATTGAAGAAAGACACTTGATCTCGGATCATCAATTCGGCTTTCGGGTCAAACATTCGATCAGGTGTATCGAATAACGAACGAAATTGAAAAAGCTCTAGAAGGGGAAAAAATATGCGCTAGCGCTTTTCTCGACGTATCGCAAGCCTTCGACAAGGTATGGCACGAAGGCCTAAGGTAATCTTACCGGTAAAGTTGTACAGAATATTGGAATCTTATCTTGAAAACAGATTTTTCCGTGTTAGACACGGGAGTGAATATTCGGATTTCAAAGAAATCTACGCCGGTGTTCCACAAGGAAGTGTTCTCGGTCCAATCCTGTTCCTGCTCTACACAAGAGATATACCACAAGATGAAGGGACCGTTGTAGCAACGTTCGCAGACGACACGGCTATCCTCGTAACGGATGAGTCAGTCGAATCATCAACGGGAAAACTCCAACGAGCTTTGAACAAAGTATACGAATGGACAAAAACCTGGCGAATCGTCCTCAATAAGACAAATTCAACGCATGTCAATTTTACGTTAAGAAAGATAAACAACTTACATATATCCATTAACTCGGTGCAAATACCGTACGCAAACGAGGTAAAATATCTAGGAATGACCCTGGACGCAAAACTTAAGTGGAAACCACATGTTAAAAAGAAGCGCGAAGAGCTCGAAATCAGATTTAGAGAAATGTATTGCCTACTCCTTGGTATATAAGGAATAGTGATATTCACAGAGGTCTAGGAATTGCTACCGTGAGGGACGAAGTAACAAACTTTGCTTGCAAACTTCGTACCCGTCTTCATGTTCACTGCAATAATGAAATAATCCGTACTATGGACGTGACAAACCTTGAGCGCTGACTACAAAGAACATGTAATAACGGTATTAGTAGGTGCCTTCACTGGAAAGCTACCTACCTAACGCGATTAACACTACAGAAGAGTAAACTACTTGTTAAGGCAACTTAGTCGAATCTATAGATTCATTAGTGCATGTGTATTCCATGTCAAGAGCATTAAACATAAGTAAAAGGCAAGCATTGATTTCATTAGCTGCATCATTTTTTGGTGTTAATATAGCTCGCTCCTTTAGCCATGTAATTGGTTTGCTACTGATGTTTTTCAAATCGGGATGACCATTTTCAGTAAGTGCCCTTATGTCGCACTAGGTAGGATGTAGGATGATTTTAGGCAGGCCCTTATCTCGTCAGCACGAGTTCCATTTGGAATAACCGGCAGCGTTTGCCTAAAGTCACAGGCAAGAAGTACAGTGATTCCACCCATCAGCATAGTATTACTTCACAAATCCTTTAGCGTTCTATCCAATGCGTCGATGACTCACTTGTGTGACATAGTGCACTTATTCCAAAATATGAGCTTACATTCTCGAAGAACCTGAGCCATATTACTTTGCTTGGTTATATTACAAAAAGGAGTTTCTCTCTCTAAGATTAGCAAGTAACAGGTTAATGATAAAAGTTGTTCCCATCCCACCTGGAGCGTCTTAAAAGAAAATGTTACCACCTGCTGTTTTAAAGCTTTCAATGATTTCATCATAAATTTGCTTCCGATCGTAATTGAGTAGTGGCTGGTTTTCCAAAATTCTCTTGGATAGGTCGCCGATATCATATAACATTTCTCTTAAGTAATCACGGTTGCCAAAAGTCTCAGCTGATACTAAGGGCTGTGGTGAACCATAGTGCTTAAGATGTTGACCTCCCATCCCAATTACTTTGTTCTCGAGCAAAACCAAACATTTGTTATAGACCACATCCATACTATTTTGATCATCCAGGCTTACAAATTCTTTTTGCAACTGTTTTTTAAGATCTTCAGCCAAACTCTCTCTATACTTCTTCCAGAGGCGAAGTGGATCGAATAGCTGACAGAAAACCAGCATAATGGCGAACAGATCCCTTATCTTACGAGGTAAATCGGAGGCAGATGCTTCTTCTAGTGTATGGTCCCAATGTCTATCGTCTTCCAATAGTTCCAGACCACTGCAAGCTGACTGGAATGTAGGATGAATCTGACCAGCTACTGTCGTTAAGTCTGAGAAGGATGTAGGCCCTCTAACTTCGTGAAGCAGGAGACGGAGGTAATAGCACTCTGCATTATTAGGATGAACAGTATAAACCCTTCCGAGTACTTGCTCTTTTTTTTACCCCAGAGTGTCCGGGTACTTTTACTCCCTGGTTTCTTCTCCAAAATGTATTATTTCTCCAGACATAATAAAATGGTACCTCGCAATACAGAAGCTGTTTAGCGTAGTCATCATTTTTGCATAACTCGAAAAATGCCATCAAAGTTGTCTTTGGAGGATAGTTGATTCTTTCCATAACGTTGTCTGTAGAAAAGTACACTCTTTGGTAATTTTTCAAATGAACTATTAGATACACAGCATGTATGGGAAAGCAAAGGATACGCCAAACGGCTTCTAAAATGCTAATGTACCGCTCAGTCTCATATAGTGTTACTTCATCAATTTTTTTTTAAGAGCAAATGCAGCTTGGTCACTTCCTTTATTAATATAGTTGCATGTATGTATATTTAATCGATTTTACTGAATTGCAAAACTCAACATTAATATGAGCCAAAAAAGCACGAGAAAGGACGGGGTTGTAAGGAACCACCCATCGATTATCGAGATTTGTACCAATTATATGCACTGTAAACCCACCAACTTAAAAAAAGTTAAAGCGTACACAAATCAGTTTCGTTGTCGGTGTTCTCACTGGACACTGTCTTATAGGCGAACACGCCAAAAGACTTGGTCTCTTCTCCAACGACTTCTGCAGAAGCTGTAGGGACGAGGAGGAGGAGGAAACCATCCTTCACCTCCTATGCACATGTCCAGCCCTGTCGCATAAAAAAATGCTCCATCTAGGGTCCCCCTTCCTTGACGACCTCTGCGATCTGGCGTCCTTGGACGTCAGGAGCATCCATCGCTTTGTCAAAAGCTCCGGTTGGTTTTGTTAGTCCCTGAGTGGCCTAATGGTTTGATCCATGGTATCACAAAGGACCTTCACTGGTCTAAGTGTGTCTGCACTCTCGTGTGGACAGCCAACCTAACCTAACCTAACCTAAACCCACCAACTTTGGGAGACCGTCTTTTGTACTGGGGGTAGCCATCATCGCCAGTCTTTGTATTTTTAATCAATGGTCGGGAAAATCGCTTGCAACAAGGACCTTTCAACATGCAGGGCGAATTAGCATTAAAGTTCCCACAAGGACCGTGTATCATATTACTTTTGACTGTATCATAGAGCGCAGGGTCTTTATGGGGATCTGGGATTTCGGCTCTTATGATGTCATCAATTTGATTGGGTTTAAGTTCATCTTTTCACCAAAGTAAGATGTGAACATGTGGTAGACCCCGTTTCGGCCATTCAACGGAATACGTGTAACACCTCGCCGCTCCGAAAATAGCACCTTTTGTAAGAAGATGTATCATCTTTTTCACTTTGAAATGGAAAACACGCGCTATCAAGTCATGACGGTTATTAGCCTTTTGATGCTAATGTAGGTTTCCTCGTATTTCAATCCATTTGGGATTGTACGTAAATGTTATGAAAAGGTCTGGGTTTCCATAATGCCGAACGTATGTCAACGCATCCTGCGTACGTTCGTGCATATATCGTGGTCCCCCAGTAAAGCTTGATGGTAATACAACCATTTTACCAAGATTAGTCACTTGCGCATCAGTTTTCTTCATGGCATCCCGCAGAAGTATGTAGTGCTCTACTTTTAATTTTGTTTGGTTATCCCTAATGAAATTTAGTCTCTCAGTTTCTATTTTGGCATATGTACATATCAACCAAGAATTGGTTGAAAAGGTTGCAAAAATAAAGGAGATGTTTGTATTGTCCCTCTCGCTCCGTAATGCGGAACGAATAAAAATTAACAGCTGATATAATTTTCTTAAGAAGTGCTTTTGTTGTTAGGTCGCACATAGGTTTATTGATAGTGTAGCCGTCTTCACCATGGCAAAATATAAGAGGATACTGGAGGGCGTCGTAGGCACGGTGAGTCTCACAGATTCGTCATAGCTTGCTGTCTCTGCTTTGAAGAACGATGTCCCTTTTCTCGAAAGCCTGTCCAACAATAACAATGGCTACCTCATTGGTTGTAGGTGCGTTGAATTGACCTTTGTGTGCATTTGCTGGTTTCTTATCAGCATGTATCACAACCTTGAAATCGGTTCCTTCGGGAACACTATCTATTGCTGTTTTAAAGTCCTTCACGTATGTATTGTTATTGCGGAGTATTTTTTGTAGCTGGGAAACCAGACCAGGTCTAACATCTGAAAAATAGCCGCACCTAATATCCATCCTTTTGTATTTCGCCATCACTAACGAAATAAATCTGGAGATATTTAGCTTGATGTTGTGATGCAGGTAGTAAGCTCCCTATTCGATACCTGCCCCTGAACTTTAAATGTTGGCATGAAGTTACCCCCTCTAACCACCTTAGCTCCAAAAGAAGTCATTTGAAAGCAAGCATTATACTTTCTTACCATATTAAGAAAATGCTTTGACTGGGGATGATGAGCAGTGATGAGACTTTGAAGGGGTTTAGGCAGTATCTGAAATTGGGGCAGCTGTACCTTGCCGCTGTTACAGCACATTTCTAGACTTTCATCTTCCCACTTTTTGACCTTGCACCATTTACAAATGTTGGACAATTTTATCACCGAGATTGTCAACAAGAACACTATAATTAAAGGCTGAAAGTGATTTCTGTTCCCACTGCCTGATTTCAATGGTTTTAGAAACTGTTGGATTGTGAGCTTGAGGAGTGGATTTTAAGAATTCGGTCATTTTTTTGCCTTGAAAATAAAAACGAACATGCATGAAACTTTTACGCGGTTGAAGTGAAAGCTCTTATTTACTTTACTATAGCTCCTAAATTTACTTAAACGACAACACAGATTGTTTTTACCTTTCCCTTGGCCCTGATTTATAACTTAAACACTACTTTCAAATTCAGAAATAAGAAACCAGAATACCGGGTTCGTATTTTTTTTGTAACACTTGATAAAATATTACTCGTAGCTAAGAAGCTCAAACATTTCACAATATACGATAACTTATTTTAATTCACTGAATTCTTTGAATTATTGATTATGTTGAATTAATTTAAGTTTTATAAGTATTAAACGCAATATAACCGAAATTATTTCTTAATGAATAAATCGCACGCAGAAAACGTCTGAATAATATTACAAAAAACACTTGCCAAAAATGCAATCACCGACAATTTGTACCCAACTATTTCTGTTGGTACAATTTAACAGAAAGCAACAG
Source organism: Brachypalpus laphriformis (assembly GCA_945910035.1). NCBI lineage: Eukaryota > Metazoa > Arthropoda > Insecta > Diptera > Syrphidae > Brachypalpus > Brachypalpus laphriformis. The sequence goes on from OX246754.1 coordinate 147,744,034, forward strand.
TAAACAACTACATTGGTCAAATTAGCTTTGATATTTTTTACTTGCGTTTCGAATTAGTTTTCATAGGTGCACCACTTTTGCGGTTTAATACTTTTCCATATTAGTGTTCTTCTGCGTAATCTTCAACATTTTAACTTTTTCCATTTGTTGTCTAAAACATAGGAAAATAGACCCAAAGTATGAGTACAGTACACCTCCGATTATCCGTCAGTCGATTAATTGTCACTCCGGTTAACCGTCACACGTCACACACACAATTCAAAATTCTTCTTCTTTTTTTTTGTCCACAATCATATCGATTTTTTGCGCACACGAAAGACGGGAGAGAGAATGTTTATGAAAATTGATATGAATCGTCGCCGTCCGGTGTAAAACGTATAAGAAATGTTTTGACATTTGAAAAAAAATTAAAAATTATTGCTGAAATAAAAAAAGGTGCAACGGCTGTTTCATTCAGTTCGCGTTTTGGTGTGCCACGTACAACAATAAATGAATTCAGAAAAAAACTTATGCATCGCAATTCGAGTCATTGGATGGTCGTGTAAAAAAACGAAAAACAATGGAAAGAGCAGCAAACGAAGAGCTTGATACGGCTTTATACATGTGGTTTGTCCAAAAAAGAGGTGAAGGAATTCTATTGTCTGGACCGATTCTTGCCGAAAAAGCATAACAATTTAATGCACAATTAGATGGTAATGCTTCAAAGCGAGCCTTGGTTGGGTCGACAATTTTAAAAGTCGCCATGGCATACGCGAGCTAAAAATTGAAGGCGAAAAGTTGAGTGCTGCTGGTTATTAACTCTTATAAAGAGAAATTTGCAAAAATGGTTGACGAAATGGGACTAAGCCGTGATCAAGTGTACAATGCCGATGAAAGTGGCCTAAACTACAAAGCATTGCCAACCAAATCACTCGCCGCTCTTTCGGAAAAATATGCACCAGGTTACAAAATGCAGAAGCAATGGGTTACCATATTGGTATGCGCAAACGCAAGTGGTAATCACCGCCTTCCATTGACATTAATTGGCTCAGTAAATAAACCACGTTGTTTCAAAGGTTTAAATATGAATGCATTGCCCGTGCAATACTATGCACAAAAAAAATTGTGGATGGATCAAAAAATATTCACTGATTGCTTTAAAAAGGTTAGCGTTCAACATACATATGTATTCAACATAAAAAGCATTTTGTAAACCATTTTTTGTCTTTGTCCGAAAAGGCGTTCGTTCTAGCCGTTTCCGAAAATTTAAAATCAAAAAATCTACCACCAAAAGCATTGCTGCTTTTAGACAATGCACCAGCGCATCCAGAAGAAAGTTTGCTGAAAAGTGATGATGGACAAATCACATGCCAATACTTGTTACCAAATACAACGTCACTTTTGCAGCCGATGGACCTATCGGTTATTGAAACGTTGATGAGACGCTACCGAAAAAAATTCATCTCCAATCTCATCTTAGAAGAAGATCTTTCATTGCTTGACTACTGGAAGAAATACAATTTGAAAGATGTGGCGGACAATGCATCGGATGCATGGGCTGAAGTTTCTCAAGAAACATTGCAAAAAGTGTGGAATAAATTGTGGCCCCAATCGACTGCAGACGTTGTTCCTGAAACCAATGAATGTGGTGCTGTGACAAGAGAACTTTTGGCTGAATCGGTAGTTGTGTTATCACAGGTAAAACGTAAAACGGTAAAACGGTAAAACGAATTTCATATGGTAAAAATGAAAAAAATTAAATCATCATTGTTAATCAATAGGAAATCAATGAATGGTTACGTTGTGACGGTGATGCTGAATGCTATGAACTTCTCACTGACGAGGAAATCATTCACCCTGATTGTCGGGGGCGTTTGTCGCTTTTCGACGATTGTCGTTTTATTCATAGCTACGACCTGCTGACCGTTAAGCATTACTAAGCAATTTGTTTGTCGTGTAGAATACCAATTCAACTCTTTCACAGAGAAAAAGTTATGAAAATGGATTCGGGTTACATCTAAAGGATAAAACAACAATCGTCGAAAAGCGACAATCAAGGTGATTGAAGTTTCCAAAAATGTTGAAGTGACAGAATCGGAAACTGATACAGATGCCGAGTTCGATGAAAGTGATGCTGCGGAAGCAAAAGAAGCGACTGGCAATATTCAGCGTTTTATCGATTGGTATTCGAAGCAACCAGATGCCAATCACGTTGACACACTAATGTTGAGACGAATGCATAATTTCTCTGTCTCAAAATCACAGGCCACTATAAAACAAACCAAAATTACCGACTTCTTATCCCAATCATGATTTGTGATTCATTTTTTTATAAATATACATACAAATGTGTTCAATTCATTATAATATTCAATAAAACTTCAGCAAGAAATGAAATTCACATTGAGTTTTCCCCAATCTCGATTAACGGTCTTTTTGATTATTAGTCAGGGTGTTGGTCCGGTGTCTGACGGATAATCGGAGGTGTACTGTATTCAACTTTCAATATACTGCTTATGATTTATTTTAAATTTATTAAAATATTATAAAATATGGACAAATCCAACGATCAACAACATCTCGTCTAGCAAAATGGAAAAATATTGCAAAAGTTCTATGGCTACACATGCATATGTATGTACATACATATGTATGTACCTACGCATATATTCCCAATTCTCTTAATTGCACTGATAATGATTTTTTTTTTTCAATTTTAACTCTAGAAGAGATCGCACACTGAAGATCAAAACATAATCATGGGAAAGCGCGCCCATATACTCATACACACATACTATTGCAACGATAGCCACTGCTGCATGACTGCTGGCCGTGGTCTCCACTGAAGGAAAATTGTGGGCGATGATTTGATTAATTGTTTTTAGCATTGCTCTGTTTCAGGACAACGCAGAAAGATGTTTTGTACCTTAAATGAATCAGCGGCGAATTTAATAACAACGCTAATTGAAATTGAATACTGTAAGAAAATGTTTGTCAATAATGGAAATACACACGTGTCTGTTCTTTAAGAAAATGTGCTTTATTCTGGCACTAAGTGACATTAAGGTTTTGCAAGCGAAGTTGGGAACCCACACGTCTGGTTAGATCCCAATAGACTATATAAGATGTTAGGCTGAGCTTACATGAATACTACATCTTCTTTTCCTTATAAGGTTTATTGAACTTTGCTTGCGGAATTGAATGTGTAATCTAAGATCAATACGTAATTAAATATTTAGTAACTTGTTAAATATAAAAACAACAAAAATTAAAGTTTAGATAATATGTATTATGTTTATGCTTCTTTTCAAAAATACTTGAGCGTGGCCAATGGCGTCTATATACTCGTATTTTAAGGTCGATAAAAAGCAGGCTGTTTAACTTCGCGACCAGCTCGTGTTCAGTAATGGCATTGCTGGTTTGTTTGTAGTTGTGACGACTATGATGATGGCAATGCTAATGATTCTGTCTGATCTGCAGTGATTTGTGCCTCATATGTACCTTGCGAATGATTTCGTTCGAATATCACATTGTCCTTTCGTATATCTAAACTTTCTTCGCCCTGGTCGTTTCTAAAATGAGGTGCGTTTAATGATTTCCTTAAATGTTCTGAATTCCTACGAATAATATTATTTTCCTCATTAAAAACGATCTGGATGAATCTACTTTGCATACCACCACTGCCCCCCACCCCAACCCCCCACACCCACGACCACCACCACCACCACCACACACACACACCTCCACACACACCCGTTTGCGGGTGCCACCCCTCACAAGGTGGCTACGAGGGTATCCCTAAGGAAAAAAAGGAGAAAATGCCGAGATGCGGACGTACCCGCCACAACGTGAAAGGCGCAGCTTCTTACCTCGGAAAGATGGCTGCATTTATATGTAATCTACTGCATTTATAATGCACGATCTACTGTTGATGCCATAAGAGCGGTAGTTGATATCGCCAAAGGTGCCATCGAAGGCGAAAGATGGCTCTATGGCACAAAGGAGTATTGTGCAGTAGTAACGCTGGACGTTAAAAACGCATTTAACTCTGCGAACTGGTCGTTTATTAGAAGGTTACTTGCCAGGATGGATACGCCATATTACCTGCTACGGATAGTGACGAACTACTTCAACAACAGGAAGCTGAGGTACAACACCGATGAAGGAGTAAAATACTACAATGTAACTGCGGGAGTTCCACAGGGATCGGTTTTAGGGCGACTATTGTGGAACATCATGTACGACGGAGTCCTACGATTAACGCTACCCGGGGGAGTAACGATAATTGGATTCGCCGACGACATTGCAGTCGTGACAGTAGCTAAACAGATCCATGCAGTAGAATCAGCTACAAATGAAGCAATTGCCCGGATAAAAGATTGGCTAACATCCGCCGGACTAGAACTAGCTGACCATAAAACAGAAGCTGTTCTTATAACCAGCCGGAAAACCGTCGAATTTGCCAACTCTCAGGTTGGTAACCAAACCATCAGGTCGAAAGAGGCGGTTAAATACCTTGGAGTAATGCTGGACAACAAAAAAAAAAGTACAAATATTTGGCGCAACAGCTCTTTAAAGTGCCAGGGCCTAGCTTCTCGCAACCACTCATGTTGTGTGCGTTATATTTTTCACACGAATGGAAGGAGCCTACAGTTTAATGCCGAATCCGAACGGCGATTTGAGAAGCTTTTTCGTGACAACAATACTCTCGGATGTTTGTCAGACGCTCGCGAGAGGTGGGACCGTGAAAAACTTTTTTGGTATTTTCTGGGATTCGAACTTGGAACCTCATGCGTAGTGATCCGACACACTAACCGCTTACGCCACGACGCCCATCGCCCATGCTGGACAACAAGCTACGGTTTAAAACGCATGTTGATTTTGTTGCCAAAAAAGCATCGCAAATGCAGGGAGCTTTCTCGCGTATCATGCCTAACATCGGTGGACCTGGATACGCTAGAAGGATTCTATTCTCTAGAGTTATCACCTCAGTTCTGTTATATGCCGCCCCAGTCTGGGCGGAGGCACTGAGGACGAAGGAGACCAAAAGGAGACTATCGTCATCATACAGAATCTGTGCGCTACGGACAATCAGCGGCTTTCGAACCATCACTGACGAAGCTGCATTTGTCATAGCTGGAATGGTCGCCATCGATATTCTCGCAGATGAAATGCTGAGGATATATAACAGAAGAGCCTTGAGTCATCACGACGCCACTGGTATCAAGGTGATCAAAATTGAAGAAAGGGCAGCGTCAGCGGCTATGTGGCAAGCTCGTTGGGCTAATACAAAAAGGCAGATGGACATATAAACTTATACCGACAATCCAAGACTGGATAAGTCGAAAGTATGGAGACTGCAACTACCATCTAACGCAGTTCCTGTCTGGCCGCGGTGGCTACCGCAAATATCTACACCGATTTGGACATGACAACTCACCATCCTGCCCGGAATGCCCAGGTGAAGAAGAAGATACGGAGCACGCAGTGTTTTACTGCACACGTTTCACGGCATGGAGAATTACTCTGCCAAGTCCGTCACTACTCCTCGACCATATGTTACAGTCGGAAGAGAATTGGATGGCAATATGTTCCTTCGTAACAACTCTACAAAAAGAGCTGCGGAGAATAGAAAAGCTAAGAAGAGCAGCTGAAGCAGCGGAAGAAGCTGACACAAGAAGCATAGCATAAATTGCTAACCAGCCCCGCGAAGTAATACCTAACGGCAGTCCCGCGGGGAGAGTGGTTGAAGTGTGTAGGGTGTGTGTTTAGTACGCAGGCGTATTCCTGGCATCGATTACTCAGGTTTGCGAATCGTGCATGCTAGTAGCACTCGGGCTATTAGTATCTATGAAGATTACACATCCCTGGCGCAATCCAAAAAAAAAAAAACCCGTTTGCGGGAGGAGCTACTCGAAGCATGCACGAAGATAAGAAGCAACAAAGCAACTGGACCAGATGGCATCCCCAAAATGCAGAGAAAGTCGCTGTTCAAAAGAGGCCGGACATTTTTATAGCCACGATGCAAAAGTGTATGAAGAAGAAGTTTTTCCTGGGCCATTGAAGCTTCAACATTTGATACTGCTATCAAAAGAAAACAAACCACCTGGAGAACCATCGTCATATCACCCAATATGTTTACTCGACAATTTGGGAAAGATTACTTACTTACTTAGGTGGCGCTACAGTTCGGGATGAACTTGGGCCTCAACCAACAAGCCTCTCCATTTAGCTCGGTCTTTAGCTAATTGCCTCCAGTTGCGCACTCCAAGTTGGTCGAGGTCCCCTTGAACTTGTGCGCGCCACCTACGGCGATAATTCCCTCTACTGCGTCGTCTCTCGGGGTTAGATTCGAAGACTCTGCGGGCCGGAGCGTTGGTGTCCATTCGCTCTACATGTCCTAGCCATCTCAGACGTCCAATACGCAGTTTTTTGACTAGGTCGATGTCGCTGTACAGCTCGTATAGTTCGTGATTGAATCTTCTCCTCCAAAACCCGTCAACGCAAACGGGACCGAAAATCTTACGAAGAATTTTTCTCTCGAAGCGACCAAGGATATCTTCATCCTCTTATAATAAAGTCCATGTTTCAGCGCCGTAAAGCAGGACTGGGATGATCAAGGTCTTATATAGAGTCTTCTTAGTTGTTCGAGAAAGGGCTTTACTGTTGAATTGCCTTATAAGCCCAAAAAAACAGCGATTGGCAAGAGTTATTCTTCGATTGATTTCTGCACTGATTTTGTTTGCTGAATTTATAGCAGAGCCAAGGTAAACAAAGTCCCTTACTACCTCGAAGGTATAGCTGCCCACTGTGACGTTTTGTCCAATTCGTCGATGTTGGTTTTCCCTTCTAGTTGACAGCATATACTTGGTTTTGCCCTCGTTTATCGCCAAACCCATTTTGGCCGCTTCCGCCTCAATGCTTGCAAAAGCACCGGCGACAGCCCGCTGAGATCTTCCGATAATGTCTATATCGTCGGCGTATGCAAGCAGTTGTACAGACTTGTAATAGATTGTGCCTCCGGTGTTGGCTTGTGAGTTCCGCACAATCGATCGATGGTGGACTTTCCTGGCCTGAAACCGCACTGATAGGGTTCAATCAGGCTGTTGATAAAAGGTTTCAGGCGTTCACACAATATCGCAGAAAAGATCTTGTACGCGATGTTGAGGAGACTGATGCCTCTATAATTGGCGCAGTTGAGGGGGTCTCCTTTCTTGTGGATCGGGCAGACGATGCTGAGATTCCATTCATCAGGCATACACTCGTCTGACCAAATATTAGAAATGAGTTGGTGTATGCACTCTACCAATTCATCCCCAGCTGCCTTGAAAAGTTCGGCCGGTAAGCCGTCAGGTCCAGCAGCCTTGTTGGATTTTAGCTTGGATATTGCTATCCTCACTTCGTTTTGGTCAGGTGGACGGAAATTTTGACTATCATCGTCCATGTTGAATGGTTCATTCTGCCTGACAGCGGGATGTTAATCTTCGTCGCCGTTATACAGTCTGCAGAAGTAGTTTTTCCATATTCTCAGCACCGACTGTGATTCTACTACGAGGTTTCCATTCTCATCTCTACAGGTTTCTGTACGGGCATTACTTCTCTGACACGTTCTTTTTACCTTTTGGTAAAACTTCCGTACATTGTTCCTGGAGTATAGACTCTCGATATTCTCAAACGCGCGCTTCTCATGCTCTTTCTTCTTCTTTTGGAGAAGCCGATGTTCTTCCCGTCTCTTTTGCTCGTTGAGCTCACGAGCAGCTCTCGTCTTCCTTTGCAGCGCCGCTTTGTGTGCCTCTTGTTTTGCTGCATGCACTCGCCGGCATTCTTCGTCAAACCAGGGGTTTCGCGGTGGTGGGCGAGCGAGACCCAACACATCAGTCGCGGCGTTTCTGATGGCATGTTGGCAGCGTTGCCACTGGTCTTCGGTACTTGATGCTGGCGGCAAAGGGGTGATTGAGAAATTTCGGGATACGCGTTCAGCGAAGAGTCTGGCGGTCTCTTGCGATTGTATCTTTTCGACGTTAAATTTTCTCACAGTAATTCTTCTTTGTTGCTCAGATTGGGATATCCGCATTCGTACCTTGGCTACAACAAGGTAATGATCCGAGTCTATGTTGGCCGCTCGGAAGGTCCGGACATCCAGAATACTGGAGGCATGCCTTGCGTCGATCGCAATATGATCAATTTGGTTGATCGTGACATGATCATTGGGCCGCCATGTCTGCTTATGAATATCGAGATGAGGAAACCATGTGCTTGCTATGGTGACATTTCGCTCCACAGCGAAATCAATTAGCCTTAGTCCGTTATCAGACGTGGTGTCGTGTAGGCTATGCTTACCGACTGCCCTACCGAAGACGTCCTCCTTTCCTATTTTGGCGTTAAAATCGCCCAATACGATCCTAATGTCGTATTTAGGACATTGTTCGTATGTTTTGTCGAGGAGCTCGTAGAAACACTCTTTGGAGGCAGGGTCCTTTTCTTCTGTGGGGGCATGAACACATATTAGGCTTATGTTAGCGAATTTAGCCTTGATCCGGATAGTCATAATACGCTCGCTCACGTGTCGGAAGCTTAAGACTTCTTGCCTAAGTCTGCCGCGTATGACAAATCCGCACCCGAATAAGCGTTGCCTGTTGCCTCTGTAGCAATCACCGTAGTAGATGTCACAGTTTTTCATCCTCTTTTTGCCCGGCCCATCTCATCGCACTTCCTGGATGGCGGTAATATCTGCTTTATAGCAGTCTAGGGCCTCTGCTAGTTGTTCGGCTGCACGTGGTCTGTAAAGGGACAGAACATTCCACGTACAGATCCGAAGGTCGTTGTCCTTATTTCGTTTGCTGGGGTCGTCATTAGTTGGGTCATCCTTATCCGAGGCTTTTTGTTGTTTCGGAACCATGCGTTTTTTACGTGGTAGGGAAGTTACCCCGACGGCACAACCCCCAATCCTGGAGGGCCAGTTCCTTAATTATTCCCCTAGGACGAGGGGCCGGGTACACCGGTGCCAGTAGTCCACTACGGGAGTATGAGCGCTGCCGTTGGCCCATTAAGGGCTCCTCCGCCACCATCTCTAATCCAATGTCCTGACCAACATTGGAAATTCCTTACCGACCTGTGATCCGAATACGTCGAAGCAGCTCGCGCAAGGTATTCACTAAGTTCAACCTAACTGGAACTATAGACGCCACCGTTGACTCCGTCTAGGGAATTCGTCCGCTGCCGCCTGGAACAGGAAGAAGTGCTCTAGTGAGAAAAGCACTCTTCCCCCCCTCTCTCATCTGCTGCCACCAAGAATCCGCCAAACGGGGTTGGTTACCCATTTCTTGGATTAAGGTACTAGGCACCCGGCTGTCACCGCGTGGAGGTTGAGAGTAGGAGTTGGTAGGCCTCAGCTGAGTGAAAACGCTTGTGTTTTCATATGATCGCATGCACTACCGTTTGACTAGCCATTTGGGAAAGATACTTGAACGAATAATATACAATAGACTGCGCGTGGTAACAGAAGAGAAAGGAGCACTGTCAGGTCATCATTTCGTATTTAGAAAATCGCGTTCTACCGTTGACGCCATAAAACCGGTAGTTGACACAGCAACTGGAGCGATCCAAGGAGAAAGATGGCGAGGGGGGACAAAGAAATACTGTGCACGTGTGGAGAATAGATACTCCATAGTACCTATTGAGGATAGTTACCAACTACTTCACCAACAGGAAGTTTTACGGAATGGAGAAATAACCTGCTAAGTCCACCGTTCCTTATAGATCAAATGCTGCGGTCAAAGGAGAATTGGGTGGAAATTTGTACACTTATAATGAATGTGCAAAAAGAGCTCCGAATAATTGAGAGAGCAAGTAGAGCTGAAGCAGCAATACAAGAAGCATAGCATTAATTGCTAACCAGCCCCGCGAAGTAATACCTTACGGCCGTTCCACGGGGAGAGTAGTAGAAGTGTGCAAGGTGTGGATTAGTACGTAGGTGCATTCTGGCATCAATTATTTGGGCCTGCGAATCGTGCATGCTAGCACGGGCTACTAGTATCTTTCGAAGATTACCACATCCCTTGGCGCAACAAAAAAAAAAAAAAAGAACTCGTTTGCGAAAACTATTTATTCATAACAAGGAAAATCGTCCCCCTTATGCCAGAAGCATGAATGTGCAAATTTTAATCTTTTGAGGAATGACCACAATTGTGCTTCTGGCTCTACTAAATAAGGATGAATTCAACATTCACCCAATTGACATAGTAAGAAATTGTTGTTTCCCCGCTTTTTGTACATTTACAGTTCTAAAACAACATAGAATACAGAAAGACTTATAAAAAAAAAAAAAACAAAGAAAGTCGAAAGAATAAAATTTGCACATTCATATTTCTGGCATCTTCTTCTTCCCTTTATCAGAGAGGCTACGATCCGAAAACAAGGGACCATAACCCTCCCACTTCACCGCACCTCTACTGATCCGCCTGTGGGGTTCGCCTATTTGACCTCAGAAAATATCGGCAGGCCTGCCGATTTTGGTTCACTCGGTTACTGAGGCCAATGAAATGCCGATGTCGTCGCATTTGTCTGATCCAGGCGTTTATAGGCCTGCCTTTCCTACATCGCGATGTCTTTGGAACGTGCATTGATATTGCCTTTTTAACAGGGTTCAAATGATCTCTTCTTTGAACGTGGCAATACCAACTGAGCCGGTTGCGCTCTTTTTTTTGTACGATAGTTTCCTTGATGTGAAAGCTTCCACGGATCTTCGAACTTCTTATTCGATCAAGCTTTGTCACTCCTGCTGTCATGCGAAGCATCTTCATCTCAGTTGCCGTTAATTTACTCTCATACTTTTTGTACATCGTCCAACATTGTGAACCGTATGTGAGTGCTGGACGCACAACTGCGGTGTAGAGCCTTCCTTTTAGCATAGTTGGCATTTTTCTGTCACAGAAGATAGCGGAATTTTCTCGCCACTTCATCCACCCTACGCTTACACGATGATTGATGTTGTCATCACAAGTTGCTTTGCTATTGATCATAGATCCCAGATATTTGAACTTTTCGCACTTCATATTTCTGGCATATGGGGGACGATATGTTCTAACGATGTTTGCATATTCACTCATGGGACATGTCAACAATAGTCGTACAGTCCTACAAATTTTTGATAAGAGCAATTTATTGCGCCGACTACAAAAGGCGAAACCTTTCGACTTGGCGAGATAAGGATTAACAGCGTCTAGATTGCAGAACATGTAGGATCTTTCAGTGGAAAGTAACCTGCCAAACGTTTTTATTACGTGATAGAAAAATTGCTTGATAAGTACATAATTACTTAGTTGCAATATCTAATAAATTTATATCGAAGAGTGGTGTTTTTGGGTCAATAAGAATCTGACACTACTATGATCACGTGCTTGCTATTCTCATAGTGTCTATGGAATATTTTCACCTGCCCTCGGAAAAAAAATAGATATATGATACATACAAGAACGAATACATTGTATCAAATGATGTGTGGATGAGGATGACGAGAAATGGTTTCCATATGGTATATATACATGTATGAATGAAAAATTAATTTAAAGTGGGTATGTGTTGCATTTTCGTAACGAATTGGAAAAATATAAATGTACGTACATACATATTTTCCAAGAGAACCGAGTTGAATTAGTTGATTCAATATGGGGAGGACAGAATTAAAAAACGCGGTAGAATTTTTGCATTCCGTTGTAGATGTGGTAGATTTGAAAAACGTGCAGAATTGTGGTAAATGTACCACAATTGTGGTAAAGTGACAACACTGGTTCTAGCACAAGTTTCGGTCTACGCACTGTTTTGTTGTAGGAATTTTGTTGCTGTTGTTTCGGCTTATTCATTTCATCCCGTACAGTGTTACTTACTAGATTCGACTGTAAAATCTTTCCCTGAATAGGATGCTTTGTTCTTACTAAAGTGGAAATAATCGAACTACGATATTCAAGCAGAGAAAGGCCGAAGTCTTGAGAGCCTGCAGTTTCTTAAGCGTGTTCTTTAAAATTTGTACAGCTTTTTGGGCTAACCCATTGGACTTTGGGTAAAATGGGCTTCAGTATGTAAATTTAAACTCCCCTTCCCCAGCGAATTCCCGACATTTGAATGAATTAGACGACCGGTTGTCACACACTACTTCCTCAGGTATTCCATTGGGTGTAAAAATTGTTTTGAGAAATCTATAAAGCTATTTGCACTTTTATCTAAGATTTCACCCACATCAATCCATCTAGAAAACTAATCAACAACAACCAAGTATTGTCTTCCCTTCCAATCAAAAATATCGCAAGGTACTCTTTGATAAGGGTAGTCGGGAGTTTGGCGAAGTACCATTTCATTGCAGCCCTATGCTTTCACATATTCGACATCGACCTATTTTATTCTGTATATCTCTAGCCATATTTGGCCAATAAAAAAAGGTTTTAGCTCTTAAAAGTGTTTTTGTCACGCCAAAGTTTATAGTCGTGGAGCTTTTGTAATACATCGGATCTTAGACCACAGGTCACAAACCCTCTGTTGTTAAAGAAAACTAGACCATCCTCTTCATATAAACAATATCGGATGTTCCAGAACAACTTGAGTTCTTCCCTATGCTTGTTTTTCTCATGGGGCCAGCCGTCCTTATATTGCTAAAACTACTTCTTGTAAAAAACTTTTCAACTCTACTTTCTTATCATTTGACGGATGCCGTGAAAGCAGATCTGCAATGAGTGTGTCTTTTCCTGTGATATACCTACTTTAGATACAGCTCACATTTCAACAATTTAATTTTCATTCTTTGTATTCGAACTGAATAATTCGAGCTTTATGGCCTTCCCAAAATTGAAATAAGAGGCTTATGCTCAGTATGGACTACAACTTTTTTCCCATAAATAAAGTTGTGAAACTTTATGCATGCATACACGACCGCCAAGGGGTCCTTTTCAATTTGGGCATAATTTATCTCTGTTTCTGTTAAACTTTTCGATGCGTAGCTCACCGGCTTTCCTTCTTGCATAAGACAACATCCTAAACCGGACTTTGAGGCATCTGCTTGTATGACAATTGACTTGTCTGAATCAAATGTGTGCAACATTGAAGGTGTTGAAATCGCATTTTTCATGCCGTTTAAACATTCGGTATGCCTAGATGTCCAAGCAAAGGATACATTTTTTCTTAACAACTCCCTTAGAGATTTTGTGAGCTCTAGGAAATTTGGTATAAAATCTCTTAAATAGTTTATCGTGCCCAAAATACCCTGCAATTCTTTAGGATTATTAGGTTGTGAAATGTCCTGAATTGACCGTACTTTCTGAAGATCTGACTTAACGCCTTCAGCCGAAAAGATATGTCCTAGGTACTTTACTACCTGTGTTCTATATTGCAATTTATTTGGAATGAATTTGATGTTAAACTGCAAAGCCCTTTCGATAAGCAGTTCTAAATTTTTGTCATGCTCCCACGATAATATCGTCGATGTATATAAAAACACCTGTCAGATTTCCAAAGTATTTCATATTTAACTTATGAAATTTTTAAGGGCGATTTTCACACGAAACGGAAGGACAATTAACTGATAGCAACCAAACGGATTGCTGAACGCTGTTAGCTTTTTAGACTCATCAGCTAGGCCAACCTGCCAGAAGCCTTCGATAGGGTCAGGAACTGTGAAATATTTCATTCCAGCCATTGCCGATCTTAAATCTTCAAATTTAGGAATAATACAGTGCTCGTCTAGAAAACTTTCGTTTAGCTCCTCACGGTCAAGGCATAAACGTAAGGATTTGTCCTTCTTTTCGACCACTACCATATTATGTGCCCAATCTGAAGGCCCATCAACCTTGGAAATAATATTTCTTTTTTCCATCTGCAACAACGTGTTCTTTACTTTGTCCATGATGCTATGAGGTTATCTCATTGGGGGTTTGCTTACTAGTTCCACACCTTTCTTTACCCTTATGGTATACTTGTCTGGAAACCGTCTCATGCCCGAAAAAACTAACTTATTTGGAGAAATAATATTAGACGCCTCAATACAACTAACGCGCTCTATTAGATTCAATTCTAGACAAACCCGAAATCCAAGTGGTGGTTGTGACGACGCATTCACAACTAGAATTCAACTCTATAAGCTTTGCCCTTATATCTCACGCCTAATGTTACTTGTCCTAGAACTTTCAAGTTGAATTCCACATAAGCCTCCAACAAAACCGAGCAAGGATTTAGTTTTGGTACAGGGCGAAGTATGGAAAACATTTTCTTGGGTAAAATATTCACTTGAGCTCCTGTGTCTAGCTTAAACGCTATTTGCACATTCTGCACATCTAAATTTTCTTGCCAGTATGAAACTTTACTATCACCATCATATCTACATACTGCGTCAATGATTAACACATCATTGTCACCATCATCATCCTCACCAAAACCACATGCAACAATACCACTCACCTGATTAGCTGTCGGACACATAGCTACGAAATGAAAACTTCGACCGCAAGAAAGACATTTCCGTAAGCCGGGCACCGACCTTTCGCATGTGTATAACTGCAAAATGTACGTTGCTGTTATCAAATTGCCATGGGGTTTCCCTTACAGATCTAGAATTATAAATTTGATTTTGTCTTTCATCCTTTAGTTTCTCCGCAAGGCTACTTTCCCTTTTCCGTCCTACAGCGCCCACCATTCCCTTGTGTTGTACTGACCTATCACTTTGCATGACCCTGATTTGTACTCCTGTTACTTCTGCTACGCGACAAATCTCAACCGCCTTCAGCATTTGAGTCCGCACCGAACCATCTGCTATACCGATTATGATGCGATCTTGTAACATCCTTTCCCGTACCAAAACTGCAATTTTCAACCAGCGCCGATATGTCTTTTAAGAAGTGGTCAAAAGGCTCTTCGCCTTTTTGGTTTCTTGAGTAAAACAGGTACCGTTCGTACACAATATTTGTACGTGGATTGCAATACTCATCGAATTTCTCCACAACCTTAACGAATTTTTTTCTCTCGGCATCCGTTAAAGTGAATGTGTGAAAAAGCTCAATCGCCTCACTTCCCGCACAGCTCAGCAGTCTTGCAATTTGGATTGGGTCACCTTCTTTGTCCGTCTTGGTCGCCGTTGCATACACGGTAAAATGCATCTTGAATTTTTTCCAATTTTCACGCAAATTTCCGTCCAAATTCAATTGTTGCGGTTTTGGAAAGTGCATTTTTTAATTTTTCGTTTTTACTGCGGCATGTAATATACACTCCGTCTCACTTGATTACGAACAGGCATTTTTTTGTTTTCATTTTATGATATTTTTCAAACCCTTCGCTAATCTGGGAAAAACCAATTGCACAAGGAATAAAGGACATATTATTTTTATTTGAAAAAAAAAATGGGATTAAGTTAATAAATGCAACTTTTATGGCGCTTTTCCTAAAAAGGTCATCAAATTTTCCTGTTTTTTTTTTGTCTCACTCCATTACGAACAGTGGCTAAATCTACCTGTTAGAAGCTTAAAAGGTAAAAAAACAACACAAAATTTGTTTGTATAAATAAATGTTGGTTTTATTCAAAGAGAAGCAATAGGTTTTAGTAATGGGTACTACCTTCTGATCGCTGAATCGCTTCAAGTAACCTGCTGTGTAGAGATTCATAGAATGCTGTCAAATAATCTAGCGGCATTTCGGACCAGGCTCGTTTTATGGCTTCAATAATCTCTTCCGTTTCATTATATTGCCTTCCTCCTTCGTAGACTTTTCTTGAAAGCCAACCCCACACGTTTTTCATAATGCTGAGGTCGGGTGAATATGGCGGCCATGCAAGTAGGTTTGCATTTTGGTCCTGAATCCAGGCTTTTGTTGCCCGTGCGGTATTTATCGGTGCATTGGCTTATTGGAAAGTCCATCGCTGTCCACCAAACATCTCCGAAAACTGCGGAAAAGCTCTTTCCAGTATCGATTTGTAAGTGATTGCCATCATTAGCCAATAGACTATATAAGATGTTAGGCTGAGCTTACATGAATACTACATCTTCTTTTCCTTATAAGGTATATTGAACTTTGCTTGCGGAATTGAATGTGTAATCTAAGATCAATACGTAATTAAATATTTAGTAACTTGTTAAATATAAAAACAACAAAAATTAAAGTTTAGATAATATGTATTATGTTTATGCTTCTTTTCAAAAATACTTGAGCGTGGCCAATGGCGTCTATATACTCGTATTTTAAGGTCGATAAAAATCAGGCTGTTTAACTTCGCGACCAGCTCGTGTTCAGTAATGGCATTGCTGGTTTGTTTGTAGTTGTGACGACTATGATGATGGCAATGCTAATGATTCTGTCTGATCTGCAGTGATTTGTGCCTCATATGTACCTTGCGAATGATTTCGTTCGAATATCACATTGTCCTTTCGTATATCTAAACTTTCTTCGCCCTGGTCGTTTCTAAAATGAGGTGCGTTTAATGATTTCCTTAAATGTTCTGAATTCCTACGAATAATATTATTTTCCTCATTAAAAACGATCTGGATGAATCTACTTTGCATACCACCACTGCCCCCCACCCCAACCCCCCACACCCACGACCACCACCACCACCACCACACACACACACCTCCACACACACCCGTTTGCGCGTGCCACCCCTCACAAGGTGGCTACGAGGGTATCCCTAAGGAAAAAAAGGAGAAAATGCCGAGATGCGGACGTACCCGCCACAACGTGAAAGGCGCAGCTTCTTACCTCGGAAAGATGGCTGCATTTATATGTAATCTACTGCATTTATAATGCACGATCTACTGTTGATGCCATAAGAGCGGTAGTTGATATCGCCAAAGGTGCCATCGAAGGCGAAAGATGGCTCTATGGCACAAAGGAGTATTGTGCAGTAGTAGCGCTGGACGTTAAAAACGCATTTAACTCTGCGAACTGGTCGTTTATTAGAAGGTTACTTGCCAGGATGGATACGCCATATTACCTGCTACGGATAGTGACGAACTACTTCAACAACAGGAAGCTGAGATACAACACCGATGAAGGAGTAAAATACTACAATGTAACTGCGGGAGTTCCACAGGGATCGGTTTTAGGGCGACTATTGTGGAACATCATGTACGACGGAGTCCTACGATTAACGCTACCCGGGGGAGTAACGATAATTGGATTCGCCGACGACATTGCAGTCGTGACAGTAGCTAAACAGATCCATGCAGTAGAATCAGCTACAAATGAAGCAATTGCCCGGATAAAAGATTGGCTAATATCCGCCGGACTAGAACTAGCTGACCATAAAACAGAAGCTGTTCTTATAACCAGCCGGAAAACCGTCGAATTTGCCAACTCTCAGGTTGGTAACCAAACCATCAGGTCGAAAGAGGCGGTTAAATACCTTGGAGTAATGCTGGACAACAAAAAAAAAAGGACAAATATTTGGCGCAACAGCTCTTTAAAGTGCCAGGGCCTAGCTTCTCGCAACCACTCATGTTGTGTGCGTTATATTTTTCACACGAATGGAAGGAGCCTACAGTTTAATGCCGAATCCGAACGGCGATTTGAGAAGCTTTTTCGTGACAACAATACTCTCGGATGTTTGTCAGACGCTCGCGAGAGGTGGGACCGTGAAAAACTTTTTTGGTATTTTCTGGGATTCGAACTTGGAACCTCATGCGTAGTGATCCGACACACTAACCACTTACGCCACGACGCCCATCGCCCATGCTGGACAACAAGCTACGGTTTAAAACGCATGTTGATTTTGTTGCCAAAAAAGCATCGCAAATGCAGGGAGCTTTCTCGCGTATCATGCCTAACATCGGTGGACCTGGATACGCTAGAAGGATTCTATTCTCTAGAGTTATCACCTCAGTTCTGTTATATGCCGCCCCAGTCTGGGCGGAGGCACTGAGGACGAAGGAGACCAAAAGGAGACTATCGTCATCATACAGAATCTGTGCGCTAAGGACAATCAGCGGCTTTCGAACCATCACTGACGAAGCTGCATTTGTCATAGCTGGAATGGTCGCCATCGATATTCTCGCAGATGAAATGCTGAGGATATATAACAGAAGAGCCTTGAGTCATCACGACGCCACTGGTATCAAGGTGATAAAAATTGAAGAAAGGGCAGCGTCAGCGGCTATGTGGCAAGCTCGTTGGGCTAATACAAAAAGGCAGATGGACATATAAACTTATACCGACAATCCAAGACTGGATAAGTCGAAAGTATGGAGACTGCAACTACCATCTAACGCAGTTCCTGTCTGGCCGCGGTGGCAACCACAAATATCTACACCGATTTGGACATGACAACTCACCATCCTGCCCGGAATGCCCAGGTGAAGAAGAAGATACGGAGCACGCAGTGTTTTACTGCACACGTTTCACGGCATGGAGAATTACTCTGCCAAGTCCGTCACTACTCCTCGACCATATGTTACAGTCGGAAGAGAATTGGATGGCAATATGTTCCTTCGTAACAACTCTACAAAAAGAGCTGCGGAGAATAGAAAAGCTAAGAAGAGCAGCTGAAGCAGCGGAAGAAGCTGACACAAGAAGCATAGCATAAATTGCTAACCAGCCCCGCGAAGTAATACCTAACGGCAGTCCCGCGGGGAGAGTGGTTGAAGTGTGTAGGGTGTGTGTTTAGTACGCAGGCGTATTCCTGGCATCGATTACTCAGGTTTGCGAATCGTGCATGCTAGTAGCACTCGGGCTATTAGTATCTATGAAGATTACACATCCCTGGCGCAATCCAAAAAAAAAAAAACCCGTTTGCGGGAGGAGCTACTCGAAGCATGCACGAAGATAAGAAGCAACAAAGCAACTGGACCAGATGGCATCCCCAAAATGCAGAGAAAGTCCCTGTTCAAAAGAGGCCGGACATTTTTATAGCCACGATGCAAAAGTGTATGAAGAAGAAGTTTTTCCTGGGCCATTGAAGCTTCAACATTTGATACTGCTATCAAAAGAAAACAAACCACCTGGAGAACCATCGTCATATCACCCAATATGTTTACTCGACAATTTGGGAAAGATTACTTACTTACTTAGGTGGCGCTACAGTTCGGGATGAACTTGGGCCTCAACCAACAAGCCTCTCCATTTAGCTCGGTCTTTAGCTAATTGCCTCCAGTTGCGCACTCCAAGTTGGTCGAGGTCCCCTTGAACTTGTGCGCGCCACCTACGGCGATAATTCCCTCTACTGCGTCGTCTCTCGGGGTTAGATTCGAAGACTCTGCGGGCCGGAGCGTTGGTGTCCATTCGCTCTACATGTCCTAGCCATCTCAGACGTCCAATACGCAGTTTTTTGACTAGGTCGATGTCGCTGTACAGCTCGTATAGTTCGTGATTGAATCTTCTCCTCCGAAACCCGTCAACGCAAACGGGACCGAAAATCTTACAAAGAATTTTTCTCTCGAAGCGACCAAGGATATCTTCATCCTCTTATAATAAAGTCCATGTTTCAGCGCCGTAAAGCAGGACTGGGATGATGAAGGTCTTATATAGAGTCTTCTTAGTTGTTCGAGAAAGGGCTTTACTGTTGAATTGCCTTATAAGCCCAAAAAACAGCGATTGGCAAGAGTTATTCTTCGATTGATTTCTGCACTGATTTTGTTTGCTGAATTTATAGCAGAGCCAAGGTAGACAAAGTCCCTTACTACCTCGAAGTTATAGCTGCCCACGGTGACGTTTTGTCCAATTCGTCGATGTTGGTTTTCCCTTCTAGTTGACAGCATATACTTGGTTTTGCCCTCGTTTATCGCCAAACCCATTTTGGCCGCTTCCGCCTCAATGCTTGCAAAAGCACCGGCGACAGCCCGCTGAGATCTTCCGATAATGTCTATATCGTCGGCGTATGCAAGCAGTTGTACAGACTTGTAATAGATTGTGCCTCCGGTGTTGGCTTGTGAGTTCCGCACAATCGATCGATGGTGGACTTTCCTGGCCTGAAACCGCACTGATAGGGTTCAATCAGGCTGTTGATAAAAGGTTTCAGGCGTTCACACAATATCGCAGAAAAGATCTTGTACGCGATGTTGAGGAGACTGATGCCTCTATAATTGGCGCAGTTGAGGGGGTCTCCTTTCTTGTGGATCGGGCAAACGATGCTGAGATTCCATTCATCAGGCATACACTCGTCTGACCAAATATTAGAAATGAGTTGGTGTATGCACTCTACCAATTCATCCCCAGCTGCCTTGAAAAGTTCGGCCGGTAAGCCGTCAGGTCCAGCAGCCTTGTTCGATTTTAGCTTGGATGTTGCTATCCTCACTTCGTTTTGGTCAGGTGGACGGAAATTTTGACTATCATCGTCCATGTTGAATGGTTCATTCTGCCTGACAGCGGGATGTTAATCTTCGTCGCCGTTATACAGTCTGCAGAAGTAGTTTTTCCATATTCTCAGCACCGACTGTGATTCTACTACGAGGTTTCCATTCTCATCTCTACAGGTTTCTGTACGGGCATTACTTCTCTGACACGTTCTTTTTACCTTTTGGTAAAACTTCCGTACATTGTTCCTGGAGTATAGACTCTCGATATTCTCAAACGCGCGCTTCTCATGCTCTTTCTTCTTCTTTTGGAGAAGCCGATGTTCTTCCCGTCTCTTTTGCTCGTAGAGCTCACGAGCAGCTCTCGTCTTCCTTTGCAGCGCCGCTTTGTATGCCTCTTGTTTTGCTGCATGCACTCGCCGGCATTCTTCGTCAAACCAGGGGTTTCGCGGTGGTGGGCGAGCGAGACCCAACACATCAGTCGCGGCGTTTCTGATGGCATGTTGGCAGCGTTGCCACTGGTCTTCGGTACTTGATGCTGGCGGCAAAGGGGTGATTGAGAGATTTCGGGATACGCGTTCAGCGAAGAGTCTGGCGGTCTCTTGCGATTGTAGCTTTTCGACGTTAAATTTTCTCACAGTAATTCTTCTTTGTTGCTCAGATTGGGATATCCGCATTCGTACCTTGGCTACAACAAGGTAATGATCCGAGTCTATGTTGGCCGCTCGGAAGGTCCGGACATCCAGAATACTGGAGGCATGCCTTGCGTCGATCGCAATATGATCAATTTGGTTGATCGTGACATGATCATTGGACCGCCATGTCTGCTTATGAATATCGAGATGAGGAAACCATGTGCTTGCTATGGTGACATTTCGCTCCACAGCGAAATCAATTCGCCTTAGTCCGTTATCAGACGTGGTGTCGTGTAGGCTATGCTTACCGACTGCTCTACCGAAGACGTCCTCCTTTCCTATTTTGGCGTTAAAATCGCCCAATACGATCTTAATGTCGTATTTAGGACATTGTTCGTATGTTTTGTCGAGGAGCTCGTAGAAACACTCTTTGGAGGCAGGGTCCTTTTCTTCTGTGGGGGCATGAACACATATTAGGCTTATGTTAGCGAATTTAGCCTTGATCCGGATAGTCATAATACGCTCGCTCACGTGTCGGAAGCTTAAGACTTCTTGCCTAAGTCTGCCGCGTATGACAAATCCGCATCCGAATAAGCGTTGCCTGTTGCCTCTGTAGCAATCACCGTAGTAGGTGTCACAGTTTTTCATCCTCTTTTTGCCCGGCCCATCCCATCGCACTTCCTGGATGGCGGTAATATCTGCTTTATAGCAGTCTAGGGCCTCTGCTAGTTGTTCGGCTGCACGTGGTCTGTAAAGGGACAGAACATTCCACGTACAGATCCGAAGGTCGTTGTCCTTATTTCGTTTGCTGGGGTCGTCATTAGTTGGGTCATCCTTATCCGAGGCTTTTTGTTGTTTCGGAACCATGCGTTTTTTACGTGGTAGGGAAGTTACCCCGACGGCACAACCCCCAATCCTGGAGGGCCAGTTCCTTAATTATTCCCCTAGGACGAGGGGCCGGGTACACCGGTGCCAGTAGTCCACTACGGGAGTATGAGCGCTGCCGTTGGCCCATTAAGGGCTCCTCCGCCACCATCTCTAATCCAATGTCCTGACCAACATTGGAAATTCCTTACCGACCTGTGATCCGAATACGTCGAAGCAGCTCGCGCAAGGTATTCACTAAGTTCAACCTAACTGGAACTATAGACGCCACCGTTGACTCCGTCTAGGGAATTCGTCCGCTGCCGCCTGGAACAGGAAGAAGTGCTCTAGTGAGAAAAGCACTCTTCCCCCCCTCTCTCATCTGCTGCCACCAAGAATCCGCCAAACGGGGTTGGTTACCCATTTCTTGGATTAAGGTACTAGGCACCCGGCTGTCACCGCGTGGAGGTTGAGAGTAGGAGTTGGTAGGCCTCAGCTGAGTGAAAACGCTTGTGTTTTCATATGATCGCATGCACTACCGTTTGACTAGCCATTTGGGAAAGATACTTGAACGAATAATATACAATAGACTGCGCGTGGTAACAGAAGAGAAAGGAGCACTGTCAGGTCATCATTTCGTATTTAGAAAATCGCGTTCTACCGTTGATGCCATAAAACCGGTAGTTGACACAGCAACTGGAGCGATCCAAGGAGAAAGATGGCGAGGGGGGACAAAGAAATACTGTGCACGTGTGGAGAATAGATACTCCATAGTACCTATTGAGGATAGTTACCAACTACTTCACCAACAGGAAGTTTTACGGAATGGAGAAATAACCTGCTAAGTCCACCGTTCCTTATAGATCAAATGCTGCGGTCAAAGGAGAATTGGGTGGAAATTTGTACACTTATAATGAATGTGCAAAAAGAGCTCCGAATAATTGAGAGAGCAAGTAGAGCTGAAGCAGCAATACAAGAAGCATAGCATTAATTGCTAACCAGCCCCGCGAAGTAATACCTTACGGCCGTTCCACGGGGAGAGTAGTAGAAGTGTGCAAGGTGTGGATTAGTACGTAGGTGCATTCTGGCATCAATTATTTGGGCTTGCGAATCGTGCATGCTAGCACGGGCTACTAGTATCTTTCGAAGATTACCACATCCCTTGGCGCAACAAAAAAAAAAAAAAAGAACTCGTTTGCAAAAACTATTTATTCATAACAAGGAAAACTATTCAAATACTCGTAAATCGAATATCGTCCCCCTTATGCCAGAAGCATGAATGTGCAAATTTTAATCTTTTGAGGAATGACCACAATTGTGCTTCTGGCTCTACTAAATAAGGATGAATTCAACATTCACCCAATTGACATAGTAAGAAATTGTTGTTTCCCCGCTTTTTGTACATTTACAGTTCTAAAACAACATAGAATACAGAAAGACTTATAAAAAAAAAACAAAGAAAGTCGAAAGAATAAAATTTGCACATTCATATTTCTGGCATCTTCTTCTTCCCTTTATCAGAGAGGCTACGATCCGAAAACAAGGGACCATAACCCTCCCACTTCACCGCACCTCTACTGATCCGCCTGTGGGGTTCGCCTATTTGACCTCAGAAAATATCGGCAGGCCTGCCGATTTTGGTTCACTCGGTTACTGAGGCCAATGAAATGCCGATGTCGTCGCATTTGTCTGATCCAGGCGTTTATAGGCCTGCCTTTCCTACATCGCGATGTCTTTGGAACGTGCATTGATATTACCTTTTTAACAGGGTTCAAATGATCTCTTCTTTGAACGTGGCAATACCAACTGAGCCGGTTGCGCTCTTTTTTTGTACGATAGTTTCCTTGATGTGAAAGCTTCCACGGATCTTCGAACTTCTTATTCGATCAAGCTTTGTCACTCCTGCTGTGATGCGAAGCATCTTCATCTCAGTTGCCGTTAATTTACTCTCATACTTTTTGTACATCGTCCAACATTGTGAACCGTATGTGAGTGCTGGACGCACAACTGCGGTGTAGAGCCTTCCTTTTAGCATAGTTGGCATTTTTCTGTCACAGAAGATAGCGGAATTTTCTCGCCACTTCATCCACCCTACGCTTACACGATGATTGATGTTGTCATCACAAGTTGCTTTGCTATTGATCATAGATCCCAGATATTTGAACTTTTCGCACTTCATATTTCTGGCATATGGGGGACGATATGTTTTAACGATGTTTGCATATTCACTCATGGGACATGTCAACAATAGTCGTACAGTCCTACAAATTTTTGATAAGAGCAATTTATTGCGCCGACTACAAAAGGCGAAACCTTTCGACTTGGCGAGATAAGGATTAACAGCGTCTAGATTGCAGAACATGTAGGATCTTTCAGTGGAAAGTAACCTGCCAAACGTTTTTATTACGTGATAGAAAAATTGCTTGATAAGTACATAATTACTTAGTTGCAATATCTAATAAATTTATATCGAAGAGTGGTGTTTTTGGGTCAATAAGAATCTGACACTACTATGATCACGTGCTTGCTATTCTCATAGTGTCTATGGAATATTTTCACCTACCCTCGGAAAAAAAATAGATATATGATACATACAAGAACGAATACATTGTATCAAATTATGTGTGGATGAGGATGACGAGAAATGGTTTCCATATGGTATATATACATGTATGAATGAAAAATTAATTTAAAGTGGGTATGTGTTGCATTTTCGTAACGAATTGGAAAAATATAAATGTACGTACATACATATTTTCCAAGAGAACCGAGTTGAATTAGTTGATTCAATATGGGGAGGACAGAATTAAAAAACGCGGTAGAATTTTTGCATTCCGTTGTAGATGTGGTAGATTTGAAAAACGTGCAGAATTGTGGTAAATGTACCACAATTGTGGTAAAGTGACAACACTGGTTCTAGCACAAGTTTCGGTCTACGCGCTGTTTTGTTGTAGGAATTTTGTTGCTGTTGTTTCGGCTTATTCATTTCATCCCGTACAGTGTTACTTACTAGATTCGACTGTAAAATCTTTCTCTGAATAGGATGCTTTGTTCTTACTAAAGTGGAAATAATCGAACTACGATATTCAAGCAGAGAAAGGTCGAAGTCTTGAGAGCCTGCACTTTCTTAAGCGTGTTCTTTAAAATTTGTACAGCTTTTTGGGCTAACCCATTGGACTTTGGGTAAAATGGGCTTCAGTATGTAAATTTAAACTCCCCTTCCCCAGCGAATTCCCGACATTTGAATGAATTAAACGACTGGTTGTCACACACTACTTCCTCAGGTATTCCATTGGGTGTAAAAATTGTTTTGAGAAATCTATAAAGCTATTTGCACTTTTATCTAAGATTTCACCCACATCAATCCATCTAGAAAACTAATCAACAACAACCAAGTATTGTCTTCCCTTCCAATCAAAAATATCGCAAGGTACTCTTTGATAAGGGTAGTCGGGAGTTTGGCGAAGTACCATTTCATTGCAGCCCTATGCTTTCACATATTCGACATCGACCTATTTTATTCTGTATATCTCTAGCCATATTTGGCCAATAAAAAAAGGTTTTAGCTCTTAAAAGTGTTTTTGTCACGCCAAAGTTTATAGTCGTGGAGCTTTTGTAATACATCGGATCTTAGACCACAGGTCACAAACCCTCTGTTGTTAAAGAAAACTAGACCATCCTCTTCATATAAACAATATCGGATGTTCCAGAACAACTTGAGTTCTTCCCTATGCTTGTTTTTCTCATGGGGCCAGCCATCCTTATATTTCTAAAACTACTTCTTATAAAAAACTTTTCAACTCTACTTTCTTATCATTTGACGGATGCCGTGAAAGCAGATCTGCAATGAGTGTGTCTTTTCCTGTGATATACCTACTTTAGATACAGCTCACATTTCAACAATTTAATTTTCATTCTTTGTATTCGAACTGAATAATTCGAGCTTTATGGCCTTCCCAAAATTGAAATAAGAGGCTTATGCTCAGTATAGACTACAACTTTTTTCCCATAAATAAAGTTGTGAAACTTTATGCATGCATACACGACCGCCAAGGGGTCCTTTTCAATTTGGGCATAATTTATCTCTGTTTCTGTTAAACTTTTCGATGCGTAGCTCACCGGCTTTCCTTCTTGCATAAGACAACATCCTAAACCGGACTTTGAGGCATCTGCTTGTATGACAATTGACTTGTCTGAATCAAATGTGTGCAACATTGAAGGTGTTGAAATCGCATTTTTCATGCCGTTTAAACATTCGGTATGCCTAGATGTCCAAACAAAGGATACATTTTTTCTTAACAACTCCCTTAGAGATTTTGTGAGCTCTAGGAAATTTGGTATAAAATCTCTTAAATAGTTTATCGTGCCCAAAATACCCTGCAATTCTTTAGGATTATTAGGTTGTGAAATGTCCTGAATTGACCGTACTTTCTGAAGATCTGACTTAACGCCTTCAGCCGAAAAGATATGTCCTAGGTACTTTACTACCTGTGTTCTATATTGCAATTTATTTGGAATGAATTTGATGTTAAACTGCAAAGCCCTTTCGATAAGCAGTTCTAAATTTTTGTCATGCTCCCACGATAATATCGTCGATGTATATAAAAACACCTGTCAGATTTCCAAAGTATTTCATATTTAACTTATGAAATTTTTAAGGGCGATTTTCACACGAAACGGAAGGACAATTAACTGATAGCAACCAAACGGATTGCTGAACGCTGTTAGCTTTTTAGACTCATCAGCTAGGCCAACCTGCCAGAAGCCTTCGATAGGGTCAGGAACTGTGAAATATTTCATTCCAGCCATTGCCGATCTTAAATCTTCAAATTTAGGAATAATACAGTGCTCGTCTAGAAAACTTTCGTTTAGCTCCTCACGGTCAAGGCATAAACGTAAGGATTTGTCCTTCTTTTCGACCACTACCATATTATGTGCCCAATCTGAAGGCCCATCAACCTTGGAAATAATATTTCTTTTTTCCATCTGCAACAACGTGTTCTTTACTTTGTCCATGATGCTATGAGGTTATCTCATTGGGGGTTTGCTTACTAGTTCCACACCTTTCTTTACCCTTATGGTATACTTGTCTGGAAACCGTCTCATGCCCGAAAAAACTAAATTATTTGGAGAAATAATATTAGACGCCTCAATACAACTAACCCGCTCTATTAGATTCAATTCTAGACAAACCCGAAATCCAAGTGGTGGTTGTGACGACGCATTCACAACTAGAATTCAACTCTATAAGCTTTGCCCTTATATCTCACGCCTAATGTTACTTGTCCTAGAACTTTCAAGTTGAATTCCACATAAGCCTCCAACAAAACCGAGCAAGGATTTAGTTTTGGTACAGGGCGAAGTATGGAAAACATTTTCTTGGGTAAAATATTCACTTGAGCTCCTGTGTCTAGCTTAAACGCTATTTGCACATTCTGCACATCTAAATTTTCTTGCCAGTATGAAACTTTACTATCACCATCATATCTACATACTGCGTCAATGATTAACACATCATTGTCACCATCATCATCCTCACCAAAACCACATGCAACAATACCACTCACCTGATTAGCTGTCGGACACATAGCTACGAAATGAAAACTTCGACCGCAAGAAAGACATTTCCGTAAGCCGGGCACCGACCTTTCGCATGTGTATAACTGCAAAATGTACGTTGCTGTTATCAAATTGCCATGGGGTTTCCCTTACAGATCTAGAATTATAAATTTGATTTTGTCTTTCATCCTTTAGTTTCTCCGCAAGGCTACTTTCCCTTTTCCGTCCTACAGCGCCCACCATTCCCTTGTGTTGTACTGACCTATCACTTTGCATGACCCTGATTTGTACTCCTGTTACTTCTGCTACGCGACAAATCTCAACCGCCTTCAGCATTTGAGTCCGCACCGAACCATCTGCTATACCGATTATGATGCGATCTTGTAACATCCTTTCCCGTACCAAAACTGCAATTTTCAACCAGCGCCGATATGTCTTTTAAGAAGTGGTCAAAAGGCTCTTCGCCTTTTTGGTTTCTTGAGTAAAACAGGTACCGTTCGTACACAATATTTGTACGTGGATTGCAATACTCATCGAATTTCTCCACAACCTTAACGAATTTTTTTCTCTCGGCATCCGTTAAAGTGAATGTGTGAAAAAGCTCAATCGCCTCACTTCCCGCACAGCTCAGCAGTCTTGCAATTTGGATTGGGTCACCTTCTTTGTCCGTCTTGGTCGCCGTTGCATACACGGTAAAATGCATCTTGAATTTTTTCCAATTTTCACGCAAATTTCCGTCCAAATTCAATTGTTGCGGTTTTGGAAAGTGCATTTTTTAATTTTTCGTTTTTACTGCGGCATGTAATATACACTCCGTCTCACTTGATTACGAACAGGCATTTTTTTGTTTTCATTTTATGATATTTTTCAAACCCTTCGCTAATCTGGGAAAAACCAATTGCACAAGGAATAAAGGACATATTATTTTTATTTGAAAAAAAAATGGGATTAAGTTAATAAATGCAACTTTTATGGCGCTTTTCCTAAAAAGGTCATCAAATTTTCCTGTTTTTTTTTTTGTCTCACTCCATTACGAACAGTGGCTAAATCTACCTGTTAGAAGCTTAAAAGGTAAAAAAACAACACAAAATTTGTTTGTATAAATAAATGTTGGTTTTATTCAAAGAGAAGCAATAGGTTTTAGTAATGGGTACTACCTTCTGATCGCTGAATCACTTCAAGTAACCTGCTGTGTAGAGATTCATAGAATGCTGTCAAATAATCTAGCGGCATTTCGGACCAGGCTCGTTTTATGGCTTCAATAATCTCTTCCGTTTCATTATATTGCCTTCCTCCTTCGTAGACTTTTCTTGAAAGCCAACCCCACACGTTTTTCATAATGCTGAGGTCGGGTGAATATGGCGGCCATGCAAGTAGGTTTGCATTTTGGTCCTGAATCCAGGCTTTTGTTGCCCGTGCGGTATTTATCGGTGCATTGGCTTATTGGAAAGTCCATCGCTGTCCACCAAACATCTCCGAAAACTGCGGAAAAGCTCTTTCCAGTATCGATTTGTAAGTGATTGCCATCATTAGCCAATAGACTATATAAGATGTTAGGCTGAGCTTACATGAATACTACATCTTCTTTTCCTTATAAGGTATATTGAACTTTGCTTGCGGAATTGAATGTGTAATCTAAGATCAATACGTAATTAAATATTTAGTAACTTGTTAAATATAAAAACAACAAAAATTAAAGTTTAGATAATATGTATTATGTTTATGCTTCTTTTCAAAAATACTTGAGCGTGGCCAATGGCGTCTATATACTCGTATTTTAAGGTCGATAAAAATCAGGCTGTTTAACTTCGCGACCAGCTCGTGTTCAGTAATGGCATTGCTGGTTTGTTTGTAGTTGTGACGACTATGATGATGGCAATGCTAATGATTCTGTCTGATCTGCAGTGATTTGTGCCTCATATGTACCTTGCGAATGATTTCGTTCGAATATCACATTGTCCTTTCGTATATCTAAACTTTCTTCGCCCTGGTCGTTTCTAAAATGAGGTGCGTTTAATGATTTCCTTAAATGTTCTGAATTCCTACGAATAATATTATTTTCCTCATTAAAAACGATCTGGATGAATCTACTTTGCATACCACCACTGCCCCCCACCCCAACCCCCCACACCCACGACCACCACCACCACCACCACACACACACACCTCCACACACACCCGTTTGCGGGTGCCACCCCTCACAAGGTGGCTACGAGGGTTTCCCTAAGGAAAAAAAGGAGAAAATGCCGAGATGCGGACGTACCCGCCACAACGTGAAAGGCGCAGCTTCTTACCTCGGAAAGATGGCTGCATTTATATGTAATCTACTGCATTTATAATGCACGATCTACTGTTGATGCCATAAGAGCGGTAGTTGATATCGCCAAAGGTGCCATCGAAGGCGAAAGATGGCTCTATGGCACAAAGGAGTATTGTGCAGTAGTAACGCTGGACGTTAAAAACGCATTTAACTCTGCGAACTGGTCGTTTATTAGAAGGTTACTTGCCAGGATGGATACGCCATATTACCTGCTACGGATAGTGACGAACTACTTCAACAACAGGAAGCTGAGGTACAACACCGATGAAGGAGTAAAATACTACAATGTAACTGCGGGAGTTCCACAGGGATCGGTTTTAGGGCGACTATTGTGGAACATCATGTACGACGGAGTCCTACGATTAACGCTACCCGGGGGAGTAACGATAATTGGATTCGCCGACGACATTGCAGTCGTGACAGTAGCTAAACAGATCCATGCAGTAGAATCAGCTACAAATGAAGCAATTGCCCGGATAAAAGATTGGCTAATATCCGCCGGACTAGAACTAGCTGACCATAAAACAGAAGCTGTTCTTATAACCAGCCGGAAAACCGTCGAATTTGCCAACTCTCAGGTTGGTAACCAAACCATCAGGTCGAAAGAGGCGGTTAAATACCTTGGAGTAATGCTGGACAACAAAAAAAAAAGGACAAATATTTGGCGCAACAGCTCTTTAAAGTGCCAGGGCCTAGCTTCTCGCAACCACTCATGTTGTGTGCGTTATATTTTTCACACGAATGGAAGGAGCCTACAGTTTAATGCCGAATCCGAACGGCGATTTGAGAAGCTTTTTCGTGACAACAATACTCTCGGATGTTTGTCAGACGCTCGCGAGAGGTGGGACCGTGAAAAACTTTTTTGATATTTTCTGGGATTCGAACTTGGAACCTCATGCGTAGTGATCCGACACACTAACCACTTACGCCACGACGCCCATCGCCCATGCTGGACAACAAGCTACGGTTTAAAACGCATGTTGATTTTGTTGCCAAAAAAGCATCGCAAATGCAGGGAGCTTTCTCGCGTATCATGCCTAACATCGGTGGACCTGGATACGCTAGAAGGATTCTATTCTCTAGAGTTATCACCTCAGTTCTGTTATATGCCGCCCCAGTCTGGGCGGAGGCACTGAGGACGAAGGAGACCAAAAGGAGACTATCGTCATCATACAGAATCTGTGCGCTACGGACAATCAGCGGCTTTCGAACCATCACTGACGAAGCTGCATTTGTCATAGCTGGAATGGTCGCCATCGATATTCTCGCAGATGAAATGCTGAGGATATATAACAGAAGAGCCTTAAGTCATCACGACGCCACTGGTATCAAGGTGATAAAAATTGAAGAAAGGGCAGCGTCAGCGGCTATGTGGCAAGCTCGTTGGGCTTATACAAAAAGGCAGATGGACATATAAACTTATACCGACAATCCAAGACTGGATAAGTCGAAAGTATGGAGACTGCAACTACCATCTAACGCAGTTCCTGTCTGGCCACGGTGGCTACCGCAAATATCTACACCGATTTGGACATGACAACTCACCATCCTGCCCGGAATGCCTAGGTGAAGAAGAAGATACGGAGCACGCAGTGTTTTACTGCACACGTTTCACGGCATGGAGAATTACTCTGCCAAGTCCGTCACTACTCCTCGACCATATGTTACAGTCGGAAGAGAATTGGATGGCAATATGTTCCTTCGTAACAACTCTACAAAAAGAGCTGCGGAGAATAGAAAAGCTAAGAAGAGCAGCTGAAGCAGCGGAAGAAGCTGACACAATAAGCATAGCATAAATTGCTAACCAGCCCCGCGAAGTAATACCTAACGGCAGTCCCGCGGGGAGAGTGGTTGAAGTGTGTAGGGTGTGTGTTTAGTACGCAGGCGTATTCCTGGCATCGATTACTCAGGTTTGCGAATCGTGCATGCTAGTAGCACTCGGGCTATTAGTATCTATGAAGATTACACATCCCTGGCGCAATCCAAAAAAAAAACCCGTTTGCGGGAGGAGCTACTCGAAGCATGCACGAAGATAAGAAGCAACAAAGCAACTGGACCAGATGGCATCCCCAAAATGCAGAGAAAGTCCCTGTTCAAAAGAGGCCGGACATTTTTATAGCCACGATGCAAAAGTGTATGAAGAAGAAGTTTTTCCTGGGCCATTGAAGCTTCAACATTTGATACTGCTATCAAAAGAAAACAAACCACCTGGAGAACCATCGTCATATCACCCAATATGTTTACTCGACAATTTGGGAAAGATTACTTACTTACTTAGGTGGCGCTACAGTTCGGGGTGAACCTGGGCCTCAACCAACAAGCCTGTCCATTTAGCTCGGTCTTTAGATAATTGCCTCCAGTTGCGCACTCCAAGTTGGTCGAGGTCCCCTTGAACTTGTGCGCGCCACCTACGGCGATAATTCCCTCTACTGCGTCGTCTCTCGGGGTTAGATTCGAAGACTCTGCGGGCCGGAGCATTGGTGTCCATTCGCTCTACATGTCCTAGCCATCTCAGACGTCCAATACGCAGTTTTTTGACTAGGTCGATGTCGCTGTACAGCTCGTATAGTTCGTGATTGAATCTTCTCCTCCAAAACCCGTCAACGCAAACGGGACCGAAAATCTTACGAAGAATTTTTCTCTCGAAGCGACCAAGGATATCTTCATCCTCTTATAATAAAGTCCATGTTTCAGCGCCGTAAAGCAGGACTGGGATGATCAAGGTCTTATATAGAGTCTTCTTAGTTGTTCGAGAAAGGGCTTTACTGTTGAATTGCCTTATAAGCCCAAAAAAACAGCGATTGGCAAGAGTTATTCTTCGATTGATTTCTGCACTGATTTTGTTTGCTGAATTTATAGCAGAGCCAAGGTAGACAAAGTCCCTTACTACCTCGAAGTTATAGCTGCCCACGGTGACGTTTTGTCCAATTCGTCGATGTTGGTTTTCCCTTCTAGTTGACAGCATATACTTGGTTTTGCCCTCGTTTATCGCCAAACCCATTTTGGCCGCTTCCGCCTCAATGCTTGCAAAAGCACCGGCGACAGCCCGCTGAGATCTTCCGATAATGTCTATATCGTCGGCGTATGCAAGCAGTTGTACAGACTTGTAATAGATTGTGCCTCCGGTGTTGGCTTGTGAGTTCCGCACAATCGATCGATGGTGGACTTTCCTGGCCTGAAACCGCACTGATAGGGTCCAATCAGGCTGTTGATAAAAGGTTTCAGGCGTTCACACAATATCGCAGAAAAGATCTTGTACGCGATGTTGAGGAGACTGATGCCTCTATAATTGGCGCAGTTGAGGGGGTCTCCTTTCTTGTGGATCGGGCAAACGATGCTGAGATTCCATTCATCAGGCATACACTCGTCTGACCAAATATTAGAAATGAGTTGGTGTATGCACTCTACCAATTCATCCCCAGCTGCCTTGAAAAGTTCGGCCGGTAAGCCGTCAGGTCCAGCAGCCTTGTTCGATTTTAGCTTGGATGTTGCTATCCTCACTTCGTTTTGGTCAGGTGGACGGAAATTTTGACTATCATCGTCCATGTTGAATGGTTCATTCTGCCTGACAGCGGGATGTTAATCTTCGTCGCCGTTATACAGTCTGCAGAAGTAGTTTTTCCATATTCTCAGCACCGACTGTGATTCTACTACGAGGTTTCCATTCTCATCTCTACAGGTTTCTGTACGAGCATTACTTCTCTGACACGTTCTTTTTACCTTTTGGTAAAACTTCCGTACATTGTTCCTGGAGTATAGACTCTCGATATTCTCAAACGCGCGCTTCTCATGCTCTTTCTTCTTCTTTTGGAGAAGCCGATGTTCTTCCCGTCTCTTTTGCTCGTAGTGCTCACGAGCAGCTCTCGTCTTCCTTTGCAGCGCCGCTTTGTATGCCTCTTGTTTTGCTGCATGCACTCGCCGGCATTCTTCGTCAAACCAGGGGTTTCGCGGTGGTGGGCGAGCGAGACCCAACACATCAGTCGCGGCGTTTCTGATGGCATGTTGGCAGCGTTGCCACTGGTCTTCGGTACTTGATGCTGGCGGCAAAGGGGTGATTGAGAGATTTCGGGATACGCGTTCAGCGAAGAGTCTGGCGGTCTCTTGCGATTGTAGCTTTTCGACGTTAAATTTTCTCACAGTAATTCTTCTTTGTTGCTCAGATTGGGATATCCGCATTCGTACCTTGGCTACAACAAGGTAATGATCCGAGTCTATGTTGGCCGCTCGGAAGGTCCGGACATCCAGAATACTGGAGGCATGCCTTGCGTCGATCGCAATATGATCAATTTGGTTGATCGTGACATGATCATTGGACCGCCATGTCTGCTTATGAATATCGAGATGAGGAAACCATGTGCTTGCTATGGTGACATTTCGCTCCACAGCGAAATCAATTAGCCTTAGTCCGTTATCAGACGTGGTGTCGTGTAGGCTATGCTTACCGACTGCTCTACCGAAGACGTCCTCCTTTCCTATTTTGGCGTTAAAATCGCCCAATACGATCTTAATGTCGTATTTAGGACATTGTTCGTATGTTTTGTCGAGGAGCTCGTAGAAACACTCTTTGGAGGCAGGGTCCTTTTCTTCTGTGGGGGCATGAACACATATTAGGCTTATGTTAGCGAATTTAGCCTTGATCCGGATAGTCATAATACGCTCGCTCACGTGTCGGAAGCTTAAGACTTCTTGCCTAAGTCTGCCGCGTATGACAAATCCGCATCCGAATAAGCGTTGCCTGTTGCCTCTGTAGCAATCACCGTAGTAGGTGTCACAGTTTTTCATCCTCTTTTTGCCCGGCCCATCCCATCGCACTTCCTGGATGGCGGTAATATCTGCTTTATAGCAGTCTAGGGCCTCTGCTAGTTGTTCGGCTGCACGTGGTCTGTAAAGGGACAGAACATTCCACGTACAGATCCGAAGGTCGTTGTCCTTATTTCGTTTGCTGGGGTCGTCATTAGTTGGGTCATCCTTATCCGAGGCTTTTTGTTGTTTCGGAACCATGCGTTTTTTACGTGGTAGGGAAGTTACCCCGACGGCACAACCCCCAATCCTGGAGGGCCAGTTCCTTAATTATTCCCCTAGGACGAGGGGCCGGGTACACCGGTGCCAGTAGTCCACTACGGGAGTATGAGCGCTGCCGTTGGCCCATTAAGGGCTCCTCCGCCACCATCTCTAATCCAATGTCCTGACCAACATTGGAAATTCCTTACCGACCTGTGATCCGAATACGTCGAAGCAGCTCGCGCAAGGTATTCACTAAGTTCAACCTAACTGGAACTATAGACGCCACCGTTGACTCCGTCTAGGGAATTCGTCCGCTGCCGCCTGGAACAGGAAGAAGTGCTCTAGTGAGAAAAGCACTCTTCCCCCCTCTCTCATCTGCTGCCACCAAGAATCCGCCAAACGGGGTTGGTTACCCATTTCTTGGATTAAGGTACTAGGCACCCGGCTGTCACCGCGTGGAGGTTGAGAGTAGGAGTTGGTAGGCCTCAGCTGAGTGAAAACGCTTGTGTTTTCATATGATCGCATGCACTACCGTTTGACTAGCCATTTGGGAAAGATACTTGAACGAATAATATACAATAGACTGCGCGTGGTAACAGAAGAGAAAGGAGCACTGTCAGGTCATCATTTCGTATTTAGAAAATCGCGTTCTACCGTTGATGCCATAAAACCGGTAGTTGACACAGCAACTGGAGCGATCCAAGGAGAAAGATGGCGAGGGGGGACAAAGAAATACTGTGCACGTGTGGAGAATAGATACTCCATAGTACCTATTGAGGATAGTTACCAACTACTTCACCAACAGGAAGTTTTACGGAATGGAGAAATAACCTGCTAAGTCCACCGTTCCTTATAGATCAAATGCTGCGGTCAAAGGAGAATTGGGTGGAAATTTGTACACTTATAATGAATGTGCAAAAAGAGCTCCGAATAATTGAGAGAGCAAGTAGAGCTGAAGCAGCAATACAAGAAGCATAGCATTAATTGCTAACCAGCCCCGCGAAGTAATACCTTACGGCCGTTCCACGGGGAGAGTAGTAGAAGTGTGCAAGGTGTGGATTAGTACGTAGGTGCATTCTGGCATCAATTATTTGGGCCTGCGAATCGTGCATGCTAGCACGGGCTACTAGTATCTTTCGAAGATTACCACATCCCTTGGCGCAACAAAAAAAAAAAAAAAGAACTCGTTTGCGAAAACTATTTATTCATAACAAGGAAAACTATTCAAATACTCGTAAATCGAATATCGTCCCCCTTATGCCAGAAGCATGAATGTGCAAATTTTAATCTTTTGAGGAATGACCACAATTGTGCTTCTGGCTCTACTAAATAAGGATGAATTCAACATTCACCCAATTGACATAGTAAGAAATTGTTGTTTCCCCGCTTTTTGTACATTTACAGTTCTAAAACAACATAGAATACAGAAAGACTTATAAAAAAAAAAAACAAAGAAAGTCGAAAGAATAAAATTTGCACATTCATATTTCTGGCATCTTCTTCTTCCCTTTATCAGAGAGGCTACGATCCGAAAACAAGGGACCATAACCCTCCCACTTCACCGCACCTCTACTGATCCGCCTGTGGGGTTCGCCTATTTGACCTCAGAAAATATCGGCAGGCCTGCCGATTTTGGTTCACTCGGTTACTGAGGCCAATGAAATGCCGATGTCGTCGCATTTGTCTGATC
Organism: Brachypalpus laphriformis; assembly: GCA_945910035.1. Lineage (NCBI taxonomy): Eukaryota > Metazoa > Arthropoda > Insecta > Diptera > Syrphidae > Brachypalpus > Brachypalpus laphriformis. The sequence continues at coordinate 147,780,340 of OX246754.1, forward strand.
CAGGCGTTTATAGGCCTGCCTTTCCTACATCGCGATGTCTTTGGAACGTGCATTGATATTACCTTTTTAACAGGGTTCAAATGATCTCTTCTTTGAACGTGGCAATACCAACTGAGCCGGTTGCGCTCTTTTTTTTGTACGATAGTTTCCTTGATGTGAAAGCTTCCACGGATCTTCGAACTTCTTATTCGATCAAGCTTTGTCACTCCTGCTGTCATGCGAAGCATCTTCATCTCAGTTGCCGTTAATTTACTCTCATACTTTTTGTACATCGTCCAACATTGTGAACCGTATGTGAGTGCTGGACGCACAACTGCGGTGTAGAGCCTTCCTTTTAGCATAGTTGGCATTTTTCTGTCACAGAAGATAGCGGAATTTTCTCGCCACTTCATCCACCCTACGCTTACACGATGATTGATGTTGTCATCACAAGTTGCTTTGCTATTGATCATAGATCCCAGATATTTGAACTTTTCGCACTTCATATTTCTGGCATATGGGGGACGATATGTTCTAACGATGTTTGCATATTCACTCATGGGACATGTCAACAATAGTCGTACAGTCCTACAAATTTTTGATAAGAGCAATTTATTGCGCCGACTACAAAAGGCGAAACCTTTCGACTTGGCGAGATAAGGATTAACAGCGTCTAGATTGCAGAACATGTAGGATCTTTCAGTGGAAAGTAACCTGCCAAACGTTTTTATTACGTGATAGAAAAATTGCTTGATAAGTACATAATTACTTAGTTGCAATATCTAATAAATTTATATCGAAGAGTGGTGTTTTTGGGTCAATAAGAATCTGACACTACTATGATCACGTGCTTGCTATTCTCATAGTGTCTATGGAATATTTTCACCTACCCTCGGAAAAAAAATAGATATATGATACATACAAGAACGAATACATTGTATCAAATTATGTGTGGATGAGGATGACGAGAAATGGTTTCCATATGGTATATATACATGTATGAATGAAAAATTAATTTAAAGTGGGTATGTGTTGCATTTTCGTAACGAATTGGAAAAATATAAATGTACGTACATACATATTTTCCAAGAGAACCGAGTTGAATTAGTTGATTCAATATGGGGAGGACAGAACTAAAAAACGCGGTAGAATTTTTGCATTCCGTTGTAGATGTGGTAGATTTGAAAAACGTGCAGAATTGTGGTAAATGTACCACAATTGTGGTAAAGTCACAACACTGGTTCTAGCACAAGTTTCGGTCTACGCACTGTTTTGTTGTAGGAATTTTGTTGCTGTTGTTTCGGCTTATTCATTTCATCCCGTACAGTGTTACTTACTAGATTCGACTGTAAAATCTTTCTCTGAATAGGATGCTTTGTTCTTACTAAAGTGGAAATAATCGAACTACGATATTCAAGCAGATAAAGGCCGAAGTCTTGAGAGCCTGCAGTTTCTTAAGCGTGTTCTTTAAAATTTGTACAGCTTTTTGGGCTAACCCATTGGACTTTGGGTAAAATGGGCTTCAGTATGTAAATTTAAACTCCCCTTCCCCAGCGAATTCCCGACATTTGAATGAATTAAACGACTGGTTGTCACACACTACTTCCTCAGGTATTCCATTGGGTGTAAAAATTGTTTTGAGAAATCTATAAAGCTATTTGCACTTTTATCTAAGATTTCACCCACATCAATCCATCTAGAAAACTAATCAACAACAACCAAGTATTGTCTTCCCTTCCAATCAAAAATATCGCAAGGTACTCTTTGATAAGGGTAGTCGGGAGTTTGGCGAAGTACCATTTCATTGCAGCCCTATGCTTTCACATATTCGACATCGACCTATTTTATTCTGTATATCTCTAGCCATATTTGGCCAATAAAAAAAGGTTTTAGCTCTTAAAAGCGTTTTTGTCACGCCAAAGTTTATAGTCGTGGAGCTTTTGTAATACATCGGATCTTAGACCACAGGTCACAAACCCTCTGTTGTTAAAGAAAACTAGACCATCCTCTTCATATAAACAATATCGGATGTTCCAGAACAACTTGAGTTCTTCCCTATGCTTGTTTTTCTCATGGGGCCAGCCATCCTTATATTTCTAAAACTACTTCTTATAAAAAACTTTTCAACTCTACTTTCTTATCATTTGACGGATGCCGTGAAAGCAGATCTGCAATGAGTGTGTCTTTTCCTGTGATATACCTACTTTAGATACAGCTCACATTTCAACAATTTAATTTTCATTCTTTGTATTCGAACTGAATAATTCGAGCTTTATGGCCTTCCCAAAATTGAAATAAGAGGCTTATGCTCAGTATAGACTACAACTTTTTTCCCATAAATAAAGTTGTGAAACTTTATGCATGCATACACGACCGCCAAGGGGTCCTTTTCAATTTGGGCATAATTTATCTCTGTTTCTGTTAAACTTTTCGATGCGTAGCTCACCGGCTTTCCTTCTTGCATAAGACAACATCCTAAACCGGACTTTGAGGCATCTGCTTGTATGACAATTGACTTGTCTGAATCAAATGTGTGCAACATTGAAGGTGTTGAAATCGCATTTTTCATGCCGTTTAAACATTCGGTATGCCTAGATGTCCAAACAAAGGATACATTTTTTCTTAACAACTCCCTTAGAGATTTTGTGAGCTCTAGGAAATTTGGTATAAAATCTCTTAAATAGTTTATCGTGCCCAAAATACCCTGCAATTCTTTAGGATTATTAGGTTGTGAAATGTCCTGAATTGACCGTACTTTCTGAAGATCTGACTTAACGCCTTCAGCCGAAAAGATATGTCCTAGGTACTTTACTACCTGTGTTCTATATTGCAATTTATTTGGAATGAATTTGATGTTAAACTGCAAAGCCCTTTCGATAAGCAGTTCTAAATTTTTGTCATGCTCCCACGATAATATCGTCGATGTATATAAAAACACCTGTCAGATTTCCAAAGTATTTCATATTTAACTTATGAAATTTTTAGGGGGCGATTTTCACACGAAACGGAAGGACAATTAACTGATAGCAACCAAACGGATTGCTGAACGCTGTTAGCTTTTTAGACTCATCAGCTAGGCCAACCTGCCAGAAGCCTTCGATAGGGTCAGGAACTGTGAAATATTTCATTCCAGCCATTGCCGATCTTAAATCTTCAAATTTAGGAATAATACAGTGCTCGTCTAGAAAACTTTCGTTTAGCTCCTCACGGTCAAGGCATAAACGTAAGGATTTGTCCTTCTTTTCGACCACTACCATATTATGTGCCCAATCTGAAGGCCCATCAACCTTGGAAATAATATTTCTTTTTTCCATCTGCAACAACGTGTTCTTTACTTTGTCCATGATGCTATGAGGTTATCTCATTGGGGGTTTGCTTACTAGTTCCACACCTTTCTTTACCCTTATGGTATACTTGTCTGGAAACCGTCTCATGCCCGAAAAAACTAACTTATTTGGAGAAATAATATTAGACGCCTCAATACAACTAACCCGCTCTATTAGATTCAATTCTAGACAAACCCGAAATCCAAGTGGTGGTTGTGACGACGCATTCACAACTAGAATTCAACTCTATAAGCTTTGCCCTTATATCTCACGCCTAATGTTACTTGTCCTAGAACTTTCAAGTTGAATTCCACATAAGCCTCCAACAAAACCGAGCAAGGATTTAGTTTTGGTACAGGGCGAAGTATGGAAAACATTTTCTTGGGTAAAATATTCACTTGAGCTCCTGCGTCTAGCTTAAACGCTATTTGCACATTCTGCACATCTAAATTTTCTTGCCAGTATGAAACTTTACTATCACCATCATATCTACATACTGCGTCAATGATTAACACATCATTGTCACCATCATCATCCTCACCAAAACCACATGCAACAATACCACTCACCTGATTAGCTGTCGGACACATAGCTACGAAATGAAAACTTCGACCGCAAGAAAGACATTTCCGTAAGCCGGGCACCGACCTTCCGCATGTGTATAACTGCAAAATGTACGTTGCTGTTTTCAAATTGCCATGGGGTTTCCCTTACAGATCTAGAATTATAAATTTGATTTTGTCTTTCATCCTTTAGTTTCTCCGCAAGGCTACTTTCCCTTTTCCGTCCTACAGCGCCCACCATTCCCTTGTGTTGTACTGACCTATCACTTTGCATCACCCTGATTTGTACTCCTGTTACTTCTGTTACTACGCGACAAATCTCAACCGCCTTCAGCATTTGAGTCCGCACCGAACCATCTGCTATTCCGATTATGATGCGATCTTGTAACATCCTTTCCCGCACCAAAACTGCAATTTTCAACCAGCGCCGATATGTCTTTTAAGAAGTGGTCAAAAGGCTCTTCGCCTTTTTGGTTTCTTGAGTAAAACAGGTACTGTTCGTACACAATATATGTACGTGGATTGCAATACTCATCGAATTTCTCCACAACCTTAACGAATTTTTTTCTCTCGGCATCCGTTAAAGTGAATGTGTGAAAAAGCTCAATCGCCTCACTTCCCGCACAGCTCAGCAGTCTTGCAATTTGGATTGGGTCACCTTCTTTGTCCGTCTTGGTCGCCGTTGCATACATGGTAAAATGCATCTTGAATTTTTTCCAATTTTCACGCAAATTTCCGTCCAAATTCAATTGTTGCGGTTTTGGAAAGTGCATTTTTTTAATTTTTCGTTTTTACTGCAGCATGTAATATACACTCCGTCTCACTTGATTACGAACAGGCATTTTTTTGTTTTCATTTTATGATATTTTTCAAACCCTTCGCTAATCTGGGAAAAACCAATTGCACAAGGAATAAAGGACATATTATTTTTATTTGAAAAAAAAGGGATTAAGTTAATAAATGCAACTTTTATGGCGCTTTTCCTAAAAAGGTCATCAAATTTTCCTGTTTTTTTTTTGTCTCACTCCATTACGAACAGTGGCTAAAACAGGTAGAAGCTTAAAAGGTAAAAAAACAACACAAAATTTGTTTGTATAAATAAATGTTGGTTTTATTCAAAGAGAAGCAATAGGTTTTAGTAATGGGTACTACCTTCTGATCGCTGAATCACTTCAAGTAACCTGCTGTGTAGAGATTCATAGAATGCTGTCAAATAATCTAGCGGCATTTCGGACCAGGCTCGTTTTATGGCTTCAATAATCTCTTCCGTTTCATTATATTGCCTTCCTCCTTCGTAGACTTTTCTTGAAAGCCAACCCCACACGTTTTTCATAATGCTGAGGTCGGGTGAATATGGCGGCCATGCAAGTAGGTTTGCATTTTGGTCCTGAATCCAGGCTTTTGTTGCCCGTGCGGTATTTATCGGTGCATTGGCTTATTGGAAAGTCCATCGCTGTCCACCAAACATCTCCGAAAACTGCGGAAAAGCTCTTTCCAGTATCGATTTGTAAGTGATTGCCATCATTTTGGAGCTTTGGAAATCCAGCTCCACAGTTCCGTGATAGCTTATTGCTCCTCATACCATTACACCACCTCCTTTGCTGTACCGCCTTTGAAGATGCATTTTTTTTTTCTCAAATCATGGAAATAACAGCTGTATCCATCAGGTCCGTCCAAATTACATTTTTTTCATCAGAAAAGACGACGGTATGCCACTCTCGATTCCACCTGATGTGACTTGTTGCAAATCAAGCCGCTGGATTTTACGTGCCGCATTCAATGGTGGTTTCCTCTTCATTTTTTCATGGCGAATATGGCTGGCCTTCTGTATCACGCGATGAACAGTCGATCTGCTAGCTGTAACTCCAGTTTCTACCTTAATTTTACTTACGGACAGCCTTGAATTTGAAGCAGCTCTCAGTATCGCCCGCCTTTCCTGACATGTTGTTGCTTTGCTGACTCTTCCTTTGCAGTTTCTTCCATACTTCTCCGGGTCCTTAATAAAGCTGTGTACAACAGTGGCGCCTCTTCCAATCTTACTGGCTATGAAACGGGTGGATTTTCCTTGTTCCCGATAAGCTCGAATTTGGCCTATTTCCTCCTTGGTTAATGTCTTTCCTTTACCCATAGTTGTGGATTGTATGAACTTATTTCTTGAACTAAGCTCCCTAATACTCGAAGTATCCTCTTATTTGATTTAAAACATGGTAACAGGTTGATTTAGCTACTGTTCGTAATCAAGTGAGACAAAACAAACAGGCAAATTTGATGACCTTTTTAGGAAAAGCGTCATAAAAGTTGCATTTATCAACTTAATCCCATTTTAAAAATAGTATATCCTCCATTTCTTGTGCAATTGGTTTTTCCCAGATTAGCGAAGGGTTTGAAAAATATCGTAAAATGAAAACAAAAAAATGCATGTTCGTAATCAAGTGAGACGGAGTGTACACGTGTCCGTTCTTTAAGAAATTGTGCTTTATTCTGGCAGTTGGGAACCCACTAGTCTGGTTAGATCCCAATAGAGTATATAAGATGTTAGGATGAGCTTACATTAATACTACATATGTCAGTGCTAGTGGAGATAAAAACATAAAGTACGGTACATCAGGTGCTGAAAAATAAAAGGAAGTTAAAGGGTACATCTGTCTCAATTGAACAGGATCTAAATTGCGAACAAAAATACGTAAAAAGATTATGTTAACGCTAAAACAGGATATTTGATATGTAAACAAAACCCAACTCATCAGCGTTCGGAAAGATAGGATGAGAATAAGCAAAAAATGGTTTTATTGGAATAACAAACAAGAGCTGATCTGCGGCCAACAAAAAAGAGAAGATGTGAAGAAGAAAAAATATATATGGTGAGACAATATGTAGTATTATTAACTTAAAGAATATAAAAGTACACAAAACTTGTAAATGTCTGTCGTAGTAAGAAGTTTAAAAGAATTAAGAGTACTGATAAAGTGAATATACATAGAACAAAAAAACTTAAAAATATTAGAGATGATAAAAATAATTTAAGTGCAAATTTTAAAATACTTCCCTCTAATGTGCGTGGCTTGGAAAATAAGCATCTATACCTAAATTTCTTTAAATATGTCAAATCCTTTGAGATATTTGTGTTGTTAGAAACCCTTGTCAATGAAGAAAAAGTAGCACATTTCAATAAATTCTTTAATGGGTTTGATTTATTTTGGAAACCTGCCATTCGAAACAGTAGATTCGGTGGAGCAAGCAGAGGATGTGTGTACGGTAGAAAAAAGGATTTGATGCAATGTAAAGTGCAGCACAAATTTATAAGAGAAATTGGATTAAATTTGATCAAAATAATTTCAAAAAACGTTTAATTTTACGTTGATACCACTATACATTACTTTACCAATATGTTTACTCGACAATTTGGGAAAGATTACTTACTTACTTAGGTGGCGCTACAGTTCGGGGTGAACTTGGGCCTCAACCAACAAGCCTGTCCATTTAGCTCGGTCTTTAGATAATTGCCTCCAGTTGCGCACTCCAAGTTGGTCGAGGTCCCCTTGAACTTGTGCGCGCCACCTACGGCGATGATTCCCTCTACTGCGTCGTCCCTCGGGGTTAGATTCGAAGACTCTGCGGGCTGGAGCGTTGGTGTACATTCGCTCTACATGTCCTAGCCATCCCAAACGTCCAATACGTAGTTTTTTGACTAGGTCGATGTCGCTGTACAGCTCGTATAGTTCGTGATTGAATCTTCTCCTCCAAAACCCGTCAACGCAAACGGGACCGAAAATCTTACGAAGAATTTTTCTCTCGAAGCGACCAAGGACAACTTCATCTTCTTTTAATAAAGTCCATGTTTCAGCGCCGTAAAGCAGGACTGGGATAATCAAGGTCTTATACAGAGTCTCCTTAGTTGTTCGAGATTGGGCTTAACTGTTGAATTGCCTTATAAGCCCAAAAAAACAGCGATTGGCAAGAGTTATTCTTCGCTTGATTTTTGCGCTGATGTTGTTTGTAGAATTTATAGCAGAGCCAAGGTAGACAAAGTCCCTTACTACCTGGAAGTTATAGCTGCCCACTGTGACGTTTTGTCCAATTCATCGGTGTTGGCTTTCCCTTCTTGTTGACAGCATATACTTGGTTTTTCCCTCGTTTATCGCTAAACCCATTTTGGCCGCTTCCGCCTCAATGCTTGCAAACGCACCGGCGAGAGCCCGCTGAGATCTTCCGATAATGTCTATATCGTCGGCGTATGCAAGCAGTTATACAGACTTGTGATAGATTGTGCCTCCGGTGTTGGCTTGTGAGTTCCGCACAATCCGTTCAAGTACAATATTAAATAAGTCACATGACAGCGCGTCACCTTGTCTAAAACCTTTTTTGACATCAAAAGTCTCGGTGAAGTCATTACCGACCTTGATGGAGCAGCGAGCGTTCTCCATCGTCATCCTGCACATACAGACAAGTTTGGCAGGGATGTCAAAAATAGACATGGCTCTATAAAGCTCTTCTCTATAGATGCTGTCATAGGCGGCCTTGAAATCGATAAAGAGGTGGTGAGTATCGATTTGGAATTCTTGAGTTTTCTCCAGGATCTGCCGAAGGGTGAAGAATAGATCGATGGTGGACTTTCCTGGCCTGAAACCGCACTGATAGGGTCCAATCAGGCTGTTCATAAAAGGTTTCAGGCGTTCATACAATATCGCAGAAAAGATCTTGTATGCGATGTTGGGGAGACTGATGCCTCTATAATTGGCGCAGTTGAGGGGTCGCCTTTCTTGTGGATCGGGCAAACGATGCTGAGGTTAATTAATACTGTACATTAGAGGGATTAATTGGGAAGCTGAGTTTGATAGAGTGCGGAAATATTTTATAGAAAACAAAGTACTTAATCCGGTGGCTTTTGGTGATATTAATGCTAGAATAGGCGTACTACAACCGACTTTGGAAGACATATGTAGGGAAGAGTTTGCTGCGAGCACTGATGCAAGGCGCTTTAGAGATGTAGTAGTAAATGCAAAGTGCCGTCAATATTTAGAATTTTGCAACAATAACGGGTTTACAGTTCTTTATGGTTTTACAAATGGTGATAAAGAAGGCCATTAATAATTTGGAGCATCGGTAAACGACATATGTTCTATAAGTTAAGTAAGTAGACGAAAACCAAACTTACTACCGAAACTAGTTTGGAATGGAATGGAAAAAGTAACAGTATCAAAGTAAATTAAATAAATATCTGAACGATTTAAGAAAAAAACAGGAAATTATTGAACTGAAACACTTAAGTAACGTTAAAAAAAGCTTCGACATCAAATCAACTTAGCACTGCAGAGAATTATACTTCTCAATGTAAATGGTATGATGCTGAATGCTATGTAGCAAGAAAAAAATTATTTAATTTGCTGCACACATACAAAAGGACAATGAATTCGGAAGACAAGGTAATGTATCTAGAATCAAATCAAAATTACCACCAACAGCTCAACTACAAAATTAATATGGTAAACGATAGCAACGAGTGGTGGAAGCTGGCAAAAGAAATAAGAAACGAAAGTTACCAATCGAGCAGTGAGACTCCAGTGTCAGAATTAAAGGTTTATTTGCGCTCTCTCTTAAATCCTCCACAATTGAAAAATTACTTTCAATATGCACCTATGCTTATCGAAGATGAAGATTTGGATAAACCTATATCAATAGAAGAGGTGAAACAAACTTTAGAAAAGGTCAAACCAAATAAGACTCCTGGAGAGGACAGAATATCATATGAATTTTTTGAAAAATGCAACAAGTGAATTTTTAGACGTGCTAGTGCAAGCTTATAATACGATTTTTAAGAGAGGCAAAGTAGATGATGCAATTTAAAACAAGTATAGTGTTCCATATATTCAAAAAAGGCGATGTAAATCAAACCTGCAACTACCGTGGAATTTCATTTATGAATTGTATTGCTAAGGTGATGATGGGAGTAATAAATGAATGACTTTCCCTCTGGATTCAGAAGCATGGAATTTTGACAGAGTACCAGGTGGGTTTCAAGAGAAAATACTACACCCTGGATAATATTTATAATTTAGCCTCAATAATCCACCTAAAATTTCAGGAGAAGAAAAAGGTATATGCATTTTTTTGTTAATTTTAGAGCAGCGTTTGATAAAGTACCGAGAAAGAATCTAATTTTTAAATTATATAATATTGGAATATCAACGAAAATAGTAAATCTTATTGAAATTATCTATAGTAATACAAGATCGGCTGTATGAACGGGTAAAGAACTTCTGAGTACTTTGAAACGGGCTCGGGAGTAAAACAAGGGTGCCTTCTATCCCCAGTACTCTTTGTTCTATACCTAAATGATCTACATGAATATTTAGGTGATGGCATTACTATTATATTAAGTTTAAAGTATATAAGATTACTTTTATAAACGGATGATATCGTAATCTTATCAGATGTCGTAAAAAACTTATAGAAAATGATAATATGATTAGAAGAATTTGGAGAAATCAGCTATCATGGTATTTAGAAATGGTGGAAGACCATCCTCTAGAGATATTTAAAGGTGATCAAATTAAAATTGTCCCGGAGTACTGTTACCTAGGTGTGATTCTTACTCCAAAAATGTCATTTGCTAAGCATGTTGATATCAGAAACAATTCAGGAAAAAAATAGCATTAATGCCACGTGGAAAAACTTCCTTAGCAGAAACGAAATATTCCTCAAATCGAAGTGGCAACTATTCCAAGCAGTGTATAAACACTTTGAGGATATTGATAAGCTACAGTGGTATTTCCTTAAGCAGATTCTGAGGCTCCCCGTTAACTCACCAAGTTATGTACTGTATATGAAAACTGGAATTGATTTTGATCACCTCTACATACTAAAACTTCATCTGTAATATATTTACAAAACATTGTTCGAATACGATGGCAGAAGAGATTCTCATATATTGTCGAAGAAAATTATAGAAAAAAACATTTTTTGAGCTAAAGACATAAATAATCTTGGATCGGATTTTGAATTACAATGGCAGGCTGAAAACCTAATGAGCACTGATTGGGTGTTCAAAGGAAACCAACTGTTGAAGAGGCTAAAGCAAAAAAGATGACAAAGTATGCTACAAAAAGCAGCAAGGAGCCCAGATACAATTTATAGCCAACTTGATTATTCGAAAGGCCAAACGGTAGATGTCCGAACTTAAGGGAATTTAGGTATAGATATTATAAGAAAACAACATGATTGATGAGGATATAATAAATGTTTTAAACGGAGTTAATGATGAATCTTGGGACATGCTTAGCACTTTCGTTATCGGTGCTCTTAAATATAGAAATTAATTAATTATTTTAACTATTAAAAACTAGAACAAAAACTGATGAATGCTTTGTATTAGATAAAAATTAAATATAGTACACAACAAATATGAATTATATATTAACTAATAAGCTAAACTACAGACAAACGACAAAATGTCACAGTCGTACATTCTTTGTTTCTTTAAGAATTTAATTTTAGTTTAAATTTAAGTATAAAGTTGTTAAAAACTTTTTTTGAAATAAAGAATTTTTACATACATAGTATAAAACAAAGTCCCCAAAATTTGTATGTATGCGCTAATCTCGAGAACTACTGAAGGGATTTCGATGCGGTTTTCACTGTTATGATATACATTTCCCGGTTGTCATTTCATTTTTAACGCATTTTATTCATTCATATCTGTATTCATATCTTACTTGCTAACAAAAACGCTTAAAACTAGCTGCATCCAGCGTATCACCCTTCCCATTGTATGCAGGGAGAAACTTTGATAACTACCGTTCGATCAAGCTGATGGCACACACCATGAAGATCGGTGAGCTAACTTACTACTATGCGTAATTAAGTAAACACTTTTTTTATTTTTTGTAATTTATTATTTTTTTTTTTTGGTTTAGCCAAGTGCTGTGCTATTTTTATTTTTATTCATTGTTTTTTTTTTTTTTTTTTTCTAAAACCTATAACGTAAGACTACCTTATCTATGTAAGCTGTTCATGGTTATTATATTATACAATATATATAAGCACGACCTGCCTTGCCCCGTTAGAGGCTACCCCGGATTGGGAGGAAACGACGACGGTGTTCCCTCTCCTTCAACAAGCCACCAAAATTGACCATGTTGTCGCTTACCGTCTTCAATATTGCGATTTGAAACCGCCCTACTGTACCGGAGACGCTCTACACTACTCTGTGCGACGTCTCGGTCGTAATTGAGCCGCTTATCCGCAGCTGTTCTGGCAACGTGGAAGATTAGCGGCACCGCTAACTTATTCTGGATCAGACCTCTTTGTTCGAGATATAGGAACGCTTCTGGAGGGATGAAGCCGTTAAGGCGCACACTCTCGTGATAGAGATTGTTGGGGTAATAAGCCCCAAAGATCAGGCTATTCATCGAGGTCATTGCTCTTGTAATGTGCCTTCACATTGCTTATGTTAGTTATCCGCCAAAGAGTGAAGACGTGTAAGAGATAGCAGTGTATAAAAAAATAAAAATAAAAAAATATGAAATAAAAAAAATTAGTTGTAAAATCTGCACATTAAGACTCGGAAGAGATGCATACTATATAAAATGCAGTAATTGTGAACTTCTCATGCATGCGGATTGTGTTATAACTGGATGTGGATTTTATAACTAAATCAAAAAAACCGTGGTCCTGCAACACCTGTTTGCAACAAAGAAGAAACGACCCGCGAAGACTTTCGTTATCATCGAGTGTTAAAAGTGATGAAAATGAAAATGCAAATAACAAAATAACATTAGAGGGCATTCACCTTAACGTTATTGAAATCAAAAAGACACTTGATAACACTGTAAAATCATTACTTCTTATGCAACAACAAATCAGTGCACTTGAGAAGACGACACAAATATTATCCGAAATTAAAAAAGAAAATGAAGTGATAAAAGCTGAGCTCAAAGCGACAAAAGAGAGACTAGTGAATGCTGAATATTTGTGTCACTCAAATTTCATTGAACTGCGTGAAGTACCTCTTTTTGAGCACGAAAATGTGCGAGCAACGGCTGTCCAGATCATCAACCAGGGCGTCGATGTACAAATTGCTGAAAACGATGTCGATACGTGTTATAGGAAAAAGAGCAAGGGAAAAGCATCTGGTACTGTGGTTGTGCAACTCCGCAGTAGGAGAGCAAAGAAGGAAATCTTGGCTGCTTCATATGCTAAAAGACCCCGATCAAGGCTGAAAAATGTTTTACTTTGTGCAAAGGTAACATATATATCAACGATTGGCTGTCACTAGATACGAAAATTTTGTTGAGAGAGGCGAAAATGGCAAAAAAAAATTTCAAATATGAATTTCTTTGGGTGAGACGTGGAAAAATAATGATGCGTAAGGCTGCTGGCATGGAGATCAAATTCATCAGGTGCACCGATGATCTTAATCATTTATGATTAAGCTTTCTTTATCTTTATTAACACCTTTATATCATATTATATATAATGATTTCACAACTTAATGAATTATTTGATCCATGTTATAGTAGTGCAAGTAGTAATATCTTTATTGGCTCTAATTATTATTCATCTTTAAACGATCTGACTGTTCTTCATCTAAATATCAGAAGTATGAGAAAATACTTTGACAGCTTTTGCTTGTATTTAAACAATTCTTTTAAAATATTTCCTGATGTAATAGTTTTGCCTGAAATTTGGATATTTAGCCATGAATTATACAATTTTTCGATTCCGGGTTATAATTTATATGCTAAATGCAATGGTAATTACCCCTCAGGCGGGATTGCAATTTTTGTAAAGAAGAATATCGTTGTTGCGGAGGTAAATTCACCTGATTTGGAAAGTGCTGATACTATCATTGTAAAACTTAAGCTTCATAGTGATGTTTTTATTGACATTATTTGCATATATCGGCTCCAGTTTGTTCACCAAAAAATATTTTTAAAAGATATTCACCCCTATCGTGGAATCCGTCGGATCTGAGTTTCACTTCACCTATTCGTTTCACGTGAACATAAAAACACTATCGTGGAATCCGTCGGATAATCTTCCTTACCGACCACTGTTGTCGATTAGGAAGTTCTGTTGTGACAGCTCGTTTGAAACACATGTGTGCTTTGTGAAAATCCAATTGGGAAATAAAAAATTAATTTTGTGCGAAAATAGATAGCGTTTCATTGGTTTTTCATGAAAGATCATCTTCACACAGGAGGAGGCACTCTCAATTAAGAGCAAACACGGAAAATATAATGGAACTACCAGAAGCAACGTAAGATTTCATACACTAACAACCAAATCCGCAATGAAATAGCTGCGGGTGTGAAATGTATGGGGAGATTCGATCCGAACGTTTTCCACGATGCAGTGGAACTCGTTCACATTACCGACACGGGGAACTGTTCGCTTTGCGGATTTGACGGTACCGAAATATTTTTCTCGGTGAATAATTCCCCCCGGCGGATTCCACGATAAGGGTGATTGAAGACCTCCTCACCGGAGTGACCAGTCACAATGTTTGTATGGTTGGCGATATGAATATTGATATATTGGGCTTCCCTTCTGGTTGCGATCATTATTTGCTCCTCTTATCTTCTCTGGGCTTTGAATCATTGGTTAATGTGCCAACGAGAGTAACTCCAATTAGTAAAACCTGTATTGACCATGTTCTTATTCGGGCTAAGAACTCTGATAATATCCGTCCAATCGTACTTGAATGGGACATAACCGATCATTTTGCTACTGGTATATGTTTTGTAGACATATTTAGAAATTCTGTACCAACAAATCAACACCCAGAAACCCAAATTCTCCAAAAGATAAACTATTCGGTGTTGCATAAATCTCTTTCTATGGAAACTTGGAATAATGTTTATAGCTGTAATTGCCCTTCAAATGCTTTTAGTAACTTCATAAATACTCTCTCTGGCCATGTTTCTACTAGTAAATTTATTAAACAAAATCGCAAATACAAAAAAATCAAACCTTGGATTACTGACTATCTTTGTGAAAAAATAAATGATAAAAATATTTACTATACTAGGAATAAAAACAAATTACATTTACCACTTATACGCAATGTTTATAAACAAATGCAAAAGGATATTAATAAATTAATAAGTAAACAAAAGGAAACATACTACAAAAGAAAGTTCGATGACAATAGGTCCAATCCTAAGCAGCAATGGAATATCATTAATAATCTGTTAGGCAAAAGGAATGATGACAACGGTTTGAAAAAAATAAAAAGTTTTCTGAAAATATGATTTACGAAAACGATGTAGAAATTGGAAATAACTTTAATGTATTCTTTAAAAATGTGGCTGAAAGTCATAAACCTAGTTTCTCTTGCAACTCTGAACATATTTATCAAGAATCTCTTCTTGATAACGAAATCTTATCATCATTCTTCTTTGGCTTAGTAACAGAAGCTGAAGTACTTCAAGTGATTTTAAACCTAAAATCAAATAACTCGTGTGGAATAGATGGCTTAAGTGCCAATGCCATAAAAAAGAATAAGTAATTTCATTGTTAAACCTTTAACACATCTTATAAGCATTAGTTTTCAAAGTGGTATATTTCCAGAGTACTTGAAAACGGCAATTATAATTCCAGTTCATAAAAAAGGTGACAAATGTGACCCAAACAACTATAGACCAATTTCCCTTTTGTCAGTTTTCTCCAAAATGTTTGAAAAAATAATTACTAAGAGAATGATAAGTTTTTGTGAAAAATATAAAATCCTCAGCACATCCCAATTTGGCTTCACAAAAGGGAAATCTACCGAAGATGCTATACAATCATTTTTGGAAAATATTAACCTGGAAATAGATAAAAGCAATAGAGCTGCTGCTCTGTTCCTCGATCTGACAAAGGCATTTGACCTAGTTAATCATAACTTGTTGTTGAAAATACTTTATAGATATGGTTTTAGAGGTAACATATTAAGCTGGTTCTCATCCTATCTTCAAAACAGAACCCAGCTCGTTCGTGCGAATGCAACCTTGAGTGACCAAATTTCTTCTCTAAATGTAGGAGTTCCTCAAGGATCTGTCCTAGGACCATTGTTCTTCCTTATTTATATAAATTCTATATTTAGTCTTTCGCTAAACGCACATATTATCGCTTTTGCCGACGATCTAGTTCTGTCGTATGCTGCTTCCTTTTTGGAAAACGTAAAACAACAAATGAATGTTGACCTAGCTACTTTGGCAAGTTGGTTTATGTATCATCAAATGGTCCTTAGCAGCAAATCTAAAGTTATGTGTTTTTCTCTTACAAATGAGCTTCCTATCCAAGGAGTTGGCTTACACGACGCAAATTGTGATCATCGTAACTGCAACGTTTCCTGCATGCAGCTAGAATCAGTTTTCGAATTTAAATATCTAGGAGTTACTATTGATTGTAAACTTAATTGGAAAGCACATATAAAAAATTTAAGAAAAATATATATATACTGCTTTGAATAAAATATTTCACTTACGTAAGCTGGTGCCACAGAATCTACTTACATCAGTTTACTACGCATTGGTCAATTCTCGTTTAGAATATGGCATTTCTTGCTGGGGCAGTGCTTACGTTAGCAACCTGCAGCCTCTCCTTACAGCCCAAAAAAAGATAATCAGAGTAATGCTGTTCAAATCTAGATGGGAGCCATCATTTCCACTATTTAAACTACTCAATGTTTTGCCGCTTAGGCATTTATACGTCTATAAAGTGTTGAGACTGTTCTATCTGCGAGGTGGTTATAGCAAGTTAATTGGAAATAAAATATCTTATTCTCTTAGGTCAACAAATAATGTTGTTGTCCCAAGAGCTAGAACTGAACACTTTAGACGTTCCTTTACTGCGATAGCGCCACATTTGTATAACAAACTTCCTGAAGATATACGCATTAATGTTGAATTTAATAGGTTCTTTAAAAGTCTCAGAAATTGGCTATTATCCAGATCAGATGTAGAGGACTTGATTCTCATAGTAACCTAACGAAGATATTTTTGCTTGGTTAAGAAAATTTCAATGTCTCACATAAACGCAATTTAAATTCATAAACTGCCTCCCGAATTCCTAAACGTTTCGAAATCGTCAGTATATTTAACATATTACTTGATATTTTTTGATTAGTTTTTTCAACTTCTTTTTCTTTTATTGCTCCTTACTTCCCTTCTATGCGCGGCTCTCCAAAACGATAAACAATTTTTTATTAAACATTGCACTTAAAACTGGTATTCTTACCACAAAGTGTATAACATTTTCACATTTCAATTATATATTCATGGTTAATACCAAATCTTGTTATAACTTTCTCTTATCCATTGTTTCATTCTTTACATTTAAAAAAAAAATAATTAATTAAACTTCAACTGTTAATAAAATAGTCAAATTGTTATGCTTGAACAGGGTAGATATATTATAGTAATTGACATGTATATTGTAAAATTGAAATGAAATAAATCTAAATCTAAAATCTTGAAATCATCTTGATCAAGAAATTATCCACTCTGATCAGATTCGTCCTGTTGTACAGACCTCATTTCGATAGAATTTTATGTACTCAGACTCTGGTGTTCTGTACAAACGAAGGCAAGCCCTGAGACAAACCCTCTCAAACACCCGCATCTTTTCCAACAAGCTTGGTCCCACGTTGAACCACACGGGACATCCATACGAGAGCATAGGCCGAATGAGGACCATGTAGCAGATTACCTTCACCCTCGCATCGAGTTGGCTGCTATAAAAAAGTCTCTTTGTGAGGACAAAAACAACTTTGGCTCTGGCCAGAGCAGCATCTATATGTAAAATGTAGTGGCTCACTTCTTTACGATCCCAAAGTTTTCTGGAAATTTATAAACAGTAAGAAAAAAACGGATGATTATCCTGCCAATATGTCTTACTTAAGCGAATCAAGCAGCAGCCCTCTTGTAATCTGCAATATGTTCTCTTCATTCTTTGGTCTATCTTTCTGTTCCGACAACTATTCACCTACCCAAAGTAATTTTGCCCACCTTGAAGGTTTCTCTAGCAGCTCAATGGGCCAGATTTCAATAATTGATGAAGATGTGAGAGAGCATTTAGCTTTACTTAGCAACGATACTACCTGTGGCCCTGATGGAATTCCTCCGATTGTGCTAAAATATTGTTGCAATACTGTGCCGTGCTATTTCGGGCATCATTAAAGTAGAGCATTTTTCCTAAAATTTGGAAAAACTGTTTTATTATTCCAATACACAAAAGGGAAATCGAGGTGAAATTTCTAATATAGAACTATTGCCAAGCTATCGTGTGTGCCAAAACTGTTCGAGGCTATAGTTCGTAAGGGTTTGTATTTTGCTTGTAAACCATTTCTTTCAACCAAGCAGCATGGGTTTATGAATAAAAGATCCACTGTTACCAACCTGTTGGAATTTACTTCTTTTACAAACAAAGTTGTCGAAGAGGGTGGTCAGGTCGACTGTATTTATACAGATTTTAGCAAGGCCTTTGACAAACTTTCTCACAGCTTAATTCTGTTTAAAATGACCTCTTTGGGCTTTCCAAATCATTTCTTTCGATGGATATGTTCTTACCTTGAAGAACGAACTTATCAAGTTCGGGGAATAACAACCGATGCAATCCTCGCTACATCCTGTGTACCCCAAGGAAGTCACTTAGGTCCTCTTTTATTTATCATTGCGATCAATGACGTGGTGGCAATACTAAAGAGTACTCGAATTTTAATCTATGCTGACGACATAAAAATCTTTAGACTTGTACGCAGTCAATCTGATTGCATTGCTATGCAGAATGATTTAGATACGTTCGCTGAGTGGTGCTGTAATAACAATTTATTTTTGAACGTATCTAAATGCCAGTCGATGATCTTTTCAAGAAAACGTAATTTAATAAGTTTTGATTACAATCTCAATGAATCTGTACTTAACAAAGTCACATCAATATGTGATTTAGGAGTGCATTTTTCTCAAAATATCGACTTCGATTTTCACATTGAATAGATTGTGAATAAAGCGAATTCAATGCTTGGCTTTATAAAACGTTGGTGTAAAGAATTCAAGTGTCCTCTTATAACATCCACGCTTTATAATACCTTTGTTCGTCCGCAGTTAGAGTATGCGTCTAACATTTGGTCTCCAATGTATGCAGTACACATTAACCGTATTGAATCGGTACAGCGTAAGTTTGTCCGATTTGCACTTCGCCATTTAAATGGAATGACCCTACACGTCTTCCACCATATTGCGACCGCCTTCTTCTCCTAAATCGTCATTCTTTGGAGAAACGTAGGGAAGTATGTTATGTAGTATTTTTACACCAGCTGGTAAATGGTTTTATTGACTCGCCGGAACTTTTAAATAAAGTCGGTTTAAACGCAAGATGCTACAACTCCAGAAATACCGAAATTTTCCGCGTAAATTTCCACAGAACGAGCTACGGTTCTAATGAACCTCTTACACGTATGGTGAAGGAAGTAAATAGTACCCGCGACAAATTTGATTACAACCATAGTAAATTAAATTTAAAACATAAATTATATGAACAATACTAGTTTTGTTGAAAATGTTTAGTGTAATCTTGACTTATGCGTAGCATATTAGTTTTTAGTTCATACTTTTGTTAAGTATACAATCTGCTTTTTGTTTACCTGTCCAGTCTTTCTGTGTAAGCCTAACGGCTTTATAAATATTCACAATACTAACAACTAACACCTTGCTAAATGATGACTGCGACAAGCTGGATATTACTTAGTAGCTGATTTGTCACAAAATGCTTCCCTTAAGCAGTACTGATTGCGTTTTTGTTAAAATATAGATATTGATCTAGCCAGACCCCAAGGTACCTGACTACACTTCGATTCGCAAGTGGCTGTCCGTGCTGTCCGACGATAGAGAATTTCCGCCAATTCTTTCTGGTTTCCCTAGAGGCCCTAGACAACGGCGTTCTAAACAGGATGGTCTCCGATTTCTGAAAGTTAATCTTCAGCTTCCAGTCGTCGCAGTATCTCTTGATTTTATCGAAGTCACGCTGCAAGAGTGTTGCAATGACATCGATCGTAGGCCCTGACCTATACGGAACCAAATCGTCTGCGTACGCTATGGCATGATGAAGTGAACCTATGAGATCACTCGTGTAAATGTCAACCAGACACACACGCGTGCATTGCTTCTTGCTTTTGTTCCATTGGATATCCGATACCAGTTTAGGCGCGGCATGTATAGTATCATGCCCCGACTTAAAACCGAATTGGCTATCCGGAATTATGTGCATGTCTTCAACCCACTTAACCAGGGCTCTACGGATCCCTTTTACGAATACCTTGCTGATGTTCGGCGAAGACTTATCGATCGGAGATTCCCCGGATTGGAACTAAATTTATTTTTTTTCGGAATGGGCTGCACCACCGCTGTTTTCCAATGCGCTGGATAATAGGCATTATTCATTGCATTATTAAACAGGATGGTGTAAATATCCACTGCTTCTGGAGGAAGATGCCGAAGCACAATGTTGGGTATACCATCGATTCCCACGGATTTCTTTTTTCTCAGTGATTCGAAGATCGCTTGGAGCTCTGCCTTCGAAATGCACGGGAGATGTACCCTTTCATCGGCGACGGCATTGTTTGCCATATTTCTTTCATTGAACATGGTGAAACCAGTGTTCTCAGTTCGCCAGTGCTCCATGTCATTTCGAAGGTGAAAATTGTGCACAAGGACCTGATTTTCCAGGTCGAGGTTCGGGAAAACACTATCATTCACCTTATACACGTCCTGGAAAATCGCTTCTATAGCCTCTACCTTCTCCTGCGGATCTTCGATCACAAATAAATTGTCATCCTTAGCTGCGTTATGGATCTATACCTACTGTCACTAGTATTTGCACATTGTTCATAGTTCGTGGGATCTTAAGACGCGGAAGATCGTTTTGATTATTCCTCCGAAATATCTTATTTATTTGCGGGAACATACTCGGGTTGTTAGGTTTTACAGCCCGAATTTTCCTGCCCCAGTACAGATTTACTGAAAGTCTATAGCTTTCTTTAATTAACTTCGAGAGGTTTCTAATCAACGACTTCAGCGTCCTAACCTCCTCTGAGTTCTGTCTGTCAGTAAACTGCCTGTACAAGGTTTTCAATCTCGACAGCAGTCTACTTTTATGTTCGTGCAGTGCTTCAATCGTTGCATTGCGGTATATGTCCACGTTGTCAGTGTGTTAATACCGAGGTTTCGTACTGTCCATCGTTCGTTTTATTGTCTCGTCCATTTGCCTGAGATATCTATTAAGCTCCTCGTTTGACAGATTCCTATTAGATGGTAAGTCGAGCAAGTCGGAGGAGAGTACTCTCGTCAACTGTCAGGAGAAGCGAGTCCAACGTGTTCTACTGTAATTGTAGGCGTGCGATTGGACAAACTCCTCCAATTTCGCAATTTCGTTGGGAATAGTTATTTCGGCACTGAGTCCGCGATGGTCACTGTCATATACAAAAGTGTGTAAGCAGTTTGTCGTTTGTCTATATATCCTCTTTCCACTATGGTGGGCGATGTACACGATACATGCTTCCAGCTCCTAAAACCTATGCACTTCACCGCAGTACACTAATTTATGACGCAACTCTTTTCTAATGAAAATCGCGACACCTCCTCCACTTACAGAGTTGGGTCTGTCTCTTCTTATAATATTATACATATTGTGCCTCAACTTGTGTTTCTGGGATAGCTTAGTTTCGCTAACCAAAAGCACATCGGGAGAATGGTCTTCAAGCAACTTGAAAAGTACGGCTCTTCGTTCGATCCTAATCAGTGAATTCACATTCACCGCAAGGATCTTTAAGGGTTCCTCCGCCATGTTCGTACCCAGTACGATTGGTGGTGCTCTGCTTTGTGGTCGACGCGGCGTGCCCAAACCTTTGGCAGCGAACGCATTGTAACATGCCTTCGCTCCTCTTTACTTTCTCCCAGGTGACAACCTGGTAGTCTAGGACTTTAATGCTCCTTAGACCATCCAGTTTGCTGTTGGGTGAGTGCTGAACCAGGAAGAACGGTAATTTCCGCTTCTCATATTGGCCTTAGCTGTGATGAATGGCTTGACGCCTACGAAATTGAGGTCATCGCACTCTTTCTCCTTGAGCAGCTTTAAGAGCTCCTCCGGTTCGGTAGACGGTTCCATCCCCTTCAGTAGCATTGGGTGGAGGAGAAGAATTTTGTCGTCGACTGCCTCAATAAATCTTTAATTTGGTGATACTGCTCCACTGTACTGCAGTGGATAGCATGCCTCTACGCTAAGTCTTTTAACATAAAAATTATTTCCTATGGCCGACTTATATAGTTCAATGGTGTCTTTCAGATCGATCTTAAAGGTGTTGACCGGTGGCACCCTTTGCTTCGCTTTCTATTGAGGCTGTTGTTGTTGCTGCTGCTGCTGTTGTTGCTGCTGCTGTTGTTGCCGCTGCTGTTGTTGCTGCTGCTCTTGTTGCTGCTGTTGTTGCTGCTACTTATGTTGTTTCTGCTGCCGTTGTTGTTGCTGCTGTTTTGCAGTTCTTGTGGTTGCTGATATTGTAGTTGCTGTTGTTGCTGCTGCTGTTGCTTTAATTTAGGCTGCCGTTGGGCCTTTGGCTGTAGCTGCAGTTGTTATGACGGTTGTTTTTGCTGCCGGTGTTGTTGCGGCTGTTGTTTTTGCTGTAGTTGTTGGCGCAACTGATGCTGTTGCTACACTCGCTGGAGCTCTAGCTGTTGCTCTCTCTCCCTTCGGACAATTTGCTTAGCCTTGATGGCATTTAACCTCTCTTGGAGCTGCCTTATGGTCTTGTTTAGATCCTCAACTTCTTCCTCTTCGTCGTCTGACTCGGAGGTGGCATGATCAGCAAAACTGTTTTTACCTCCGCTGAAGCGGCCTTCTCCACCATCAGTTCGAATTTTCCCGGTTGTTGTGCACCAAAAATTGCTCTACCACTTACAGGAACTGAGCATTTGAGCATTTTGGTCTAAGTGGCAGAATAGGGGTTAAAATTACATTCACATGGTCCTAACTCAACAATGGCTTATTGGATTTATAAGTAAAAGATGCAGTTTTTAGTAAATCCGTCTGAATCCATTTGAACTATAAATCATCTTTTTACGTTATCCTGAAGCTGAGCTCTGCTCAAAACAATTCATGAAATCAGCGCCAAAATTTTCTATCAGTGGAGACCGCAGCCAACAGCCATGCATCAATGGGTGACGTCATAGTGTGTGTATGCGCGCTCAGCAGATTGATATTAAACAACATTATGTTCTGCATAATTGAACATGATTAGTTTTTAAGACAAGCTTAATGTGCCAAATCCAAATATATTGAACGGATTTGAGTGCGGGTTTTTTTTTTTATACCTCAGCCACCAGTCGTGCAGCAGTGGCTAACGCTGCGATAGTGTGTGCATGTGATTTTGTTCGTGCAGTGTGTGTATAGTGTTTTTTCGAGATCCAAAGATGAGATCTAAACAAAAATATCTTTTTAAAAATTCTCAATATTTTTTATATTATGATCTCGAATCTGCACTCAGTGGACATAATTATATTGTACAATATATTTTTTCTTTATTTGCCTTTCGCTGTCTCTTCGGAATTTTTAAGAGCAGAACCGAATGCCTGAATAAAGGGGAATGGTACCTGTTTACCTATATTCTTTGGTTTCCTTTTCTGTTACACCTGATTGACTGGTTGTGTGGTGTGTGCGGGATTGTGTGTGTTCTGGTGAGGAAGTTATAATTTGGTTTAAGTATTGTATTCAGTTGGTAATTATATTTTAACAATTGAATCTGTGTTAACCAAAATGCGGGCGAAGCTAGTCGAGCACATGCCAGCTAGTCTTCTCAATACTATAAAAGCAAAATCGATTTTCCTTGTGAACACCGTTTCTCGAAAACTACTAGACGTAGGTACTTGAAATTTTGCACAGTTATTCCTTATTTTGCCTTAATGCGAGATAAGAAGGGATTTTCCGGAATTCAAGGTCTAAGTGGCATAAAGGGGGTGGAGATCGAATTTTCCATCTGTAAATATTGATTCCACAGCCGCAGCTCAGTACTGGCTCTCCGGGTTGGAAAAATAAAAAATAGGTGAATTTAGTAAATTCGCCACTGATTCATTTAAGGTACAAACCATGCTTCTGCGTTGTCCTGAAGCTGAGCAATGCTAAAAACAATTAATCAAATCATGGCCCACAGTTTTCCTTCAGTGGAGACCACGGCCAGCAGTCATGCAGCAGCGGCTTTCGTTGCAATAGTATGTGTGTGTGTGAGTATATGGGCGTGCTATCCCATGATTATGTTTTGATCTTTAGTGTGCGATCTCTTCTAGAGTTAAAATTGAAAATAAAACATTATCAGTGCCAAATCTAAGATATTACCCCTGTTTTTTTTTTGGCTTTTGTACATAGTGAACTGAAGTGAAGTAAACTACATGTTCAAAATAACGGTCCGCAGCTGCTAGATTTCCTATATTTTAAAATTTCCTATTTCCCAATAAAAAAAAACACCAGACCTACCGATATTTCGGTCTTTCAATTAAAAAATAGACGTACGTAAATAAAAAAATACAAAATCTTTATCTTTGCCAACTTGGATGAACGAAATAATTGAACTCGCAATCGAGTCTCGAAAAATTATCTACACTTGAATCCGGCTGCGAAACTTATTGGTAGTCATTCGCAGTGGGATATTGTAGTAGATTTACATGAAAAATAGTACTTTACTTCACTTCGATTTGTCAAAAAAACAGGGGTATTGTAAATTTTATTAATTAAGATATCCATGTGCTGTCAAAACTTCATGCAATTAAGAGACTTGAGAATATACGCGTAGGTACGTATGTACATGCATATGCATGTGTAGCCATAGAACTTTTGCAATATTTTTCCATTTTGTTAGATGAGATGTTGTTGATCGTTAGATTTGTCCACATTTTAGAATGTTTTAATGAATTTAATATAAATCATAAACAGGGTGGCGTAGGCAGTATATTGAAAGTTGAATACAGTACACCTCCGATTATCCGTCAGACACCGGACCAACACCCTGACTAATAATCAAAAGAACGGTTAATCGAGATTGGGGAAAACTCAATGTGAATTTCATTTCTTGCTGAAGTTTTATTGAACATTATAATGAATTGAACACATTTGTATGTATATTTATAAAAAAATGAATCACAAATCATGATTGCGATAAGAAGTCGGTAATTTTGGTTTGTTTTATAGTGGCCTGTGATTTTGAGACAGAGAAATTATGCATTCGTCTCAACATTAGTGTGTCAACGTGATTGGCATCTGGTTGCTTCGAATACCAACCGATAAAATGCTGAATATTGCCAGTCGGTTCTTTTGCTTCCATCCGCAAAAGCTTTTGAGTCGCGATTTCCTTTGCAGCATCATTTTCATCGAACTCGGCATCTGTATCAGTTTCCGATTCTGTCACTTCAACATTTTTGGAAACTTCAATCACCTTGATTGTCGACGATTGTCGTTTTATCCTTCAGATGTAACACGAATCCATTTTCATAACTTTTTCTCTGTGAAAGAGTTGAATTGGTATTCTACAGGACAAACAAATTGCTTAGTAATGTTTAACGGTCAGCAGGTCGTAGCTGTGAAAAAACGACAATCGTCGAAAAGCGACAAACGCCCCCGACAATCAGGGTGAATGATTTCCTCGTCAGTGAGAAGTTCATAGCATTCAGCATCACCGTCACAACGTAACCATTCATTGATTTCCTATTGATTAACAATGATGATTTAATTTTTTTCATTTTTACCATATGAAATTCGTTTTACCGTTTTACCGTTTTACGTTTTACCTGTGATAACACAACTACCGATTCAGCCAAAAGTTCTCTTGTCACAGCACCACATTCATTGGTTTCAGGAACAACGTCTGCAGTCGATTGGGGCCACAATTTATTCCACACTTTTTGCAATGTTTCTTGAGAAACTACAGCCCATGCATCCGATGCATTGTCCGCCACATCTTTCAAATTGTATTTCTTCCAGTAGTCAAGCAATGAAAGATCTTCTTCTAAGATGAGATTGGAGATGAATTTTTTTCGGTAGCGTCTCATCAACGTTTCAATAACCGATAGGTCCATCGGCTGCAAAAGTGACGTTGTATTTGGTAACAAGTATTGGCATGTGATTTGTCCATCATCACTTTTCAGCAAACTTTCTTCTGGATGCGCTGGTGCATTGTCTAAAAGCAGCAATGCTTTTGGTGGTAGATTTTTTGATTTTAAATTTTCGGAAACGGCTAGAACGAACGCCTTTTCGGACAAAGACAAAAAATGGTTTACAAAATGCTTTTTATGTTGAATACATATGTATGTTGAACGCTAACCTTTTTAAAGCAATCAGTGAATATTTTTTGATCCATCCACAATTTTTTTTGTGCATAGTATTGCACGGGCAATGCATTCATATTTAAACCTTTGAAACAACGTGGTTTATTTACTGAGCCAATTAATGTCAATGGAAGGCGGTGATTACCACTTGCGTTTGCGCATACCAATATGGTAACCCATTGCTTCTGCATTTTGTAACCTGGTGCATATTTTTCCGAAAGAGCGGCGAGTGATTTGGTTGGCAATGCTTTGTAGTTTAGGCCACTTTCATCGGCATTGTACACTTGATCACGGCTTAGTCCCATTTCGTCAACCATTTTTGCAAATTTCTCTTTATAAGAGTTAATAACCAGCAGCACTCAACTTTTCGCCTTCAATTTTTAGCTCGCGTATGCCATGGCGACTTTTAAAATTGTCGACCCAACCAAGGCTCGCTTTGAAGCATTACCATCTAATTGTGCATTAAATTGTAATGCTTTTTCGGCAAGAATCGGTCCAGACAATAGAATTCCTTCACCTCTTTTTTGGACAAACCACATGTATAAAGCCGTATCAAGCTCTTCGTTTGCTGCTCTTTCCATTGTTTTTCGTTTTTTTACACGACCATCCAATGACTCGAATTGCGATGCATAAGTTTTTTTCTGAATTCATTTATTGTTGTACGTGGCACACCAAAACGCGAACTGAATGAAACAGCCGTTGCACCTTTTTTTATTTCAGCAATAATTTCTAATTTTTTTTTTCGAATGTCAAATGAGACCACGGCCAGCAGTCATGCAGCAGTGGCTATCGTTGCAAAAGTATGTGCGTGTGAGTATATGAGCGCGCTATCCCATGATTATGTTTTGATCTTCAGTGTGCGATCTCTTCCAGAGTTAAAATTGAAAAAAAAAAACAATATCAGTGCCACATCTAAGATATTGTATATATTATTAATTAAGATACGAATGTGCTGTCGAAACTTCGTGTAATTAAGAGACTTGGGAATATACGCGTAGGTGCATATATACATGCATATGCATGTGTAGACATAGAACTATTGCAATATTTTTCCATTTTGTTGGATGAGATGTTGTTGATCGTTGTCCATATTTTAGAATGCTTTAATAGATTTAAAATAAATTATTAACAGGGTGGTGTAGGCAGTATATTGCAAGTTGAATACTAATACTTTAAGCCTATTTTTCTACCTTTTAAAAGATGTCTTTCGAGAAATACTTCAGGTAACTATATGCGTTTTCAAATGTAATAAACAATTTCATTAAAACGTGACTGCATATCTGTAAATAAAATATTCTGGCAGACCGTCCACCGAATCAGAGGAAGAAAGTTGAATATCGTGAAAGGAGTCAAAACCAAAGACCGTACACTGCTGTCCAATGAGCGATGGAGATGGAGGGAGCACTATTCAGAATTGCTCAATTCCAAACAAGCTATGTCATTAGGAAGATGACAAACCTATGCTCCAGACTTTGGCGATCCAATCGCTAAGAGCTGCCATATCTACCGATGTGGATGAAATCCGGCCAGAAATGCTAAAGGCTTTTGGTAAAGAGTGAGTGCAATGGCTCTCATGTGTCATTAAAGTGAGTGCCGTGAAACACCTGGTGATTCGCAAATGGGAG
Organism: Brachypalpus laphriformis; assembly: GCA_945910035.1. Classification (NCBI taxonomy): domain Eukaryota; kingdom Metazoa; phylum Arthropoda; class Insecta; order Diptera; family Syrphidae; genus Brachypalpus; species Brachypalpus laphriformis. The sequence goes on from OX246754.1 coordinate 147,808,176, forward strand.
TGATTGTCCATCTTTGTAAACAAGGTGACACAAAAGATTGCGCCAACTACAGGGGTATATTTTTTTTAAGTATCCCTGGAAAAGTCTTTATTAAGGTGTCAGAGACACGTGCCAGAGTTTTGGTTGAGGATAGTTTGGGGGATGAGAAATGCGCATTTCGTCAAGGTAGAAGCAGGACCGACCAGTTATTCACTCAGAATGATTCTTGAGAAGGCATGGGAGTATGTTGAACCTGTATACACCTGTTTTGTGTATTTGGGGAAAGCATGTGTTAGGATTCCTCGAGACAAACTCTGGAGTGTTCTACAAGAGTATGGTATTGATCGCTTCTTATTAAGGGCGATGCAGTATTTATACACGAACTGTAGAAGTTGTGTTCGGGTAAATGGCGGCAAATAAATTCCCTTCACTGTGGGGGTTGGACTCTGCCAAATGTGCCTTTGGTCACCTCGCCTCTTCATTGTATATATGGACTGGATGCTGCAGCGCAGCCGTGGCAGAGCATGTTGCACAATGGGGGACTTAAGGATTAGTTATCCTCTCTTTGCGAATTATTTGGTCATCCTTGGGTCCTCTTAAACTTCAGTGCGCATTCAAAAGGTTTGTAGCCGGTTGTGATGATGCTGGAATGAAATTAAACGTGAACAACTCGGAAGTAATGGTTGTTTCCAGAACGCCTATTCAGTACACTCTGCATGTTTGTAGAGTGGCACTGAAGCAGGTGAATAAGTTTAAGCATCTCGAGGTTTTATTTACGAGTGATGGAAAGAGCAATGTCGAGCTATTCTGTAGAATCGGTTAGGCTGGATCAATTTTGCAAGAGCTTTGTCAATCTGCTATAAGGAATGCCGAACTTAGTGTGTTCTAAGCTGTGTTCTACTTAGAATAATTTTCCAAGGATAGTTGCCTTGAAATATATTAGCTTGAAAATAACTTGCTAAAAAACGAAACACTCTGGCTCTACGTTATAAACTGGGGCTTTATTGTACTTCTCTCTAATTCTAGCTGACAAGTGACTGTATAATTTCTACCCTAGTTCCCATGAAGTCTCGCTTTCACTTACTACTGTAAAAACATAGAATTATTGATTTTACATAAGAAGGTGAATGACCGCTTGAACTTGAACTTGAATTTAACTCTTTTATATACATTAATACATTTACATTTGGCATCTGGGGAACTAGGTGTGGTTTTACATGTATTGCTCTTATTAGTCTGTTGTTGGAGCGATTAATGCCCCCTATTATATGTTATATGTGCGCCCAGTAATGATTTTCATAATGCATCCTCTCTCCTTATCTATATGTCAGATGTGATAAATTTATAATTTTGTGGAGGGGAGATAACTACTGATCTCATTGCAATTTGACCTACATATGTCAAAGGAGAGAAGATGCATTGTGAGGATTTTGACATTTCGTATTTTCCAACGTGATATTGTGTGTTGTGTAGTAATTTTCGTGTTTCGGTATTTTGTGCTGCTAACCAACATAGTGTTTAAGCTAAATTATCGGTTTTAACTCGGTATATGTTCCAACTCTCACCTATAGTCGAGGATACAAGCTGCTGAAAGAGGTTCCCCGCGGTGTTGTTGGAATAACTCGTAGGGGTCGAGTGCGTAACACCAAAGTACACGAGGCACTCAATGTTGAGCAGCTACTTCTTCGAACGGAAGGATTTATGCTTTGACGGTTTGGTCACGTAGTGCGTATATCCCCAAAATGGCTTCCAAGACGTGTCATGATTGCCGTGTTATCAAGTTACGACCCCTTGATAGGCCTAGAAATAGATGGTTGGATCAAGTCCGACGTCTTTCCTGGAGCCGTCTAGGGATTCCTCCTGATGAGTTTGAGTCGACGGCGGAGGACCAGGAATGTTGGAGAGTGTATCTAATCATCCTACCCCCGCGACTCTCATAAAAGATGAGTGAGTAAACTACTTCAATGACAAAACGGAAAGTGCTCTAAAGAAGTGTACTTGAAATCGCATATTCAAAATCCCAGCGAAGCGGGTACAACCAGCTAGTATATGTATAATTCCTGAAACAAACAATGAAAGAAAATAAAGCAATGTTTATTTATGTCAATTTGTTCATAACGCTTGCTCTTTATTTTATGTTAACTTATTCTCAAGGTACCCGGGATCCCATACTTCCTTGGCTTTTCAAATATTTCATTTGAATGTGTTTTCTATTTTTTTTCTAGAAAACACTCCCAAAAAGAGGATGACGAGAATATGTTTACAATATTCGCCAAAAGATCGTTTTATTGTTATTCGTATCCGGAAGGAAGCAAAGAAGGGAGGAAATTAACTATAAAAAAAAAAGATAATGAAGGAAACAAATTATTATTCCATTATAAGTTTATTGATGATAATATGTCTGTGATATGAAAAGTGGGATACAAATGACATTACATGGACATTTCTGGCAAACGTTAAACACAAGTATTGCCTAGATTCACCGGTGGGCTTTCGATATGAAATATTATAGCTTAAACTCACTGAGTAAGAAGTTGAATAAAGAGTGATCTTGAAAAACATTAAATTAAAGTCGCCGGTGATTATAATAGGTGTATCGAGATCTGGCTCATGGTCGGGTATGAACTTGATGGTGTTTTTCGATGTATGCTCGGTGATCGCACAAAATGAATGCCATATACAGAAGAATGTTGATGCAGAAGTGATTTTATTATCTATTTGCATAGCCGCCGCCGCCGTGGCAGATGTACTGGCACCGTCATTGACACGCGTGGCTGCCGCCGCAGAAGCTTTCTTTCGCTCCCGACATCGCTTAACTTCTTCGTAAGGAACTTGTGGAGGATCACTAGATTGCTGTTGAGATGCTTTTTCCAAACCGTTTACGGTTTATGTATTTTGAATATGTTCTACACATAAAAGCCGGCATCGTGTTGAAATTAATTAATTTTTAACATCAACTTAATACTCTTTCACGAGAACAACTCAAAACTAATTTCTTTACACTTTATCTATCACGTGATGTGTTTTGATTTTCGATATAAACAATTTTTTTAATCTTCAAAACGAAGCTCAATCATATGATTTCGTTATGCTCTGATTTTCTGTTATGCTCCCAGTATAAAGAAAATCTTCTTTCCAATTGGGAGACTTACAAATGAGTCATCTGATCTTCGTGGATGATTTGGCCATCTTCAGTCCTCCCAAACTACTTGTGTTGATGTTGGAATGATGTTGAAATTCCAAAATAAATATTGTTTTTACAGAAAACGAAAAACAAGGAACAGAAAATGAAAATATTCCACTGACAGCTAAAATTAGCAAATAAGGAAGAAGTTATTCCATTTGTAAATCTAGAATCGAAAATCTTTACCTACGATCAGCTGGACCGTTGATTCCGTTTTATTTACTCAATGCACCTTTAGTTCTTTAACCTTCACCTTGTCGATATATGAAAATATTCTGGATGATCTCAATTTTCAATTTCGAATATCTCCGGGTTTTTTGAACATAATTTAAAACCGCTTATACTCAGTGACTAAAATGTTAAGTTCTTTCGGAAAATGCAATTTGTATAAAAAAAAATAGGAGTTTTGGTAATATTGTTGGTATTTTTTTTATTTTTTTAAATTAAACAACGGCACTATAATTTTTCGGTGCATAGAAGCAAAGCACTTTTTTTTTCGAAATCAAAGGTAGTTGTTAAACCTCTCTAGTTTTCGAAGCTTTGAATTCGACAGGTATGCAGCGTTTGTTTTTCTGGTGCCGACCACAGACAGATTCCATCCCAGTAAATCATTGGCTAGAGAAAGTGATGTGAAAAAATTATCCATTGTCACTTTTCTGATAGTGTTTTAATAAAGAACAACCAAATCCTTGACAACGCGCTCGCCTTGATTTTTATCTCGGACATTGCCAATTTTTTTAGTAGGTATGCATGGATCCATTTAGTAGATACGCCGTTTCGGAATCACAAGTCCACTATATCTTGATGCCGTATGTCACATATATTGAGTGAATTTGGTGTGGCTTCGGAAAGGGAGTAGTTGCTAATCAACTTACATTAAACAATTGTATGGCCTAAAATGGTCCCTTAGATTGGCATTCAGCATTTCAAAAATGTCACTTATGGGTGCCGGCTTATCGATTTCAGCTCTGGTTAGTCTCATGACATCGAAAGTGAATGAACCTTGTTATATTGTAGAACTGCATCGCATTGACCTACCTATGCAATGTAACCTGTGTTATACCAGAGAAAAAGAAGACGTCCTACATTTTATTGGTTTCTGTCCTGTGCTAAAAGAGATAAGAAAAGTTCATTTCGGGAAAAACTCACTTAGAGCAGAAGCTGTACTGGATCTGCCAAATGGTGCTAACTGGCAGAGATTAGCTTTGTACGGCAGAAAAGCCTACGACTATAGGTTGAGAATTGTCCAGGAAGATTTTTGATTTCATTTGATATATATAAGTATTAGAATATTAAATTAATAACTTTTTAAAAATTAAAAACTTGTCAATCGACGGCAGACGATAAAGCCATTGCTTTGATGGTACCTGTAAAAACAACATTTATATCTTTTTTTGGAAAAATAAAGTACACTTATGTATTATATTATATATTGTAGAACCGTCTCACAGGTATTGTTGCTCAGTAGAACGTATAAGCATTCTTCATCCAAAGTTGATCAACAGCTTTTTAATTTGATCGGTGCTAACGCACAAGGTATCTATGTTATTCATGTTCCTAGTGATTGGTTTGAGACCCATAAAAGATGGCTCGCGAATTATATTATGCGCTGGCATGCCCTGCTAGTTTAGCATTGTTTTCTTCCATTTGGTTCCATCCTTACCACCATGAAATATGTCTAAAACTTGTCCCACTTCTTCGCTGAATACTTGTTTATCACCACCTTCCATCAAATCTTCTTCATCGTTTTCAGAGTCATTGCCCTCGCTTATTTCCACTATAAGGTCATCAACTTCAGAATCCGAATCCTCAGCAAAGTTTCTGGGTAAACAGTCAGCATCATTACCATTGTCTCTTTCAAAAACCGTATGCTGATCTTCTTCTAGGTCCGCATCTAAATTCTGTACTTTATATTTGCTGTTCTTCATATTGTAGCATTGACTACAGGATGGTTTGTGTACCAAACTAAAACACTGTATTTCAAACTGTAGCGACGACATCTATTACCAAAAGCCGCTAGCAGTAAATATTCCAACCCGATGTACTTACATTCCACAATTGTTCCACACAATATCCGAATATTCCAGGATCATCAATTCACCCGGAGAAACAACTAGCATGTTCTAGAACCCCTTGCAATTAATTAAATACCCATACTGCAACCATCGTCGACACAGTTGTTTATAAGTGAATACAGCGATTACAAGAGAAACTCGACCAAGTGGTTAAAATAATCGATATCGTGATTGTGAATCTGTACCGACAGTTTAATTTGAAATAAATAAAGAATAAAGTGATTTGAATATTGTGTTGAAGTAAAGTTAGTAGTTGACAATAAATAAACAGTTCAAATCCACAAAAGACAGTTTTATTTAAACGAACCCCAGCAAGCATATTACATTAGTGTCAGAAAAGTGGAATAAAACAAGTTTTGTGTATTGCTTACTGTGCAAGTGAAAAAAAAATAAAAATTAAAAATATAGTTCGGAAATTGCTAGAAGATTTGTCATTACCGCAACTAAAGGAAGTACTGAGAAAGCGGGAGCAACCTACGACTGGTACGAAAAGAGAATTGATTATTAAGTTGCGGAAAATAGTGACGGACGAGGGTGCAGATCCTGAAACAGCTTTGTTTGACGTCGAAGAAGAACAAGTAAGTACGACGAGTGACATGTCGGCCTTAATGAAATTGCTATCTGAGAAATTCGACGAACAAAAGAATTCTGAAAATGAAAAATTCGAGAAGCTAGAAAATTCTTTGACTGAACAAAAGAATTCTCTAGACGCCAAGCTCGATGAACAGAACAAACAATTTGGGAATTCTCTAGATGCCAAGCTCAACGAAAAAAAGAATTCTCTAGAACAACAGCTATTCAATCAAAGGAGTGTTCTCGAAAGCAAATTCGATGAACGAAATAAAAACTTGGAAACAAGATTTGGAACAATTGATGAGAAGATTAAAAACGTAGAGGCTAAAATTGAGACATCTGAAATAGCCATTGAAGGAAGATTCGAGAATGTTGAAACAAAATTCAAGACTGTTGAAGGAAGATTCGAGAATTTGGCAAAGGAACTCGAACGCGTGAAGAAACAGAAAGTTGGGGAGTATTCAACCGACTGCCCGAGAAGGAAAGAGATGCAGCCTCCCGTCTTCGATGAACAGACATCATGGCCAATATATAAGAGGCAGTTCGAAGCTGCGGCAATGACGAACAACTGGGATGACGAAGACAGGTCCATTGCCCTCACGCTTGCGCTTAGAGGATCAGCTGCAGAGCTACTACAAACTATTCCCGAGGACAAACAACGCAACTACGACAGTCTGGTGAAAGCCATTGAGATGTGATTTGGGGACGACCACATGCAGCAAGTATGTAAGGTCCCACATGAGGGGTGAGACGCTCCAGCAGTTACAAGCAGACATCGAGCGGCTGGCACATTTGTCCTATCCAAACGCTGGTGAGGAGATCATTAACGAGATGGCGACCGAAGAATTTACTCATGCCATAGCTGATGCGAATCTACAAATGGCGGTAAGAATGGCTGGAGAGAAAACGCTAGCCGAATCTTTGGCGTTTGCTCTGACAATGGAGGCGGCAGATCAGGCATGTCAGGGAATCAACAAATTCGTTTCTGGAATTGCAACAAACTAGGACACCTGCAACGGCCAATAGAGACAACATCCATCCTGTTGGTCATGCTCCTCGAAATCAGGAGTCAGGAAACGCGGGGCAGAAGTTGGCTATTGGAAACGACGCCCCAAGACCACCATCCAACAAGAGTCTAGGTTAGGTTAGGTTAGGTAAAGGTGGCTCAGAACACACTTAGACCGCTTGGGTCCATTATGATACCACATAAGTAATGACCGGTCGAGTCACCGGTAACCGGGGGAACCTTAACCTTTCTCTTGAGGGTAATACAAGAGTCTAACAGTGGAAGCATTCATCGGCAAAAACAAGTGCGTGGCTACTATCGATACAGGCGCCACGGCTTCCTTTGTAAGAAGAGATCTCTTCCGGAAGTCAGGGCTGCACAACACCAGCTGCTACTGCCTTAGGACTGGTCGAGAAGTTCGCCTCACGTTACAACTAGCACGATTGGCCTTTTCCCATGCGTTCCTGGTGGCCGACATATGTGATGAATGCATCATCGGAGTGGACTTTATGAAAGAACATGACGTAATCATTGACTTCGGGACGCAAGTTCTGCGGTACCGGAACGTAGAGATTCCGATGGTACACGGGAATGAGAATGCAGCACATATTAGGACAATACTCAACAAGCACTAAGTCTTACCACCATCTTCCGAGACTATCATTTGGACAAAACTAGAGGGTGATCCTGGGAGCCACCGATTCCACCTATTGGAGCCAGATTTAGAAAGGAATCCCCCAAACTACATCGTGGGAAAAGTTTTAGTGGAGCCAAAGTATAGCCTGGTCCCAGTAAGGCTCATGAACTTAAAGAGCCACAGCGTCAAACTAAAACAAGGCGAGGTTATTGGTAAATATGCGCCGATATGTTCAATTTCAACAAGAACCGAAAAGGAATCTGCGAGCCCCGTTTCATCAGGCAGGTTGGCCGAAGTAAGGGACATGATCCTCAAGCACTGCGAACTGGATCGGGATCAGCGAGCCATGCCAGAAAATCTAATCGGTGAGTACGCTTATATATTTGCCTCACAGGATGGAGAGTATGGCCGAACACATCTGGTGCAACATCGCATAGACACTGGGGATGCCAGACCAATTCGTCAGCCTGCCAGACGACTACCATTGGCAAAGCAGACGGAGGTTGCGGATATGGTGTCAACGATGGAGAAGGAAGGGCTCATCGAAAGTTCTAAGAGTCCGTGGGCCTCATCTGTTGTACTGGTTAAGAAGAAAGACGGCAGCACTCGATTCTGCGTGGACTACCGCAGACTTAATGATGTCACCAAAAAGGATAGCTACCCTCTGCTACGGATCGATAACACATTGGACACACTCTCAGGAGCTCGATGGTTTTCCACCCTTGATTAAAAGAGCAGTTGCTCGCAGGTACAGATCGATCCAAAGGACCGAGAAAATGGGCTGTGACAATTTACAGTAATGCCATTTGGATTGTGCAATGCTCCGGCAACTTTTGAGCGCCTAATGGAACACGTCTTACGTCGATTGACCTGGAAAACTTGCTTGGTGTATCTGGACGATGTGATCGTGATAGAAAAAACGTTCGAGGAACATCACGACAACCTGAAGAATGTGCTAGAACGGCTTCGAAGCGCTCACCTGAAGCTGAACCCAAAGAAATGTGACCTCTTCAGATCCTGGGCCACGTTATCTCATCGGAAGGAGTGCAAACCGATCCAGACAAGGTGGAAGCTGTGAAAAACTGACCAGTTCCAAAAGACAAACACCAACTCAAGAGCTTTTGGGCCTCGCCACGCACTACCGACTATTGGTAAAGGACTTTACCGGAATCGCGAAGAGATCAGGTTGGTCAGGTTAGTACGACAAAAGCTTCAAGAACCTTAAGCAACAACTATGCGAAGCACCAACACTAGCATATCCCATTCCCGGAGAAATATTCATCGTGGAAGCAAATGCAAGTAACGTCGGTGTCGGAGTGGTACGCAACGGCCATTCTAATGCAGATGCCTTATCCCGGCGACCATGTACGAGTGACTGCAAGCATTGTGTGCGGCAGGAAGAGAAGAACCTTCTTTCCATCCAAAGGGTAAGAGCTGAGCCTATCGCCGGCTGGAGTGCAGAGGAAATCCGCAACGCTCAAAAAGAAGACCCAGACATCGAGCCGATATTAGCGTGGAAGGAGTTTATGGAAAAGCCAAACGGACAAGATATCTCGGACAGGAGCCCCACTCTCAAGGCATACTGGGCTCAGTGGGACTCCCTTCATGTGCAAGATGGTATTCTGAAAAGGAAATGGGGAAGGCCGGACGGGAAAGATTTCATAATGCAGCTTGTCTGCGGCGATCAAAAGTACATGAGGTGCTACGGGAGATGCATGATGGAGCATCCGGAGGTCATTTGGGTGCAAACCAGACGCTGGAGAAGGTGCGAGAACGTTTCTATTGGCTCAGCGCAAGGGAAGACGTAGAGAATTGGTGCCAATAATGAATCGTGTGCAGCCAGCAAAGGACCCAGAACGAAAACGCGAGGCAAGATCCACCAGTACAACGTGGGCGCACCCTTTGAACGGATTGCCGCTGACATCGCTGGTCCATTTCCAGAAACCGACAATGGCAACCGTTACATCCTAGTCGTCATGGACTACTTCAGCAAGTGGCCGGAAGCGTTCGCCATCCCTAAGCAGGAAGCGAAGACCATCGTGGAGCAGATCGTCAACAACTGGGTGAGCAGATTTGGCGTGCCTATGGAACTGCATTCTGACCAGGGACGAAACTTTGAATCGAAGATATTCCAAGAGGTATGTCAACAACTAGGAATCAAAAAGACGAGGACGACCCCGCTTCATCCACAATCCGACGGGATGGTAGAGCGCTTCAACAGAACCTTAAACGAACATCTTCCAAGGTCGTAGAAGACCACCAGCGCGATTGGGATCGATAAATTCCTCTTTTCTTGATGGCCTACCGAAATGCAGAGCACAGTACTACTGGGCATACTCCATCTGAAGTCTTGTTTGGTCGAGCAGTCCGGATACTTAGTGAGGTGAAGTTTGGATCCCCTAACGATGAGCTCAAATGTGAAGAGGACTAGGTGGCAGACCTCAGGGAAAGGATCCGAGACATACATCAGAGGACCAGGACAAGGATAAGGATAGCGAGTGACCGCATGAAAACCAAGTACGACACAAAGGCAACAACGTCCATCTTTCACGAGGGAGACTTAGTATGGTTGTACAACCCACACCGGCAAAAGGGGAGGTCACCGAAGCTGCAGCAAGACTGGAAGGGCCCTTATAAAGTGGTCACACGCATCAATGACGTCGTCTTCCAGATCCAGCGTGGAGTAAGAGGCAAGATGAAAATTGTCCACATGGATCGTCTTCATCGTTACCATGGCAGTAATCCAGATGATCTTATTCGGGACGAACAAGTTTAAGAGGATGGCAGTGTAGCATTGACTACAGGATGGTTTGTGTACCAAACTAAAACACTGTATTTCAAACTGTAACGACGACATCTATAACCAAAAGCGGCTAGCAGTAAATATTCCAACTTGATGTGCTTACGTTCCTCAATTGTTCCACACGATATCCCAATATTCCAGGGTCATCAATTCACCCGGAGAAACATCTAGCATGTTCTAGAACCCGTTGCAGTTTTATATAAATACCCATACCACAACCATCGTCGACCCAGTTGTTTATAAGTGAATATGTACAGCGATGACAAGAGAGACTCGACCATGTGGTTAAAATAATCGATATCGTGATTGTGAATCTGTAGCGACAGTTTAATTTGAAATAAATAAAGAATAAAGTGATTTGAATATTGTGTTGAAGTAAAGTTAGTAGTTGACAATAAATAAACAGTTGAAATAGACAAAAGACAGTTTTATTTAAACGAACCCCAGCAAGAATATTATAATATGATTGTACATTGCATTCTCAATATCCACTACAGACTTTCAAATTGTAATATTCTTGCTGGGGTTCGTTTAAATAAAACCGTCTTTTTTGTATTTTAATCGTTTATTTATTATCAAACACCAACTTAACTTCAACACAATATTCAATCACTTTATTCTCTATTTGTTTCAAATTAAACTGTCGCTACAATCTCGCTTATTTTCACTACTGGTCTAATCTCCCTCTTGTAATCGCTGTATGCACTTATAAACAACTGTGTCCACGATGGTTGTGGTATGGGCATTTATATGAAATGCAAGTCCTTCTAGAAAATGCTAGATGTGGCTCCGGATGAATTGATGATCATAGAATAATTGGGATATTGTGTGGAACAATTGTGGAACGTAAGCACATCAGGTGGGAATATTTACTGCTAGCAGGCAATAGATGTCGTTGTACGCAGTACCTGACGATGTACTTGATACTACACTGCCCCCCTCTTAAACTTGTTCGTCCCGAACAAGATCATCTGGATTACTAATATGATAACGATGAAGACGATCCAGGTGGACAATTTTCATCCTGCCTCTTACTCCACGCTGGATCCGGAAGACGACGTCATTGATGCGTGTGACCGCTTTATAAGGAGCCTCCCAGTCTTGCTGCAGCTTCGGTGACCTCCCCTTTTGCCGGTGTGGGTTGTATAACCATACTAGGTCTCCCTCGTGGAAGCTGGACGTTGTTGCCTTTGTGTCGTACTTGGTTTTCATGCGGTCATTCGCTATCCTTATCCTCGTCCTGGTCCTCTGATGTATGTCTTGGATCCTTTCCCTGAGGTCTGCCACGTAGTCCTCTTGACATCTGGGCTCATCGTTAGGGGATCCAAGCTTCACCTCACTAGGTAGCCGAACTGTTCGACCAAACAAGACTTCAGATGGAGTATGTCCAGTAGTACTGTGCTCTGCATTTCGGTAGGCCATCAAGAAAACAGGAATTAGTCGATCCCAGTCGTGCTGGTGGTCTTCTACGACCTTGGGGAGATGCTCGTTTAAGGTTCTGTTGAAGCGCTCTACCATCCCTTCGGATTGTGGATGAAGTCGAAGTCGAAGGAAGTCGTCCTCGTCTTTTTGATTCCTAGTTGTTGATATACCTCTTGGAATATCTCCGATTCAAAGTTTCGTCCCTGGTCAGAATGCAGTTCCACGGGCACGCCAAATCTGCTCACCCAGTTGTTGACGATCTGTTCCACGATGGTCTTCGCTTCCTGGTTAGGGATGGCGAACGCTTCCGACCATTCGCTGAAGTAGTCCATGACGACTAGGATGTAACGGTTGCCATTGTCGGTTTCTGGAAATGGACCAGCGATGTCAGCGGCAATCCGTTCAAAGGGTGCGCCTACGTTGTACTGGTGGATCTTGCCTCGCGTTTTCGTTCTGGGTCCCTTGCTGGCTACACACGATGCATTATTAGCACCAATTCTCTACGTCTTCCCTTGCGCTGAGCCAATAGAAACGTTCTCGCATCTTCTCCAGCGTCTTGTTTGCACCCAAATGACCTCCGGATGCTCCATCATGCATCTCCCGTAGCACCTCGTGTACTTTTGATCGCCGCAGACAAGCTGCATTATGAAATCTTTTCCGTCCGGCCTTTCCCATTTCCTTTTCAGTACACCATCTTGCACATGAAGGGAGTCCCACTGAGCCCAGTATGCCTTGAGAGTGGGGCTACTGTCCGAGATATCTTGTCCATTTGGCTTTTCCATAAACTCTTTCCACGCTAATATCGGCTCGATGTCTGGGTCTTCATTTTGAGCGTTGCGGATTTCCTCTGCACTCCAGCCGGCGATAGGCTCAGCTCTTACCCTTTGGATGGAAAGAAGGTTCTTCTCTTCCTGCCGCACACAATGCTTGCAGTCCGTTCTTACATGGTCGCCGAGATAAGGCATCCGCATTAGAATGAAGTTTCCCTTTACGATGCTGTATTTCATAATCGTGCATCTGCAGTCGTTCAATCCATCTTTCGGTCTGCCCCCCCCCGGATTCTTGAAGTGCAGCAGCCATTTTAGAGCCGCATGGTCTGTGCGCAAAACCAACTCTTCGCCGTAGAGTTATTTATGGAAGTGTTTTGTCGCCAGAAGTTCTCGTCTGGTCACGCAGTAGTTCCTTTCCGGCTTGGAGAGCACTTTGCTGAAGTATGCTACTATCTTCTCTTGGCCGTTGTGTACCGCTCCGACACCGACGTTACTTGCATTTGCTTCCACGATGAATATTTCTCCGGGAATGGGATATGCTAGTGTTGGTGCTTCGCATAGTTGTTGCTTAAGGTTCTTGAAGCTTTTGTCGCACTCACCTGACCAACCTGACCTCTTCGCGATTCCGGTAAAGTCCTTTACCAATAGTCGGTAGTGCGTGGCGAGGCCCAAAAGCTCTTGAGTTGGTGTTTGTCTTTTGGAACTGGTCAGTTTTTCACAGCTTCCACCTTGTCTGGATCGGTTTGCACTCCTTCTGATGAGATAACGTGGCCCAGGTACTTGACTTCGGATATGAAGAGGTCACGTTTCTTTGGGTTCAGCTTCAGGTGAGCACTTCGAAGCCGTTCTAGCACATTCTTCAGGTTGTCGTGATGTTCCTCGAACGTTTTTCCTATCACGATCACATCATCCAGATACACCAAGCAAGTTTTCCAGGTCAATCCACGCAGTACATGTTCCATTAGGCGCTCAAAAGTTGCCGGAGCATTGCACAATCCAAATGGCATTACTGTAAATTGTCACGGCCCATTTTCTGCAGTGAACGCAGTTTTCTCTCGGTCCTTTGGATCGATCTGTACCTGCGAGCAACCGCTCTTTAAATAAAGGGTGGAAAACCATCGAGCTCCTGAGAGTGTGTCCAATGTGTCATCGATCCGTAGCAGAGGGTAGCTATCCTTTTTCGTGACATCATTAAGTCTGCGATAGTCCACGCAGAATCGAGTGCTGCCGTCTTTCTTCTTAACCAGTACAACAGGTGAGGCTCACGGACTCTTAGAACTTTCGATGAGTCCTTCCTTCTCCATCGTTGACACCATATCCGCAACCTCCGTCTGCTTTGCCAATGGTAGTCGTCTGGCAGGCTGACGAATTGGTCTGGCATCCCCCGTGTCTATGCGATGTTGCACCAGATGTGTTCGGCCATACTCTCCATCATGTGAGGCAAATATATAAGCGTACTCACCGATTAGATTTTCTGGCATGGCTCGCTGATCCCGATCCAGTTCGCAGTGCTTGAGGATCATGTCCCTTACTTCGGCCAACCTGGCTGATGAAACGGGCCCCGCAGATTCCGTTCCATTTATTGTCGAGATTAAACATATCGGAACACATTCACCAATAACCTCGCCTTGTTTTAGTTTGACGCTGTGGCTCTTTAAGTTCATGAGCCTTACTGGGACCAGGCTATACTTTGGATGCACTAAAACTTTTCCCACGATGTAATTTAGAGAATTCCTTCCTGAATCCGGTTCCAATAGGTGGAATCGGTGGCTCCCAGGATCACCATCTAGTTTTGTCCAAATGATAGTCTCGGAAGATGGTGGTAAGACTTCGTCCTTGCTGAGTATTGTCCTTAAATGGGCTGCATTCTCGTTCCCGTACACCATTGGAATCTCTACGTTCCGGTACCGCAGAACTTGCGTCCCGATGTCGATGATTACGTCATGTTCTTTCATAAAGTCCACTCCGATGATGCATTCATCACATATGTCGGCCACCAGGAACGCATGAGAAAGGGCCAACCCTGCTAGTTGTAACGTGAGGCGAACTTCTCCGTATACTTTCGCCGCTTCCCCTGTCGCAGTTCTAAGACAGTAGCACCTGGTGTTGTGCAGCCAAGACTTCCGAACAAGATCTCTTCTTACAAAGGAAGCCGTGGCGCCTGTATCGATAGTAGCCACGCACTTGTTTTTGCCGATGAATGCTTCCACTGTTAGACTCTTGTTGCATCGTTTGGTTTGGGAGACCTGGATGGTGGTCTATTGGGCGGCGATTCCATTAGACAACTTTTGCCCCGCGAAGCTGGCTCTTAGGCGTTTCCCGACTCCTGGTTTCGAGGAGCCTGGCCAATAGGATGGATGTTGTCCCTGTAGGATGGTTCTTCGTTGCATCGCCTATTTGCACAATGTGGACAGTTTCCGCATCTGGGTGGATTTCTGCATTGCCGTTGTAGGTGTCCTATTTTGTTGCAGTTCCAGCAACGAATTTGTCCTCCGCGAGCGTTGTTTCGGTCTTCGACGTCCATCCTCTGGCAAGAGCATTCGATGGCGGCTACTTCCCTCACACGGTGGATTCCCTGACATGCCTGGTCTGCGGCCTCCATTGTCTGAGCAAACGCCAAAGCTTCGGCGAGCGTTTTGTTTCCAGCCATTCTTACCGCCATTTGTAGTTTCGCATCAGCTATGGCATGGGTGAACGCTTCGGTCGCCATCTCGTTAATGATCTCCTCGCCGGCGTTGGGATAGGACAAATGTGTCAGCCGCTCGACGTCTGCTTGTAACTGCTGGAGCGTCTCACCCTTCATCTGTGACCTTCTGCGCAACTGGACCCTATATACTTGCTGCATGTAGTCGTCCCCAAATCGCATCTCAATGGCTTTCACCAGACTGTCGTAGTTGCGTTGTTTGTCCTCGGGAATAGTTTATAGTAGCTCTGCAGCTGATCCTCTAAGCGCAACCGTGAGGGCGATGGACCTCTCTTTATCGTCCCAGTTGTTTGTCATTGCCGCAGCTTCGAACTGCCTCTTATACATCGGCCATGATGTGTGACCATCGAAGACGGGAGGCTGCATCTCTTTTTTTCTTGAGCAGTCGGTTGAATACTCCCGAACTTTCTGTTTCTTCACGTGTTCGAGTCCCTTTGCCAAATTCTCGAATCTTCCTACAACAGCCTCGATTTTTGATTGAACATTCTCGAATTTTGTTTCAACGTTCTCGATCTTAGCACATACGTTTTCGAATTGTCCTTCAATTGTTCCGAATTTAGCGTCTAGAATATTCCTCTGTTCAACCAAGGAATTTTCTAGTATCTCGAACTTCTTGTTTTGCACATCCAGCTTAGCATTTAGAGAATTCTTTTGTTCATCGAGCTTGGCATCTAGAGAATTCTCAAATTGTTTATTCTGTTCCTCGAGCTTGGCATCTAGAAAGTTCTTTTGTTCAGCCAAGGAATTTTCTACCTTCTCGAATTTTTCATTTTGAGAATTCTTTTGCTCATCGAAAGAATTATCTATCTTCTCAAATTTTCTATTCTGATCGTCGAATTTTTCAGATAGCAATTTCATTAAGGCCGACATGTCACTCGTCGTACTTACTTGTTCTTCTTCGACGTCAAACAAAGCTGTGTCAGGATCTGTACCCTCGCCCGTCATTATTTTCCGCAAATTAATGATCAATTCTCTCTTCTCCCTTCGTACCAGTCGTAGGCTGATCCCGCTGGCTCAGTGCTTCCTTTAGTTGGACCAACGACAAATCGTTTAGCAATTTCGGAACCATTTTTTTTTTGTCACTTACACAATAAGCAATACACAAAATTTGTCTTATTCCACTTTTCTGACACCAATGTAATATTCTTGTTGGGGTTCGTTTAAATAAAACCGTCTTTTGTGTATTTTAATCGTTTATTTATTATCAAACACCAACTTTATATCAACACAATATTCAATCACTTTATTCTTTATTTATTTCAAATTAAACTGTCGCTACAATCTCGCTTATTTTCACCACTGGTCTAATCTCCCTCTTGTAATCGCTGTATGCACTTATAAACAACTGTGTCCACGATGGTTGTGGTATGGGTATTTATATGAAATGCAAGTCCTTCTAGAAAATGCTAGAGCTAAGCACATCAGGTGGGAATATTTACTGCTAGCAGGCAATAGATGTCGTTGTACGCAGTACCTGACGATGTACTTGATACTACAATATGAAGAATCACCTTTATATGTTATTATTATTATTATTATTATTTTATTTTTCAAAAGTAAGTTTAACAATATTCATACAAAGATACCTGCGAAGCCTAAGGCTTTTCTGCAGGAGAATGGTCTTCTTATTTTAGTTTTCTTTGTCTCGTGAGCTTTACTTTAATGCATTACAATATACGTAGTTTCATCAACAAAAAATAAAAAAAGGAAAATAAATAGAAAAATAAAAATGTGTACGTTATTTTTAGAAAGAAGAGTGCTATTTTCAGATTTAAATTACTGAATTAGTGTATGTACATATGTTGTTTTAAATTAAGAGAGTGTTCTTTAATCTTTTTTTTTCTTTTGGGTTAATTATAATTTTAAGTTCTCTTGGCAAGTTATTAAGAATTGTTGGTACTGCGTATTTTAGCTGCCTTTTTCCGTAGATGTTGTAGAATGCTGGCACTTCAAGTAGTTCCCGGGCTCGTCTTCTGGTATTAAGGTGGTGTGTAATCGCGGTCTGAAAACGGGTGTCTTCATAGTATTCTAAGGTTACCGTCATCTCGTAGATTTGCTTCACGTCAAGGACTTCAAGGGTGTTGTTTGTGTAGCGGCCAATGTTTTTGAGGATTATTTTCTGGATTCTACTTAGTTTATCAAGATGAGTTTTTGCTGCATTTCCCCAAGCTAGTATTCCGTATCTCAGTTTGGATTCGACCAGGGAAAAGTACACCTGTTTCTGAACTTCGAAAGAAGAGTGATTTTTGAGATATATAATCGCGAACAGCTCTTTTTTTAAGTCCGTGCGTAGATTGTTTATGTGTTGGTCCCATCTGAAGTGGCAGTCGATTGTGACCCCCAAATATTTGTAACTATTAACTTGCTCTATAGGTTGCCTTGAATATACGTGTGGGCAGTCCTTGTTTTCGAGATAAATTTTGGGTTTTGAATCTCGCAGATGGGGTGCTTGGATGTATACTAATTTCGTTTTCAATGCGTTAATTACTAGGCCGTTATCATGACACCACCTTGCCGCCTTACAAAGCTCTGATTGCATGTACTCTGTTGCAGTGTCAAGTTGTCGGTGTCGAACGATTAGGGCTGTGTCGTCCGCATACGCAAGGGGTGTGACTTTCTCGAAGACTCGTAATAGTTCATTTGTGTATAAAATGAAGAGCAATGGACCCAGTTTCGATCCTTGAGGTACTCCGTACTTTAACAGCATATCTTTGCTGTTTGTGTTTTTTAGTTGTACCCTGAAGGTTCTATCAGTTAGATAATTTTGAACCCAGCTGGATAATGTTCCCCTGATTCCCGCTCTTGATAGTACTTCTATTATTTTGCTATGATTAAGCGTGTCGAAGGCTTTGCTAAAATCTATAAATATGACAAGAATATGGTGATTTTTGTTAAGGCTTTCATTAATTAAGTTAGCAAACTCTCCTAGCAACATATTTGAACTTTTATTACGCTGAAAACCGTACTGATTTTTGTGCATTACTTGATTTTGCTCAATGAAACAAACCAATCGTCTCACTACCACTTCCTCCAGACACTTGTCGATCATAGATAATATAGAGATTGGCCTATAATTTTCCAAACTCATTTTTGAACCCTTTTTGTAGATTGGTCGTACTGTTGCTTTTTTTAAAATTTTTGGGATTCTACTTTGCGCAAGACTTAGATTTACAAATTTGGTCATTATTGGTGCAAAAACGTGGGCATGTTGCTTGAGGTCTATTGCTCGAATACCATCAGCGCCAGGTGCCTTATTCACTTTAATTGATTTTAGTATGTTGAGCATTTCAACCTCATTTGTTTCTTCGACAAAGATTGAGTTGGCTACAGTGAAGTTAGTGTGCTTGGATGTTATGATGTTACATTGGTGAATTATTTTTAACGTTTGTTCCGTAAAACTTGCGGCGAATTCGTTTGCTAATGACACAACACTCTTATCAGGTGAAAAGTTTTTTAGGAGTATGTCGTCGATTCTCTCCTTTTTTCTTCCTAGTACCTCATTTATAAGTTTCCACGTTTTTCTTGTATCGTACTTTGCCTCGTAAAATCTTTCTTTGTAAAACGCTGCTTTCTTATTAAAAATGTCTTTATTAAGTTGATTACGGAATCGTTTATACTCTATTTCATAGGTTTTTTTGATACGGTTGTTTTTCCATCTTTTATATAACACATCTCGTCTTTTACATTGTGTAATGAGAACGGATGACATCCATGGGTTATATTTACGTTTTGTGTTAAAGGTTCTTTGTACGGTAGATTCTTCATATATTTCATGCATCCTGCTAACGAACTTTTCGAAAAGAGTATCTACTGTTGATTCATTCAAAATAAGTTCCCAGTTTGTTGTTCTGATGAGATCATCTACTGTGCAGGAAGGGATTGTTGTTGAACTCCACTCTTTACTTTCTCTGTTTTTCACACGAGCATAGGTTACATAAAGTAGAGCGTAGTGGTCCGAAATATCGCACTCAATTATGGCTGAATACATATCATCTTTCGAAATATTAACTAGAGCGTGGTCAATAAGTGTGGAGGTCCCAGTTTTGACGTCTGTTCTTGTGTTGGCTTTGATTACATTAAGCAGACCTTTAGACGCTAACATTTCTAGATAGTTCTTAACAAACTCTTTACTAGACTCTTGAAGGTTAATGTTCATATCTCCCATAATAAATATTTCGCTTTTATTGCCTATGAGATCTAGATTAACTCGCATTTCCTCGATGAAAGCACATAAAACCTGGAGGCCTGTATACTCCTAGGATGTGTTTTTTGTTGTTGTTCTCATCTATTCTAATGTTTATACATTTATACGACTGGCAGTTAGTTTGTATTCTTTCGTATTTAATGTTATTCTTAATAAACATCGCCACTCCACCACCTCTTTGTTTATTTCTATTTATGAATTCAGCGTTAAATCCTTCAAAACTATAAAAGCAGTTTTCTTCTTTTTTTATATTTATTTCAACTAAGATAATTATATCTAAGTATTTCAACATTTTTTTTAGATTAATATTTAAATAATTCCAGTTTTTCCTTAAAGACCTTATATTTAAGTAAAAGCAAAAAAAATTCAGTTTTTGAAATTCATTTAAATTAATGCTGCTAAAACCATGTATTACCCTAAAGTTTAAATCCACTATCGTTTCATTATTTTCATTTGCGGCATTTTCCATTTTGATTTTGAGTTCATTGTACTTCTTTTTATTCCGCACAGCCATGTAAACTAGGTTCTTGTTATTTTGTCAACTTCACTTACTGTGCTTATGAGAAGTGCTTGAGAACTTTCATTTCTTTTAGCTAATATTTTGCCCGTATTCTCCCAAACAAAGCTCCAGTTTTCTTTCTTTGCCTTCTCTTTTGCCATCCAGAGTAATTGTTTGTTTTGTTTGGTCAGCTGGTTGTTAATATAAACGGTGATGTTGTTGGCAGCAGCTGTGCTGTTCCTGTTATTTGTTATGGACTCCAATTTGACAGGTCGATTCAGGCGAGCTTGTTTAAGAAAGTTCGCCTTGATGATATTTGAGGTGAAGGTTGCCACTATCGTTGATCTGTCTGCATTTTTAGCTCGTGTGCGATAGATATCCGTTATGTCATTGTCGTTTATTTCACAGCCGATTACTTTTCCTACACATCTAATTGTATCTATAAGATTTTCTTCCCTAGAAGGAGCAATGTTTTTTATTTCTATGTGGTCTTTGATAAGTTGTTGTTCCAGTGCGTTTATTTGTGCTTTCATGTTTACAATTTCTTCTTCTTTCTTCTTATTGCTTTCTTTTAGCTCCTTAATTTCGTTGGTGAGCTTTTCGATGAAGTTGTTGTTGTTAATCATGTGTTGACTTATTTCGTCATATTTTTTTGCCATGAATTCACAGCTGACTGTTATCTCCTTCATCTCAGATCTCATCAGCTGCATTTCTGATAGTAAGCTGGGAGTGGGTGTGGTTGCAATATCTGCACTGTTCGTTAAAGCGCTGCGTGGTAAATCAAGAGGAGGGGAATGTGAGTTTGTGGCAGATGGATTCCCCTGTATAATTTGTTGATTTTCAGAGGCGTTTCTGCAAGTGTGACACTTCCAAGCGTCCCTTTTACTTGATGCCATTGTACGCCAGCATTTTTCGACAACTGTTGTGCAGGTAACGAAGTGCAGCTTGCGCGAACACTTTACGCATGTAGCAAAGTCACCATCCAGCGGGAGGGGTTTGTTACAAGAACTACACAGAAACATTTTAAAGAGCTTTCGAGTGCGAGAATTCAAGAGCGGGGAGCAGTAAAAGATGGTAGGCAATAAAATTCCAGAGAGATTCGCAATTGTAAATTAGAAATTTCGTTGGTAGATATATTTACCTTCCAAATTATTTCTACCTGACCTTCGAGGAATTTACTTCTTCGTCGAGTACAGAACTTTCTATAGTTGTTTATTAAGTTTTATAAAGACTATTTCTAGGTACTAACAGAGCTCAATCATAGACACAACCGATCACTAAAGCTCGCTCACAACAAGTGTACGCAATTCAGTATGTGGTTATCTGCTCAAATGAGCACTTGAAAGAAGTTTTATATTCTTATTTTCCATCTTGAACAAAAAAAAAAACTAGAAGAAATAGGTCCACTAACGCAAACATTTTTTCGGAATCGAAAAATAACGGCGAGAACCTCTACCTACGGTTTAAAATTAAAACACAATTAACTAAGTACCAACAAATAACAAAACTGATTCATAGAAAAATAAAAATTCCATTCAAAACATAAAGAGTTCATTTCTATACCCGGGTGTTTGCCGTCAATATTAAAAGTTTTTTTTATTGGCGACAAAGTAAAAGTTAATAAGGGTGAGCTAAAAGACAAGTTAAGGAAGATTGTACAGTTTGGTCCAGGCGAATTGTAACTTTTCTGTATGCTTACGCTTATTTCTCTACATATTATACAAACTATACACTAATTTATTTCAAACGGTGTGGAACGCATTCTGAATGTACACATACATATGTTTTTCTTTTCAGGTATTTGATGATGTCGCTGTGGAACTTTCAATGGCCATTCTTCAATTTTTCAATAGCAGCCCAAATGAGGAACAAGTGTATCGAGCACTACGGGCACTAGTACGGTTCTTAGAAGTGAGTGGTTTTCTTGGTTTGCCATAGATACTGATATACAAACAAATAAAAAATAAAACTACGAAATATCATTATATATTGTTATGCCTCGAATCGGGTTTTACACAATAAAAAAAAACAGGAATCAAAGGATACCGTCAGGCCAGTTGTTGTCGTGGTCCCTCGACGCTGGTTTTTCCTTTACGTGTGGCGAAGACTCCACAATGGTCACGATAACCGGTGATAACATAATCTGAACAATTTTGGCGAACAAATTACTGCTGATTGATAGCATACACAATCCTAATTATTTCAGCAGGCAAGAAAACAAAACAATTGCTAATTGTTTTCAACATTCCAATAATGTTCGGAAGCAATAGAACGAAACACAAATTTTATATTTTAGAGTTTATAACTAAGTTTATTGAAAAAAGAATAAATCTTAGCTGTCAAAATTATATCCAACAAATCCCATATAATATTAGTTGTCACCTTCCTAAATAGACCTAAACTGTTGACACCACATTTTCGCTGTTGCATTTCTTCTCATATTCTTCTGGTTTTTCTGTTAGTCTAGCGTCTGGTTTCGGTCGCAAGTTGCACTATGGAAATGGGGTTGTCGTTCTCTCACGTCACATGATCTACTCGTACATCCGTAACACCTCCCTCCTTAAGACACATCTAAGGATATTTAATTCTTAGATCGGATTTTGGATTTTCTATATCTACGGATTCGATTGAGGTATTTGGTCATTCTCAAGAATACTTCCAGGTTAACTCAATGTTTTCTATTGAAACATTTGTTAAAGGTGGTTAATGTTGTCCTAGCTCGACCGCTACAGCTACATTTTCAGATAATGAATGCTATCGCTAGTAAGCTCAGGACTCCAAATGTTGAAATTATTATCCCATATGATCGCTCTGGTTTTTTCTCCAAGGTTCTTGACCAAAAGTTTTTATGATTTTGAATCTGAGTTGACAAGTCCTGCAGCTCGTTGATATATTTGACAGTGATGTTCGACATTGGTTCCTGGTTAATCACAATATCTTTCAATTTAGCGTTCAAGTAGCAGTCTTCTAGTTCGCTGTACGAATGTTTATCTCTAACCGTTATTTCCGCTCCAGTCCGTCTTTGCCGTCATATCATAGGTTTCGAGGATGTAATCATTATTTATTTGGATTATACCGGTGCCAACAAATTTACCTATTTCTGTCTCATTGTTACATTTACATTTGTATTGGGTTTATTCGGAAATACTATACGAATAAAAGTTTTCTTCTAGCTTATGAAAAATTTCTACATGAGAATTTATTATTTTTGCTTAGCGTTTTTCGGCTCTATTTCTCATAAACAAATTTATTTCACAATTATTATCGTTTATGGTACTTCTAAGAAGCTATGGTTTACAAATTAAAATTTTATTAATATTATTACAATCTTCTAAATCTTTTATTAAAGCATGGTCTTCTCTATTTTTATTTATAATCAAGAATTTAGCTTTTACTGGTTCATCTAGAAATACTACTGCATTCTTAACTACGTTTGGAATAGCAAGTGTTTCATAAATTCAAAAACTTCTTTAGTCACTGTCGGAATATTAATTCATTCATTTTCAATGGCCCGCTAATCCTTCATGAGGGTCGCGAGGGTAGGATGCTCAGGTGGACTCTCCATCCTTCTCGATCCTCCGCCATTGACTCCAATTCATCAGGGAGAATCCCTAAGCGGCTCCAAGAGAGATGTCGGACTTGATCCAACCATCTATTTCTGGGCCTTCCGCGAAGTCGTCTACCTGATGGTACGGCAACCATGGCGCGTCTTGGAAGCCGGTCTGGGGACATACGCACTACGTGACCAAACCATCGAAGCATAGATCGTTCCGTTCGGAGAAGTAGCTGCTCAACGTTGAGCGCCTCGCGTA
Organism: Brachypalpus laphriformis; assembly: GCA_945910035.1. Lineage (NCBI taxonomy): Eukaryota > Metazoa > Arthropoda > Insecta > Diptera > Syrphidae > Brachypalpus > Brachypalpus laphriformis. Next base: position 147,831,844 of record OX246754.1, read on the forward strand.
CTCTGGTGTTGCGCACTCGATCCCTACGAGTTATTCCAACAACACCGCGAAGGAACCTCATTTCGGCAGCTTGTATCCGCGAATATTAATAATAACAATAATTTTTTTATCCTTAGCGAAAGCTTTTAATATCAATATTTTCAGAATTTCGGCAAGATTTTCCATGTTTGGTTCTATTGCGAATGTTTTGTAATTTTCCAAATCTCGAAGTTCATTTAATAAATCTATGGGTTCAATAATTCGTGGATGTAATATCCCTGCTTGTATGAATAAGAGGCTGTCTATTATTTCTTCTATCTCCATTTCTAATTGTAACATTTTAAAGCTTATTTTGTTAAATATTTCCTCATAGTATGATCCGATCAAAATAGTTCTATTTAAATTACTTTCTACAGAATTAACTTTGTTAATTTCATCTACTAGTTCATTGGTAAAAGTTACATTAGTGATACTTGATACTTTCTATTACTTGTTTATTTAACTGACTAAGAATCTGTACATTATCTTCCATACCACTTTTAATTCGTAGTTCACTATTACTTATATTTTGAATGACATTATAGTACTGTGCTGTGGTGACACTCGATGTCAAGAACGCGTTCAATTAAGCCGACTCGAGATGTATACTAAAAGCACTGAGTGACCTACAGGTACCAAACTACCTACGGCGGATAATTGTGAACTACTTCGAAGACAGAACCCTTTACTGTGACACGGGTGGAGCTTCAAAAGGGTCGGTCCTGGACCAATTCTATGAAACTTAATATACGATGGCATTCTAGGATCACAAAGGTCGAACGGAGTAGACATCATTGATTATGCCGACGATATTGCAATTGTAGTAGTGGCCAAAAAATTGTGGATAACTGCACTCAAATAATCGCAAACGTGAAACTATGGCTATATACATCAGGTTTAGAGCTAGAGGACCACAAAACCGAAACCGTTCTCATAAGCAGCCGTAAGACCACCATACAGGCCGGTGAGCAAGTTATCGAATCGAGGCCGTACATCAAGTACCTATGAGTGTTGCTGGACCACAGACTCCGCTTCATGTACGAATGCGAGAAGGCCACCCGGGTAGTAACGGCACTTTGCAGACGAATGCCAAATCTTGGGGGACTAAGGCAGCTAATCAGAAATCTTCTAACAACCGTGAGTAGGTCAATACTCCCGTCTGTGGCTCCAGTATGGACGTCAGCGACGCATCGTAGGTCATACATTAGAACGATGAACTCGGCGCATATATTCTTACCTTTAAGGGTATGCTGAGCCTTTAGAACTGTATCAACGGATGCGATAAGTGTAATATCAAGCCGCTCTAGACGCGAAGAAGACTGCGGCCCTACGCGAAAACGAGCACGATGACGGAACAATAGCTATAGAAGCTATAAAAACAGAATGGCAACGTCGGTGGAAGATCACAACCAAAGGGCATCGTGGTGCAGTTGTTAGTGTGTCACTGTCACTGCGCGTGAGGTTACATGTTCGAATCCCAGAAAACACCAAAAAGTCTTTTCACGGTCCCATCCTTCGCGAACGTTTAACAAACATCCGAAAGAAAAAACAAAAATGCGCTTCGGATACGGCACAAAACTGTGGGTCCCTTCCATTCATGCGAAAAATATAACGCACACAACACGAATGGTTGCGAGAAGATAAGCCTAGGCACTTAAACAGCTGTTGCGCCAAATTTAGTATTATTATATATAACAAAAAGGGTTAAAATTAGATTAATTAACTTAAATATCTTATTGTAATTTACTGACCCCACGCTGGCGCTCTTAGCTTATCTTAACTCCTAACCTATGTCGTTTGACGTAGCGGAATCTTTACAAGTAGAGAAAGCTTCCCAAAACAAATTGCTCTTCGGATACGGCACTAAACTCTAGGTCCTTTTCATTCGTGTGAAAAATATAACGCACACAACACGAGTGGTTGCTAGAAGCTAGGCCGAGGCACTAAAAGAGCTGCTGTGCCATATATTTATTTAATTTTTATTTTTAGGGCTTATGCCAACGTCCGAAGCTACATGTCCCAAAAATGTTACGCTTCGTTGACGAAAGACACATTTTGCGAGCGAAATTTTTAGGTCAGCTGTGTATGTTCTTTCGAATATGGTTTGAAGATTTTGTAAAAGCTGACTGAAGGGTCTGCCATGAACGTTAACATTGTTCAAATACGCCATACAGACATACCATACTTGAAATGGAGACCCCTCAGCACGATTTCCTTAAGGCTTTGGAAGGTCGCCGAAACGCATAACGTTGAACTCCCAAAGGGCAGTACCTACTCTAAATGGTTTTTTTTTTCTTCGACGATTCTTCCAATTCTACTTGCAGTACCCAGATTTTGGATCGATCGTAGCGAACCAGCTAGACCCAGAAAGCGCTTCCAACAACAAATCAATTTGCGGAAAAGGATAAGAGTTCTTCTTTGTCTGATTATTCAGTCATATCACAGGTGATGACCTGTTCTTAAAATGATGAAGGGTTCTTAAAAGATCTTCATTTGAATTATGAGATTGCTTGCCACTTCTCGTCTAGCCCATAGTAACCTACGTGGTGATTGTTTGATTGGCTTTTTTTCACCTGTGTCAATTCCGTGCCTTAATAAGTCGGTTCTACCTAGTTCGTTGGAAGAATAAGCGAATGGTGAACGATACCTTCCAATTAAGCTCTTCACTTTCATTTATTGATTTTCTTTCAAACGATGATCCGCGGAGATTAATAAGTCGCCCTCCATAAAATAAGATTCCAAAGTTTTGACCTACCTGCAGTCCGCCAGAGATATGTCATCGTCGAAAAGGTGGTCCCACATCGCTTCCGAGGATAGACTTTGAAGAGAGATTTTGCTTTTTGGTAGCTTTAAAAGCATTAATTGAAAATCAACTGTACAGCTATGCTCTTTTAAATGTGTTAAAGAAATAGGTTCCCATGCGAATGGTTACTGTGGTAGTCCCATGGATAGGAGTGAGATCGCCAGTAACAACACGAATGAGTGTAGAACGAGGAACTAGCGGCCGATTCGACACGGTAACCATCTGAGGATGAACAATGGTACCAGCTGCACCCGTGTCGATTATAAGACAACATTGAATCCCTTTAATATAGCCTTTGACAAACAGTACGGTTCCTGTAGTAACGTCGTCAATTGCCACCCTAGTGTGGCATGGTGCCAGCAAGCATTTATTTATTTCTCACGATATATATAAAGTCAGTCCGATCAAATCCGAAAGCTTCTGTGGACACTACTGCAAAGGCATAACACTGGCAGTAGCTTGGTCATATGGCTGAAAAATTATACACTCCATTGGATCAGAAGCAAAGACAAAAAATAACAAAAATCTCCCCAATTATCTGGACGCTACCCCCGGAGTTTCTCTAAAGCATAAACATCTGAGCTTCAAACCACTACACCAAATCTTTCTCTCTATCTACCTATCTATCTTTTCCAACGCCCGCACTGTGTTAAAACATGTTAAGGATATTCATAACCCCTTGAGTGCACGCAAATTATATATAAAAAAAAGTATCGCTGATTCTGGCTCCTCGGAGCTAGCATTTATTAGTTTAAAATTTGAGGTGAATAAGATGAGACACCTGTTTGGTTTCGGAAATATCACACCGAGGAAGAAGAGTTAGCACGCGAAACGTATCGGGTCCCAAAGAAAAGACCTAGTAAAAAACGGAGAGCCGGTTCATCGCCCGAAGTCAAGCCCCTAAAAGAAGAAAATCACAAAGAACCGCAAGAAAAGCAACTTCGAGTGCAATTTCGTCCACCCCCACCAATAAACATCGTCGGGATAACGGAATACAATAAGTTGCAAAACCTCCTTAAAGGAACATTTACATCGAAATATAAGGTTACATCTTTGAGGGATAACGCGTGGAAAATAAACGTCGATGACTACAATGACTACCGAGCTCTGTCCTAAAAGCTTAATACCGAAAAGATTCAGTGGTATACTTTCGAAATCAAGTCAGAAAGGCCACATCGTGTTGTTGCAAGGGGACTTCACCCCACATGCACCAAAGAAGAGGTTATGACCGATCTTCAAGCCAAAGGCTTTAAAATTCTTGATGCCGTTAATATTATCAAGAAGGAGAAGTAACAAACGGAAATAGATAAAGACGTTTTGGTAAGGCGTGGACTTCCGCTTTTTATGCTTACCTTCGATAAGTCAGATAATATCGACGATATCTACCGAATTAGAGCTATACTAAATATCGTGGTCAAAATCGAGCCCATGCGTAGAAATTTAAGGATGATTCCGCAGTGCAAACGTTGCCAAGGATTCAACCATACGCAAATGTACCGCAAAAAAGAACCGCCATGTGTGAAATGCGCCGGAAATCACCTCTCAAACCTCTTCATCTGGCAAATTATAGAGGCTGTGAAGTTGCTAAAGAGTTGCGAAAACAGAGAGATGCGCTCCTTAAGCCCTTAAATGCAAAATCGAAACTGAATACTAAGCCAAAGCGTAAAATCGCAGAGGAGAAAGTAGGCAAACTAAAACTACCGGATCCAGAGCGCAAAAATGTGAGTGAAAGAAAGTCCTCGACCGCTGTTCTTAAAAGAAACGGCACTGAAAAGTTAACATTGGAAAAGCCACCGGGTAATGACCTTCGGACAGCAGGAGTGCAGACTTACGCTCAGGCCGCGGCATCCGAAAAGCCAAAAAACTTTCAAATTTTGACGAACCCTGTCTCTCATGTTTTGTCGGTTATTCTCGAGAAATTTGAAGAACAAAGCAAAATAAATAAAAGTATTCTCGATAGGCTGGTTAAGCTTGAAAATAATTCACGGAAAACGCGTACTTCATCTAGAATATGAATGAAAAACGAATATTAAGTATATGTACTTGGAATGCAAACTGACTTTTGCAATAACTTGACGAATTCGAAATCTTCATGCGTGAAAAAGATATTGAATTTGAAAAAAAAAACCTGTTTGGTTTGGATGGAACTCGTTCACCTGTACTAAAATGAAATGTTTAGCCAGTAAATTTGGAGAACTATTAGAAATTTCAAATTCACTAAGTTGACCCACCTGGAACTCGGGCATTCCTTTAACATTTTCTGTTTGTACGTCTCGTTGATGGATGAACAAACTGCTCCTCAAGTTGGAGCAGTACACAAAACCGTACTTCCTGGAATTATTAAACCATTCTAACTTTATATGGTATCGGTGATCGGTGATAAAGGGGACGCCGTCTTTGTTGACCGAGCGATTGTTTAAAGCTTTAACAGGTTAAGAGGTCTGCTTTGGCTCCTCTAACCTGACCATTTCTCGTTTCCCGCAACATCATTATCGAGTTGACTACTGATTCATACTGATGAAATTTGAATTGCCTGCTTAGCAGATCTGGTTGCTAAGCGTCTAGCTTCCACGCGAATCGCCAATTCCAGGGCGGAGTTTAGTGATGAGGTTCCTCATCTAGTACGCGGCATTGAATGTCTGCGTCGGCGATACCATCCAGAAACTGTTGCAGGCAGAGACTGTCGATTACTTCAATGCTCCACTTAGGGTATGCTACTCTGGCAAGCCGTTGAATATCAGTTGCATACTATACAAGTTTATCCCCGTGGCGTTGCACACAAACTCGTAGTTGGGAGTGTGCGTCGCTGGTGAACATATGTGACCAAATCGGCGCTTCAGGGCGAGCGTTAGTCTTTCGAAATCCGCAGACGAATCCATATCCAGTGCATCAAGATAAGCAGGAGCAGATCCTCACAAATTCGCTCCTAAATACAAAAGACCAACTATTTGCCTTTATTACAACTGAGAGGTGAGTCTGGTTTTGCTCCCAGTTATTCTTTCCATCATCAAATTGGTTTCGGATTGCTAGTCGAAGAAGGTGGTTGTTTAGCGGGCAAATTGGAAAACTACGCGGCAGAAGTACAAAGGAAATGTGACTTTTCGCTGCTATGGTCAGATCCAGAATGTGCAAATGACAGGCAGCAACATGCACAACCAAGCGGAATTGGACCAAAAAAACTCATCGAAACGAACACAGCGAAAGAGACGACCACGAAACTTCGCTGAGCTCTGTTCGATTGAGAATTTGCGAATTCTCCTTTCACTCAGCTGAACATTGCCGGCCGCCTTGCAGCAATTGCTGTAATTTCGTTTATTATAAATTTTTTTTTTTTTTTTTTTACATATATCCGTATATATGTAACTACTTAAATACAATAGCGAACAGCAGCTTCACCCACAGTGCGAAAATGCGTATACAATATTATTAGACTATATCAAGGTAGTAACAAATAAAGGAAGGTAATTTTTATTTTTTTTTTAAACGTTACTATGTATGTGGTTGGTAAAATACATAATTTGACCACCCGACGGGTCAGAACTCCGTTTTGGGTTTTCACATCTGCAACCCGGACTCACTGATCCGGACCTTGATAAACCTTAATAACTCTACTGAGTCCCCATTCATTGGGAGGAAGTTGTTCGATACGAATGACAACGAGATCATCGATTTCGATATCTCTTTGTGGATATTTCCATTTAAAACGCTTGTTGAGTTCCTTTAGATACTCTTCTTTCCATCTACGGCTGAATTCTTGAGACAGAATTTTTAGTTTTTGCCAACGATTGATAATACTGAGAGATGTGGCAGTAGGAGAAGGCTCAGGCGGAAGAATTAAAGGACCGCCCCTTAGAAAGTGTGCCGGGGTGAGTGGCAGGTAGTCGTCAGGATTTTCAGTCATGGGAGAAATAGGTCTCGAATTGAGACAAGCCTCAATTCGTGCTAGCAGAGTTTGAAATTCTTCAAACGTGAAGTGGTGCGAACTTGCCACTTTTCGAAAATGTTGTGTGAAACTTTTTACTCCGGCCTCCCATATACCACCCATATGAGGAGCCGCATTTGATTTGAAAAAAGTTATTGGTGGCCGTGGCGTAAGTGGTTCTTCTTCTTTATTTTTTTTAAATAAAAGGAAACCCAAATCCCAGAGCACTCAGACTCTCCGGTCCATTGTACTACCAGGCAGGAACCTTTCTTTGGTGCAGTGGTTGGAAAGACTTCGATGTAATTCGTTTTTCCTTTATACTTGGGTGGCCCATGATTGCTGTTCCCCGCTGGGGCTTGAACCTGCACACATCGGTTAACGAGCAAACACACTACCCACTGCACCATTGCCACCCCCGGCGTAAGTGGTTAGTGTGTCGGATCACTACGCATGAGGTTCTAAGTTCGAATCCCAGAAAATACCAAAAAGTTTTTTCACGGTCCCACCTCTCGCGAGCGTCTGACAAACATCCGAGAGTATTGTTGTCACGAAAAAGCTTCTCAAATCGCCGTTCGGATTCGGCATTAAAAACTGTAGGTCCCTTCCATTCGTGTGAAAAATATAACGCGCACAACATGAGTGGTTGCGAGAAGCTAGGCCCTGGCACTTTAAAGAGCTGTTGCGCCAAATATTTGTATTTGTTTTTGGATGAGTGGCTCTTAAGGGCACTCTGAAAGTCGTCGCTCATCAGAGTTTTGTGTGCACCAACAAAGCCGTTGTCCGAGAAGATTTGAGTAGGAACCCCTCTTCGGGCGACGAAACGTGAAAAGGCTGCAAGAAACGCTGGTGTGGAGAGGTTACTAACCGCCTCCAAATGTATAGCTCAAGTACAGAAACATACAAACAGGCAAGCGTAGCCCTTTTCTATTCGACATCCTCACCCATGGAAGGTTTTCAACATGAAGGGTCCTGCGAAATCTATGCGGTGTTAGTGAATGGAAGGGTGAAGGTGGTTCTTTCTTTGGGCAGAACTCCCATGATTTGAGAGAGTTATTTTTGTTTTTGTAATGTACATGTCTTGCAACACCTTATACATTTTCTTATGAAATTTTTAAGCGTTGGAACCCAAAATTCAGACCGAATGATCCGAATCATAAGCTGGATTTCACCATGCAAGGAGAGATCGTGAATAAATCAGATCAAGATCTCAGTGAGATAAGCTTGATATGGAAGAAAAATAGGGTAACGTTCGTTAAACCTAAGTTTGGATGATGCCAGTCTCAAGATGGGACTTTTGGAGGAAATCTGAAGGCTACGAGACAAAGACTCATAATCGCGAAAAAAGTACTGTCTTTGGATGCGTTGTATAAATCGAGATTTTGCGAAAATAATTTCGTCACGGGACAGCGTTAAAGTTGCAGGAGGGGCTACCTTGCCGCTGACTTTAATAGCGTTAAAGAATCGAAATATAAAACCGATGATTCTCAAAACTTAAGGCCATGAAGAATAGCGACGTAAGATATCTACAAACCCGGTGTTTACGGTCGTGGCTAGTGAACAAGTGGATTTGATTTCCAAAAGAGTTTCATCGACCAACCCGGGCCTTGAGGGGGGCTAGTTTTGAGCAGATTGCTGTAACCATCGGGGACCGTTCCACCACAATGAGTTATCTTTCAGAACTATGGGAATGACTCCGCGGGTTGCCAGATCAGCAGGATTATCGGTGGAGATTACATGACCCCATGATTTGATATTGGAATTTTCTAGAATTTCCGCGGCTCTATTGACCACGAAAGTTTTCCAGGTACATGGAGGTTTTTGCAACCACGCTAGTACTATGGTAGAGTCTGTCCATAAAAACACTTTTTCCTGATTAATGTTTAAATTTTCTAAGGTGAAACGCGTCATATTGGATAACAGGACTGCAACTAGCAGTTCAAGACGTGGCAATGGAACCGGTTTAACTGGAGCAGCGTTTGTGTTTGCCCAAAGCAAATATGAGGAAAAACAGGTTTCGCTGTATAAGATACGTATGTAAATGGCAGCAGCGTATGGCTTTTCTGAGGAGTCACAGAAGCCATGAATTTGTATAAGAGCCCAGGGAACATAGCCTACCCATCGGGGCACGCTAATAAATTGAATGTCGGGAAAGTTATGTAGAAAACCAGTCCACCATCGCTGTGTGGGAGCCGTAAGGAGCTCATCCCAGCCTGTCTGATCTTTCCAAATTTGCTGCATTATAATTTTTGCCTTTATAATTATTGGGGCTAACCAACCCGCGGGATCATAAAGCTTTGCTATGGCTGGTAGAACAGCTCTTTTGGTGCTTGAATAAGTAAATGATTCAGTTTTGAGTGTAAAGAAAAACTTATCGATTTTGGCATTCCAGTATATGCCTAGAGTTTTGGTCATACTGGTATGCTCGATTTCCAAAAAAATCCTAATCAAGAAGATGTTCTTTGGGAATTGGTTTTAAAAGATCTGATAAGTTGGATGTCCATTTCCTTAAAGGGGATCCTGCCGACTCGAGAGCCGATATAAGTTGTTTTTGTGCCTCCTGAGCTGTTGCGAGATCATGCGCTCCGGAAAGTACATCGGGTACTAATGGAAAGGCAGGTATTCACTATGCCGTATGTTTCCCTGTGGTTGACCAGCATCCTGTTGAACTTCAAGTCGATTTGCTTCCCCTTCATGATCGATGCTCTCGCTGTTAGCAGGTTACATTCCTCCTGCCCGACCTTTGGTATCGAGAGGACGTACAGCAGCATTGAGTTATTGGTGAAGATTGATGGTATCCCATATTCGACTGCTTCGATTTCGTTCCCGTACGGCAGAGTTTCGACTTCGCTTATGAGTCTGTTTATCTCCCCTGCGTCCGGGAGATTGGTAGGTATTGATTACGCCATTTGAGTAGCTCGCAATATTTCGTTAACTTCGTCCTTGATTGCTAGCACCTCAATTAGGATATCCTGTTCGAACTTTCCAGCAATTGTCTTCCTCACCCCCTTGTTAAACCTGTCGGTTATCAGGTTGATTTTCTGCGTTATCTCCTGCGTGATGCCGAAAAGTTTGTCATTGATTTTGTATTAATGGTTGTTCTTATCGATTATCTCCTGTTCGCTATGGACGATTTTGTTCCAGTCGGCAGCGCCGAGATTACCCGCTACTTATTTCCAGGCAGATCCTATCAAGTCGATTGATCTCGACTTTCTTGACGGTTTACTACTTCTCAGCATAGTAATGCGGTCCATTATTTGCCGCAGGTGGAATTCGATGAAAGGCTTCCTATCCTGTTCCTTAAGGTTGTTGGTCACTGCTTCGGTTACCCCATCTATTAGGTGCTCAAATCGCTCCAGATCAATAACGTGAACCAGCTTGAAGCTTCCATCGCTGATCCAGCCTTTCCCTGCTTTGATGGTTATCAGAGGTGAGTAATATTTGAAAATCTGAAAGCTCTGCGCAGCTGCTGGGTAGAGAAATCGCTTAAATATAAAAGTTCTCTTTCTCTAATCTACTTTTTATGGCTCTATGTTCTGTATTGAAGATTTAAAGAGATACAAAACATATGTGAAAAACATACATATATAACAAATTTGGAATGCAGGTTTAGGCATTTATCTGAAGTTAGTTTTTAGTTTTTAGTTTCTTTTTTTTATTATATTCATTCTCCGAATACAAACAATGTATTATATCATTATACTAGCATAGATCCTATACTCAGATACTTATATTATTTAACTAAATTAATATAATATAATAATAAATTAATATAATTTCTAATCTTAGAAATCTGCTTTTGTCTCACTCTATATATATTATAATTACTTAAATAAAAAATTAGATATTTATTTCGTATCCAAAAAAAATGAAAAAAATGTTACAGAATTTTTGTAAAGACATTTTACAGAGATTTGGTAATCTGGAATTTTATCTTTTACTTTTCTTTCTATTAAGATCGTATAAAGGAAAAACAAGACAATCTTGGAATTAATTAATCACTGCGTCTGCTATACAAAATATTATAAAGGAACTTCAGTTAATAGTTTTAATAAGTGTTAAAAAATAATTGCAATCTTTTATATGTAGTGTCCATGTGAATATTTTACCCTCTTATATATTTTCTGTACGTCCTTTATGAATTTTTCTTCCTGTATCTGTAAGGACTGTCACCTTGTTGTCCCTTACTACAACCTCCTTCCGAAACGGGCATATTTTTGCCCTTTTATACCTTGTGTAAATTACGTCACCCTTTTTGTATTTTCTGGGCGTTCATTTTTTTAATTATATCTTGCGTTATCTGCCTTCTGTTTCCTTTCAATTTCCCCTTTCAACTCCCTATTGATTTTAGCGCGGAAGTTTATCAGATTCTGGTAATTAATCCTTTGGCATAAAGAATATGTCAGATGGCTTCCTTTTAGGGACCAAGTTTACTGTGTTTTTGTACCTGTCGACGGCTAATTTTAATAATTCCTTTAAGCGAAGGTCATTATACTCCGTCTTTAGGCATCTGTTATATATTTCCAGAATTGTAGAGTGGAACCTCTCTACTTGTCCGTTCACTTTGCTACGGTGAACAGGCGTCTGGTAAGCCTGTATGCCTAACACTTTAATGAAGTTAAGGATTATTGGGCTAAGGAAACTTCTTTCATTGTCGGTAACCAACATTTTTGGGACCGTGAAGTAACTGGCTGAACACAATGGATGCCGCAGTAGCGTAGTACGTAGAGTTGTCAAATGGTGCGGCGCTACACTCGCAAAATTCGCCCGCAATGGTGTAGCGCGTAGTAATGTCAAATAATGTCAGCTGATTAAAATTATGTTTTTCTTTTTGAATGTAAGTAACGTAAGACCTTCGTTATTTTGTTCCTTAAGTGAAAAACTGATCTATTCTTTATGTGGAATACTTTAACGAATTTTGAAAATTTGTCGATGCAAATAATGGATTTTTCGTTTTGAATTTCAATTATATCCATCTGAAGTATTTCACAAGGGTACGGTGGAATGGGTGTGGGTTGTAATTCAGGGTGGATGGGATGCCTGTCGTACTTATTAGCAATACAAACTTCGCAGGTTTTCGTGTATTTTCTAATGAGGCTATTCATCCTGGGGAAATAATATTTTTCTAGCAGCTGTTCTTTATTTTCCCTAGCATTCCTATGAACCCTTCTGTGCTCATCGGTGATTAACTGAAAAATGCGATTCTCGTTCTTTACGTCCTTAACTATCCTCTGTGTGATTCTTATCTTGAACTTAACAAAATGCTCTAAGTATACTTCTAGCATGAACCCTAGGTGAGATTCAGGAATCTTGACGCTGTTCAAGATATTGGGTCTCAACCTTGCCTTCAGAATAGCTATGAGTTTGGCTTTATTTAATTTTTCCGCAGCGACGTAATGACGCGAGTACCCATGGTGTGGTTCCTCGTAAATCTCAAGACTTTTCTCTATTTTAACTATGATCTGGTTGCGAAAAAACGTTAAGTGGGGCTTCCACGTGGGGAATAAGATCTCGCCTATTTCCTCGCTGGCCGTGTCTGTTGCAGAATCCCTTCCCCCTTTTCTTGAACTCTGCGGCGCCTCAGCTATTATTGAGTCGGGCAAGTGATTAATTTGAGTCTTCAGTCTGAAGAGGTCATCTGCCACTAAATTTGATTTGCCAGGCTTGTAAATCAACTCGGAGTTATACTCCTCTATGCGGGCCTTCCATCACTTAAGCTTTGCTTTATAGTTCCTACTTCCCAATGTGAATGTTAGGGGTTGGTGATCTGTAAAGATACCGATCTCTTTTGCCCCATAGACGTAGGAACGAAGGTTGTCTAAAGCCCAGACTATGGCCAGCATTTCTCTTTCGTTTGTTGCGTAGTTCTCTTCAGTCTTGTTGAGAGACCGTGAGATATACGCAATTGGACGGTCTCTTCTGAGCTCTCCTTGCGATAGCACTGCTCCTATCGCCTAGTTGGAAGCATCTGTGGTCAAATTGAACGGCTTGTCGAAATCGGGGAATGCTAAGACTTCTGAGGAGGTCAACAGTTCTTTTAGGTCATTAAAGGATTGTAACGCCTCGTTACTGAGTTTAATAAGAATGAGTTTAGACTGATTTGCCTTGACCTGGGCGTTCTCGCCCCTTGTTAGTTTAAGGCTTCCTTTGCGTAGTCCCAAATAAATTTCCTATAATAAGAAGTTAACCCTAGGAACTTTTTAGTTCCCTTAGATTTTCTGGTGGCGAAATCCGTTGGATGGCCATTACTTTCTTGGTGTCTGCACGTATGCCGTCGGGAGTGATTATATTTCCCAAGAACTCAACCTCGGTCTCCATGGAGCCAGTTTTTTCTAGATTCACCTTCAGGTTGGTTTCCTGAAGTCTGGAGAAGATGGTATCTATATTCCTTAGGTGGTCGTCTTCGTTGCTACCGAATATGATGATGTCATCAATATATACGTAGCAAATTTTACCTATGTATTCTTTTAGGGCGTCGTCAATCATTCTTTGGCATTTAGCAGGCGCGTTTTTCAATCCGAACGGAAGTCGGAGGAATTCATATTTCCTGAATGAATCCTTCATTGGTATTTGATGGAATCCCGAAGTTAGGTCAATAGTTGGGAAATACTTCGCCTTGCCGAGGCTGGCGAGAGTAGAGTTAATATCGGGAATGGGGTGTGTAAGGAATGGTCACAAGGCTTAAACGCTTGTAGTCAATAATCATACGGTATTGTTTTTCTCCCGACGGCTTAGTTTTTTTTTTTTTTTATAACTTAGGCTCACTCAAAGGGTTGTGAATAACTTTAACACGCTTACACACTGTGCGGGCGTTGGGAAGGATGGATAGAGATAGAGAGAAAGATTTTGGTGTAGTGGTTCATGAAGCACAGTTGATTTTTATGCTTCAGCTATTGTCCGGGGGTGGCGTCCAGATAACTGGGGAGATTTTTGTTATTATTTGCATTGCTTCTGATTCACAGTACTTCTCTCCCGATAATCGATGTCAAGGGCAACTCATCATGAACAGAGCGAACGATTTTTCCAGTCACATGACCGAGCTACTGCCAGTGTTATGCCTTCGCAGTAGTGTCCACAGAAGCTTTTGCAAATGATCGGACTGACATTTATATATTTCATGAGACTGACATTTATATATTTCATGGAAATTGACAACGTTACCACTACACCATGTCTTTGGGACCACCCAGATTTTCGAGTTGTAAGGGCTTTTTGAAGGACGAATAATGCCCTCCTTTAGTTGCTCCTTAATTTCCTTACCCACCTCGCCCCTCATACAGGCAGGATGTGGATAACTCTTAGTGTATATTGGCTCTTCCGTGTTTGTCTTAATTTCCGCTCTTGCCGTTGTTTTTATGATTTCGCTATTGTTTATTGAGCCAAAGAGGACAGTGTATTTTTCTATTAGATATTTAAGGCTGGATTTTACACCCTCGGACAAGTTTCCATTCAACGTAAAGTTCAGTTGTTTCGATAACCTGTCTTTGAGTGGGATTTTAATATTAGGTTTCAAGGTCAAATTATTCTCCTTCCTATCGATTACCGCCTCCGAATGATGCGAGGCCAGGTAGGACGTAAAAAGTTAAGAGGGTGTCGTTGCCGGCTTTTTCAAAGAATTTTCCGCTAATGCTTTCGCTAATCTTAATATTGCCGGTGGCGGAGTGCACTGTTAATGGCTTGTTGAGAGTGATAGCTTGTCGTGATACGGACGGGCTAATGAACTTTTTGTTGGCGTCGGTATCGACGATGACATCCTCTTAACTTTTTCTCGTGCGGTTTCGGTGCACTAGATCTTGGAGGCGTAGCGCTGGCCTGGGTTGATTAATAGCACAGTTGTTGCCCGGACCTATCAGACGAGTAACGCGAAAACTTCCTCGGGGGTAACGCCGGCCGATAATCTGTCCGGAAGGACTGATTTACTCCGTTATAGTGCTTGACGTAGCGGGTATGTGAATGGTATGGCTACGATAGTTAAAATTTTGCATCTCCAGACAAGCAGAATATGCTTCCGGGAGAGTTTTTGGCTTTTGTAAGATCAGCATCCTCACCAATTCGCCGTTAAGGCCGTGGATGAAAACGTCCAGGGCCCGGTTTCTGTATGTTTCCACCAACGCAGTAACCGTTTCCTGGAAAAGGGATTCCGTTTTAATCTTATTAATCATCAGTGAAAGTTGGTGGTTCACTGCGGCGTAGAACTTGTTGTCTAGTTTGGAGTTCTTCTGAGATAATTGGTTGAGCTGATGCTCAAGGGTTCGCATATCCCTCTTATCCGGGTAGTGTAATGAAAGGTACTGCTTATGGCAGGCCAATCATTATCAAAAATATTATAGGATATGAGGGCCGCGTCGGCGCTTCCCCTTACCTTTTGCCGGTTGTGCTGGAGGATGGCACGATACATCGGCTTCGTTCTTATTACCTCTGAATCTTTTAAAATTCCTTCAACTATATGCACCCACGACACATACTGAGTGGGGTTACCGTCGAAGACCAGAAATTCTTTTACGCAGTCGGGGAGCCTTCTGATGTCCTTCAGCTTTGACTCGTCTTTCGGACCACTAAGTCCAACGTGGGGCGTAGGCTCGGGCTCGACAGATATCAAGACATCCGATCTGTTTTGTCTTTTAATGCCCTGGACGCGCCCTTCGAGTTCCTTGAGTTGTTCAAGGATAAGGTTGGCCGCGCCAGTGAGGTCAGTTACGGACTTGTGTAGTTTGTCCATTATATTGACTTGTTAACTTAAGCATTATTTGAAAAGTAGGAGGAAAAAGGAAAGCATTAAGTAGATTATAAATACATAGCTTTCGATATTGTTTTTGGGGCTGGGATTCCAGCTTACCCCCTTTTCTTTATACAATATGATTTTTAATTATTTTCCTTCACTTATCTTTTCTTTCTCTCCACTCTTCCTTTTCTTTAATTCTAATTAGACAATATTTCCTGATAAATCTCTTCTTAACACATCTAACTTAACTTCACACACGAATATTCTGTTTCAATTTCTTTCTTTTCCCAGGTATGCACGTATTCGCTTCTTCGGAATTATTTTTTCTCTTTCCGCACTTCGGTAAAACTTAAGTCGGAATTCTTTGAAATTTTTAGTTCGTTTATCACTGTTTTTAAGATTCGGTAAAATTCGCAGAAATGGGTTGAAGTTCATGGGGAGCGCTTGCACTGTTTTTGATTTTCAGTAAGATTCACAGGAGTAATTTAATATACAAAGGAAATGCTTGCACTGTTTTTAATTTTCAGTAAGATTCAGATGGGATAGGTTAATACACATAGGAAATGCTTGCACTGTTTTTAACCCTAGAAAGATAAGGTGCGCCTCGGAGGCGCCGGCGACACAGATATATTACTTATGTCCTGTATCCCCTTGTGGGTCCTAGGGCCTCTACTACGCCTACGCGCCATCGTGTACGGTTTCTGGCAATGTGTCTGAGTTCTCCCCAACTTTTCCCTAACTGCCGTGCCTCCTTCTCGACTGTTCTGCGCCATGTTCTTCTCGGACCGCCAGGTCTTCTGCCATCCTGAGTTAGAGGGTTCCATTGCATAGCATGGTTCGCTATGGAGCTGTCACCCTTTCGGAACGTGTGACCAATCCACTGCCACTTCCGCCGTTGGATAGTTGTGCCTATTGGTTCCTGACCCGTTCTCTCATAAAGGTGTTCGTTAGAGATACGATTGGGCCAGAAAATCCTTAAGATATTGCGCAGACACCTATTAACAAACGTTTGCAGCTTTCTGGTGATAGTAGTGGTCACTCTCCACGTGCTGCAACCATATAGCAGCACGGATTCAACGTTGGAGCGGAACAGTCTTATTTTGGTGCTCAAACTGATTGCATTGCTTCGCCATATTTTGGACAACATCCCGAACGCGGACTTTGCTTTGGCGATCCTGTTGGCTATATCCAGTTCGGTTCCACCATCGGTCGAGACAATACTACCAAGATACTGAAAATCCTCTACTCTCTCTACCGGTTGTCCAGCAATGCATATTTGAGCTGATGAGTTTGTTCCAAGGCTGATAATTTTAGTTTTTGCCGTATTAATTTTCAGCCCGACGACACCTGCCTCCCTCTCCACATCTGCTGTCATTTGGTGGAGATCCATAATTCTGTGGGAGAGTAAGCATACATCGTCTGCGTAGTCAAGATGCTTCAGTTGAGATGAAAGAGTCCATCGAATTCCTCCGTTTCCCGTCGACAAAGCTGCATGAAGCACATCGCTAATCACCAATAGGAATAATATTGGTGAAAGGATACAGCCTTGTCTTACCCCACTTTGGATCTCAAATTCCTCAGACAACCTTCCCCTGTGCACAGATATATTGCTGTCATCTGTTAACCGACGCGCGTATGAAATCCTACATAACTTTCTTATAAATGAACAATAATAATATATATTTGTGTTTTATTTCCTTATTAATAATGTAAGAATTCATTTAAGTAATAAAAAAAAAGGAATAATTATTTAAATTTGTGAAATAAATCGGTTTTTAAAATTGTGCGCCTCTCGGGCGCATGTTTATCTTTTCAGTACTATAAAATAAGGTTATCTTTCTAGGGTTAAGATTCTTTTTTGTAATCGCAAATCTTATTCCGTTTATTTCGGTGCACTTACATCAGGATATTCGTCATTTTTTTACTTGAATAAAATTATCGCGGACACTTTTCAGTTTACGTATTGTCCATCTGTAACGATAGAAGTCTTTTTGTTATAGGGAACTGGCTATGAAAGGATCTTGTTAATCCCTTTTAGTCGCCAACGTTAGCAGTTGTCGGTGACCTACTAATTTTTTTTTATTTTTTATTTTTTCAAGTTAGATTACATCTGTCCTGGGACATTAAGTAATTGTTTTAAAGGATTTGTACAATAGGATATACAATCATTTTTAAGACCATTATCTTACAAAACTGTGTTCTTACGTTACTTTACTTTTACATTTATACGGGTCGAGGATTACATATGTTACTTATCATTTTAACATAATGTGGTCTATTTATGACATACATACATAAACATACATTCATATAGGTACATTCATATATGTAGATTGCAGGTCTACTGGTCTCCGCCTCTTTAGTCGTCTTTTCGTTATAGCTTCCTGGTGAGGTAGATTTCGTATCTCGTTGTTTAGGTGATTTGATATTGCGATTTGATAATTTCTACTATGTTTTACGATTTCGTCTTTAATATTGGGTATCTTGAGGTCTCGATGTATGTCTTCATTGGAAATGTACCAGAGTGCATTGGCAATCGTCCGAAGTATTTTAGACTGTAGTCGTTGTATAATATCGATGTTTGATTTGGCAGCAGTTCCCCATATTTGGATGCCATAGGTCCATATCGGTTTTATCATGCTTTTGTAGATTAGAAGTTTGTTTTCTATAAAGAGTTCAGAATTCTTTCCCAGGAGCCAGTACAGTTGTCTAAATTTGTTTTTGATTTGGTTGCGTTTTTGAATTATGTGGTTTCCATGTTGGTTTGTTGTCTATTAGTATGCCTAGATATTTCGCTGACTTGTCGAGAATAACTTTTTTGTTGTTTATTTTGACGTTTTGGGGCTTGAATTTCCTCTTTGACGTGTATATAACTTGGACTGTTTTTTCTTCAATAATTTCTAGTCCCCATTTATGGAACCAATCCATTGTTTGGCTTAGGGTTACTTTTGTTTGATTTGTAGCAGCCTGTAAACAAGAGTGTGAGGAAAGAATCACTGTGTCGTCTGCGAATGTTGCTAGCATGGAGTCCTGTGTTACTGGCGTAGGTATGTCCGCAGTAAAAGTAAATAAAGGATAGGACCTAGTACACTACCCTGTGAAACACCTGCGTCGATTTCATCATTGTACTGCACATAGAAGTGCCGATTGTCCAGGTAACTTTCGAAGAGTTCGTGGTAGTCCGGTAGCATTGTCTTAAGTTTGAATAATAGTCCTTTGTGCCATACACTATCGAAGGTGTATTGAATCATTAATGTATTATAGCAATTTCAATGTTTTGGTGTGTTTTAAGAGGAATCCTTGGTTAAATTTTCTCGTCAATTACTTTGCGAAAAGCGTCCCAATCGGTTTTATAATTAGTTAGGCATGGGATGGAGCACCGTGCTTTAACAATGTTGGAGCATTCAATTACAATAGGAGAATGGTCAGATGATAGGTCAAGGCAAACGCTTATGCTTAATTGGGTATAGTTAATGTTCTTCGTGATACAGAAATTAACGAGGTCTGGTTTTTTTCTTAATGACACTTGGCCAGTAGGTAGACTCTCCTGTGCTTATGAATTTGCAGTTTTTTTTTTGTTATCGCCTCCATAAGATTTTTCCCTTTTTTATTGGTTAATCTTGAACCCCAGTCTGTGTTTTTTGAGTTGTAGTCGCCCTCCGCAATAAAGCGCGAACCTAATGTTTCGATGTACTCTGAACACTGTCTTGGGCTAATTGTGAATTTTGGTCGGTTGCAGATAGTATGAGTGGTCCGTATGTGTCCTCGATTTAAATTGTCGTAGCTTGTATGTAGTCCTTTGCATATTCTTGAAGTTCATTGTATTCAATATTTTGTCTTATTAAAATTATTATTGTTGAGCCACCACGGGCTCGTCCGCTAGGATGGTTAGTGTGGTGTATAAAGTATTTAAGGGTTTTTATGGAGCTTTTATTTTTCTCAAATAAAAATTCTGAAATTTGACATTAAAAGAATGTCAATAGATTGTTCAATTATAAATTGTTTTAGTTCCGACGCATGTTGGTTGAGTCCATTTGCATTCCATACGACTATTTTCAATTTACTGTTATTGTCCATTTATTTTAGTAATTAGTAAACTTAAAATGTTCATCATATTAGATATTTGTGTTATAAGCTGCTTCATCATGCTGTTCATAGCGGTCTTTGTGCGTTATGGTTATGTCGTTTTCCATTGGTTTCACTCCCGATTTCACTCCGTTTTGATTCCAATGGAACGTGTGAAATCGTCCTCTGCTTACTTCTGCGTGTGTTGGTGAATGTCTGATTTCTTGTTTACATTTTTTACAGACAAACAAAAATGGCTTCTTTTTGCCCAATGGAAAAGGATATTAGCAATCCCATCATGTTTTTATTAACATATTATCAATTTGTTAATTATACCTATGTAAAATTTGTTTCTATTAACTTGCCCCAACTGAGAAAATAAAATAAACAAAGGAATGCGTCTTGTACCATATGACTTTGACAAGTAGTCCGATGTAAGGGTTTATATGTGTGAGTACATTTTGAAAGCACTCCCAAATGAAATCCGGAACAGAAAAGCACTCCCGGAACAGCACTCCAAACAGCCAATGGAACATGATTGGGAGTGCTTTTTCAGTGCAGAACACATAAAGAGTACTCCTTTTGGCCCAATGGGAAACGACATTAGTGTTGTTTCTCAAGTCATCTGTGAATTGTGGTTTGGGACAGAATTCTGAGTAAGTGCTTCAGTTGATGTTCCTGGTAGAATGATATCTGGGGATTAGTTTTACTTTTGACAGCATTTTGGTTTAGTAGGTCTGTAGATGTTGTCTGTTGTTTTGTAGTTTTTTTTCGTAGGGCAGGGAATCTTTGCACTTTTAGAGCTTTGTATATTTCGCAGCCTTTGCAGTTCGCCGTGTGTGGTTCGCCGCAAAGAGCGCATTTTATGTTGCTGCTTTCAGTTTTTAAGGTGCATTCGATTGTTCTGTGTTTTCCTGCGCACTTTACACAAGTTGGTTCCAATGTACAAAAATTCTTGGTGTGTCCGTACTTCTGGCAGTTTGAGCATTGAGGTATCCTTCTTTTTTGTGAGGTGGTTCGAATGATACTTTACAGTGTAATAAGTGTGTTACGTTGTAAATTTCCTTATTGTTATTATTGTTTACGAACTCGATGGCGAAGAGCGGTAATTGTCTTTTTGTTTCTCTTTGTGTTATGTTGAGGATGTTGATTACGTTATGATTAAGGTCAGCTAGTTCCTTTTTAACTTCATTTGGGTCCGTAGAATGGTGCATGTTCCGAAGCATGACTCGGAAGCCTCGTTGTTCTTTTGGCTTGAATGTGTAGTATTGTATATTCTTAAGTTTGAGTACTTTTATAATTTTATTTTAGGTAACCGAGTCTGTTGGTTGTATTTTGATTTCGTCGTTTGATAGGACTTTTAGTATATATGTATCCTTCGTTGTTGTCGTGTTGAGAGCATCTTTTAAGGCGTGTATGAATTTAACGCTTTGAACATATATTGGCGGGGGTTTGGGTATAGTTGTCCTTATTTTTTTATCATCTTTCTCTAGGAGTGTGTCTGTACATTCATCGGTTTCACCATCGGTTGATAATATCTCGAATCGGTTTTCAGATTTTTTAGGTGGTTGGTTCAACCAATATTTTTTAAAGTGTTTTGATTTCTTAGTTCTTTCTCGGGTGATGTCCTAGTTCTTTTTGTTTGCAGTGTATTTGTATTAGTCGTTTCATTTATTATGTTAGTTATGCTACTTTTAGATGTAGTTATTGGTATTGTTACGATTTTGGTGTTACTTGCTGTTACAGTAGTCGTTGTGCGTAAGGTTGATGCAGTTGTTGCTATAATTGTTGTTGGGCGATCTTGGTATACTCATTTTACACGGAGGTTAGAAAAGCATACTTTTAGGCAAAACGGATGGCTAATCGGATGGATGTTGTCTACGATGAGCACGTTGCTTAAAAAGCTAAGGTGTTATAAAGCTTTTAGAGTGGGTTCCAATGTTATTCCAGGATCCACTGAATTGCTGTCAGCTGGTTGATTGCCAGACAAAGGAGAATATGGAAAATAAAATTGTACCTTCTTATCTCTCGATGCGGTGTTCTGGTGATAACTTCGGTTGACAGTGGTGGCTTGCATAAAGTGCAAGTGGTTGGAAATTATTCAGTGTTTATTACCAGCAGAATATTGTGTTTTTCTGTTTTAAAACTAGCACTGGTATAAATACGGGTATGTAACTTACTAATGGCACGATTGACTTCATACTCATGTCGTTTTACCCTTGTGTTATCTCCACTATGTTCTCATGGGCAAAGTGGAATGTGGCTCAATGGAAAATTGCTTCCAAGTCGGAATGGCTACTATGTTCCCATGGGTACAGTAGCGTGCGCTCGATAGAGTGTACCGCCTTGTGTACTATGTGAAAGGACAATTTTGCCACCTTATAGCAGGGTCAAAAATGGCTAGAGTCTTTTTAGCCGGTCCCTGCTCAGCCGCCAGTTAAAACGGTCACAACGCGGACACTTAAAAAAAAACACGAACTCACCACTACGGTGCCACACTGTTCAAATAAAAGAACTATATCAATTTAAAGCTATAATGGATTTATTCAATGAATCGACTGACAAATTAGAATGACAATTTAGGAACGACGTCTTCCAGGTGTCGATTCCAACTGAACTCTAGCACCGCCAGAGTTTTCCAGGTAAGTCCCCACATCTTCCACATGTGTTGCGTCAGCTATTCGGGTGTGCACGGTGTCATCATGACAAGCTACTCGGACGGATGCGCGTGCACGGTGTCAGCATGAGCGCAATCCGGCGTGTGATGGGAAAATGCTGATGTAGGTAAAATTCAGTGCTGGTAGGTGGCATGCGGTGAACCCGTGAACTTGCTGGAATGTGCTGTGCCGTGTTAACTTCTTATCTTGATTCAGGCTGTTATTCCATAATAAAACTTAAATAAATCAAAGATGGAATATAGCCAAACATGACATTGGCTATTATGACTTAACAAAAATATGGTACGCAAATGGCTTAATTCAAATCAACGAGTTAACGTTGAAATTATGTTAAACGTACATGCGTTAAGCTGTTATGTCAAAATAGCGCTTATGAGAAAGTGACTTTGGCCAATAGGTTCTTGGGGAATAACTTCTATTTTAAAAATGCTAGAGATACAAAAAATTGTGTGGTAGTACATTTAAGCAGTGTTGCCACTGAGAAAAAAAAAGCGGTGGCACATACCAACGCTTCGGCGAAGCCGATTATAAGCCACCACCACAACAATTGCCGAGATGGTTTATACTCGCACCGCTTTTCTCTCACTCATCGCTATGATCTGAGAAAAAATTATCAAACACCGCATAGTGCTTGAATTAGGATGACTACATGAAAGGAACGTCATACGTGTTTGCGATCAATGCGGTGGCGATACATATTTTATGAAGGATCAATGAGTTAGAGCCGTAGAAAAAACGAATACATACGGTATATATTGTACGAATAATTGCGGTATATCGCTGCAGATCTCTGCCCTTTACTATAATACCCACACAAATATATGTACATACATTATCACGAAGAGAATTTTTTGTTTATTTTCTCGTGTTCTTTGTACTTTGTCCCTTCGTTCTCTCAATACTCGATAAACTTTTTTTCTGTTAGAGTATCGAGCAAACGGCATCTAGCCAACAGTTAAGCTAAGAATAAATTTCGTCTCATGATAATACTATTAGAAGTACAATATATATGTACCTATACAATGGTAATATGTAAGAAGAAACATTGTTGGACAACTGTTCACAGAATGAAATCTTTTGTCCAGAGGCGGTACACAAACCTACGATAGTAATGGTTTTAGCCATCAACGCTCTACTACTGAGTTATCATTGGGTGATTTTTTTCTGGGTAATTCTTCAACATCCTTATTTCGCTGCCATATGCGTGTTTCACTCTGCTATGCTATGCTATGTATTGAAAAATACATACATAAGTAAATGAAAGTATCAGCAACAAGTTTAATTGGGAGGATTCGAACCTGGACAGGCTCAGGCTCGAATTATTAGTTTAACGCATTAACTTTCATGGCTAAGCAAGCGTTACTCGTGTTGATGATAAAAAGCCATACATGTCTTCCTACACGAACATTCTAGAACTTAAGTATAATAAATAATAAATAATTAGTAATATTAATATGTGCATTTTTTGCAACTCATGAATATTTCACTGTTTAATTAATGCATTTCTCACTTTTTCCAGGTTTCATCAGACGTGGGTTCATTTATTCAAATGATTGGACCTCACCCAAAAATGTTTGCTGGCATAAGTGAACGAGTAGATGACCTAGTGAATAGTATAACAGCAAAAGTTCCTGTATAGACAACATTAACTTTCATAACACTTACAATTTTAATCAATCTAATGCATATCTCTAAAGTTAAGCCAGTAACATTAGTGTTCAAGGTGCCTCAGAATTGTTACTAACTCTCTGCTTTGTACTAAAATCTGAAATTAAAATAAACGTCAATCATTAATTGAAATAAACATCAATCAGACACACATACTGAAATTAGACGATTGACAGATGTGCAGAAACGTGGGTATATCTTCCGCTGACGAAATTGATGAAATACCGATAATGAAATGACACTTCTACCTTTTCTGTTTTCTTCCAGACTTCGTTGTTAAATAAGTAGTTTCCTAGGTGTTTCATACTTCTTTGCGTTATACCCAAGCATTCGGAAAAAAAAGTACGATATCTTACTTAACACATATGTACGTAGATCGTTGCAGTGTTAACATAAGACCGAGTCTGTGAGCCCTAATTTTCTTACATACTTCTTAAGAATGTAAGTGTACGACAGGATTTTTGCAGCTATTTGAAGTATGTCCTATCAGTTCATGAATTCTTTAGTTGTTTTCTGATCTATCGTCGGCCATAGGGCATTGCATAGCCAATGTTTTCCTACGTTTGACCACCTTTGTTATAATGCCTAAGACAAAGGTTTTTTTCTTTATATAATGTAGCATCCAGCAAAAGTACTTTGCCAACAAGCGTCGTGTGGCAAGACTAATGCCACTGTCAAGACTGCCACATTTCCACATTTCCATATTTCACATTCCACAATTGAACCCTAGTCTATAAATACACCAACCACCAGCAGACTCGATACAGTCGATAGAGGTGAAAATAACGATAAAAAAATGCGATTACTGTGAGAGTTATTTATTTGCATATTGATGTTGAGAATAAACGATATGTGTCTTGTCTCGCGACTGGATAACTTTATTTTTATTTTATAAAAAAAAGGAAACCGATATTCGTTCCTGTAGCATAACCAAAATATATTTCTGCAAAATGCTTTAAAATAATCCTTCTATTTCCCCTGTTTCTATGTTCAAATCGATATCATAGATACATGGTCTAGTTGGCAAGCCAGGCATTTTTGATATTTCTCCACACATGGCCACCACAAATCCCGCACCTGCAGAAATATACATATCTCGAATGTTTAATGTAAATCCTGTGGGGGCTCCCTTAATTGCTGGGTCTCCAGTCAAAGAGCTAGAGGTCTTAGACATGCATATGGGCAGATTCCCATATCCCTGAAATTGAATTGGGGTTATTATTCTAGCAATATGTGAATGAATATATTGTATAGAGTGTCATACATTTTTAGTCAGAAACGATAATGATTCTTGCGCTTTTGTCGACAATGTCACCGTTCCGGCTCCATACATATTTTTAGCAACCAAGTTAAGTTTATCTAATATCGGAAGATGTAGTTCATACAAAAACCTGAATGGTGAGGGATTTTCGCACGCCATAATTATTGCATCAGCCAGCTCAGAAGCACCAGCACCTCCTTCACCCCAATGGGAACATGTAACTGCATCAAATGCTCCCGCTTTTACTGCAGCCGCTTTAATCAGTTTATGCTCAGCTTTGGAATCAGTTCTTTAAGTAAAAGTAATATAGAAAATTGTTTAACAATTTGTAAGAAATATGTTTATAAGAAAAGTTGATATAGAGTGTTGTGGTAGTGGTTTAATTTCACTTGAATTTTTTCATATATGAATGACTACAAATACGAAAATCCTTTAAGTTTTTAGGTATGAGCTGACGTTACATACATTATTCTTAAAATGAACATACAGAATTCTTACAATCCGTCTGAAGCGGATCGAATGAAACCCTATGCCTTAAGATTTAAAGAAGCCTTTTTACTGGGTTTGCAGTTGTAAAATGAAAGTTTTTTAGATCTTTGGAGAAAACCCCCGAAAGGGTGGCCCCAAAAAACGTATAGAAGAGTTCAAAATCGACAAATTTTGTTAACATTTCTTTTTATGATTTACAATACAATTTTTAAAGTATGGTATATGTTGAAAAGTAGGCGTGTCACAGGTGGATTTCAAAAATGATTGCACCCTTCGGTCCTTTACAAAAAATGTATATACAAAAAAAAAAGAGAGCATTGAAAAATCTACAACTGTTAACATTTTTTTTTATGATTTACAATACAATTTTTAAAGTATGGTATATGTTGAAAAGTAGGCGTGTCACAGGTGGATTTCAAAAATGATTGCACCCTTCGGTCCTTTACAAAAAATGTATATACAAAAAAAGAAGAGAGCATTGAAAAATCTACAACTGTAGCATCCTTTGTATTCTACATGAAGAAGCCGACTTTTATTAAACAAGCACATGCAACACGATCACTTCGCAAAATAATGGAAAGCACAAAGAATAAAAGTGCAAGAATGGAGACAATAAGTGGAGATGCCATCATTTACATAAACAAGGTAAACCCGGACCCTCTGGAGTGAACGCCTATCAAACGAGAGATACTACGATCGACAACAACGATGCAAACAACGGAGCCCTGGGAACGTATTGCTGCGAGCGAAACCAGTAGGAACATTTTCCGAAGGTGTACTTTGCTGCAGCGCTTCCCAACATCAGCAATTGAAACGACAGAAACAGAACCCAGGCAACCTGCGAAATCTTCGGCAGCACGAGATATCTTCACGGCAACTCCCCACCCAGCGACGTCCAGTCAAGGAAATTAATCGCGCAAACCACACCAATGACCTATTTTTGGCCTCACCTATATATGTATGTATTTAAAAACTTTAGTTCCAGGCGAATGCCAGACAGTTGTTAACAAACCCTTAGCGGAGCGATTGATATGTGTATATTTAAAAACGTTAGCTCCATGCGTCTGCCAGACGGTTGCTGGCATATCCCTAGCGAAGCCTTCATAGTGGACATCCTCTTCCCAACTCATCTTGTCAAGCGGTGCAGAGAGCAGGACATTTGGCCGCAAAACATCACGGATTTAGAAAGGGCTACTTTATGATTGGAGCAATTGAATAAGTGGTAAGGGGCGCCCAAACGGCTCAAACGCATCCTTCGTATAGAGATGTCTGAAGACACCTTCCCAGTAAGATATGCAGACGATATCACGACTGTGATTACGGCAAGAGACACCGACAGCGCACAAAAAAAAATCTACGAAATGATGAGACGGGTGCATAGCTGGATGAAAGAACACGGTATAAGCCTGGCCACCGAAAAGACGGAGATAGTCCTTCTGACTAAGAAAAGGATCTCGACTATTATCAATTTTCAAGTTAGGTCTGAGATAATAACCAGGAAGGAAGCGGTGAATTATCTGGGGATAACCCTCAACACGAAGCTCACTTTCCGGCAACAGATAAGGTCTGCGTCTGAACTAGCTGCGAAGATTAATGGCAAATGTAGGTGGCCCAACGGCCCGCAAGCAGAAGCTCCTGATGACAGTGACTCAAGCCATTCTTCAGTATGGGTTCGAATTAGGGATATTAATGCTAGAGTAGGTGGAGAACTGTCAACCACTCAACCGTCAAGTTTGCTTTCTTTGTGCTCTGCGAAAAATTTAATTTTATTACCACCACGTTCAAAATTCAAAAGTGTATTTGTACTGGATCAGAACCTAAGGGCTTCTAAGCTTCTACGAAACCAAATACAAGTAAGTCGTAGTGTATAAAAGACCTTAAAATCGCTGAAAGGAAGAAAATACACCAAGTCAGTAGCTCAATATCACATGCAATAAGGCTGTGGTTATGTAGCAAGCGAGTAATACTAGCGCTAGCCAGCTCGCGCTTTAAAATTAAATTCATTTTGTCAGGGCATTGTGGTTATGTAACATAATTTTACAAGCGCAAGCAAGCGCTTTTAAATTTTCTGCAGTGAACTCAATTTCATTTGCAGGCGCGAGCTTAGTCGAAAAGTGCTACCAACCGCGAATGGACTGTGAAAAATGAATAAGTGAAATGCAGAAACAGTTGTCTGTGGGACATGCGAACAAAAGAAGACTTAAAAATAATTTGAATAGATAACCGTATTTTATTAAATAAGTTTTCGAATGTGGAAGGACTCATTCGGTAATATTGGAAAACCGATCTCCATCTTCCTTAAGCATTTTGCGCAAGTGGTGATATTTACCTAATTTAGACCGCAATTCGTTTATAGGATGGATACGCTGTTTTTTTCTTTTTAAAAATGTGTATCTCAACCACGCACTTTCTGTTAATAAAATTTCTTCGTCTAAAAAAAGCTGCATGTTGTGCACTTCACTAAAACCCAACAGAAACGGAAGCGTTAACTAGCTAAATTTTAATCGACCAGGTTAAAAGCCCAAGAGAGCGCGAGCTGGCGCTACACATAGTAAGCGCGAGCTCGTGCTAGTATTAGGTACTCGCTTGCTACATAGCCACATCCTAAAGAAAGCTCGATCAAACCTCCCCTGAAAGCTTCGGTATAAAAAATAAAAATCTGTGCCTGGAAAATATGTTGAGAGCGAAGCAGGCAGTTGAAGACGAGTCCATCTCCAACTCAAAACGGCAAAAATTAAACGGTAGCATTTTGGACAAAAAAGTATTCCCCGGACAAAGAGGATATTGATGGGCTTCGTGATGTGATGACACACGCTGTCTAATTGCAAAAAATTAAGAGCTTGCGTCCAAAGTTATTCATTTAGGAAGTCGGAGAACAAAATCGGGGCAATGCAAATGAAATGCACTGAGCGAAATTTCATAAAAAAAATTTCATAGTGCGTATGAAATGCGTACGTGTCGGTTGGTCTGTGGCCCAGCGAGCCACAACCGTCAAAAAACGAATTGCTCCGAAACGGAGCCTTTAGCTATCAAACACGCACATCGATCGGATTCTAGAACGTTAAGACACTCCTGGACTCACTCAAGGAAGGGCCTTTTTACGCCAGATTCCTCCAATTGGACCGCAAATTCGCACGGTATAAAATCGACATCTTAGGGCTGAGCGAGATAAGATGGTACGATGCTGGAAATACATCTCCCCAACAAAAAGCACTGTCATGCTCTATTTTGGTAAACCAGCTGGAAGTGCACGGAGTTCCGGCGTAGGACTCACGCTAACTCCAGCAGCAGGTAGTAGCCTCATATCCTGGAAACCCCGTAGTGATCGGATATTGACAGCTAGGTTTCAGAGTAGAGTTAGAAAAATTACCATCATACAGTGTTATGCTATGACTAGACGCGACTGAGGATGAAAAGGATGATTTTTATAGCCACCTAGGCGCCGCCTACAACGAAACGCCTAATGGGGACATCGTAATGGTGATGGGAGATCTCAATACCAAGCAACCAACAACCAACACCATGCTTAAGCACGTGATGGGAGTTTATGGCGTGGGAGACCGTAATGACAACGGTGAGCGGTTTGTGGACTTCTGCAATACCAACCGCTTAGTCATTGGAGGTACCCTGTTTGAGCATAACACCTGCCACAACATCAGTTGGGTCTCTACTGATAAGCAACGAACATCCAACCAGATCGACCACATTGCGATCAGTCGCCGCTTTAGAAATTGTCTCCTGGACGTCCGAAACAGACGTGGAGCTGACGCCGGACAAGAACGAGATCAGCATCTTATGGTAGCTTATTTACGCCTTTGTACTGCATCCGTCAATAGCAACGGCTTAACCTACTTAACATCACCAGGTTTGATATTGACAGGCTCAAGGTTCACCAAGTGCGCCAACAGTTCAGGGACCATCTTGCCTTAGAAGCAGAAGCAATCAGCAGCACACTGCAAGAGAATATGAATGACCATTGGAGTGCTGTGAAAAATGCGTTTGCGACTGGGGCACGCACGTATGTCGGTAAAAAGCAGAAACACCACCGCACATGGCTTTTTACAGACACCTGGGGAAAGATCGATGAGCCTACAGCAATCAAGGCTCGGATTGCAGCGGCCTCAGCAGTAGAGAAAACCGAGCTTGAAGCCCAATACCATGCGAAGAAGAAAGAAGTGCAGCGTAGGATGAGACGTGACGAACTTCAATATATCAACTCACTTCAGGGGCTGAAGAAACAGCGAGTAGGTGCGACAGTAGGACATTTTACAACATCACTAAGGAGCCCATTGGAGGTCGAAACTCCAAACAACACCCAGTGAAGAGTCTAAACGGCAACCATCTTATTTCGGATGAGGATCAGCTCACTAAATGGAGAGAACATTTTGCTAGAGTGCTAAATCACTTAGACCATGGCGGTATGTTCTCGAATTCGAATGAGCAGTTCGAAGCAACAAATTCCAGAATTCGCACCGCACGTCCCAGTAAAACCGAAATAATAACAGCAATCAAGTCCCTCAAGAAGAAAAAGGCGGTGGGTGTTGTTGGCATCCGTGCCGAGCTATTTCAAGTGGCGCCAAATACATCGGCAGATTTGCTGCATCAGCTAATACGGAGAGCTTGGGATAGTGAACAATTTCCACAGGATCATTAAGCTTCCAAGGGAGGGAAACTTAATGGAATGCGGTAACTGGAGAGGTATATGCGTTCTTCCAGCCGTACCCAAAATAGCCAGAATAATTCTAGAACGAATTAAAGAACATTTAAATTCAACTCTCGATGTCGAACAGGCATGCTTTCGCGCTGGATCTTCCTGCATCGACCACATAAACGCCTTACGGATCATAATCGAGCAATGCGTTGAGTATAGGTCTCCGCTACATTTACTGTTTATCGACTTCGAGAAAGCTTTCGACAGCTTGAATCGACATGCTATCTGGTTGGCTTTGCGCAGGAAAGGCATTCCCGGAAAACTTATAGCTATTATCAAGCCTACTTACGAGGGCGGTAAGTGTCACGTCGCGCACAATGGTAAGGTTTCGGAGGATTTTGAATTCCAAAGTGGATACTGTGGACGGGTACATACTGTCCCCACTATTGTTCTTGGTGGTTATCAGCGATGTACTCCGTTCAGCATTGTCGGAAGCTAATTATGGAATTCGGTGGACTATGACATCTTACCTTAAAAAGCTAGATTACGCTGAAGATGTTTGTCTACTTTCACAACGGATAATGGATCTTCATTTGATGGCCCAAAATCTAGAAGCTGAGACAAACAAAGTGGGGCTAAAAATAATCACAGCCAAACAAAAGCCCTGAGCACTTCTAATACCCGCGCTCAACTTAACATTGCCGGACAGGAAGTCGAGAAAGTTGATAATATTCTTTATTTAGGAAGTGTGATCTCGGCTAATCGCGGTGGCACCGAACTGGATGTGTGCAGCAGAATCGGGAAGGCTAAAGCTGCGTTCGGAATGCTATCCAAAATCTGGAGAAGCAATGTTATCAGCTTAAGAACCAAGCTGCGACTGTTCCGCTCCAACGTAGTATCAGTGCTGCTTTATGGGTGCAGTACTTGGAAGGTGGACACCATTATCACACGCAAGCTGCAACTCTTCGTAAACCAATACTTAAGAATCATCTTAAAGATTTTTTGGGGGAACCGCATCTCAAACGAACAACTTTATCTGAGAACGGGCCAAGAATCTATAACCATTACTATGCGTAGAAGAAAGTGGCAATGGATTGGACACACCCTACGGCGCGAAGACAACTCCGTTGCGAAATACGCCACGCAGTGGAATCCGCTCACCCAGGCAGGCAGAATAGCAGGGCGTAGGCAAACGTGGCGCAGAACAGTTGAGGAGGAATCGAGCTCTTTAGGAATGAGTTGGAGGCAGCTCAAACGCGTTGCAGAGCTTCGCACAAGATGACGTGGCAGGCGTGGTTGACGCCCTATGCCCCCCGAGGGGTTAAATTATCTAAGTAATTAAGTATGAAATGCGTACAAGAAGCTGATGAAAATGAGAAAGTAAAAAGTATTTGCGACAATCTTCTTTCAAATTCTTTACACGTAAAAGTGGAACAGGTGCGGCAACTATCCCCGTCTCTAAAAGGTGATGGGACGGCTAGCTTCATCGTCGAGCTTAATTCAAGTGAAAGTGTAGTAAATGCTCTGAAATCCACAAAAACCTTACGCGATACTGGAATCGTTGTCCAAAGGATTTATCTCTTTCTATAAGAAAGAACAGAGGTAGTTTCCTGCATATTCGGCAGATTATAAAGGAGGAAGCGAAACACACAAAAGTTGGTGTTGGTGACGATTGGATGTTCTTTCGAGGTAAAATGTTTACGTGGAATCCAGAAACAGAGCTGCGATATGGAGAACAGGATGGTTATATCGTCCTAAATTCTCTTACAATTTCATCAAAACAAAGACGAGAAAGCAGACGCTCGGTGAATGTTGCCGACTGATACCAACAAAATACCCAATCTGATCGATCTCTTTCTTGTAAAAGGAATACCAGACAACTGTATTAAAATTGATGAACGTTTTGATTTCTCCTCCAATCATTCTCCTATAATTTTAACGATAAGCGAACGCCTAATTAAAAAGGATGTGCCTGCTAGACTAACTAGCAGCAAAATTGATTGGGAAAGCTTTAAGAAAGACATTGAAGAGCGTATCGAACTGAAAGTGCACTTAGAACGCCTTCTGAACTCGAAATCGAAGCAGATCGTTCTGTTGAAGTTTTGCAGCGTGCCGCATGGAAAAATACTCCCTATCAAAGGAAAACGCGTACAAAATGGCGACAAAGTCGTGCTCCGCAACATAAAGCGCATTTAAATCGCTTGGGCATCTTGCTAAAAGAGACCATTATTGATTTTAAAAATCGAACAATACAAACCAACCTTGAAAGCTTAACAGCGGGAAAGGATTCCAATTATTAGCCCTGAAAAGTTATAATAGTCATTAAAAACAGAAAATACAAGCGGCCTCAATAAAGAAAAATTACAACGAATGGGCCAAGGATGATAAGGACAAAGCAAACATTTAAACCGCTTGATGGACAAGCGCTTGTTGAAAATGATGATGCGTCAGATATAGCAAAATTACAATTACGCAGTAAGGGGCGCAAGGCTAACTAAACTTCAACAAGAAATAAAGAAACTGAAACACAAGAAATCTCATGGATACGACTTAATCACAGAAGAGCTTCTTAAAGCGTTACCTAGAAAAGCGGTAGTTAAGTTTTTCTACATTATAAACGCAGCGATAAGACTAGAATGCGTTCCCAATCAATGAAAAGTCGCGGAAGTCATAATGATTTTGAAGCCAAGAAAACCGCAAACGATAAATAAAATCGTATAGACCTATTTCGCTCTTGCCGGTTATGTCCAAAGTTTTCGAAAGAATATTACTTAACCGATTATAGCCAGTTCGTAGTAGAACTAAGAAACCGCAAAAAAAACTGTCAAACTGCAGACCAACGTCTTATTAAACCCTGTACAATTGACACTTTAAATAAAACCACTCTCTTTGAACGTTATAACAGAATGTCATTTTGATTTATTGCGTTTCTTGTATATATTTCCCTTTTGGAATAGAAATACATTATGTACATTTTGACATTTGTGTGTCGGCGTTGATAGAAGGTATGTTAGTTTTGATGATTAGGAACATCCTTGAGCACCGAACATTCTCCCCCGCTGGTGAACGAAGTTCTCAGCCTGACCCTTTGGTTTTATTTCCTTTTTTTGGAATTGAATTAGTAAAACTTCCTCATCTCCTCACTGAAAACCCTGGTAACTTCTTCCTTTTCCAAACGTCTCATGAAGAGAGAAAAGAGATTAGTGGAATGACGTAAAAAAAGTACAATACGTATAACCACTATAAGAGAACACGAACGATATAAGGGGACAACATTATTTTAGTCTCGGCTGGATCGGATAGTTTTCTCTATTATGTATTTCTTCTTCTATAGATCGTTTCAAATCACTATGCAATTGGAAAACTGCGCAGAGAGAGCATGGAAATATTTGCCACACCTTTGCTGCCTGGAAAATGATATTTACAAATCGGCTGAACTTTCTCCATTTTCATTGATATTTTATCATACCGATTTTTACTTACAGTACTCAATGGGTAAGCGTGGGTTTTTCTTGCGCGTTATCTATTTGACAAAACTTAGTTACATCCTGCAATAAATGTATGGATAATAAAATTAACCCTTTTTTAAGTTTTACCCAATTATTGCAGGAAGTAATTAAGCTGAAATATCCCTTTTTTATGTATGTATGTATGTGGGTTAGGTAAAAATAATATTTTCTAACTATTTTTTGCGTATATAAAAACGCGAACATGTACATAATTTATGATTTAGTTTTTAAAAACATATTGCATTGCATTAAAAAAAACATCTAATAAATAAATATACATATTTATTTAAAAAAACACATGCTTTAATTTTTTCAAATTTTCAATACCTATGTTTTCAAGCCAAATTCATATTAGCAAAACTTTCTTTCTTCTCCTTAACACAATAACTGAGAACTAACCATTCTTTCATCAAATTGTCATTACCCACTTCACTAAAGAAAATAATGAATGCATACTCCACACATTCTCTTTACACTCATTTTTCACATTTTTCACATTTGGCAACGGTGGCTTGAAATTGATCAGTCTGCGTTGAAAATTCACGCAGTAAACATGAAAGTGAGGGTATATGCGTATATGGGTATTTTTCTTCTGTTTTGTGTGGAATGACTGGAAAAGAAAAAACATGCGCGAACTTACTGCATTGCATACTCATTTGAAACGATTTATAATAAGTTCCCATTGATCTTTGGTGTGGTGTGTTGATATCGAAGATTGACTGGAAGTTGAAGAGCTTCGTTTTTTTTTGTTTTTTTACTTCATGGTAAGGTTACTTCCTTATTTGTTGCTTATTTTATATAAACTGAATTAAAGTTTACGTTAATCATTAAATAGTGTATTATTTGCTTCAAAACTGCAAAGGATGAGTACGTGTAAGTATCAATTGATTGGTAGACCAACTATTTTGCGTTTGGGCTCGTATGTGTGTTTTCATTATATTTAATATTTCATTTGCTTGGTTAAACTTGTGTGTGTATGTTGGATTGAAATCGCGCGTGCTACAATAAAGGTCCATTCACAACTCAGCGACCTGCGAATGCCTGAACTGTGAACAAACCGTTTTTAGCACATTTATAGGCAATTTTACTATTCCAAAAGAACTGAGCTTAATTTATCTATCGATTAATACAAAAAAAAGTTGAATTGTAATTAGTTTCTGCAAAGAAATTAACAGTTACCCGATTTTTTCTCGAATAAGCGAATGCTTTTGCGAACTGTCAACTTTTATTCACATTCTACACATGTAGGACGCAATACACATTCCCGCGACCAAAACATTCGCGAGAGTTTAACCTCACAATTCTTTTGTGCTGTTCTTGGTCGGTAAGATCGTGGTTGAATTTATCGAAAGAATGTAAGATATTACATTTTGAATGAAAGCTACGCTATATATGCATTTTTCACTTTTAGGCAATTAGTTACAAAATGAATGACAATTGAAATTTGCGGATTGTCGCGACCTTAAGGTCCATTCACAGCTCAGCGACCTGCGAATGCGAACGAGCGAATATTCACCAATTTCGACATTTCATTCACAGCTGCTTTTTTATCTGGTGTATTAATCGATAGATAAATTAAGCTTCGTTCTTTTGGAATAATAAAATTGCCAAGGGCGTGCTTATAAATGTGCTAAAAACTGGTTGCTCGCAGTTTGGGGATTCGCAGGTCGCTGAGCTGTGAATGGACCTTTAAGTGCCGATATTTTTTCGCGAATTGTGTATGTATAATTATGAATGGAATTCTGCAATATTTGGATTGTGTGTTGGGTTTTGTGTTTCATATGTTTAGTGTTGTATGCATTACTATGTTTTATTATTTTGGGTTGTTTTATATTTATATTTAGTGGCTGTGTTGAATGTACCTTGAACGCCCCACATACGCGGTCTCAGCATACGCCATTTCGCTTATATGCAATTAAGTTTTTCCGAATTCGTCATACTCGGAGTATTTTTCGAACGCATTCCTCTTGTATGTTGAATTGTTCGTCTTTTAAGAGAACTTTAAGTTGAGTTTGCGACTTCAACCATTTTGGACGTTGCTGTAGCCGAGCTAAGTATTCAGTTTGCCATTGTTTCCAGAACGATTGGAAATCTGCTTGTACCGCCTTCCATATATCGATGTGCCCTTGATTGCCTATGGAAAAGTTCAGTTCTGGTACGGTGAATAGCAGCATTATTATTAGAAAGTGTGCAGGAGTGAGCGGAAGCGAGCATAGATTCATCGAATTTAAGCACGCTTGAACTTGCGTTAAAAGCGTGGCGAGTTTCTCAAACGTGAGTGTACTATTACCCATGATCCGTTTTAAGTGGTACTTTACACCCTTGATGCCGGCTTCACATAATCCTCCGAAATGGGGGGAAGCTGGAGGAATGAAATTCCGCGTGGTTCCTTCTGTTGTTAGTGTTTCCGCAATTTCCTTTCAATCGTGAATAGCGACTTTCATTAGACGACACAGTTCAGCTTCGGCTCCCACGAAGTTAGTTCCGCAGTCGCTATAGATTTGTCCACAGACTCTTCGTTGTGCTGCAAATCTTCTGAAATCTGCTAGAAATGCTTGAGTTGTGAGGTCACTTACTGCTTCTAAATGTATAGCTTTTGTGGACAAGCTAACGAAGACTGCTATGTATCCTTTCTGACATTTAGATCCACGACCTTTCCATGCTCGGATATTGATAGGTCCTGCATAATCAACTCCCATGACTCGGGGTGCAGGTAATTATCCCATTAGTTGGTGTGACGATTGACTCCGAAATCGGTAGCATGTTGTACTGCTGTTTATGTGTTTCTTTACAGCTCATTTTATTTGGAATACCCGTCGTATATATGTATATATATATATATATTTGGCGCAACAGTTCTTTAAGTGCCAGCGCCTGGACCTAGCTTCTCGCAACCACTCATGTTGTGTGCGTTATATTTTTCATACGAATGGAAGGGACCTACAGTTTAGTGTTGTATCCGCAATTTCGTTTGAGAAGCTTTCTTGTGACAACAGTACTCTCGGATGTTTGTCAGACGTTCGCGAGAGGTGGGACCGTGAAAAACTTTTTGGTGTTTTCTGGGATTCGAACTTGAAACTTCACGCGCAGTGGTGTTTCGTCGTACGTGTGCCACCATAAGTTGAATTCCCCTGTACAGTGGTTCATTCTATCAGAGTGGTTCATTCTATCAGAGTGTTTCACCAACTAATGCTGATGGGAGCATACCTCTGGAGTTAAATCTGCTGCATTAAGTTTTGTTGGGACGTACTTCCAGAGTTCGTCCAGGCGTGCATCGTGGCGTTCTTCAGCTGGAGGGTGTATGCTACGTAGTGTAGTAGTTTTGCCAGCATAATGGCACCGCAGAGCTCTAGGCGTGGTAGAGTGACCGGTTACACTGGTGCGACCCTGGACTTCATGTTGTGTGCGTTATATTTTTCATACGAATG
The DNA here is from genome assembly GCA_945910035.1 of Brachypalpus laphriformis. Classification (NCBI taxonomy): domain Eukaryota; kingdom Metazoa; phylum Arthropoda; class Insecta; order Diptera; family Syrphidae; genus Brachypalpus; species Brachypalpus laphriformis. Next base: position 147,869,055 of record OX246754.1, read on the forward strand.
GAAGGGATCTACAGTTTAGTGTTGTATCCGCAATTTCGTTTGAGAAGCTTTCTTGTGACAACAGTACTCTCGGATGTTTGTCAGACGTTCGCGAGAGGTGGGACCGTGAAAAACTTTTTGGTGTTTTCTGGGATTCGAACTTGAAACTTCACGCGCAGTGGTGTTTCGTCGTACGTGTGCCACCATAAGTTGAATTCCCCTATACAGTGGTTCATTCTATCAGAGTGTTTCACCAACTAATGCTGATGGGAGCATACCTCTGGAGTTAAATCTGCTGCATTAAGTTTTGTTGGGACGTACTTCCAGAGTTCGTCCAGGCGTGCATCGTGGCGTTCTTCAGCTGGAGGGTGTAAGCTACGTAGTGTAGTAGTTTTGCCAGCATAACGGCACCGTAGAGCTCTAGGCGTGGTAGAGTGACCGGTTACACTGGTGCGACCCTGGACTTCGAAATCAAGAGATGCATGTGTATTTTACTTTCACTATCTTCGGTCCGAAGGTAAACTGCTGCTCCAAACGCCTTCTCCGACGCATCGTCAAAGCCATGCAACTCCATACGGATCTTTTCGCCAACTGTTTGAACCCACCTTGAAATCCGTATGGATTAATGAACGATAAGTCGTCAAACAAGTTGTTCCATTCTTCAGGCAATTTATTGTTGATTGTCTCATCCCACGAAACTTTGCGTTTCCAGAGAAGCTGCATGTTGAGTATTTCTTTTAAGACACATGGTGATATCCATCCCATGGGGTCAAACAGTCGAGCAGTAGTTGCAGTATCAACCGCTTTGTTGGCTGTGGGCTATCTGGAGGGGTGAACCGAAAACAAGCTGTCAGCGTTAGGAAGCCAATGAATGCCCAACGTTTTTATTCAGTCTGATCTTTCCGATGGGTTTGCTAGTGTTCGATACTTAAATTTAAATATTATACTAACTTGGATTCTTTTATATTCCTTGTCATTTTGGTCGCATCATGACAAACACATCATAATGTACCTTATATTACATTACAATAGCTTCCTATAATGTATATCAAATGTTTAAAAGTTCTGTTATCATCCTCTCTTTTTTTCTACTATTTCGCTTTGTGTCATTATTCTATTGCACTTGTGGATAGAATCGTCTTTGATTCACTCTCTTTCGTTATCCAACCATCAAGCCGCACACATCTTGTGCAAAGGTAATCTCTATACATATTGTAATATCCTTGCTGGGGTTCGTTTAAATAAAACCGTCTTTTGTGTATTTCAATCGTTTGTTTATTATCAAACACTAACTTTATTTCAACTCAGTATTCAATCACTTTATTTTAATTGTCGCTACAGATTTACTTTCAATACGTCGCTTGTTTTCACCACTGGTCGAATCTCCCTCTTGTAATCGCTGTATGCACTTATAAACAACTGTCCCCACGGTGGTGGTGGTATGGGTATTTATAGGAAATTGTGAGGGGTTCTAGAACATGCTAGATGTTTCTCCGGGTGAATCGAGGATCCTGGAATATTGGGATATTGTGTGGAACAATTGTGGAACGTAAGCACACCAGGTTGGAACGTAAGCACATCAGGTTGGAATATTTACTACTAGTAGGCAATAGATGTCGTTGCACAGTTTGAGATACAGTGTTTTAGTTTTTTGGTACACAAACCATCCTGTAGTCAATGCTACACTGCCCCCCTCTTAAACTTGTTCGTCCCGAACAAGATCATCTGGATTACTGCCATGGTAACGATGAAGACGATCCAGGTGGACAATTTTCATCTTGCCTCTTACTCCACGCTGGATCCGGAAGACGACGTCATTGATGCGTGTGACCACTTTATAAGGGCCCTCCCAGTCTTGCTGCAGCTTGGGTGACCTCCCCTTTTGCCGGTGTGGGTTGTACAGCCATACTAGGTCTCCCTCGTGGAAGATGGACGTTGTTGCCTTTGTGTCGTACCTGGTTTTCATGCGGTCACTCGCTATCCTTATCCACGTCCTCGTCCTGGTCCTCTGATGTATGTCTCGGATCCTTTCCCTGAGGTCTGCCACATAGTCCTCTTCACTCTTGGGCTCATCGTTAGGGGATCCAAACTTCACCTCACTAGGTAGCCGAACTGCTCGACCAAACAAGACTTCGGATGGAGTATGTCCAGTAGTACTGTGCACTGCATTTCGGTAGGCCATCAATAAGAGAGGAATTTGTCGATCCCAATCGCGCTGGTGGTCTTCTACGACCTTGGAGAGATGTCCGTTTAAGGTTCTGTTGAAGCGCTCTACCATCCCGTCGGATTGTGGATGAAGCGGTGTAGCTCTCGTCTTTTTGATTCCTAGTTGTTGGCATACCTCTTGGAATATCTTCGATTCAAAGTTTCGTCCCTGGTCAGAATGCAGTTCCATGGGCACGCCAAACCTGCTCACCCAGTTGTTGACGATCTGTTCCACGATGGTCTTCGCTTCCTGGTTAGGGATGGCGAACGCTTCCGGCCATTCGCTGAAGTAGTCCATGACGACTAGGATGTAACGGTTACCATTGTCGGTTTCTGGAAATGGACCAGCGATGTCAGCGGCAAGTCGTTCAAAGGGTGCGCCCACGTTGTACTGGTGCATCTTGCCTCGCGTTTTCGTTCTGGGTCCTTTGCTGGCGGCACACACGACGCATTTTCGGCACCAACTCTCTACGTCTACCCTTGCGCTGAGCCAATAGAAACGTTCTCGCACCTTCTCCAGCGTCTTGTTTGCACCCAAATGACCTCCGGATGCTCCATCATGCATCTCCCGTAGCACCTCGTGTACTTTTGATCGCGGCAAGACAAGCTGCATTATGAAATCTTTTCCGTCCGGCCTTTCCCATTTCCTTTTCAGTACACCATCTTGCACATGAAGGGAGTCCCACTGAGCCCAGTATGCCTTGAGAGTGGGGCTCCTGTCCGAGATTTCTTGTCCATTTGGCTTTTCCATAAACTCCTTCCACGCTAATATCGGCTCGATGTCTGGGTCTTCTTTCTGAGCGTTGCGGATTTCTTCTGCACTCCAACCAGCGATAGGCTCAGCTCTTACCCTTTGGATGGAAAGAAGGTTCTTCTCTTCCTGCCGCACACAATGCTTGCAGTCGCTTTTACATGGTCGCCGGGACAAGGCATCCGCATTAGAATGAAGTTTCCCTTTACGATGCTGTATTTCATAGTCGTACATCTGCATCCGTTCAATCCATCTTGCGACCTGGCCCTCCGGATTCTTGAACTGCAGCAGCCATTTTAGAGCCGCATGGTCTGTGCGCAAAAGGAACTTTTGGCCGTAGAGGTATTTATGGAAGTGTTTTGTCGCCAGAAGCAGCGCCAAAAGTTCTCGCCTGGTCACGCAGTAGTTCCTTTCCGGCTTGGAGAGCACTTTGCTGAAGTATGCGACTACCTTCTCTTGGCCGTTGTGTACCTTCGAAAGAACCGCTCCGACACCGACGTTACTTGCATCTGCATCCACGATGAACATTTCTCCGGGAATGGGATATGCTAGTGTTGGTGCTTCGCATAGTTGTTGCTTAAGGTTCTTGAAGCTATTGTCGCACTCACCTGACCACTTGAATTGCCTTCCTTTTTCAGTCAGCTGATGCAAGCTCATCGCGATTCCGGCAAAGTCCTTTACGAATCGTCGGTAGTACGTGGCGAGGCCCAAAAAGCTCCTGAGTTCGTGTTTGTCTTTTGGAACTGGCCAGTTTTTCACAGCTTCCACCTTGTCTGGATCGGTTCGCACTCCTTCTGACGAGATAACGTGGCCCAGGTACTTGACTTCGGATCTGAAGAGGTCACATTTCTTTGGGTTCAGCTTCAGGTGAGCGCTTCGAAGCCGTTCTAGCACATTCTTCAGGTTGTCGCGATGTTCCTCGAATGTTTTTCCTATCACGATCACATCGTCCAGATACACCAAGCAAGTTTTCCAGGTTAATAAACGCAGGACGTGTTCCATTAGGCGCTCAAAAGTTGCCGGAGCGTTGCACAATCCAAATGGCATTACTGTAAACTGCCACAGCCCATTTCCTGCAGTGAACGCAGTTTTCTCTCGGTCCTTTGGATCGATCTGTACCTGCGAGCAACCGCTCTTTATATAAAGGGTGGAAAACCATCGAGCTCCTGAGAGTGTGTCCAATGTGTCATCGATCCGTGGCAGAGGGTAGCTATCCTTTTTCGTGACATCATTAAGTCTGCGATAGTCCACGCAGAATCGTGTGCTGCCGTCTTTCTTCTTAACCAGTACAACAGGTGAGGCCCACAGACTCTTAGAACTTTCGATGAGCCCTTCGTTCTCCATCATTGACACCATATCCGCAACCTCCGTCTGCTTTGCCAATGGTAGTCGTCTGGCAGGCTGACGAATTGGTCTGGCATCCCCAGTGTCTATGCGATGTTGCACCAGATGTGTTCGATCATACTCTCCATCCTGTGAGGCAAATATATCAGCGTACTCACCGATTAGATTTTCTGCCATGGCTTGCTGATCCTGATCCAGTTCGCAGTGCTTGAGGATCATGTCCCTTACTTCGGCCAACCTGGCTGATGAAACGGGCTTCGCAGATTCCTTTTCGGTTATTGTTGAAATTGAACATATCGGCGCACATTTACCAATAACCTCCCCTTGTTTTAGTTTGACGCTATGGCTCTTTAAGTTCATGAGCCTTACTGGGACCAGGCTGTTCTTTGGATCCACTAAAACTTTTCCCACGATGTAGTTTGGGGAATTCCTTCCTAAGTCTGGCTCCAATAGGTAGAATCGGTGGCTCCCAGGATCACCCTCTAGTGCGTGAGGGCAATGGACCTCTCTTCGTCATCCCAGTTGTTCGTCAATTCCGCAGCTTCGAACTGCCTCTTATATATCGGCCATGATGTCTGTCCATCGAAGACGGGAGGCTGCATCTCTTTCTTTCTCGGGCAGTCGGTTGAATACTCCCGAACTTTCTGTTTCTTCACGCATTCGAGTTCCTTTGCCAAATTCTCGAATCTTCCTTCAACAGTCTCGAATTTTGTTTCAACATTCTCGAATCTTGTTTCAACATTCTCGAATCTTCCTTCAGTGGCTGTTTCACATGTCTCAATTTTGGCCTCTACGTTTTCAATCTTCTCATCAATTGTTCCAAATCTTGTTTCCAAGTTTTTATTTTGTTCATCGAATTTGTTTTCGAGAACACTCCTTTGATCGAGTAGCTGTTGCTCTAGAGAATTCTTTTGTTCATCGAGCTTGGCGTCTAGAGAATTCTTTTGTTCATCGACCTTTTTCTTTTGCTCGTCTAAAGAATTGCCTAGCTTCTCGAATTTTTCATTTTGAGAATTCTTTTGTTCGTCGATCTTAGCTTCTAGAGAATTCTTTTGCTCGTCGAATTTTTCAGAAAGCAATTTCATTAGAGCCGACATGTCACTCGCCGAACTTACTTGTTCTTCTTCGACGTCAAACAAAGCTGTTTCAGGATCTGTACCCTCGTCCGTCATTATTTTCCGCAACTTAATAATTAATTCTCTTTTCGTACCAGTCGTAGGTTGCTCCCGCTGGCTCAGTACTTCCTTTAGTTGCGGCACTGACAAATCTTCTAGCAATTTCCGAACCATTTTCTTTTCACTTACACAATAAGCAATACACAAAATTTGTTTTATCCCACTTCTGACACCAATGTAATATCCTTGCTGGGGTTCGTTTAAATAAAACCGTCTTTTGTGTATTTCAATCGTTTGTTTATTATCAAACACTAACTTTATTTCAACTCAGTATTCAATCACTTTATTTTAATTGTCCCTCTTGTAATCGCTGTATGCACTTATAAACAACTGTCCCCACGGTGGTGGTGGTATGGGTATTTATAGGAAATTGTAAGGGGTTCTAGAACATGCTAGATGTTTCTCCGGGTGAATCGAGGATCCTGGAATATTGGGATATTGTGTGGAACAATTGTGGAACGTGCTACAATATGTATGTATTGTAGCATTGACTACAGGATGGTTTGTGTACCAAAAACTAAACCACTATATCTCAAACTGTGCAGCGACATCTATTGCCTACTAGTAGTAAATATTCCAACCTGATGTGCTTACGTTCCAACCTGGTTTGCTTACGTTCCACAGTTGTTCCACACAATATCCCAATATTCCATGATCCTCAATTCACCCGGAGTAACATCTAGCATGTTCTAGAACCCCTTGCAATTTCCTATAAATACCCATACCACAACCAACGTCGACACAGTTGTTTATAAGTGAATACAGCGATTACAAGAGATATCCGACCAGTGGTGAAAGCAAGCGACATTGTGAAAATAAATCTGTAGCGACCGTTTATTTTGAAATAAATAAAGAATAAAGTGATTGACTATTGTGTTAAAGTAAAGTTGGTGTTTGATAATAAATAAACGATTAAAATACACAGAAGAAGGTTTTATTTAAACGAACCCCAGCAAGAATATTACAGTATGTTAGATAGCAATAAAATTATATTTTTTACATAATCGAAATCGATCATCGTTTAATTTCGCTAAAATCATAACCATTTTTGGTCCTTCGGAAGCCGGATTTAATCGAAAAAATAGACAATTTTCGCGGAAAAGTGATAGACTATTCGTTGCATTCGGTGCAAGCGTTGGATTCGGTAAAAACTGAAACATTTCGCAAAATTATCCCATCTCGTGTTTAAAGAACTAAAAATCTATATCTCTGCATAGTGCGAGTGAATTAATTATTTGTACGGTGCAAGGGTATTTTTCGGTATATAGTACCTACACGTGAGTTAAGATGAATTTCATCAAGTCAAAACGGGGTCGTGCGAAAGCCGCAATTTCACGCGCTGCAACGTTCGCAGATACGGTAAATACAGATACCCCACTAACAATGCTAGAGATTAGACAGTTTGAAGAAAACGTGGATTGAGTTTATTGAGTTACAAAATGCATTATACGAATTTGTTGCGGATCCAAATTGCGTTGATCCCGAACCGGAATATGAAGAGTACGAAACGAAGTACTTTCTTGCCCATTCGATTCTCACGAACTTTATTGATTTGCACAAAATTTCGTATGTTCCAACTCAGTCCAAAGAATCGGCCATCGAAAAGTTTTAGAAAGGTTAAACACCTCTAACGTTTCAACTTCAGTAAAGTTGCCTCATCTCTCAATACCAACTTTCTCAGGCGACTATAAAGATTAGCCTGCATTTAGAGACTCCTTTCAGGGATCAATAGATTGCTCGTCGCTAGCTTCTACGCAAAAACTTCAATACTTAAAGTCATTTTTAAGAGGAGAAGCTGACAACCTACTGAAGCATGTAGTGAACCCTGACTGCAACTACTTAGAAGCATGGGACCGATTAGAGAGTCGGTATGATAGAACTCACTTAATAGTTCAATCATTTATTCAATTATTTTTATCTTTGCCGACATCAAATACGTCCAATGTGATTTTGTTGCGTAAAATCACTGACGGCGCAGATGAAGTAATTCGCGGGTCAAATTCATTGGAATCTAACGATCGTGATCCGTGGTTGATATAATTTTTATTGCAGAAGCTTGATCCAGAAACAAAGCAGGCTTGGGCTGAATTAATTGGATCAAGGGATGATGCAACCTTAAAAGAAATGTTCGAATTTTTACAAAACCGTTTCACATGTCTTGAATCTTAGTATACACCTACGCGTTCCACACAATCTCGAAATAAGGTAAAAGGAGTTATTCGAACCCATTTGGTAGAATCGAATTACGGTTGTCCTAAATGTAAATTAGATCATAGCCTCTTACAATGCAAACATTTCCTCGCTCTTTCGATTGATGCTCGCCGAACTTTCGTTAAAGAACAGTCCCTGTGCTTCAACTGTCTTCGCCAAGGGCATTCATCATTAAAATGTCGGTGGAATAATCGCTGTAAGATATGCCGCTCACGTCATCATACTCTTGTTCATCTTTCAAACTCGTAGTCGACTTCCACATTCGCTGCTGCTTCCTCATCAACGCCTTCGTCCTCCAATTCCTCAACGCAAACATCGTCATCATCCACTTCGACAAATGCATTCGTCTCTACAACTCCTTTGGAACCACCCACATCTTCGAATTTGCCACCAGCAACAAATTCATCAACCTTGCTTTGTTCTCATATAAACGCAGCAGACAATTCGTACAAACGCATTCGTTCTACTCAAACTTTATTGCCTACTGCAATTGCTCGTACTCATGATAAGCAAGGAGTTTTTCAGAACATTCGGTTATTGCTAGATTCAGGGTCACAGGTTTCATTTGTAATGAAGCAAACAGTTCAGCGTCTAGGCCTCATCAGAAAAGCTGTTCGCCTTCCTGTGTCAAGTGTTGCTTCAGTATCTGCAGGAGTAACAAACGGAGTTGTAACACTTCATCTTTTTTCCTGCGTTAGCAATCAATCTGTTGAAATTCAGTGCCATGTATTGTAATTTCAAAAGTTACTTCGCTAGTACCTGCCTTTGTATCCAAAATATCAGATAAAAACGTTTTTTCGTCATATGCATTAGCAGATCCTCAATTCTACGTACCTGGTCACATTGCCGTTCTCATCGGTGCTGGTAAAGTGTTCAGCGTATTTGATGGATCACCTGTTCATGGTCAGCAGGGAAAGCCTGACCTTGTCCCCACTATTTTCGGTTGGGTTGTTAGTGGTAACATGGCAATCCCCAGTTCATCGACAGCTTATAGTATTACGTCATATTGTACTCAATTAGACACACCATTTGCAACTTCTGCTCATGAAGCCATTCTGTCCGCCGAAGATAAACGTGCTGAAGACATCTTTGTTAGATCTCATTCGCAGCTACCGGATGGCAGGTACCTAGTGTAGCTGCCCTTTAAATCCAATCAAGAGATTGATTTTGGCAATAGCTTAAACGTCGCGATAAATCGATTTAAATACACCGAACGTAAAATAGCTGCCAATTACTTACGCGATAAATACATAGGCTTCATGGGGGAGTATTTAAGTCTAGGGCACATGGAGGTAGTACCTACCAATGAGATAAGCATATCTTCAAATAAGTGCTATTATCTCCCACATCATGCTGTGATGGAAGAAGACAGTAGCACAACAAAGGTCAAAGTAGTGTTTGACGGTTCGGCTAGGTCTGGTCACCACAAATCTCTTAACGAAACGTTGTTGGAAGGTCAGACATATCAGCGTGATTTCTTCTCCATTTGCATTCGGTTTCGTCGTCATCTCTATACTCTATTGGGCGATATAGAGAAGATGTTTCGCCAGATACGCGTAACCAGGAATCACTCAGACTTCCAACGGATTATATGGAGACCATTTAGTGATCACCATTTAAAACACTACCGTGCGGCATTCCTAGCTGCTCGTACCCTTTATTAATTCGCACTTGACTCTATGGATACGTATCCACGCGCAGCAGCAATATTATTGAATGACTTTTACATCGACGACGTAATGACCGGAGCTGATTCTATCGATGAAGTAACTTCTCTCCGTTTAGAACTAATGCGTTTACTTGAATTTGGTGGCTTTAGTCTCCGCAATTGGACCACCAATTGTTGGCCCCTTCTTCTTAGCTTACCAGAGTATCAGTGAGAGTTATCTCCAAAGGACTTTGAAGACTATACTTCGGTTAACCTGCTTGGTCTGCAGTGGTCACCGGCACGAGATACCTTGTCATATAAGGTCAACTTAAGTGAAGACTTAACTGTCACTTAGCGTCGCATTCTTTCGGAATCTTCGAAAATATTTGATCCTATAGGGTTCCTAACTCCGGTCGTTATTTCTATTAAAATTCTATTTCAAGAGCTCTGGAGAAAAAAGTATACATGGGACGATCCCATATCGGTAGAACTTTCAGATAGATGGCTCTCCATTCGAGAGGAGCTCCTAAGTTAGAAGCATTAACTATTCCACGAATTATGGGGCCATCAAACGAAAAAATAGAGTTCCACGCATTCTTCGATGCCTCAATAGTCGCCTACGCGGCAGTAGTATACTGCAGGAGTACGGACTCCACCGGTAACGTGACCAAAGCAAAGTAGCACCACTAAAGGTGATTTCTCTCCCACGACACGAACTTTTTTTTTTCAATTTCAATTTATTTCAATATTAATTCAGAATACAGAACAATAAAGTAGATGTAACAAAATTTAACAAAATTAACTTAGAATTAATAAAGTAGTTGCAATCTATAGTTCTAAGGGAACTAGAGGCGAAAGCAGCAATAATAACAACACTATAATAACAATAAAAGATTTAGTACAGAATGTAATGGGGTCATAACAAGATTTAGTGCCAATTTAAAAAAAAAAAAAAAGATTAAAACAATTTAAGCAATTACACCAAGTAGATCACAAATCTCCTTATAGTTGAGGTCTAAAAGCCATAATTTTACTTTTTTGAGGAAAGTGGATTTATTTCTTAAGCTTCTAATATGATAGGGTAACTTATTAAAAATTCTCGGAGCAGATGACGTAAAGAAATTAAAGAAAATTTGCAGATTGTGAGAAAGTACTAAAGCGAGATTTAGATTATTTATTCTAAGATGATAGCTAGAAGAGCATCTGTTTAAAAGATAGCCTAATCTCACGAAGAATAACTTTAAAACTTTATAACAATAAAGATGTTTCAGAGGTAGAACTTTAAGACTTCTGAAGAGCATTAAACTACTAGTATGACGGCTTTTATTACAAATTATACGAATAACGTGTTTTTGAGAAATAAGGAGCGGGCACAACTTGTTGTAATACGCACCACCCCAGGAAACTATGCCATATTCAAGCTTAGATTGAACTAAGCCATAATAAATACACCTAAGAAGATCGCGAGAGCAATATGAATTTAGAATGTAAATCTGCCTAGTGACAGCCATCAGATACTTCTTAAGGGCATCGGAATGGGCCGACCAGCTCATCTTCCAGTCCAGCAAAACACCAAGATACTTAAAGGATTTAACACTCTCAATATTAAAACATTTGGCAGAGCACAAACGTGACTCAAAAAATGTCTGTGCCTCTACTTCCGAGTAGCAGATATCTTTAGAATGTTTAAATTTGTAGCAGTTTGCACAGTGAAAAACGAATGGTCCAAAGTCAGCTTCCTTACCACTTGGACTAAAAAACACAATCTTGGTTTTATCGCTTATAGCCATTTTATGCATTTTAAACCAATGGCTTAAGACTTCCAGCTCATGATTAATATCAGCGGAAAGATTTAGAGCAGAATCACTTTGAAAAGCACAAGCCATATCGTCAGCGAACGCAATTACTTTGCTGCGATATTTTTGTGAAAGAAGCGAGTTGATGAAAACTAAAAAAAGTATAGGACCAAGCACAGAACCTTGGGGAACTCCTACAGAGATAAAACTACTAGAGCTTAGTTGACCATTAATTTTGACCCTTTGCACTCTGTTAGATAAATAAGAACATAGTCAGGTATACATTACTCCTCTAAAACCACATTTGTACAGCTTGTTCAAAAGTAGTTTATGATCAATGGTATCAAAAGCTTTGGTTATATCAACGAAGAGAGCCGCAGTTAAATTTCTGTTATTGAAACCATTGTATATATTTGAACAGAAATTCAGGAGGGCTCCCTCAGTAGAGAATCCGGAACGAAAGCCAAATTGACCCTCATTAAAAAAATTGTTTTTTTTTCTAAAAACTTAACCATTCTATTTTTTACAGCTTTTTCGAAAATTTTTGTAAATAATGGAAGTAAAGAAATTGGCCTGTAGTTATTAATTGAAGTTTTATCACCTTTCTTAAATAGAGGTATCACTTCGGCTTGTTTTAACTTGTCAGGAAAAACACCCTTTAAAATGCTATTGTTATATAAATAAGATAAAACATCACAGATCTTCAGAGCAATTTTCTTAACGAAGTTATTTGAAAAGCACTCAGTTGTGTCAGAATTCGAATTTTTAAGAGACTTAATAATTTTGTACAGCTCAAAAGACGTGATGGGAACAAAAAAAAAAGCTCTCTGAGGATGAATCCTCATAAGCTAAGCAGTCGCAATTAGAATGTCCAGAACAATTATCTGACACAACTTTAGTACCAACAGAGGCAAAATAATCATTAAATTTATCAGCAATGACCTTGGAATTGGTAATGATGACATCATTCTCTTTTATCATTTGGATTTGTTCGATTTGAGATGATTTGTTTTGAATTACTTTGACCAATTTCCATTCTTTTTTAGAATCACCTCTGATCTCACTAAACTTGTTTAAATAAAAATTGTTTTTGCATAACATAACTTCTTTAGAGATGTCTTTACATAATTGCTTGTAAGCTGTAGTGATATTAGCATTATTCGGATATTTAACCTTTTTTCTATAAAGCTTGTTCTTCTCTTTAACTTTGTTGAGCAAATCAAAAGATATCCAAGGTTTTAGTTTTTTTAAATTTAGCCTCACGTTTTTTTACAAAACTCGAGCATAGTTGTACATACTTATTTAAAGTATCAATAAAACTAGAGTATGCTTTGGAAGGATCATCTTCATTACGTACATTATCCCAGCATTCAAAACGAAGTAGACTATTGAGTGCCTCGTAATCAGTTTTAACAAAAGGAAAGTAGGAAGGATTTTTGTTATAAGTTGAAGCAGAAACATTTTTCAAGCTCAAACATGTCATACAATGATCAGTTAACTGCAGATCAAGAACAGAGCTACTTAGGAGGAGATTGTCGGAGTTACGAAAGCGAACCATTATGTGATCAATGCATGTGCTGGAAGAGTCTGAAATACGAGTTGGTTTATTTATACATGGCTCCAAACCGTAAGAAGACAGTAAAAATAAATAATCGTCTACCAGAATAGAGTTTTGTAGAATATCTAAATTGATATCACTCAATAAAATAATATCGTTAGATGACTCACTTGATAACAAGTTTTCTAATTCTTCATAAAACACGTTATTAGAAAGAGATAGCTCATTAAATCTATAAATACATAATAAAGTTAACTTACTGCTTTTTATCTTAATTTTTAAAGCATCACAGCTATAAAAGTTTAAACAGGAAACATCAACATCAGTCGTATCTTTCAAAAAAGAACTTTTAATAAAAGCTGCAACACCGCCGGCTGCATATGTATTATTGCAGCAAGGGATAAATTCATACCCCTCAATCGCAAAAACGACTTTTCTTCATCATAAATCCACGTTTCTGACAAAAAAAAAAATCGGGCTTATTCACAAAAGCATTTAAATGCACAAGGAGGTTATAAAAATGTTTGCGCATGCTTCTAATGTTTTGGTGGATAATAAGAAAATTAGGTAAGTAGTTTTGGTCAAAAACGAGATCATGAGATGCAACGTCAACGCAATTGATGGAGGGAACACTTAGAGAATTTATTTGAAGATCTTGCATGTTAATTAAGTGTTAAAAGGTTTTCAACAGAGTTAATAACAATGTAGTTATCATTATCCCTCTTGCGCATTAGTACTCTCGCGTTTTTGACCCAAACATACTTATACATTTTCTCATTTTTAGCTTTCTGTGCAGCATTCAAAAGCGAATCGTTAATATAAATTTTACTATGCTTATCACAGCCAAAAATCTTTGAAGTTAAATTATTTTTAGCACTAACTTTGTTCTTCATAATTACTCTGCGGAGCAGTTCTTTTTTCTTTTAAAACTTTTATGCAATAAAAAGAAATGCAAGTTTTTGCCTGGACTGATTCGGCAATAGTTCTTCATTGGCTCTCGGCTTTGCCTAAAAGGTGGTCAGTTTTTATAGCCAATCGCACATCAGAAATTCTTTCTACTATACCGAGAGAGTCATGGTATCACGTGTGATCACAACATAATCCAGCTGACTGCGCATCTCGTGGTATTCCACCTTCTCATTCATTATCTAATGAGTTGTGGTGGTTTGGACCATCGTGGATAATGGAAGAACGAAGTCAATTGCCTACCGTTATATATGCTGCTAAAGACATTCCAATCGAACACCTTGAAGAACAGAAAAATGTACCTATAAAGATATTAGTGTCGGATGTTGATCCCTATAAACCTTTTTGAAACCCTAATAAACAAATCATCGCATTACTCAAAATTAATTCGTGTGCTTGCTTACATCCTTCGGTTCATTTCGAATTCGCGTGTGAACGTTGCTTTCAGAACAAAACAGTCCTTGTTGTCGACTGAACTTTCCGCTGCAAGAACCCTCCTTATCAAGTTCCACCAATCCTTGTGTTTTTCGTCCGAAATCAACATTGTCGCGAAAAGTGAAGTGCTTAAAAAAGGAAACAAGTTAGCCTCTTTAACTCCCTTCTTAGATAATGACCGAGTCCTTCACGTCGGTGGTCGTATCCAAGATTCAAATGCTCCTTTTTCTACAAAGCATCCTATTATTATAAGGAAAAACTCTCGATTTGCGAAACTATCGTCAAAGACATTCACAACCGTTACCTACATGCTGGTGTATCTCAAATGTTCGCTATTCTTCGACAAGAATATTTCATCGTCGGTTGTAGGTAGTTCATGAATGCATAGTGTGTTTCCGCCACCGTAAAATAACCTCGACACAACTGATGGGAAATTTACCTGCGGAGTGCGTTCGGTTTCACCTAAGGCGAGTGAGCAAGGACCATAAGGTAACATATGAAGAGATGTACACCCTGTTAACTCAGGTAGAAGCATTGCTGAATTCTCGACCTATGTGGCCTACATCGGATATGGATCCAATAGCCTTAAGTCCGGCTCACTTTTTAGTTGGTGAACCCCTAATAACTGTTCCTCGTCCTGATGCGCGCTCTCAAAATGCTTCCCCTTACTCTAACTGGTCTCTTTTGCAGAATCTCAAGCAGGGTTTCTGAAAGCGGTGGCATGCCGAGTATTTAACCTCTCTTCAGCAGCGCTCCAAATGGCAGAACGTGAAACCAGATCTTCGCATCAATAATGTCGTAATGCTAAAGGATTCAAATCCACCTCCATCAAAATGGATACTTGGTCGTGTAAAGTTAATTCATCCTGGCAGGGACCAACGCAATCGAGTTGCAACGATTACCACACAAACCGGCGAATATGTTCGACCCATCATAAAACTAGCTCCTCTACCTTTTTCTGAAAGAACTGAGTCTTTCAGGGGGGGCTGAATGTTCGCTACTTAAATTTAAATATTATACTAACTTGGATTATTTTATATTGCTTGTCATTTTGGTCGCATCACGAAAAACACATTATAATTTATCTTATATTACATTACAATAGCTTCCTATAATTTATATCAAATGTTTAAAAGTTCTGTTATCATTCTTTCTTTTTTTCTACTATGTACGCCTTACATTTTGGCAAGATGTTCTTCACAGGCAGTGTCCTCGGTGGTTTCATTACGCTCGAACGGAATTTCTTCAAGCTTCCAGAATCTTCGAAGTTGTTCATCGACTTACTTACTTAGGTGGCGCTACAGTTCAGGGTGACCCTGGGCCTCAACCAACAAGCCTCTCCATTTAGCTCGGTCTTTAGCTAATTGCCTCCAGTTGCGCACTCCAAGTTGGTCGAGGTCCCCTTGAACTTGTGCGCGCCAACTACGGCGATGATTCCCTCTACTGCGTCGTCCCTCCGGGTTAGATTCGAAGACTCTGCGGGCCGGAGCGTTGGTGTCCATTCGCTCTACATGTCCTAGCCATCTCAGACGTCCAATACGCAGTTTTTTTACTAGGTCGATGTCGTTGTACAGCTCGTATAGTTCGTGATTGAATCTTCTCCTCCAAAACCCGTCAACACAAACGGGACCGAAAATCTTACGAAGAATTTTTCTCTCGAAGCGACCAAGGATATCTTCATCCTCTTTTAATAAAGTCCATGTTTCAGCGCCGTAAAGCAGGACTGGGATGATCAAGGTCTTATATAGAGTCTCCTTAGTTGTTCGAGATAGGGCTTTACTGTTGAATTGCCTTATAAGCCCAAAAAAACAGCGATTGGCAAGAGTTATTCTTCGATTGATTTCTACGCTGATTTTGTTAGTAGAATTTATAGCAGAGCCAAGGTAGACAAAGTCCCTTACTACCTCGAAGTTATAGCTGCCCACGGTGACGTTTTGTCCAATTCGTCGGTGATGGTTTTCCCTTCTAGTTGACAGCATATACTTGGTTTTGCCCTCGTTTATCGCTGAACCCATTTTGGGCGCTTCCGCCTCAATGCTTGCAAAAGCACCGGTGACAGCCCGCTGAGATCTTCCGATAATGTCTATATCGTCGGCGTATGCAAGCAGTTGTACAGACTTGTAATAGATTGTGCCTCCGGTGTTGGCTTGTGAGTTCCGCACAATCCGTTCAAGTACAATATTGAAGAAGTCACATGACAGCGCGTCACCTTGTCTAAAGCCTTTTTTGACATCAAAGGTCTCGGTGAGGTCATTACCGACCTTGATGGAGCAGCGAGCGTTCTCCATCGTCAGCCTGCACAGACGGACAAGTTTTGCAGGGATGTCAAAACTAGACATGGCTCTATAAAGCTCTTCTCTATAGATGCTGTCATAGGCGGCCTTGAAATCGATAAAGAGGTGGTGAGTATCGATTTGGAATTCTTGGGTTTTCTGCAGGATCTGCCGAAGTGTGAAGATTTGATCGATGGTGGACTTTCTTGGCCTGAAACCGCACTGATAGGGTCCAATCAGGCTGTTGATAAAGGGTTTCAGGCGTTCACACAATATCGTAGAAAAGATCTTGTATGCGATGTTGAGGAGACTGATGCCTCTATAATTGGCGCAGTTGAGGGGGTCTCCTTTCTTGTGGATCGGGCAAACGATGCTGAGATTCCATTCATCAAGCATACACTCGTCTGACCAAATATTAGAAATGAGTTGGTGTATGCACTCTACCAATTCATCCCTAGCTGCCTTGAAAAGTTCGGCCGGTAAGCCGTCAGGTCCAGCAGCCTTGTTGGATTTTAGCTTGGATATTGCTATCCTCACTTCGTTTTGGTCAGGTGGACGGAAATTTTGACTATCATCGTCTATGTTGAATGGTTCATTCTGCCTGACAGCGGGATGTTGGTCTTCGTCGCCGTTATACAGTCTGCAGAAGTAGTTTTTCCATATTCTCAGCACCGACTGTGATTCTACTACGAGGTTTCCATTTTCATCTCTACAGGTTTCTGTACGGGTATTACTTCTCTGACACGTTCTTTTTACCTTTTGGTAAAACTTCCGTACATTGTTCCTGGAGTATAGACTCTCGATATTCTCAAACGCGCGCTTCTCATGCTCTTTCTTCTTCTTTTGGAGAAGCCGATGTTCTTCCCGTCTCTTTTGCTCGTAGAGCTCACGAGCAGCTCTCGTCTTCCTTTGCAGCGCCGCTTTGTATGCCTCTTGTTTTGCTGCATGCACTCGCCGGCATTCTTCGTCAAACCAGGGGTTTCGCGGTGGTGGGCGAGCGAGACCCAGCACATCAGTCGCGGCGTTTCTGATGGCATGTTGGCAGCGTTGCCACTGGTCTTCGGTACTTGATGCTGGCGGCAAAGGGGTGATTGAGAGATTTCGGGATACGCGTTCAGCGAAGAGTCTGGCGGTCTCTTGCGATTGTAGCTTTTCGGCGTTAAATTTTCTCACAGTAATTCTTCTTTGTTGCTCAGATTGGGATATCCGCATTCGTACCTTGGCTACAACAAGGTAATGATCCGAGTCGGAAGGTCCGGACATCCAGAATACTGGAGGCATGCCTTGCGTCGATCGCAATATGATCAATTTGGTTGATTGTTACATGATCATTGGACCGCCATGTCTGCTTATGAATATCGAGATGAGGAAACCATGTGCTTGCTATGGTGACATTTCGCTCCACAGCGAAATCAATTAGCCTTAGTCCGTTATCAGACGTGGTGTCGTGTAGGCTATGCTTACCGACTGCCCTACCAAAGACGTCCTCCTTTCCTATTTTGGCGTTAAAATCGCCCAATACGATTTTAACGTCGTTGTTCATCGACGTCAGATGTTTGAAAGAAAGTCCTGACAGATCGCGGTTCGGATGGTGATCTGCCAAATAAAATCTAGCTTAACTTGGTCTATTGAGCGATGGGCATTGTCCTATCTTGAGGACGTACCAGCTCAGGCAACATTATGTCGGCGAATACATCGCTTCCCAATAACAGATCGATTGTAGCTAGCTTATAAAAAAAAATGGTCTGCTAAATTTAAACAAATTTCGTAAAAGTGGATAGTTTCTTGCTGTTCTTCCTGGACTCCAATTTCTCCTCCCAAAACGCTGTTGCGTTTTTGAAGAAGGTTTCTGCAGTAGAATGTAAATTAACACCACGTCTCAGAGTTCGGCGGCACGTTCAAGCTATTCAAGCTGTGAACCACTTCTGTTGACCTGTCTAGTAGTTCCTTTATGAATTCAGCTCGCTCTTGTGCTATCGTCGTCAAATTAAACGAGCATTTGAGTTGGGTGTTTGCTAAAACACGTGGATGGTCGTTTCTGTCTTGAAGAATAGCCTGTGCCCTGGTGTAGTTGCCATTAGCAATACCCAGATGAGCTAAAGTGTTCGGCTTTTCCAGATACAATTGTTTTGAGATAATTTATCTTCTGGACTTCCGATAACGATAAATTCTTATGAACAAGCGACACAAACAAATCGTGAGAGCATCACCAAATCTCATAACTGCCTGAGAAGATGGGCACAGGAATGTTCTTTAGTCATAGAAACTACAAAAAAATTGTCAAACGGCAAACCACGTCGTATTAAACCCTGTACAATTAAGGTTTTGAATAAAACCACTTTCTTTGAAAATTATAACAGAATGTCATTTTGATTTATTGCGTTTCTTATACGTATACGTCGTTAACATGGCTCTGTAACGCCCATCGTTGACCGAAACGTTGTTCCCAGCCTCATTTTCGAAGAAAAATGGTCCAATGATGCCACCACTCCACAATCCGCACCAAACTGTCACTCTTTGTGGATGCATTGGCTTCTCGACAATAACGTGCGGGTTTTCCGAGCCCCAGATGCGGCAATTTTGTTTGTTAACGTATCCGCCGAGATGAACATGTGCCTCGTCAGAAAAGATGATTTTTCGCCCAAAATCGTTGTCCAATTCAAGCTGCTCTAAGGCCCAAACTGCGAAGCGATAACGAAGCGAATGATCGTGCGGTTTCAATTGCTGAATCAATTGGACCCTGTAAGCGAATAATCTCAGATCTTTGTGCAGAGTTCTCCTCAGGCTAGTACGTGAAATGTTGAGCTGTTGAGATCGATGACGAGTTGATGTTCGTGAATTGAGTCTCACGCTCTCGGTTACCGCAGCCACATTCTCGTTTGTGCGCACCGTACGACGACGGGGACCATGAGTGTTGTTCACTAGCATGCCAGTCTCACGAACTTTTTGCACAAACTTGCGTACAGCAGGCGCGATGGGTGCTTCATTTCGGCCAAAACTTCTTTTCAAAAAACGCACTGTTTGGGCTACACAGCACTCAGTTTGGAAATAAGTTTTCAATATTTCCCAATGTTGTTCAAGCGTAAAGCGGCACATTTCGTTCGACGGAGGTATGATACTGACATTCTGTCAAGATTTCGAGCGGGAAACAGCTGTCAGTGTCAAAATAACCTAAGATTTAAAAAGAAATCACTAGATGGCCCACCCGTTATATACATATTGCCCTTTTGGAATACAAATACAGTATGTACAATTTGACATTTACATTTTGGCATTTGAGTCTACGCGTTGTTCTATCATGTATGTTTGTTTTGATGATTGGGAACATCCTTCAACACCGAACACATCCGGTAATAGAAGAAAAATGTCTTATACCTAATCAACAGTCTGGGCTTAGAACCAAGAACTAAACAATAGATCAGGTGTATAGAATAGCTGATATAATTGAGAAAGCTTTCAAAGAAAAGAAGGTTGAAATATAAATTACGACAAATTCTGCCAGAACACTTATCTAATATTCTGGAAAACTACCTGACGAATAGACTTTTCCGAGTCAAAGACGAAACTGAATTAAAAAAAATAAGGGCTGGGATACCGTAGGGAAGCGTCTTTGGACCGGTTTTATTCCTATTATATGCTATATATATACACCAAGAGGAAGGCACCGTATTAGCTACATTTGCCGACGACGCAGCCATCCTGGCAACGGGTAAAACGATCGAAGAAATTAATAAAAAATTGCAAGAAGCATTGAATAAAGTAAATGAATGGACAAATATTTGGCGACAAGCACTGAACGACACCAATTCTGTTCACTTCAATTTTATTTACAAGAAAACAAATAATTTGCAAACACTGTTGGAATTCCGTTTGCAAACGGGGCTAAATATTTCGGTATGACACTTGATGCTAAGTTGAAATGTAAATCGCGCACGAAGGAAAATTTGAAAAATTCGTTACCCGGAGACCGTTTAAATCATGCAAAGCTATGCCTCCTACGTATGTGACCATACGGTCACGTTGGGCAGATTCGGGTTAAGGAGCCCAATTTGAGGGGGAGTGGTGTGGCGACATCTCAAACTTCACATCAAAATCATATTTTGTTTCCTCGAAATGTACTATACATATTTGTTCGCACTTTTCTTTTACTTCCTGTTTCATCCCAAATTCGTGGATATAAATAGAGGTGAAATAACCTGAGACATTCTTCTTCTTATCATCAACGCCTCGTGTAACAACCAATTTTATCTAAAGTAGTATGTAAGTTCGATTTTTGAATAAAGTGGATTGTTTTAATTAGAGTGAAGCTTTTCTTTTGGTCGATTCGATTCTGCTCTTTTGGGAAATTAAAATTACAAAGCAACCATAGCACTATTGAAGAGACCTTGTCAAAGAAGGAAATAGCCTTATGCTCCTTCTTGGAAATCTCTGGCGCCTTCGATAACACATCGTTTCAATCAATTAAGTCAGCTGCTGATGTCAAAGGCATTGACTCGCAAACTACCAAATGGATATGCTCCATGCTCGGTAGCAAATTAATTACTGCCAAGCTTGGACAAATCTCAATCTCCATTAGAACTACTAAGGATTGTCCTCAAGGGCGTGTCGTATCTCCTCTTATGGTCCATTGTAGTGGACAGTATCATAAATTATCTCAATAGCTCAATACCTTGCTAGAAGCAAGGATGAATCCAACATTTCTGAACAAATGCAACTTTAGGGCATATAAAGTAAATAATTGGTGGCAGTCAGAATGTCTAAAATAATTAGGCAATATACAAATTGACTGGAAGCCTCATACAAACAGAACCACTGAAAAGGTGACTAAAGCCTTCTGGGCCTGTTCTAGGTTTTTCGGCAAAAAAAGGGGACTAAATCCAAAAATTATACCATAATCATCATCCCGATAATAGCTTATGCTTCGCTGATATGGTGGGAAAAAGTTAATCAAACCGTCACCCGCACCGCACTCCAGAAGGTGCAAAGTCTAACTTGTGTAGGTATTACGGGTGCAGTGCGCACCTGCCCAACAGCTGCGCTAGAAGTTCTCTTAAATCTTCCACCCGTACAGATAAATATTATGAAGACTGTGGCTGCCAGTGCTCTAAAGCTTCACCTTTTACGGAACAACCCAAGTTCCGAATTAGTTGATCATATGAAGATCCTTGAGAAAATTCGGCTACTTACGTCCAGCAGTATGCATGTCAGACTTCACGCCTAAAAGAATCCATCTCAACCACTCCTTCACAGTTACCATCCCTGACCGCAGTTACTAGAATTCTCCTCAAATCCCTCAATCAACATCTCAAATCAATTGGTATACTAACGGTTCAAATATGTCAAATGGGGCTGGAGCTGGTATCTTTGGCCCCAACTACAAACTCTTTACACCATTAGGTCAATCCACTTTTATCTTTTAAGCAGAGGTCTATGCTATCGAGCTCTGGGCCAGAGAATGCATAAGACGAAATCTCCGAAGATCACATATCAATATAATGTCAGATAGCCAAGCAGCACTCAAGGCTCTTATGTCCTTTGACTAAAAGTCTAAACTGGTTTGGAATTGTCTCCAGACGCTTTTGCAGCTTGCTGCACACAATCAAATATCAATTATGTGGGTCCCCGGACACAAAGGCATCCCTAGTAATAAAGCGGCTGATGAGCTTCCCAGACTAGGTGCCCAATCTCTTTACATTGGACCTGAACCCTCTGCGGTTTACCCACCAGCCAGATTAAAATAGAGCTATTTCACTAGGAACGCGAACAAATGCTCTCACATTGGAATGCACAACCTGCCCTAAGGAATTCCAAGAAATTTATTAATTTCTCAAAAAATAGAACTAGAGGCATTCTATCAATGAGCAAACAAAATGCTAAGATCCTTACTCTCTCAACTACTATCTCAAAAAAATGGGCCGTGTTCAATCGGAAACGCGCCGTCTCTGTCTTGACGACACCGAAACAGTCCATCACATACTCTGTGATTGCCCGGCTATAGCCAGACTGAGGCTAAATCACTTAAAAAGAGGCGTCACATCATCTTTTCATGTAAACTCTTCCTCAGCTCGAACATCCTTAGTTTCATTTATGAACTAGATTTCAGCTAGTTGACAACTATTACTCAAACAACCAACCAGGGGATAGCACAAAATATCTTTTTAGGTCGCAGTGCTCCGGGGGTCATTCTCTGTCTTCCTCCCCCTTTACCTTAAACTGCTGAATTCCCTAAACAGAGAAAGTTTGCTTAACCCAATAAGCAACGACCTACCTATGATGTACGCGAAACCATTATTTGTCAATCAAACTTTAGATAGGCAAATTCCATTCCAAGTGAGTGAAGCACTGGCCCGATCTAAGAATCTTGAAGCTGCCGGATTTGATAGAAATCCAGTCAAATTCTTTAAGTTTGGCTCTGCCGAATTTGTAGCAACCCTTACGTCAGTCTACAACTCGTTGATATTTGAAACTGGAAACATACCCGGAAGCTTTAAACAAGCGTTAATATTTCCGATTTTCAAGAAAGGCGACTCGCCACACCCATCCAACTATAGAGGCGTTTCCCTTCTGAATGCATCAGCAAAACTCTTTACAATTATTCTGCAAACCCGATTAATGCATTGGATACAGGAGAACTCACTTCTAAAAGAGTTTCAAGCTGGGTTCCGAGCCGGCTACTCTACTACGGATCACATCTTTGTACTGCGAAACACAGCCGAGACATTCGTTGAACGGAAACATAAGCTTTACACGTTCTTCATCCACCTTAGGGCAGCCTTCGATATCGAAAACCGACAAAGACTTTTTTTTATAAATTATACCAGTACGGATTGTCTTATAAGTTTGGAAATGTACTGTCGGATTTATACAACAATACAAAAGCAGAAGCCTGGAACGGTGGCGAATTGTCGAAGTGATTTTTTACCCAAATAGGAGCTAGACAAGGATGTAATACCAGCCCATCAGTATTTGCCCGTTACACAGCGTATATTATTTAGTACCTTCCAGGAGGAGTCACATTCCCAGGTACTCTTATTAAGG
This sequence comes from Brachypalpus laphriformis, assembly GCA_945910035.1. Classification (NCBI taxonomy): domain Eukaryota; kingdom Metazoa; phylum Arthropoda; class Insecta; order Diptera; family Syrphidae; genus Brachypalpus; species Brachypalpus laphriformis. The sequence continues at coordinate 147,892,434 of OX246754.1, forward strand.
CTCTTCTGCACGCGGATGAGATCGTCCTGCTGACTAAGTCACCAGAGTCCTTCCAGTTGCAGCTCATGATTAACGGTCTGTACGACTACTGCGCACTATGGAATTTAGAACTAAAACTAGACAAATCGAAAATTATGATTTTTAGGAGAGGAGGTGGCAGGCTATGTAGGACAGAACGATGGATATTTAAAGGTGAACAATTTGAAGAGGTTAAACAGTATAAATATTTGGGAGTTGTGCTACCGAGTAAACTGAGTTTAGACACCCATCTAAGTGAAAAATTGGCGCAGTGTAAGAGTGCAATAAACTACACGTGGCGAATTTGTTTCCAAAATCTAAGTATACCTCACAGTACGAAGTATAGATTCTTTGAAGCTGTATCCAAATCCATATTGTTCTACGGAGCGCAGTCAGTAAGTATTATGACCCGGTAAAAAGCTACAGACGTTTTATCTTCGTAGGTCATTTCAACTCCCAACAACTGCCTCAAACTGCATGCCGATGGTCGAAACTGGACTTGATTGTTCGTACAGACTCTTAAACTGAGTGTGGCACTCAGGACGGGCGATGAAAAGCTGACAAGCAAGACAGTTATATTCGCAGTAAATACTCAGTCAGTGGTATAAGGACATGATAAATCTGTCGGAGTCATACGACCTTAACTTAGACTGGAATGATCGGACTAATTCCTGGGACCTGATCTCTGGAACATCGCCCACGATGACATGCTTCGTATAGAGATGCCTGAAGACACCTTCCTGGTAGGATACGCAAACGATATCGCAACTGTGATTGCAGCACGAGACACTGACAGCGCGCAAAGAGAACTCAACCAGGTGATGAGATGGGTGCATAGGTGGATGAAAGAACACGGTCTAGGCTTGGCCACAGAAAAGACGAAGATAGTCCTTCTGACTAAGAAGAGGATCTCAACTATTATCAATTTTCAAGTTGGGTCTGAGATGATAACCAGGAAGGAAGCGGTGAAGTATCTTAGAAACCAGAGGACGATGGACTGCGAAGGTTATTAAGAACATCGGCGAATGAAAGGGACGGAAACGCGATGAAGTAAATTATATCGCCACCCAGTTTCTTTCCGGACATGATAGCCAAAATAAAGAGTTCAGCTATGACGACTTACAAGTGGACGACGCAAATTACACGTTCTTCGCCTGAAGCCAAGGGGAAGCTGAAAAAAAGGCGAAAGAATCGTTGATCGACGTCATCACCCCGGACAACATGTAATGTTAACGAGTGACCAGAACTGGAACGGATATGCTCTTTCATAGAAAAGGTACTCAAAACGAAGAAGAGTGGGAAGACCAATCCCTCATGAGAATAATGAAAGCCTCACCGGCAAGACAGGATAAACCCGCAATAGAAAACAAATATGAAAAACCTGGCCCCGAGGGAAGAAAGAAAATGATACCACTCTGAAGTAATGCAATGGATGGTGGATGGTGTCAAGTTGAAAAGGGGTTAAAGGTGCTTTTTTAGTGAGTGAGACTAAGTCGCACACTACTTAAAACAGAGCGGGACTGTTTCTCGTGCGCAATAGTGTTTTTCCACCACCCCCAGGGCACAAAATTAAAAATCATTTGCATGAACACCCGGCTGACTATGCAAAGTAAACAATTGCTGCGGACTATTTGAGTTTATATAAAGCAAAAATCATTTATTTAAGTGTTTGTAAATCCGTTCATAGGCCTTAAATTTTATCCTGAATCACTCCTTTCAACCCGTAAATTATGATCTATAATTCTGCCTACAACTCCTTTGCTACTACCGCTGTCATCCATTTGCAACCAACAGCCTAGTCTGGAAACTCGCGCAGCCAAACTAAAACAAGTACATCGTTCACCGGCATCCAAAAAGGCATAACTACTTTAGACAGCGTTTCGAGGAGGTCACCAAAACAGTTGCAGATGTATCACAATGGGTCCAGCAGTTTGAAATCAAGTTTGGACCCACTGCTGCAATAACACATGACTTAACAATACTCGTCCAACGAATTGAAGAACTTGAACGTAAGAAATTATTCGCAGATGCTATCATCTCCGGACTAGATAAGGAGAATAAAACACTGCGTGATCTGTTCACAAAGTTATGACACTCCGTCGCCTGCACACCACCACTTGCCCTCCAGATAATTTTTCGCACAAGAATGTTACACTTCTGTTGACACCGCAATAGTGGTTGAATTCAATTCAACCGGCGACAAAAACCTACTGCTGAAATCAAGTCATCGCCATTGGAAAATTAATAAACAAAACTATTTGTTTACCTGATATCGAGCTCCAATCTGACGGCTGCATCTACGTAAGGTTCCGACAATACGTTGCGCTTCGATACCCGATATGCAGTACTCGATACTATAGGCAGATAGTAGAGTAGTATCGTTTGTCGAGTATCCAGTACCTTACTTAGATTAAATCTGAATCCATGGAAACGGGGTATAATGTAGATTAGCTGTTCTCTTCAGTTCTTATATTTGTCGTTCTGTTGTTCGAATTGCAGGTGTCGGTTTACACATCATTTTCTTTTCTTACACACTTGCTCTCTCAATTTTTTGATTTCAACTTCTTCTATCTCTAACCAACGAATGTATTTTTTGTTTGCTTTGTTTGATATGTAGATGAATTCATAGTCATGTACTTTAATGGCCGAAAGTGAAACACATGAATTCATTTGTCAATCGTCATTCCTGGATCGTGGTTTTGTTAGTTTAAAGTTTATACCATGTCCATAGCTAGTAAGCTTGGCATGTAAATCAAAGTTAATTCATTAAAAGATGTATTTTGTTTTACTCTGCTTACTTTCTCCAAACCTAATTAAATGGTAATTTAAATAAAAATTATACCTCAAACTATCTTTTTAGAAATTATTCGATACTTTCAGTTCGATACTTTCTGGGTATCGATACTCAATGGTTCGATACCAAAAAGTACAAACAAAATGTCCGCCATCATAGATATCCGCCATAGAAACTTGCGCCATCTGTGTTTGTACAAGTGTACTGGCTGTGAAAAACTATTAACATTCAAATAGTTTCAATATTCGTTGCCATAGATGTCACTGCAAATCTTTTCTTGTTTCCTACAGTTACAATATTACGAATTTGAATTTCGTTGCAACACAATCTGTATTGTGAATCACAGCCAACCACATAGCACTTCATTTTATCTCTATCCTCTTTTTTTAGCTAGAGTTATTATTTATTCCACAATGAAATGTTCCCAGCTTATTTTTCCATAATCAAAAACACAAATCAAAACATAATTTTTTTTTCCATTGGCTCGCGAACTGTGACACCTTTGGGAACGAATATTGAAACTATTTAAATGTTAACAGTTTTTTACAGCCAATAGACTTGAACAAACGCAGGTGGCGCAGATGTGTGGTGGGCACTAGCAGTCTATATATAATACGTCAATGTTTCGAACCCTTCATCTACGTATGTAAATGAAAGTTTAACATGGTAACCGTATGATTCTACGGAAAGCTCTTCAACTAAAGCGACGAAGCATGCTATCCAGTGTGTTTACCCGTCGGAAGAGTATATGTCCGAATCAGTGCAGCAGAAATAGTGCTTTCGGTTAACTCTATGGAAAGCTTGAATTTAATTGCCGATATTACAGTCACAAATAGAGATAATCGATTTTAAACTGTGTCCGTGGCAGTACTACATTTATTTTGTTTTAAATATTGCTGTCCTGACACCTGTCAGGCAGGCGCCTGGGGTCAAGTCTATTCGAGAACAGTTTTGTGCCATAAAAAAACGGGTAAGTGGGGCGTTTCGCGCAATTCATCTATTTCCACTTCGCTTTCCGGAGTAGTTTAACCGCGCGACTTCGTCACTCCGCTACGGATATGTCAAAATCTCTCAGGCAGGCGCCTGGGGCTAAGACTATTCGAGAACATAGTAGGGATTCATGATACACATATTAGATAAATAGACATTGAAAACCCTACGCTTTTTAGGTACTAAGCTCGAGGAGGGGTTCCAGATGAATAATTATAAATACACTGCTAAAACCCTCTTCGACTTCAGCACAATGGATGCGCTGAGAAGTAGTAGGAATTCATAATGCGCGGGGCGCACGACGCGCTTGCGTGAGTGTCGGGGCCACCACGAGCGGCGCGGACGGCGTGAGCGCCGCGTTTGCCGCCCCGCCCCATCCCGGAAAAATAGAGTACATTTTTATATCATGATTTACATGTCTACAGGTATTTCCCTTTTTGTTTATCTTGCTCATCAAGAAGTCAAGGAAGTGTTACACAACTAATGTTTACTACCACTTCAATACTTTAATTCCTAAATGTTTGGACGTATTTCCTCTTAAGATTGGATCATTCATTCTGAATTAGGACTTCTTTCATTAAAAAGTTAGGAGTTATTGCATTTATTGTTAGAAGTTCCTTTATTAGAAACTATTTCATTACGAGTAAATACCTTAGGAGCTAATTCGTAGAGCCGTTGATGTAGTATGTGGTCGGAGACATGGTTTCAACCTGAAATATCTAATGTACAGTTTACAGTTTAGATGGCTACAAATTGTTTCGTGCTGATAGAAGTGTTGGACATGGTAATGGAACAGCAATTTACGTGCGTAACTGCATTCATTTTAAATGTATGTATCAATTGGGCGGATGCTGCGTCTCCGATAAATTTTGGTTTTATTGAAATTTTCAGCGGAGAGTAAATGTTTGCTTATCGTTGTATACAGTCCAAACAAAAATATTGACCTGTCACTACCTTTTTCAACACTTGAAAATATTTCTTCGCTTTATAAAGAAAAAAATATATGTATGTGGCGATTTAAACTGCAACTTGCTTAAAAAAGGAGTCCTCCAGATCATTTATTGAAAGAATTGCCACGCATGGACTAGAAGCACTTAATACTGATAATCCTACGCAATTCATGGGCTTTGCGGCTACTCTGCTGCATCCATTTTTGTCAATCTTCTTCTTACTTTTTCAGCGAAGTTATGATCCGAAAATAAGGGATCACAACCCTTCCACTTCACCGCATTTCTACTGATCCGCCTGTGGGGTTCGCCTATTTGTCTTCAGAAAATATCGGCAGGCCCGTCTGAGATGGCTAGGAGATGTAGAGCGAATGGACACCAACGCTCCAACGAATCTAACCCCGAGGGACGACGGAGTAGAGGACCTCCTCGCCGTAGGTGGCGCGCACAAGTTCAAGGGGACCTCGACCAACTTGGAGTGCACAACTGGAGGCAATTAGTTAAAGACCGAACTAAATGGAGAGGCTTGTTGGTTGAGGCCCAGGTTCACCCTGAACTGTAGCGCCGCCTAAGTAAGTAAGTAGGGAGGAGAATCAGGGCAGTACCTACTATGTAAATAGAAAATGTTAGTTTTCTATTAACACCCAAGTGATTTACAACTCCCACTTAAAATTTTTTTTTTTCTTTTTTTTTATAATTTGCGCGCACTCAAAGGGTTATTGTTGCTCACTGACGTGAAAGTACCCATGATTCTTGAATTTTTAGAGAGAACAGGATAAAACAACGTTTAGAAAGGGTTAGTTCAGGGGTCGTCTTTTAGGAGATGGTGGTTATGCATACACCAACTATTCTTTTACTAACGTTTTAAATCCCAGAAATCCGGCAGAGGAAAGCTACAATATTGCTACTCGAAATACGGTTGAACGAACATTTGGTGTTTGAAAGGCCAAATTTCGCATTTTACTGACAGGAATGAGAGGATCTTAGGAGAATGCAAAACTACGACTGTAGCTCTTATCGTTCAACATAACCGGTTTCAGTAGAATAAAGTAGATTTTGTTTTCTTTTTGGTACAATTAACGACAGTTAATGGAATTGTTTAACTCAAATATTAAATTTAAGCTTTTGTAACTTTTACGCATAAAGACGGCAAGTCTATTGTAAAACAAGTTATTTAAATAAATTAAATGATATGAACTGAAGTTTGTGTGGGAGAGCGCAAAGAAAATGAGAACACTCCTGTACTTTTACTCAGAACAGCTAGCGATGAGAATAATAGAACATGTAATTGGCTATCTCTGTTAGAGCGAAAAATAAGTACAAAATATTAACTGATGCAATGGATAGTATAGAACAAAATAATAACGTATTGTTCGATTCAGATTTGAAGGTAATGCATGGTTTTAATGGTATAAATAAAAATGAATTAAAAACAATTAATGTCTGTACTGTCTGCCTTAATATTAAATCTTTAAGAAAAATAGGAATAATTTTATTACCACTATAAATGGAATGCTAGACACAATAGATGTTACCGGTCTAATCAAAACAAATATAAAAAACAAAGAAAACAATTTGTATAAAATGTATAGCTTTAATGCCGAATTTAAGAACCGAATGCAATCACAGAGAGGTGGTGTGATTATTCGCGTAAAGAACAGTATAGCTTATGCAAAAATAGAAACAGAAACATTGTGGCGAAGTGACCTCGCCACAAATGGTCATAAGAGAACCACACCCGGTCCACCACCTACGGGCATCAGCCACCCTAAGACACACACATTTTCCACATTACTACACTATCGATTCACCACACTCACACATGGCACTATGGCGCAGCCAAGTATCAGCCCATCGGCGGCGAAGGAAAAGTCACGTGACGTGCCGAACACTGGAACAAAACTGATGGCTTCAGTGTGGCGTCGAGTCCCTACACCCGTTGTTATAACAGGGTTGCGGGCCATACACTCTAGATCATACGCTGGGTGCTCCAGTGTGGAAGCTCCTGCCCCTGCTGTTGTAGGTTAGGTTAGATTAAGTTGGCTCTCTATATGGGAGTGCAGACACACTTAGACAAGTGAAGGCCCTTTGTGATACTATGGATCAAAACCATTAGGCCACTCAGAGACTAACAAAACCAACCGCAGCTTTTGACAAAGCGATGAATGCTCATGACGTCCAAGGACGACAGATCGCAGAGGTCGTCAAGGAAGGGGGACCCCAGATGGAGCATTCTTTTATGCGACAGGGCAGGACATGTGCATAGGAGGTGAAGGATGGTTTCCTCCTCCTCCTCGTCCCTACAGCTTCTGCAGAAGTCGTTGGAGAAGAGACCAAGTCTTTTGGCGTGTTGGCCTGTAAGACAGTGTCCAATGAGAACATTGACAAAGTAGCTGATTTGTGTACGCTTTAACTTGATCAGATCGGCACAACGTTTTTGATCCAGCTTAGGCCAGATCTGTCTCGAAATGTGACACGTAGAGCCGTTTACCCATCTGAGGTTGGTCGTGCTAACAGCGTTCAGCTTTAGTAGATACTTACATGTAGCGAGGGGCATACCCAGGGCTTGCCTGTCAGGCAGAACCCTTAGAGTGGTTCCCTGTCTGGCAAGCTCGTCAGCCCTGCAGTTACCTGGAATGTCCCTGTGGTTCGGCACCCAGCATAGGTGAATGCTGAATTGCTCCGCCATCTCCATAAGAGATAAACGACAGTTTAAGGCGGCCTTTGAAGTAAAGGAGAACGATTCCAGGGACTTGATTGGCGCTTGGCTGCCAGTGAAAATGCTAATATCCCTGACAGATAGTACATTACATTTCAGCCAGGACAGGGCTTCCTTAATCGCCATGATTTCCGCCTGGAAAATGCTACAATGATCGGGGAGGCGGAAAGAGATGCTCATATTGAGCTTTTCGGAGAAAACACCACAAACCACCCTACCCTCGGTTTTAGAGCCACCTGTAAAGAAGTGAACCAAACTACCATCGACAAGGGGGGAAGTGTCCCATTAATCCCGATTAGGGATGCTCATACGGAAGTTACGGTCAAATTTCACTTTCGGCGGGGTGTAGTCCGTGTTTTTGTGTTTGAAGTTGAGAAGATCAAGGATCACTTGAGGAGGAGCTGGACTACTGAGAGGAGGCTTTTAGGCGGATGGCCGCACATATCGAAAATATCTAAAGGTAGCAGGATCAAGAGAATGTCCAGTGTCACGGAGATTCTCAGTGCACCACTGATGCAAATGCATGCAGATCTTTGCACATTAGCTAGTTGAGTGAGGTGGATAGCCCTGTCAAGAGCAGGCCACCATACGATCACGCCATAGAGTAGTATATGCCTGATAACGGACACATACAGCCAATGAGTAATTTGAGGTTTCATACCCCAGCTCTTACCTATAGCCTTTTTACAGGAATAGAGAGCTACATTTGCTTTCTTGACGCGTTTCAGTAGATTGGCCTTTCAGTTAAAATTTCTGTCCAAAGTAAGACCCAGATATTTTGCGTTTTCAGAGAAGGTGAGACTGGTGCCATTTATCTTAGGAGTGTCTATGAGGGGAACTTTATATTTCCTCGTGAAGAGAACGAGTTCCGTTTTATGGGGATTAACCCCCAGTCCACATTTGGAGGCCCATCTGGTTAGCCGAAGGAGAACATATTGGAGGATTTCGTTGAGAGCGTTTGGGTGTTTACCAGAGACAGCAATAGCAATGTCATAAGCATAAGCGATCACTCTGCAACCTGACGTATTCAGGCCCACCAGTAGTTTATTCACTACCAGGTTCCACAGAAGAGGTGACAAGACTCCACCTTGGGGTGTACCGCAGCAAGCAATTCTTCTGGCCGATACTCCGCCCAGCTGTGTCTTAATAATCCTGCATGTAAGCAATTGATTGATGAACACTTCGAGCGAAGTATCCACTTTCAGATTTGCAAGTGCGTCAGTAATCGCCTTTCATGTGACATTGTTAAATGCTCCCTCAATGTCAAGGAAAGCCACCATGGTGTATTCTTTGATGCTGTAAGCATTTTATTATCCGTTTTATTTGTTTTAGTTGAACGCGTTTGTAGCGGGTCGACGGCTCTTCTGTTTGCCATCTCGCTATCAACAAAAGAAATTCCAGTCCAATCCGCTAGTTCGTAGTTCGTCCGCCCTACAGTTTCCTGGAATGTCTCTGTGACCTGGCACCCAGCATAGGTTAATGTTGAACTGCTCTGTCATCTCTGTAAGAGACAAACGGCAGTCTAAGACGGTCTTTGAAGTAAATGAGCACGATTCCAGAGACTTGATAGCCGCTTGACTGTCAGTGAAAATCCTAATATCGCTGACAGATAATACATTATATTTCAGCCAGGACAGGGCTTCCTTAATCGCCATGATTTCCGACTGAAAAACGCTACAATGATCAGAGAGGCGGAACGAGATGCTCAGGTGGAGCTTATCGGAGAAAACACCACAGCCCACACCACCTTCGGTCTTAGAGCCATCTGTGTAGAAGTGCACCGAATTTCCATCATCAGGGGGAGAGCCACCCCACTCATCCCGTTCAGGGATACTCGTACGGAAGTGTCGGTCAAATCTCAGTTTCGGCGGGGTGTAGTCCGTGTTTTCATGTGTGAAGTTGAGAAGATCAAGGATAGAGGAGTGGCGAATAGCCGCACTGGCAGCAGTCTGTCTGCCAAGGATATCCAGGCGTAACAGGTTGAACATAATGTTCAGTGCCGCAGAGGGGGTAGTTCTTAGTGCACCACTGATGCACATGCAAGCGGATCGTTGCACTTTAGCTACCTGAGAGCTGTGAACAGCCCTGTCAAGGGCAGGCCACCAAACGATCACGCCATAGAGTAGTATGGGCCTGACAACAGACACGTAAAGCCAGCGAGTGATTTCAGGTTTCATACCCCAGCTCCTACCTATAGCCATTTTACAGGAATAGAGAGCTACATTGGCTTTCCTTACGCGTTCTAGTAGATTGGCTGTGGGTAAAGCGCGTTTCGGTAGCTTGAGTCGCTGGGTGAAAAGTCTTCGAGCGTCGAGGGCAGCCATCGAAGCTTGAGGGACCAATCCAACGATTGCGGCTGCTTGGGATTGACCATATGTTGGGAAGTCAACAGCTGCTGACATCGTTGGCTGACTGTAGTTCCGCAGGAACTGACCGGGCGTCGGGATGTTTGCAGCTGCTGTCGTCATTGGCTGACTATGGTTCGGCAGGGATTGCCTAGGAGGATCCTATTGGCCGGAAGCATCAAGCAACGCTGGATCGCTTGCTGGTGAGGGCGTAGATTCGCGGTGATTGAGCTCGGCCTTGAGCACTCTAATCGCCTCATTCGCCAGCAAAAGCTCTTCGCGCAGCTGCTTGATGACTTTCAGCACCTCTGCATCCATTGGGTTAGGCCTAGCTTCCTAGGTTGAGTCGGGTTTGAGACTCGTGGAATTTTTCTCCTCACTTGACGAGGTATCAGGGTCTGCGTGCGCTTTTTCTGACGTCTTGTACGAGGCGAATGTGCAATTGGCATTTGTTTCCAACCATCACGTCGGGGTCACCAGTTTTAGCGAGGTTGGTACCGCTGCGAGTGCCGTCTCACTATGAGTAGATCGAACACAAATGCACAATGTAATTTTCGTTTCTTTATTTAAGGAAACTGAAGAAGCTCTTGAAACGAAAAATAAACTGGAACACGAACACAACAATGAATAAAATGAAAACGTCTTTTTGAATGGTCTTGATTAATCCGGAGAATGTCATGGAACAGGACCGCTCGAATTCCCTGGTGAAAAAGATTTCTTTTTCTCGGGAGCAGGATCACAGAAATTCCTGGGGACAATTTTGCGAGGAGTCGAGGGTTCTTGAAAAAGGTCTTTTGGCTTGAAAGATTCCTCTTGGGGGAATGTGTTGTCTTGAAGATCCGCTTGGTTTAAAATTCCTGAGTCGACTATTTTTAATTTTGAAAATTTTAGAATTTTCGAAAATTTTAAAAGCAAAGGCTACTCGATATCTTCAAAAAATAAACCGAGCAGGTTCCACACCTACGGGTGTTATCGAGAGTCGAGTGTCTCGATGACAAACGTCAGAAGATGTCAACCGCCACAGTACTCGCCCTCGAGTAATGGAGTCGCATTACGGCAGTGCGAAACGAACTCTTTTTGTTTTTGGACCATGGCAAGTTCTAATCGCTTGTGGAGCACGAACTGTAGCTGGAACTTGATGTGGTTTGACGGATGGATCTCTTTTTGTTGACGTGGGTCTCTCTGTCAGTGATGGAGTCGGTGAAGTAGCTGCAGTCGGACGTATTAAACAGGTTTTTGTTGGCGGTGCCTGCTGAGAAGTTGACTGTCTCAACGACGTACATTTTTTTTGGTGACCCCGACGTGATGCCAGTGCACAATAAATTCTCGGAGCAGTGCCAGACGATTCACTGCAGTACCAGCAACCGCTGAACTAACCACCGCCGGATGAACAACTGCAGAGCCAGCAACCGCTGAAGCGACCGGCCGAACCAACACCAGCAGAACCAGCAACCACGGCTGGGGGGGCCAGCAACCGCTGAACGGACCATGAGCGGACCGAGGCTAGACCAATGCTTGCGGGACCAGCAACCGCTGAGCCGACCACGTTTGGATCGACGCCTGCAGGAGCAGCAACCGCTCAACCGACCACGTCTGGACCGACGCCTGCAGGGCCAACAACCGCTGGATGGAACACGGCTGGAGTCAACGCTTGTTGAGCCAGCACGGCCAACGAGGCCAAGCACGCTCGCGCTTTAGCAGGGCTCAACATGCTACAGCACGGCCAACTAGGCCCAACACGCTCCAGCATGGCCCAATACGCTTCAGCGTGGGCAACGAGGTTCAACAAGCTCCAGCACGGCCAACTAGACCCAGCGCTGCTCAACATGCTGCAGAACGGCCAACTAGGCCCAACACGCTCCAGCATGGCACAGCGCGCTTCAGCTCCAGCCCATCCAACGAAGGCAAGCGCGCTCACGCTTCAGCAGGCTCAACATGCTGCAGCGCAGCCAACTAGGCCCAACACGCTCCCGCATGGCCCACGCTTTAGAGCAGCCAACGAGGTCCAGCACGCTTTCGCTCCCAGCACAGCTAACGAGACCCAGCAAGCTCCAGCACGGTCAGCGAGTCTCAGCACGCTGCCGTTCCCAGCCCAGCCAACGAGGCCCAGCGCGCTCCAGCATGGTCAGTTAGGCTCAGCACGCCCCGGCACGGACAACTAGACCCATTAAGATTCAGAATGGTGCACCACGGTTCAGCTACAGCACGGCCAGCGAGACGAAGCACGCTCACGCTTCTGCAGGGCTCAACATGCTGCAGCACGGCTGACTGCGCCAAACATGCCCCAGCATGGCCCAATACGCTCTAGGATGGCCAACGAGGCCCAGCACGCTGTCGTTCCCAGCCCAGCCAACGAGGCCCAGTACGCTGCAGTACGGCCCAGCTATGCTCCGACACACCCGACCAGACCAGCGGCTTTGAGCACGACCAACCAGGTCCCACGCGCTCTCGCTCCTGGCACGACCAACCAGTCCCAGCAGCTCTGAGCACGACTCAACGTGGCACAATGCCTCCAATAGGCTCAGCATGGTCCAGCACGACTCAACGCAGCCTAGCAAGCCTCCAACATAGTCAACAAACGCCGTCCGCCTCGCATTCGCTCAGTACAACCGTAATTGCAACTGCATTACTGGAGGGGGAGTACTGTGGCGTTTGTGTGGCGTTTGGCAAAACTCAGCATTCCACGAATTTTGATCTGGCAAACAAAATTAAATTCTTAAGTTAGTCTTCGCAAGAAACTCATCAAAGCAAGTCGTGATTTAAGAATTGAAATTTCTCTTTTTTTTTCGTATTTTTAAATAAATTATTCTTTTCAAAATTGTGTGTGCACTGGCATTGCTTTTATTGATAGCGAGATGGCGAACAGAGCGCTGTCGACCCGCTACACGTTCATTCGCGTGAGCGCCGTCTACCATCCATTATTTAAATAAAGAATTAAGTGTTCAAAACTCAGATGTGGGGTCAGGACAAGCTGGCCCAAACTGTACTAAAAGAATTTTTCGGAAAAACTGTTTCTTTTAACCTATTCTGATGACATCACGTGTGACGAGACGAACCCCCAGGAAAGCTGACGACGACGTGCCAGATGTTGCTTCCAACGATGCTGCAAATGCCGACAATATTGATAATGACGTAAGTGCCGATAATGCCGATTATGTTGATAATGCCGTAGGTGCCGAAGACATGCAGGGTTCTGCTCTGAACGAAGAGCTGAATAATCTACGTAAGCAGATGGAAATCCTAAAGCTTCGAAAGGAGATACGTGAACTAGAATGGGATGCAGTTTCATCCAGCCAATGCAAGACGGATTTCGGGGACGTCGAGTACGCACTGCCGAAGTTTACTGGAGACGACTTGGGCCATTCCGTACAACATTTCCTCTGCGATTTTGAGGAAATTATGGCTACAATCAAAGCAGACGACCATTTCAAGTTGCTGAGCCTACGTCGTCCTCTGGTTGGGACTGCTCGCGTCTTTTTAGCATCGACTGCCGCTTTAAATTACAGCGAATTGAAGACAGCATTTGTTAAGGAATTTGATATTGCCGTTTCCTCTTTACAAATTGCTGAGCCGCCGTGGATGGAAGAAGAACGAAGAGTTGTTACATTGCTATATTCTCACTCTGCAGGCGGTTGCTAAACGATCCGATATTAGTGAGTTAGAGATAATCGATTTTATAATCGAAGGAATGGGAGATGTGCCGAACGTAAACCTACTGCTGGGAGCTCGTACCATTGAGGAGCTGAAGTGGTTGGTCAACCAGTACCAACGACGGTACTTCTGTCAAAATGCCGTAGGACGTGATCCAAATGCAGGGAAATCTGCCGCTAAGACGAAACATGCCGTTACAGTGAAGACGAATGCCAAGAAGAAAGTGCCGTTATGCTTTAATTGTTCACAAATGGGACATATAAGCCGTACTGCCCACATCCGCTGCGCCCTAATAAATCCTGCTTCCGATGTTGGAAAATGGGACATGACCACCGGTCGTGCTCAAATGCGAAGAAGTTGCCGCATCGAGTTGCTGCCGTAAATGCCGAGAAACAAGTAGCTGCCGTCTCCGACGCCCCAGACCATTCCGATGAAGACTATAAAGCCGTAATTGGTGCTGTAAATTGGGTAAGTGTTGCATTTAGGATTGATTTGTTAAATGGCGCTGAATTCATCGAATTTCTCCCTCTTTTCGATACGGAAAGTCCAATTAGTATCATAAAGTTGTCGTGCGTGCAAAACCTTGATTACAGCCAGATTGCCCTATTACGGGATAGGTGGAAATAAGTTAAAAGTTCTAGGCAAAATTGTATGCCGAGTAAAATTTGGTAATAAAGAAAAGTTGATTCAAATTGTTGTTCTGCCTGACGAAGCCATGCTCATGCCGTTAATTTTGGGACGAAACTTTTTACTTGCTTTTAACATTCACTTACATACTCTCGCCACATTTCTTGATATAGAAGGAGCCTTCAACAACATTTTCACTGAATCTATTCAGGAATCTCTCACCGAGTTAGGTGTAGAAGGCTTTATTAGCCAATGGATAGTTTCTATGCTCAGTACTCGAATAATCCAAGCAACACTAGGCAACAGTAGTACAACTAAGACGGTAAACAGAGGAACTCCACAAGGTGGAGTCAGCTCCCCCCTGCTCTGGTTAATGACGATCAATAAAATCTTGGTGCGACTTGATAGGGAGGGTTTTAAGGTGGTTGCGTACGCGGATGATATGGTTATACTAGTATCAGGAAAGTTCATCTCCACGATAAGTCAACTCATGGAGAGGGCTCTGGATAAGGTACACTCATGGGCTACGAGCTGTGGCCTCGGAGTAAATCCGGAGAAGACTGAAATGATGCTGTTTACCACCAAAACCAAGAAACCGGCATTCACCCCCCCCCCCCCCCCCCCCCCCCCACCAAACTAGATGGTCAGCCTCTCTCGCTTTGCTCCAGTGCAAAATACCTAGGCACAGTTCTAGACCCGAAACTTAGTTGGAAACTCAATATAGAACAGCGAATTAAGAAGGCAAGCGTAGCCTTCTATGCCTGTAATAAAACATACGGTAAGAAATGGGGACTCCAGCCAAAGATGACCCTTTGGATGTACACAGCCGTTGTGCGTCCAATTCTTACTTACGGCGCCATCGCTTGGTGGCCAGCTTTGAGCAAAAAGAACAATATCGGCAGAATAAAAAAAGTACAGAGATCGGCGTGCGTGGGTATCACAGGAGCAATGAGGTCTTGTCCAACAGATGCTCTCAGTGTGATCCTGCATCTGATCCCTCTCGAAATACACATCATAGACACAGCTATATGCACCGCAGTCCGGCTCAGGGAATATGGATGCTGGACTACAAGGCCATACGGTCACGGCAAGGTCCTGGAGACGATTCCTAGTGAACTGGTTGCGCCCTCTACCGACTACACGATACCCAAACTCAACTTCAGAAAATCGTTCTTAGCAAAATTCCCTTCCAGAGAAGAATGGAAGAACGGACGCGTTACCTGCAACTATGATATAGGGATATACACGGACGGTTCGAAGATGGACTGCGGAGTCGGCGCAGGCATCTTCTCTGACCAGCTGAATATATCAAGGTCCTTCCGTCTCCCAGACTCTGCTAGCGTTTTCCAAGCGGAGCTTCTTGCGATTCGAGAAGCCTGCCGCCTGCTAAAAAACCTTCCAACATCTAACCACAACATCGCTATTTTTTCGGATAGCCAGGCTGCCATCAAGGCCATTGATGCAGTCTGCATCTCTTCAAAACTGGTAGAGCAATGCCGGTTTGAATTGAATTAACAAAGCACTTACTCGAGAATCACTCTCATCTGGGTCCCAGGGCACAGCAACCATGAGGGAAATGAGCGTGCTGATGAGCTGGCCAGCCGAGGGTCGGCCCTTAACGGCTCTCTAGCAGAAAGAGTCGACATTCCGCTTGGTGCCGTTAAGGGCTATATTCACCTCCACTTCCTCCAGCTAGCCAATCGCAGGTGGAACAACCTCACAAGCTGTGTCATATCTAGGAAGACGTGGCCTAGTTTCAACAAACCCAGGTCAAAAGAGTTACTAGGCAAACCAAGACCAGTTATTGCCAAAATCGTAGCTATTATCACAGGCCACTGGCCAGTTGCGGACCATGCGGCCAAGCTTGGAATCCCCCACAACACCTTTTGTAGGAGCTGCAGGGATATTAATGAGAAAGAATCTCTATGTCATTTCCTTTGCAGATGTCCGGCCCTGGCGAGGATCAGACAGCAAACTCTTGGCAAACCCTTCTTCGAGGATCTGAGAGAGATAGCGGACAAGAGGATTGGAGAACTAATCCTCTTTCTGAACTCCACGGGCTGGGTTTAAACTTAATATCATTTTCAACTATCCATTACAACAGGTAGACACGAGTCCGTGGTAACAAAACGGCGCACTTTAAGCGCTAATTGGGTTCTTTTTGGACCGCCACTTTACCTACCTACCTAACATTCACTTGACTAAAGTAAAATTTAAATATTGTAAAGAAAAACTGCTTGCTTGCCAGATGAATCTTATACTATTCTTGATAAATACAACCTTTTGAAAAATGATTATGCATCTGCCGCTATTAATGAATGTTAAACGACAGGACTGGTTTTGGGAGTTGGGTCAACTTGGATTAACGACGAACCTTGTTCAGTGCCGAATATATTTGATATTGAAATTGCCGTAGTGACCGAAAGAATAAGATCGCGGATACAAGCTGCCGAAATGAGGTTCCTTCGCGGTGTTGTTGGAATAACTCGTAGGGATCGAGTGCGCAACACCAGAGTACACGAGGCGCTCAATGTTGAGCAGCTACTTCTCCGAACGGAACAATCTATGCTTCGATGGTTTGGTCACGTAGTGCGTATGCCCCCAGACCGGCTTCCAAGACGCGCCATGGTTGTCGTGCCATCAGGTAGGCGACTTCGCGGAAGGCCTAGAAATAGATGGTTGGATCAAGTCAGACATCTCTCCTGGAGCCGCTTAGGGATTCCTCCTGATGAATTGGAGGCAATGGCGGAGGATTGAGAAGGATGGAAACTCCACCTGAGCATCCTACCCCCGCGACCCTCATGAAGGATTAGCGGGCCATTGAAAATAAATGAATGAATTGCCGCTAGTGAAGTTGAGTTGAATATTGATTTAAAGTTAGATAAACCTTGCCGTGCCGAATTAAATGACTTAATTATAGATTCTTATATTTCTCCGAAAGACGTTAAAATAGAGCCTTTAGATTATGAAATGAAATGGAGATACTTTCAGTTAAAGCCGAAGTCACCGAACTACGCGAAGAAAACCAACACTTAAAAGAGGAGATTAAACAACTGAAGGAAGAGCGAGATAGAGATATCCGCAATATGGCATGGTTGGAGAGTCAAATTACAAATAAGAAAATACTATTCCAAGGCCTGGAAACACAAAACTCCCTGGCAGAAGCGGTCAAAAGGGTATGTGTTGAAAATCTTAAAATGACATCAACAATTAAGATGCTCTCGACACGAAAAATATGCGAAAGAAACGGAAAAATGACGGTTCTCGTTGAGCTCGAATCGATAGAAGCAGTGAATCATGTTTTCAAGTGTACTAGGAACTTAGTGGGCACTACCATTACTTTGGAAAGAGAGTTAAACCCAACAAGGCAAGAGCATAAGAAGGCTCTATTGTATCTAAAGAGGTGTATTCGGTCTGTAAGTCAGAAATATAAGGTAACAGTAAGAGATGATAAGCTGAAAATTGGAGATAAATGCTTTACACGGAACAAACAACAAGAGCTTGTATGCGGAGCAAAAAGAGGTGAAGAAGCTCTAAGAGAGCTTTATGGAAGTTCTAGCAAATCAATAAAATCTAATTACAAAAATGTTATTGAGTGTATGAGAAATACAAAAAACTAGATAAGATACGCCGCTCTCATAAAAATAAAATAAAAGAAATATGTAAAAATGAATTAACAACACATAATTATACATCAGAACAAAACATTAGGATATTATCATATAATACACACGGCCTGGCAAATAAGTTTTTATACCCTTCATTCTTTGAATATGTAACTTCTTATGAAATATTTATTTTAGTAGAAACACATACATATAACTGCTGAGAAAATAGACCAAGCGAAAAAATATTTAACAGGCTTTGACACGTATTGGAAGCCAGCAACGCGGATTAATCGTTTTGGCAGAGCTATAGGCGGCTGCATGTATGGAGTGAAACAAAACCTAGCAAAGGAGGGCGTTAAGCATAAATTTCAAATTACAGAAGATATAGATACAATAATATTAAATGTAAGACTGATATCTTTAACTGTTATACCCTTATACCTTAGGGGGGTAGTTTTTTCGTACGAATTCAATACTTTAAGACGCTATTTTACTGATAGCAATATGGCGAATCCTATAATAATTAGAGACCTAAATATTAGGCTGAGTGAATTACAACAGGAAATAGAATAAACCTAAAAAATAAAATTTCAGGCTGGACTAGAGGTCCGACATTCGAAGGACGAAGTCATTAATGCAAAGGGGAGAGATTTTCTAGACTTTTGCACCGACCACAATTTAATAATATTAAATGGCAGAACAAAAGGAGACGAAGAGGGAAACCTAACTTTCGTTAGCAGTTTGGGCGAATCAGTAAATGAAATATGTAGCATATCGCAAGAATTACTGCAGTATGTCGAAAGTTTTGCAGTGGAAGAAAAGATATGGTCAGATCATTTACCAATAAAGTTATCTTTAAACTTCAGGTTTACGAATAGTAATGCAAACAAAATCAAGTTGCTGCCAAAATTATTATGGAAAGATTCACAAAAAGGAAATTATCAACGGAGCCTTAATATTAATTTGCAAAATCTACATGATCAGGTGGAATTTAAAGAGCTAAGAGATCTAACCGATATAATAAAAAAGTCAGTAGACGAGCGAAGATGTATTAAAAAACACTTTACTCCAAAAAGCTATTGGTATGATATCAGCTGCAATTATGCAAAGAAGAAGGCTTTTAAAAGTCTAAACGAATACAGGAAAACAAAAAATCCGAGGGATAAAGAAAGATACCTGCAAGACCGAGATAAGTATTGTACCAAGTTATGTGCACCAGGAAAAAGAGATTATATCTCCAGCAGTTCATTCAGAGAATAAATGCAATTCAGGATAGTAAGGAATGGTGGAGACTTGTGAAAGATATACGAAACCAAAGCTATCAAAAAGGATCACAAATCCCCGCTGCGACTTTTAGAGCTTATTTCAATGTACTGCTAAATCCACCAAAAGTAGCTCAATCGATACAATACGCACCCACACTAAATGTTGATGAAAAACTAGACGAACCGATTACAATACAAGAAGTTAAGGCCATTCTAAAAAAAGTAAAGATAAATAAAGCTCCTGGAGAGGATAGAGTTCCTTACGAATTCCTAATAAATGCTACAAATGAATTTTTGGATCAACTCGTACTTATTTATAATAGGATACTTAATGAAAGTAGGGTAGATGACGCATTTATCAGGACGATAGTTTCTCCAATCAACCTTGCAATTACCGAGGCATATCCTTTATGAATTGCACAGCCAAACTTATGATGGGAATATTCAATGAAAGACTATACACATGGGCTGAAAGCAATGATGTCCTGATAGAGTACCAATCGGGCTTGGGCAAACAATATTCAACGGTGGATAGCATCTATAATTTGGCGGTCATTGTCCATCTTAAGCTTGCTGAGAGGAAAAAAGTCTACGCTTTTTTTGTAGACTTTAAGGCGGCTTTGACACGGTTGCGAGAAAATCGCTAATTTATAAGCTTAATGTGTTAGAAGTGTCAAGTAAATTCATAAGACTAAAAGAAAGCATATATAAGAACACAAAATCGGCGGTATGGACGGGCGAAGAGATTTCTGAATATTTTGAGACACGGTCAGGTGTTAAACAGGGCTGCTTGATGTCACCTCTTCTCTTTGTTCTATATATTAATGATTTACATGATTATATAGGAGGTGGACTAAATATTGATAATATAAATATAAGACTTCTACTGTATGCGGATGACATGGTTATTCTTGGCAGATGACATCGAAATTATGCAAAAAATGATAGAACGACTGGAACATTACTGCAATGAATGGAACCTGAAAGTCAATTTGAGCAAATCTGAGATTATGGTTTTCCGAAACGGAGGCAGATTATCTGCGCAAGAAAGATGGTTTTTTAAGGGAGAGCAACTCAAAACGGTTTCAGAATTTAGCTATTTAGGAGTAACTCTGACACCTGAAATGACTTTCGCCAAACATGTGGAAAAAAGAAATATCCGAGCGAAGAATGCAATAAATGCTACATGGCAAAATTTCTTAGGAAAGAAAAGTATCTCACTCAGAATGAAATGGAAGATATATTTGGCGGTATGTAAAGCAATTCAAGCTTATGCAGCGCAGGTATGGGGCTTCAGACATTTTGAGGACGTAGACAAGTTACAACGCTATTTTCTTAAAAGAATTCTAAAACTTCCGGAGTTTACTCCAAATTACGCTCTGATGTTGGAAACAGGGGTTGAAGATAGCCAGATCTATACGTTTGAACTACACCTAAGGTACGTCACGAAAACTATGTTCCAATATGATAATAGTAGATTGCCACATCAACTGACCAACATATTGCTAAGAAAAAAACTTTTTTGGGTCAAGGCACTAAATGAGATATGCAGTAGCTTAGGTATGCAATGGAATATAGAAATGGCCTCACGAGCAGAATGGGAGAACAGGAATATAGATATTATAAATCATCTCAAGTTGAAAAACCACCAACAGAGATTGCAGAGAGCAGCTGGGAGCAGTGCCCGTATATACAAATATCTGGACTACGCGAAGGGCCAACACTACTTCATTGATAGTAATGATCACATGGATTTTTAAAGCGCGCTGCGACTTAATTTGGCTGAATGGAAATGGATACAATCCAAATGACACGAGTCTATGTACGCTGTCCAATTTGAGGGAGATAGAAACGATATAACATTTCCTGGGCAAATGCCCCATCCTCAGAGAGTTTAGATTAGCCGCTTTTGGGAAAAGTTTACTTACAGAAGATGAAATAATACAAATACTGAATGGAAATTTAAACTCAGACTGGGAAACGTTAATAAAATACCTTAAAATCGCTTTAGCTTATAGAAAGATATTAATTTTAGAATATAATTGAACTTCATTGAATAAAATAATAAATGTGAATTTATATTAGCTTTATCTTGATATTATGTAAACACAAAGAAATTGATTTCCGACAGACGACGCTTTTTGTCATTGTTGTACGCTCTTTATTTTAATTATTTAATCGAAGAAAAATCTTACAAAGAAATGTAAAACTTTTTGTGAAATAAAGAACATTGAATTGAATTGAATGAAATGAAAATACATTTAAGCAATGATATTCCGTTCAATTGTGCCCCCCGATATCTCTCTCCCGTTGAGCGTACGAAGGTACAGTCAATAGTTAGTCAGTTAGAGAAAGATGAAATAATTAGACCAAGTAGGTCACCTTATGCTTCCGCTATCGTGTTAGTTAAAAAGAAGAACGGAGAGACCCGAATCTGTGTCGACTATCGAAGTCTTAATAAGAAGACTATTCGAGACAATCAACCCCTGCCGCTTGTTGAGGATTGTATAGAATACCTAGGGGGAAAGAAATACTTCTCACTCTTAGATTTGAAGAGCGGGTATCACCAAGTTAAGGTTTCTGATAAATCTATACCTCTCACTGCGTTTGTAACTCCCAGTGGAATGTGGGAATACCTTAGAATGTCTGGGAATACCTGAATGAATATCAGCGGTTCATTAATGTTACTTTTCGCGACCTGATTGATTCAGGTAAAATAGTTGCCTATATGGACGATATATTGATTGCTACTGCCGATTTTGACGAACATTTGATTTTATTACGAACTGTGCTGAGACGAATTACGCAAAGAAATCTTAAATTAAACTTTGCGATGTGTAAGTTTTGCTATACAGAGATAGAGTACCTAGGGTATGCCGTTACAGCTCATGGTATTGCGCCGAGTGACTCTCATGTTGCCGCTATAAAGAGATACCCAGTTCCGACAAACCAGAAACAATTGCATTCCTGCCTAGGGTTGTTTTCTTATTTTAGACGATTTGTGCCTTCATTTACCCGAATTACAAAGCCGTTACAAAATCTATTATATCTAAGAGAAATGCCGATTTCGACTTTGATGAACAATGTCGTATTGCGTTTATAGAACTGAAGTCTAGACTGGTCGAGGCGCCCGTCCTTGCCATCTATGACCCTACGAAAGAGACGGAACTACATTGTGATGCCAGCTCAATTGAGTTTGGAGCCGTTCTGCTGCAAAGACAGAACGATGGGAAACTCCACCCGGTATCATACTTTTCGAAACTGCCTCTGCTGCCGAATCTAGATTGAGCTCGAGACGCTTGCAATAATTTATGCACTGAGACGATTTCGGGTTTTATTATTTAGAACGATTACCCTTTAAAATTATGACGGACTGTATCTCATTAGCAATGACGTTAGATAAAAAACAAGTTAATCCATGGATTGCCCGCTGGGCATTAGAGCTTGAGAATTATAACTATAAGATTCAGCACCGTAGTGGCGTTTTCATGGGGCACGTCGATGCCCTGAGCCGATGCCAGATTGCTGCCGTTTGGAATGTTGACGACGTGGATTTTCAAATACAGATAGCCCAAGGCCGAGACGAGTCAGTTAAAAATCTGCGGGATCGTATGGAGATTGAGGAAGTTAAGGACTTTGACTTGACGGACGGACTTGTATTTAAAGTTAGGAAAAATGGTCTTAAAGCGCCATATGTTCTGAATGAAATGGAGGGTAATGTCATTCGGTTGATCCATGAAAAGTTCGGGCATCAGGCAGTTGATAAGTGTTTAAGATTATCACTTGTTATTGGTTTCCGAATATTCGCCAGAAAATAGAAAGGTTTATCCAAAACTGCTTCAAGTGTATTATGTATGCCGCTCCTGTTCGCTCTAGCGAAAGGAATTTGTATAATATACCTAAAAGGCCGCTGCCGTTTGATACTATCCATTTGGACCATTTTGGTCCGCTGCCGTCCGTAAATTCGAAAAGGAAACATATCCTGGCTGTCGTAGACGCCTTTACGAAATTCGTCAAATTGTACCCGACAAGGTCCACCAGCAGGAGAGAAGTGCAGGCCGCACTGGAAAAATACTTCCAGTATTACAGTCGCCCTAGGCGAGTTGTGACTGATAAAGTTACGTGCTTTACGTCACTTGAGTTTGAGGAATTCTTGCTGAAATGGAATATAGGGTACGTGAAGGTAGCAGTGGCTTCACCCAAGGCGAATCAATCGGGTGATTAAAGCCATGCTGGGGAAATTATGCGGCCCCGTCAATCATGCCGATTGGTCTTGTAAGCTACTACAGGTAGAATTTGCCGTTAATAATTCTATTCACAAGACGACGAAACACTCCCCTAGTATGTTGCTGTTTGGCGTTGAGCAGCGAGGGGAGTTAATAGACGAAATTACGGAACATTTAGACGATAAATTGGGTTCGGATACTCCGCAAATCAGGGGCAGATGCCTCAAAGGGAATTGATAGTTCTCAGAAATATAATTTGAGTTATTTTCTAAGGCACAGCAAGGAAGTAAAAAATTATCAGGTTGGCGATTTTGTTGTCATGCTGAATGTCGATACCACGACGGGAACAAATAAAAAGTTTTTGCCGAAATTCCGTGGCCCAGTTGACTCAGCTACTTCAGCTACTGGGGTCGTTGAAGCCAAAAGAATGCGGAAGTGGCTTTCGAAACCCGACAACAAGGCTGTAGATATCGATAATCGGGGCAAAACTCCAGATATAGGCCGTGAGTAGTATGTAATTTAAACTTATAGTTTTGTACCATTGTTAAAATTTGATTGTTCGTGGTCGACCAATTGTCAGATTGGCCGAGTTGTAAGCATTTTATTATCCGTTTTATTTGTTTTAGTTGAACGCGTTCATTCGTGTGAGCGCCATTTAGATGTCATTGAATTGTTTAGCACCCAACTTCGGGTCCATCCATTTCTGTTCACTTAAACAAAACAGCCGAGAAACAAGGAGGCCTTCAGCCAAAAACCAAAAATTGTAATCTTCTACCATCCATTATTTCAATAAAGAATTAAGTGTTTAAAATACTCAAGAATTTTTCAATGATGCGTACAAGCGAATGTAAGGCTGTCTCAACCGATTTGGCTTTGCAGTACGCATGTTGGGACGGCGAGAGCAAAGCTGGGCTAATACTTTGCTCAATTAACCCTTTCGGTATTTTGTTGCCATATGCGAACACTAATACTTAAAGTGCGCATTTTCTCTGTGAGCTTTTTTTTTCGTTTTTGCCCTTTTCTCAACACCTTGCGGTATATGTTCAATCATTGGTTGCTGTTAACGCCAGTATACTTTTAGGTCTGGTGGAATAAAGGTCTGTTATTGTGTGAACATTTTTCGGAAGAAGGCCATTTTTATTATTTCTTTTGTATTTAGATGATCATCAAATACATTTGAGTTTTCGAATACAATTTGAAGGCAATAAAAAATGTTGCGTATAAGTTGAGTTATATCGATTTTTTTATTCATTTCGTTACGATTTCAGATAGTTCCACTTTAGAACCGATACTAAGCAAAGATTCTTTTTCAATGTTGTTACTAGCATCGTCAGTAACAAAAAAAAAAAAAAAAAAAAAATACATTTTTTACCCTTACAACTAAAAAGACGTACCAAAAGGGTTAACCTTTCTAAAGTTTTAAGCAGAAAGGACGATAGACTGATAGGTCGGAGATCCTTTGGTTCAACGTGCGAGCTTTTCCTGCTTTAGGTGTGAAGATGACTTCAACCGTGGTCCGATGTTTGGGAATAAAGACCAGATTTAGACAGTCCGACAAGATGACTTTGAGCCCTGCTGTTGTAAGAGGGTAGTGGGTCAGGCACTCCAGTACCTTCGACTCGCGGTAGCGAAAAGCGGGAAACGGGGACAGTGGAGTGAGTAGTCATTACGCTCCAGGTGCCCAATTAGTCAGTAATGGCATGAAGCAAGGAAGTAGTAGTATCCGCATGAGTATAAATTTGGTAGTAGTAGTAGCGGCAGGTAGTAGAGTCGTATGGCAGTATTCGCCGAAAATGATGTCAACAATGACACCAAGCCAGCCGAAATGTCATGATGCCAGTCAATAATCAGCATGCATACTGAAGATGTCTCCGCACCAGTCGAGAACCAGTACGCACACTGCGCTGGCGAAGATGTCACAACGCCAGCTTGATTTAAAATAAGGAGACCAGTGTTGTCACTTGGATTTTGAAAAAAGTTGTAGATTGGACAATCAAATGTGGTAGATTTGATATAACATTGACATTGGTATTAACCCCGCCACACACACACACGCACAGACCTGGATATGCTAGGAGGATCCTTCTATCCAGAGTTGTCAGCTCAGTTTTTCTTTATCCGGCTCCGGTTTGAGCGGGGGCTCTCGCGACCAAAGAAACAAGGAGAAAACTGACATCAGCCTTCAGACTCTGCGCTATAAGGACCATCAGTAGTTTTAGAACTATCTCTGATGAGGCAGCCTTTGTTATAGCGGGAATGGTTCCGACTAACATCTTTGCCAACGAGATGCAAATAAATGGAATATGTTCTAACGATGTTTGCATATTATTTATTTAAGGAACAATATTACATACATATATATTTAACTATACATAAAGAACGAATACATTGCATCAACTGATGTGCGGACGAGGATGACGAGAAAGGGTTTCCATACATGAATGAAAAATTAATTGAAAGTTTGTATGTGTTGAATTTTCGAAACGGATTCGAAAAATGTATATACTTGAATATACATATTTTCCAAGGAAACCGAGTTGTATTGGTTTATTCAATATGGGGAGAACAGAATTCAAAAACATGGTAGAATTTTTACATTCCGTTGTAGATGTGGTCGATTTGAAAAAAAAAAACACAATTATGGTAAAGTGACAACACTGAAGGAGACCCCGGCGAAAAGGGTCAGTCGATTCGGAAGCCCTAGGCAGTCTTGCTTTGTAATCACCTTTTATTTAAATAATTAATAAAGGTTAGTTATTTATTAGCAAACTGAACGCTTTTTATTTCGGTCACAGGGGCCGAAGTATAGGTCGTTATAACGTATGAAAACATATTGACAAAAAAATATACGTACATCAGCGCTATATTTGTACAGACCACCAAATTTTAAATGAATTTAAATTCCCACAAGGGAAATAGGAAATAACATTGAATCTTTATGCAAAGATAGAGACATAATAACACTGGTCAACAAAAAAAATGTAGATCTACCACAATTACGGCAAAGTGAAAAAATTTTAACAATGGTACAAAACTTTAAGTTTAAATTACATACTACTTACGGCCTATATCTGGAGTGTTGCCCCGATTATCGATATCTAAAGCCCTGTTGTCGGGTTTCGAAAGCCACTTCCGCATTCTATTGGCTTCAACGACCCCATCGTAAGGTAGCTGAGCCATCTGACAATTTTCAACGTCTCGTAGTACATATCTATCATTTCCCAAAACTTTATGTACAACATAAGGTCCACGGAATTTCGGCAAAAACTTTTTGTTTGTTCCCGCCGTAGTATCGACATTCAGCATAACAACAAAATCGCCAACCTGATAATTTTTTACTTCCTTGCTGTGCCTTAGAAAATAACTCAAATTATATTTCTGAGAACTATCAATTCCCTTTGAGGCATCTGCCCTGATTTGTAGGAGATCACGCGGAGTATCCGAACCCAATTTATCGTCTAAATGTTCCGTAATTTCGTTTATTAACTCCCCTCGCTGCTCAACGCCAAACAGCAACATACTAGGGGAGTGTTTCGTCGTCTTGTGAATAGAATTATTAACGGCAAATTCTACCTGTAGTAGCTTACAAGACCAATCGGCATGATTGACGGGGCCGCATAATTTCCCCAGCATGGCTTTAATCACCCGATTGATTCGCCTTGGGTGAAGCCACTGCTACCTTCACGTGCCCTATATTCCATTTCAACAAGAATTCCTCAAACTCAAGTGACGTAAAGCACGTACCTCTATTAGTCACAACTCGCCTAGGGCGACTGTAATACTGGAAGTATTTTTTCCAGTGCGGCCTGCACTTCTCTCCTGCTGGTGGACCTTGTCGGGTACAATTTAACGAATTTCGTAAAGGCGTCTACGACAACCAGAATATGTTTACTTTTCGAATTTACGGACGGCAGCGGACCAAAATGGTCCAAATGGATAGTATCAAACGGCAGCGGCCTTTTAGGTATATTATACAAATTCCTTTCGCTAGAGCCAAATTTTAAATGAATTTAAATTCCCACAAGGGAAATAGGAAATAACATTGAATCTTTATGCAAAGATAGGGACATAATAACACTGGTCAACAAAAAAAACACTTTTTTTTTTGGCGCTCTTCCAAAATTTTTTTTTGGCATGAAATTGTTTAAAATATGTCGGTAAAAAATTAATTAAACGTCCATATTCTTAGAAAAACCTGTTTATTTAAAAAAGTGATAATACAATACATGAAAATTTGTAGTACTAATTTTGTTTTTATTATTCTGAAGAGTTTTTGATGCATTTTGCTTGTCTTTTATACAAGTACTAGTGGGCACCCGGCATGCGTTGCTGCCCCTAACAGAAAAAAAAAAAACAACTTTCAGGCAGGCGCCTGGGGCTAAGTGTTTTTTTTTTAATTTTTTTTAAAATGTTTCTGTAATTTTTTTCTGTCAATCACCTTTGTACCGTAATTATCTACATAAAAAAAAACCAACTAAATTGGTTGAAAATTACGGGCGGTAGAGGGACGCGTAGTACACATTTTGCCGCTTAGTTTTACATATATACACAGATGATGGATGATCTCGTTTCAAGGTCCAAAAATCTTGTAATCGCTGTATGCACTTATAACCAACTGTGTCCACGGTGGTTGTGGTATGGGTTTTTATATGAAATTGCAAGGGGTTCTAGAACATGCTAGATGTTTCTCCGAGTGAATTGATGATCCTGGAATATTGGGATATTGTGTGGAACAATTGTGGAACGTAAGCACATCAGGTTGGAATATTTACTGCTAGCAGGCAGTAAATGTCGTTGTACGCAGTACCTGACGATGTACTTGATACTACAATATAGGTCGATTCACAGCTCAGCGACCTGCGAATGCGAATGAGCGAATATTCGCAAATTTTGACATTTCATTCACAGCTGCTTTTTTTGTGGTCGCGACAATCCGCGAATTTGAATTGTCATTCATTTTATAACTAATTGCCTAAACGTGAAAAATGCATAAATACAAAGCGTAGCTTTCATTCAGAAGGTAATATCCTACATTCTTTCGATAAATTCAACCACGATCTTACCCACCAAGAACAAAGCAAACGAATTGTGAGGTTAAACTTTCGCGAATGTTTTGGTCGCGGGAATGTGGATTGCGTCCTACATGTGTGGAATGTGAATAATAGTTGACAGTTCGCAGAAATCATTCGCTTATTCACGGAAAAACAAATTACAATTCAACTTTTTATATATTAATCAATAGATAAATTAAGCTCCGTTCCTTTGGAATAATAAAATTGCCAAGGGC
This sequence comes from Brachypalpus laphriformis, assembly GCA_945910035.1. Lineage (NCBI taxonomy): Eukaryota > Metazoa > Arthropoda > Insecta > Diptera > Syrphidae > Brachypalpus > Brachypalpus laphriformis. The sequence continues at coordinate 147,920,911 of OX246754.1, forward strand.
GTGCTTATAAATGTGCTAAAAACTATTTGTTCGCAGTTTGGGCATTCGCAGTTCGCTGAGCTGTGAATGGACCTTATGAACATAAATGTTTGCAAAAAAATAAAAACACGTATAAGGAATTATTTAGAAATATTGGCGTCAAATGGTTTGACAAATGTCATAAAAGAATATACCCGAGTGGATCAGTCCGTGGGAATAACCATGTTAAATGACCATATACCATATACCAATAGAAAGCGATATCTATAACCACTATGCGACAATCTACGGAATATGCCAAACAAATATTCCTGCTAGTGTTGGAAACGTCATAGTCTAAGAGCACGCAGTTAATTTTAGACGTGAGTGGTAACCGAACGAATCCTATGTTAATATGTTGCCTTGATGTCCAATATTTGAGATATGTTTGTCTGGCAGCACGTAATGGCAGCTAAAGGAAATAACTGTAGGGGAAAGTGGTTACCCTCCGTACACTTTTTACATTTTTGGTATTAAGTTAATGATAAACTCATTTCAGTATCTAGTTAATGCAACTATGTGTAACAAATATATCTTAGTTTATTACAAAAAAGTCTGAAACTACTATGTCTAAAGGTTAAAGAGTTATAGTTATTTTTCTACGATAAGATATTTGTACGAATCCACCCCACCTGTGGGGTACTTTCGCAAACTTAAAATCATAATCAAATTATTAATCTTACTTAATAATATTCAACTTGACTCATAGTTAACTTAAATTCTTCTTGAAGAAAACAACAAAAAATAAAAAAAAAACTCTTAGTTTATTTATTTCTAATTTTAACCTTTACAATCTATATGAGATCTTTGTTATTAGTCTTTGACTATTTATACCTTAAGTAGGTAATTAAACATTCGGTTGTTACTTTGGAATTCATTGCACATTAAAATTATTTAAGTCAATTGCAAAAGTAAAAAGTCTTGATGTCCTAGCTGTACAATGTGGCCTTGGTTCAGGATCAGGTAGGATCATCGCGTCGTCAATGATATACAAAGTGTGTATGTCTTCTACATCAGGGAAAACAAATGACATTAACGATCCCGGTTTCTTTCGAAGATAAGATACTTTCAATTCTGTTGGCGAATAATGACTGAGAACTCTTCCGACGTAATAGGCCAGAGAAGTTTTTTTTTCAAACTTAACTAAAATAAAACAATTATCTTTGATATTCTCCGGTGTCACATCAACTTTTGTGTTGGTATTGAAATCACAAGCATCTTCATCGGTTTCGAAATCAAATGGAGATGTGGAGCTTTCCCGCAAGATTATTTGCGATCCTTCAGATTCCTCTGAATCTTCATAGCTTTCTACTTTTTTAGCTTTCTTTTTCTTTTGAATTAAATTAAGTTCCAGCAAACTACGATTTATTTTTTTAGCCCTGGCTTTCCGTTCCTGTTCTACTTTTTTCATTTCTTTCTGCTTGAATCTTTCTTCTATTTCATTTTTTTCTGGTGTATCTGTGTGTATACGAGATTTACCTGGTTTTCATCCTTTATTAGTTTTTCTGTTTCTAGCAACTCTAGGATATGGTCTTATGCTTCTGGTGTTATAGGAACATTAGTAGTCGGTTCAGGTTGAGTCTCAGCTGTAGAAATGGAAGGTTCGCAAGTAGTCGGTTCAGGTTGCGTCTCAGCTGTAGAAGTGGATGGTTCGCAAGTAGTTGATTCAGGTTGCGTCCCAGCTATAGAAGTGGATGGTTCGCAAGTTTCAGTAATAATTTCTTGAATATTTTGAAGCAAAGAAGTAGGTGAAAGCTCACGAGTATCATTGGAAGACAGTGGCGGATCCCTTTCAATCATATCAGTCGATGGAACACAAATAGAAGGTTGCAGTTCTAGTGCAGCAGAACTGGTTTCCGGGTTTGGTGGAATATTTTCAGATATGTTTGAAGCATATACGTCAATGGAAGAAAAATCTTCATCGCTAAAGGCCATTTTATTGAACGGCCATATACCTGGCTTAGCAAATCCACTTGTTATATTGTTCGCTGTAAAAGATTCTAAATATGCAAGTTTAACCAGTTGGGGAATATTGTAAATGTTAACTGTTTTTCTTGGATTCGTCATATGCCAATTATTGAACGCTATTTTCAACTTTGACTTAAAGCTCCAACATCTAACGGTTGCAAGCGATGGCTTGAGTGTGAGGGAAAAGACACAAAAGTTATTCCATTATCTCGAGCATACGTTATGACTTGTAAGCTGATGTGGCTTTCATGATTATAACATAATTATAAAATCGGATGATCTTTAGAGCTCAGTGTGTACTTTTGGATATGTTTCAATACTGATACAAATATATCAGTATTTATCCAGCCACTCCTATTTGCAGCCCCAATGCTTCCTTCAGGTGCACCTTCAAGAAAATGGTCTTTGTAGTGCACACGTGGAAATACAAATAGCGGTGTGATAGTATTTCCGCTTGCAGAAATAATAGCACCAAAAGTAACAAATTCGCCTCTCTCCGATAAAACCATTTGCCCTACTTGTTTCTGTGATTTGGGAGCCAACATTTTAGGAATGTTTAAGACAGTAGATACACCGGACTCATCAAAATTAAATATTCTGTCGGCTGTAAAATTACGTCGTTGCAAGACTTCGGCGAAATTATTATAGAACTCTGTAACTGCAGTTTTATTAAAAGCGAATGATCGTGCAGCGCTGGTGTTTTCTGGCTTTCGCAAACTGAGATTTGAATTTCGGTCCCTGTATTTACGCATCCACTCTAAGCCAGCCATTTGATTTTCGTCCCATTTCGCTTGATACTTTAAATTCAATGCTTTTGCGTATTCATAAGCAAGTTTTACCGTCGTGAGCCCATAATGCATCTTGCAACAATTAATAATGTAGTCACTTAAACGCTCCTCTTCTTCCAAGGAGAAGACTTGCAAACTTGTGAATTTGGAATGAAAAGTACATGACGGTCTTTCTTTTTTAATGCCATCTCTCAGTTTCTTTACTCTGCTTTGCAAAGTTGATGTTTTAATGTTGTATTTCAATGCAGCTTTTCTATAAGACAACCGTCCTTGCACTAATTCTTCAATTGCTAAATTAACGGATTCTTCATCAACTTCATGGATTCGTGTACCCTTTTTTTCATATTTCCCCACCATGATTCTACAATGAAATATTTATTTAAAAAGTACCTCAATTATAAAATGCGTAAGACAAATTTTAAATTTTAAAGAAAAAATAAAAATTACAACTTTTTATAAATTCTAATTTAGTATGAAAATATTAGTAATTAAAACACAAAATAAACATTGTTCAGATGAATTCGTCATCACTATTTTGCCAAAAACATAAAAAATTTACTCACAATGCGATCGTAAACTTCGATGAAAAAAATTACTCACGGCACTCGGAAACACGTTACGTCTTGTCAGCTCTCACACTGTGGCGCGACTGGCTCGAAGTTCGTTGAGCAATGTCTATGTACACAAGCAAACACGTGTTTATGCGCCGTTAAGTTTTTATTTCATACTTACTGTACGAATGTGCCTCATGTTCGAAGGGTGACCACTTTCCCCTATATTGAAAATTCCGCAAATTTCAAAACAGGAATAATAGGTGTAACCGCTCAATGTACTAGTACATTATAGAGTGTAATGTGGAGGACTCGGAGGAGTATATTAGGCCCTAATGTTGGATTATTTTAAAGGCTATCCAGAGCCGATAGTATTTGCCTAAAAAGCCTAAATGTAAATTAGAATATTGTTAAATGGCGAGAAACGAGCAGTGGAGTTACGCTGGAGAGGCCAGTTAAATCATACAAGTACCTTGGAGTAACATTATCGCATAACCTCGCGCTGAAAAAATACTTAGCGCTAAAACTTGCAGAAGCAAAAAAAAGCAATCAATAGCACTTGGAGAAATCTCTTATCCAATCCAAATGTTGCGATTCCTGTCAAACTAAATGTGTTTGATGCAGTGATGCGATCCGTGATGTGCTACGCAGCTCAAGTATGGGGGAGCAGAGAATATGATGATGTGGAAAAGCTGTTGAGATTTTTCTTAAAAAAGCTTTTTCGGCTTCTGTCCAATACGCCCAACTATATGCTTAATATTGAAAGTGGTTGCTTTCAACTATTCATATACACACTGAAGATAAATATGGAATATATGTTAAAAATTATGAACTTAGAAGACAGCAGCCACTTCACAAAAATGCTGGCTCTAAAAACAGTTAAGACGAAAACACAGTTCTATAGGGATTGGGAAGAAGTTGCGTTGAAGTATAATGTGAGCTTATGCTTGATAGAATCAAACCTCAGAGACTGGAGTAGGCATATAACTCAATTCACGAATCGCGTTGACCCAGCACAAAAAGCGAATTTCATAAACCAGCCCAGAAATCTTATTTGGGGACACATGAAATTTCAATCATATTGCGAACAAGAGGTGAACTTCCGAAGCTGAATTTTATGCCGCATCGCATCGACCTACCTACGCAATGTAACCTGTGTAATACTAGAGAAAAAGAAGACGTCCTACATTTTATTGGTTCCTGTCCTGTGCTGAAGGAGGTAAGAACAGCTCATTTCGGGGAAAACTCACTTAGAGCAGAAGTTGTACTGGATCTGCTAAATGGTGCTAACTGGCAGAGATTAGCTTCATACTGCAGAAAAGCTTACGACTATAGGTTGAGAATTGTTCAGGGAGATTTTTGATTTCGTTTGATGTATATAAGTATTAGAATATTAAATTAATAACTTTTCTAAAATTAAAAACTTGTCAACCTACGGCAGACGGCAAAGCCATTGCTTAGATGGTACCTAGAAAAACCACATTTATAATTATATTTTCTTTTTGAAAAATAAAGTAAACTTATTATTATTATTATAATGTTGTGTTGTTCAAATTCGACTTCGCTTAATTCTTTAATTCCTAGCCTATTTATACAATATTTCTTACATGCTAGCTTATGGATAACAATATATACATACATACAGGTATTTACATATCAAAAATTTGTTTAGTGAGCATGCAGAGTTCATACACTTTTGTACTATTACCTGGGTCAGCATTAATGATATCGAACGGAACTATTCCAATTTTGAATAGTTTATGTAACCGCACCAATTTTTCCTGAACCATACGATATTACAACATGAATACAATTATGAAGGTCCAAGACGTTAGAGAGCAAGACATCCTGATTACAAAGATTTAAGTCCAAGACGTCGTACTTGTCACCAAGTCCTTGCCAGATGCATGGAAAGGATCGAAATCAGATATGAAATGTCCCATTCATCCACACAAAACATACAGCTGGACCTTAACTAATTGATGTAGCCACACGAAATCTCTCTAAAATACAGAACAAAGCTCCATGAACATAACTACATAAGTCCAAGACGTTTTATTCGTCGCCAAGTCCTCGCCAGACGCATCCAAAGAATCAAAATCCGCCAAAATCATGCATGCCATTTAGAGACATAAAACGCATAACTGGACCTTAACTATACAACTTAGCCAGATGAAATCGGTCTAAAATATAGAACAAAGCACGATGAATATAACTACATAAGTCCAAGACGTTTTACTTGTCGCCAAGATCTTGCCAGTCGCATCCAAAACTCATCCGATGAATCAGAACCAAATGTTTCATCTTCACTTTCAAATACATTAATTATGTCTAGTTTAAGAACATCATTTAATCTGCCAGGGGTCACATTGCCCCAGAACTACTTACTTTGGAACATGTTATCTTTTAATATCCACCCATTCAATTCTGGTGATATTGTTATTGATTGGTTTGCCACGACATTCTTCCAGATACAACATATGTATATACTCGTTATTAGCTATATTCGTATTTGCTCTTATAAAGCTGACCTATTTGGAGCTAACAAGCTATCTTCAAAACCTAAAAGACAAACAATTTAAAATGAAACACCTCATGATCAATTTTTTTAATGCTACATACATTACTTTTTATATATTTGAAAATCTATTTTGATGTAGGCTTGCAGGATTTATAAAAAGTCTCGTACCTACTCGTAGCTTCGTCCACTTGTGTAGATACATTTCCGAAACGAAGTCTCCTATTTTCATAATATCTTCTTCAGAAATATCTCTATCACATACAAGTCTTGCAAATATGAACTGTAGTCTTGTCTGTTTTTTAAAATACTATACGACATAATTTTTCTTTTTTTGAGAAAGGACGAGATGTAATCACATCAAGTAGGTTAGGTTGGGTAAAGGTGGCTGTCCTGACAAGGTCAGGACACACTTAGACCACTTGGGTCCATTGTGATACCACATAAGTAGTGACCGGTCGAGTCACCGGTTACCGGGGGAACCTTAACCTTTCTCATGAGGGTGTTGGCTGAGAATGCTGACTGAAAGGGTTAGAGAGGGTGATTGACTCAGTCAACCCTGAAGTCCAAGTGTACCGAGAAGGTATAGTGTGTAACAAGTGATGGGGGGTGATTGATTCAATCGAACCCCCTATACTGTGCGCGCAAGTTATATTGGCAGGTCCCATAAACCGTGTAGGCGTGGAGGTGCATAAGTATAGTAGAGTGACTGATTCAGTCTAACTCTAATTGCTGTTAGGTGGGGTGACTGATTCAATCAAACCCTTCATACCTAGGTGGACCGTGTAGGTGTAGAGGCGCATAAGCGTACATAGAGTGACTGATTCAATCGAACTTTAAGTACTGCTATGCATAAAGTGTGGACTAGGTAGGGTGATTGTTTCAATCGAACCCATACCTAGGTGGACCGTGGAAATAGTGAGGAATGCAAAGTAGAGCGAGATGACTGATGCAGTCAATCTTGCACTAGTATGCAGTTGAACTTTAGGAAATGGTTTGGCTAGGTAGGGTGACTGCTTTAGTCAAACCTTTGATACCTAGTTCACCGTGTAGGTGGTGTGCATGGGAGTAATAGGGGGATTGATTGACTCAATCAATCTCTGTTACTCCTATGCAGTATTGTTATTTACAGGCGTTGGTCTAGAGATATGAGAGGGTTAACTATCGATCTTGGGAGGTGTCTGTTGCAGTACCTCTAGATAGTAAGCAATAACGATGGGAGGAGTGTTGGTGGTCGTGTGGGGGGCATTTCAGCTAAACCAGTTAGATTTACCTATGTATCTATATAAGTTTCTAATGTCTATGTTAGACAGGTCACTTAGGTCCTAAAAGAAGTATTCACCAAGTAGCTTCTTTCTTAGTGTGGCTAGCGCTGGGCATGTGCCGAGGAGGTGGAGACTATTCTCCTCCTCCTCTTCATCTCTGCAGCTTATAGAGAAATCGTTTGCTGGGACACCCATTCTAGTGGCGTGTCTACCTAACAAGCAATATCCTGTGACTATTCCTACTGTGAGGCTTATGTTCCTTCTATTTAATGAAAGGAGATTTTTGGTTTTCTTTGCATCTAGTAAAGACCAGATCTTCCTGGTCGATACGCACGTAGCTATATTACTCCATCTATTGTTTGCAATAGCTTGCGTTTCGTTAAACATACGGAGTTTCATCATTTGTATTGGTGGTACCGGTACCTCTCTATTGACATCTAGAGGTAGTACGGTGCCTTGTTTAGCTAGTTCATCTGCTTTACAGCTGCCTGGAATATCTCTGTGTCCCGCGACCTAGCACAGAGTAATATTGCATCTGTCCGCAATCTCGTTAAGAGATTCACGGCAATGTTTGACCAACTTAGATCTTATTGTTGACTTTTCCAGAGCTTTAATCGCTGACTGACTGTCTATGTAAAGGACGATAGACTTACCATCTATCGGGTGCAGACTGTCTGCGCGCTGCTTCACGAACAGCCGATATTTCCGCTTGAAAGATAGTTCAGTGGCCCGGAAGTCGGAGAGCTACGTTTATCAAAGGTGATTCGGAAAATATACCTAATATTGTGCCCTCCAATGTTTTGGAACCATCTGTATAGATTTCGATTGCGGCGTCATTTAGAATGATACCTTCATCCCATGCGGATCTGTCAAGGATGGTGGTGTTATATTTGATATTGAAATCAATAAATGGGGATATGTAATCTGTTACTCTGGGATTGGAGTTTTGTAAGATTTTCATGTGGCCGATTTGTGAGCTTGACCACTGGAGAGATTCTCTAAGTCTTAGGGCTGCTTTAGATGCTACCATTTTCCCAAAGATACCAATGGGATATATATTAAGTAGGGTTTCTAAGGCGGCTGTGGGTGTGGAGCTGAGAGCCCCTGTGATGCATCTGCATGCTAATCGTTGTACTCTTTCGATAGAGTTTGTGTTACACCTTGTTTTGAGTGCAGGCCACCAGACGAGAACGCCATAAAGCAGGATTGGTCTGACCACCGCCAGGTACAACCAGTGGACAATATTAGGTTGTAGACCCCATTTTGGACCTATAGCCTTTTTACAGTTGTAGGCAGCGATTTCCGCTTTCTTGGTTCGGTCTAGAATATTCTGTTTCCAGTTAAGTTTACTATCGAGGGTCAACAATAAGTATTTTGCTTTGTTTGTAAAGCTGAGTTCCGTGTTTCTAAGCTTAGGCGGGGCTATGAACGGGATTTTGTATTTCCTAGTAAAAAGTACTAGTTCAGTTTTGGACGGGTTTACGTTGAGCCCAACGCTGTCCGTCCATTTCGGTACTAAATTTAGCGCCGAGTTCATTAGATCTCTTAGGGTTTGGGGGAATTTACCTGAAATGGCTATGGCAATATCGTCAGCATATGCTACGACCTTGTAGCCTTTATTTCCTAGTGAAGTGAGTAGCTCATTCACTACTAATATCCAAAGTAGCGGGCAGAGAACTCCCCCCTGGGGTATGCTTCTGTGCGCTAACCTTTTGGTTGAGCAGATCCAGATCGCTCTATCCAGATGCAAAGGCAGCAGTCCACTTTCAGCTCAGCGAGCGGTCTTGTGATGGATTCTGTATTGACGTTATTAAAGGCACCTTCTATGCCAAGGAAAGACACCATAGTATGTTCGTTAACGGCAAGAGATTTTTCAATGGTGCGTACAAACGAATGTAGAGCTGTTTCCACTGAAAAACCTTTCCGGTAAGCATGCTGAGAGCTAGATAAAGTGTGTAACTTGAGTTTTGAACGGATATAGTTATCGACTAGCCTTTCTAACATTTTCAGAAAAAAGGAGGAGAGACTGATTGGTCCGAAATCACATCAAGTAAAGCTGTGTAAATCTGGTAGCGCAGCGTTTTGTGTCTCTAAAGGGCATGTATACTTATAGCGTGCTTCAATCTTTTCGATGCGTCTGGCAAAGGCTTGGCGACAAGTAAAACGTCTTGGACCTATGAAGTTATGTTCATGGTTATTTGTTCTATATTTTAGAGATTTAATTTGGTCACGTTGTATAGTTAAGGTCCAGTTATGCGTTTTGTGTCTCTAAATGGCATGTATGGTTTTGGCGGATTTTGATCCTTTGGATGCGTTTGGCGAGGACTTGGCGACGAGTAAAACGTCTTGGAATTATGTAGTTATGTTCATGGAGCTTTGTTCTGTATTTTAGAGAGATTTCGTGTGGCTACATCAATTAGTTGAGGTCCAGCTGTAAGTTTTGTGTGGATGAATGGGACATTTCGTATCGGATTTCGATTATTGAATGTGTCTGGCAAGGACTTGGTGACAAGTACAACGTCTTGGACTTACATCTTTGTAATCAGGACGTCTTGCTTTATGTTTTTTAAAAAAAAATATAATTATTCCAAATTGGTATTTTGTCAATATTTTGACTTCGTCTGGCAAGCCCTTGGTGACATCCAAAACGTCTTGCACCTTCATATTTGTATTCATGTTGTTGGTTCAGGAAAAATTGGTGCGGTTACACAAACTATTCAAAATTAGAATTTTGAACGCGTTTCTACCGCGTCTGGCAGGGCTTTAGCTACACTTAAGATGTCTTGGACACATGTATTCTCTTACTGAAGGGGTCGTACTCTTGTAGTGCCACACTACACAACATGACATCTGTAATAACACTCCCACACTACACAGCACACGACATAGTTACATAGCAATTTTCATTCATGCACAAAGAACACGACACAGTATCCATACACACATTCTTCCCCCATTCATAAAACGAAACAAGACACTTAGTAATTCGAAGTTTAATTCGAAGTTCATTGCACCAAGAGGGCATTGCATTGGATTTTTTTATCGCATTTTCGATTGACTGCGATTCCAATGTCTCGGAATGCGTCTGTCTCGTGCGTGTATATTATGAATACACAAAACATTAAACACCGTTCGATACCATTAATGCTGACCCAGCTTATAGTGCGAAAGAGTATGAACTCTGCATGCTCACTAAACAAATTTTTGATATGTAAATACCTGGGACCACACGGTAACCCACCTTCCCGAACTCACCACACCAGCACAGTGAATCACAGAAGAAGGCGAACAGAATCAGAGTGTGATTCGCCGCCGGCAGATATAGACCTTTTCGTCCCGCCGCATTTTTTTTCCTCTCCCCTTTTCAACCATTGTACCACTTTTGTACTTTTGATTTAATTTTTAAGTATCTAGTTTACGCTTAATTGTTTGTCACGAATAAATGCATTAAAAATCCCACAATAATTCTGGGGGCTCAACCGGGATTGTGTGCGAAGAACAAAAAAAAAAAAACCAAAGTACGCCGCGAAAAAAGGGCCTTGCCCAATCAGACCATCTAACGGCGTCGCCTAGCTGTGAATGCACAGTTGCCGCCGCTGGAGTCGTCATCGCCGAGGGAGTCTGCGGGTGTAGTGTGGAGCTGAGCAGCGGCTGGAGTCATCGGAAGTCATCGAGAAGATCCGAGAAAGGAGGGAAAAGTAAGTTGGTGCTGCGCTGAGAAAATCTACAGAGGCTGGGGTGGCCGTCGTGCGTCGCAGGAGGTAAGAACAAAACAAAAAAAGGTGCAAGAAAAAGATCAACACACCACAGACATCCAAACAGTACGGACACAGATACCACGAGCGACATCTATTGGGAAAAAGGTAATTAAAAAGAATAAACCAAAACTACAACCATGTGAACCGATTCGCGAAGATTGAAACTGAGCCACCTATTGGGTAACTATAATTTTATATTTCTATAACCGTTTGAGTAAAACAAAAAAACAAAAACTAAACATTTTTAGTTTATGCACTATAAGTAATTCACAATGCCAAGAAAAAGCAAAAACAGCACAGGTGCTCAGGAATATTTTCAGACCTTCTCGGAAATGTTACGCGACTTGGAGCGTAAACAAGAACAAATCGCCAACGGGGAGAGCCAAGCTAAGGATCGTCAGCATGAGAAGGAGCTGGAGTTGCTCCGGAGAGAAAGTGAGGTGCGGGAGAAGGAAAAAGAAATCCAGCAGAGGTTGGAGATGACCATTCTGAAAACTTCCATGGAGGAGGAGATGGTCAATCGTAGGAATACTAGAAGTGGCAACGTAACATTCCAAGACGTGGCTGCAGTAGTACCCGAGTTTAACGGAAACGATAACTATGACATCAAAAGCTGGATACAGGACATCGAGAAGGCAGCAAGCAGCCTGAAGTGGCCCGGGTTCGAGCAGACGATTTTTGGGAAGATATTGCTGACTGGTTCGGCCAAGCTGGCGTTGAGGTCAAAGCCAGAAATGCCGAGTGTTCGACATTGAATGAGTTTTTGATCGAGGAGTTTTCGGAGCAAATGAGAACGGCGGACATACACAAGAGGTTGACACAAAGACGGCAGTTAAGAGGTGAGTCCATTCACGCCTATTTTTTATCTATGAGGGAGTTGGGGACGAAAGGCCGAATCGAGGAAAGTTGTATCATTCAATATACAATTGAGGGGTTAAATGACTCTGCCCAAAACAAAATTATATTGTATGGTGCCTCTACAAATAAAGATTTCAAAGAAAAAATCGCACTATATCAGAAGTATAAAGAAAGTATCTCAGGTGAGAGTAGTATGAGTAGGAAACCGAAAGAGAATTTACCAACAGCTGACAGTGGGGTAGGTCGTTGCAGTCGGACACGAAAGTAGTACGTGTGCCACGCAGCAACCGAAATACTTTAATTGCAACGGGTTTGGCTACAAGGCGATGGCTTGCCCAAAGAAGTCTGAAAAGAGGTCGAATGTTTTACAAACCAATGGACCGCGTCTGATGAAGGAAGTTCTAGTCAACGGTTACAAGCTGGAAGGCCTCATAGATACTGGAATACTGGAAATTACGTTGATGCGAAGTAACGTTTAAGTTAGAATGGGTGCCCCTACGATCACACGACGAACAGTATCCGTCTGAGGGCTTTCTGAAAACACAGTTGAGGCGCTGGGGTATTTTAAAGCCGACATCGACATAGACAACTGCGTATCTAGAACCAACGTTTTCATTCTGTCCGAATCCGTTATGCAGCCACCTTTAATAATTGGGAAGGATGTCCTTTTAGGTAAGAGCATAGAAGTTCGGCCAGGCGGTGTAGTTGTTTCTAAGTAAGAAGAAGCCTCTTGTCAGATGCGTCACCTTCCCGAAAGAAATAATAAAGACCTTATTTTAAATAAGGAGGAGTTACACCCCGCGGGAAGAAAGATCCACACCGCTGGAAATGAGAATAATTTTAAAGTCGGATGTCCCCATAGCCCAACCCCCGAGAAGACTAGCTCCCCTTGAAAAGAAGATTGCTGAGGAAAAAATAGAAGAATGGTTAGCGGAAGGCATAGTTAGACCCAGTTCATAGGAATATGCTAGTCCAGTCGTATTAGCCAACAAAAAGGATGGCACTAAGCGTTTATGCATTGACTATCGTCGCCTTAATAAGGAAATTATAAGAGATCACTACGCTTTGGCACTAATTGATGACCTAATAGACGCACTTAGCAAGGCCAAGGTCTTTTAGATTTGGAAAATGTTTTTTTTCGCGTTCGAGTATCGGAAGAAAGCACCAAATATACGTCATCTGTAACTCCCTCTGTTCAGTGGGAGTTTCTCCGTGTACCGTTTGGACTCTGTACACCACCAAGCGTCTTCCAAAAGTACACAAATCGAATTTGTAAGCCTCTGGTCGAGAAAAGGTATGTCCTTTTGTATGTGGATGATGTGGTCATTGCTGGGGACAGCGATGAGCAGTTCCTTGATAGACTGAACGAAACCCTTATCTGAATGTTATGGAATGAAGATAAAATGGTCAAAGTGTCAATTCCTTTGCCGTTCCATTGAATACTTAGGTTTTGTGGTTTCAAATGGATCCGTCCAGCCGTCAACCCACAAAACACATGCCGTTACCAAGTCTCCCGAGCCCAACTCAGTTAAGAAGATTCAGAGTTTCCTTGGTCTCGCAGGATATTTCAAGAAATTTGTGCAAGACTACTCTCTGATCGCCCGTCCCCTCACCCAACTCTTACGAGATAACACACCTTTCCAGTTCGGACCTGCCAAAAAAATGGCTTTCGAGGAGCTGAAGAAAGCTTTGTCCTTAAAGCCAGTCCTGAAGCTTTATGTCCAGGAAGTAGAGACGGAATTACACACAGATGCGTCTAAGTGGGGTTATGGCGCAGTGATTCTCCAGAAATCTGACGACGGCAAATTCCATCCCGTACACTTCTATAGCAAGAAGACCTCACCGGCGGAGGAGTGATACTCTAGTTATGAGCTCGAGGTGCTCGCCATAGTTAATGCCTTAAAAACGTTAAGAGTCTATCTACTAGGCCTTCACTTTAAAATAGTCACAGATTGCGCCGCGTTTAAAGCAACTATGGAGAAGAAGGAGATTTAACTGAGAATAGCGGGATGGGCACTCGCCTTACAAGACTACACTTTTAAGTTGGAACACCGACCCGGAACGCGCATGAAGCACGTAGACGCCCTCGGCCGTAATCCTGTATCTATGGTAATAACTAGCGAATTTCTGCAAAAGGTAAAAACAGCGCAAGATGGAGATGAACACTGCAGGGTTTTAAAGAAGGTTCTAGAAAGTAGACCATATCAAGACTATTTCAAGCAGCATGGCTTGCTTTATAAAGAAGATCAGAAGGGAAACAAACTATTGTGTATCACCAACAGCTTAGCCCAAGAACTCATAAGGTCCAACCATGAAGAAAGACACTTTGGAACCAGGAAGATGGAAAACATTTTGTCGAAGGACTACTTTATGGCGAATTTACGACTCAAGATAGAACAGGTGAGGAAAAATGGTGTGCGCTGTATCCTATGCGACAGGAAGGTAGGAAAACAAGAAGGATACTTACGCCCAATTTCGAAAAACGAGTTACCATTGGACACCTACCACGTCGAGCATCTCGGACTTCTGTCACCCACTAACAAGAACTACTCCTACATTTTCCAAGTTTGTGTGGATATACCCATGCCGCTCAACTTCTGCGGCAGAAGTTATCAGCAAGCTAAAATCACAGAAAGCAGTATTTGGGAATCCAGCGCGTATAATTTCAGACTGGGATGCTGCGTTCACCTCCACCAGTTTCCAGAACTACTGTAGAAAGAGGGTATCCAGCATCTCCAGGTTACCACAGGTGTCCCACGCGCAAATGGGCAAGTGGAGTGCGTGAACCGTATCATTATCTCGGTATTGGCAAAACTGACGACGGATAATCCAAACAAATGGTATCGCTACACTAACAAACTTCAAACGTTGCTGAATTCCACGTACCAACGAAGCATTAAGAAGAGTCCGTTCGAATTTTAAACCGGTCTGCGTATGAGTAAAAAAGGAAGACATTGACCTAGCCGAAAGCATCAATGAAGAAGTGAGGAGATCGTTCGACGAAGAACGCGATCAAATCAGAGAGAAGACACGACATAACATCAGTCCAATTCAAGAGGAAAACAGTAGAAACTACAACAAGAAGCGGAAATTCTTAGGTCCCTACAAGGTCACCAAGGTCTCCCCTAACGAGAGGTGTGATGTAATTAAGGTGGGCATCCATGACGGCCCGCGCAAGACGTCCACCAGTGCAAACTTCATGAAACCATAGTCGAAAACGGGAGATCCTCCGTTCGACAGCGAATGCGACAGAAACCAGCCAAATCAAGTAACCAGCCAAGACGAAGTAATCAGCCAAGACGAAATAACCAGCCAAGACGAAGTATCCAGCCAAGACGAAACAATCAGCTAAGACATATAACCAGGGAACACAAAGCAACCAGTCAAGATGTAACTAAGATGAAGAACCAGCGAAGTCGTATTATCAGCCAGGACGTAACCAAGATGAGAACCAACAAAGACGAATAACCAGTAACCAACCAAGATGTAACTAAGATGAAGAACCAGCGAAGACGTATTATCAGCCAGGACGTAACCAAGATGAAGAACCAGCAAAGACGAATAACCAGTAACCAACGAAGACGTATATCAGCTAAGACGTTATTGAGATGAAGAACTAGCGAAGACGAATAATCAACCAGGACGTAACCAAGATGAAGAACCAGCAAAGACGAATAATCACTAACCAGCGAAGACGTTTAGCCAATCAAACAATTCAACCAGCAAACACGAGCGGCAACCAAACACGAATTTCTCAGCCAAGATGGCAAACCAACCACAAAGACGGAGCTAACGATGCGTTACCCTTTCCAGGGCCGGAAAGGGGTTCAGGAGGGCCGAATCTGTGGGACCACACGGTAACCCACCTTCCCGAACTCACCACACCACCACGGCGATTCACAGAAGAAGCGAACAGAATCAGAGTGTGATTCGCTGCCGGCAGATATAGACCTATTCGTCCCGCCGCATTTTTTTTTCCTTTCCCCTTTTCAACCATTGTACCACTTTTGTACTTTTGATTTAATTTGTAAGTATCTAGTTTACGCTTAATTGTTTTTCACGAATAAACGCATTAAAAATCCCACATTTGTGTATATATTGTTATCCGCTAGCATGTAAGAAATATTGTATAAATAGGCTAAGAATCAAAGAATAAAGCGAAGTCGATTTTGAACAACATACGGGTAAACAATATTCTAACTTCACTTACTTACTTACTTAGGTGGCGCTACAGTTCGGGGTGAACCTGGGCCTCAACCAACACGCTTAATGGAAAGAGCTCGGTCTTTACCTAATTGCCTCCAGTTGCGCACTTCAAGTTGGTCGAGGTCCCCTTGAACTTGTGCGCGCCACCTATGGCGATGATTCCCTCTACTGCGTCGTCCCTCTGGATTAGATTCGAAGACTCTGCGGGCCGGAGCGTTGGTGTCCATTCGCTCTACATGTCCTAGCCATCTCAGACGTGCAATACGCAGTTTTTTTACTAGGTCGATGTCGCTGTACAGCCCGTAAGTTCATGATTGAATCTTCTCCTCCAAAACCCGTGAAGGCAAACGGGACCGAAAATCTTACGAAGAATTAATTTTTTTTTTCTCGAAGCGACCAAGGATATCTTCATGGTCTTTTAATAAAGTCCATGTTTCAGCGCCGTAAAGCAGGACTGGGATGATCAAGGTCTTATATAGAGTTTCCTTAGTTGTTCGAGATAGGGCTTTATCGTTGAATTGCCTTATAACCAAAAAAAAAAAACAGCGATTGGCAAGAGTTATTCTTCGACTGATTTCTGCGCTGATCGTGATTGTAGAATTTATAGCAGAGCCAAGGTAGACAAAGTCCCTTACTACCTCGAAGTTAAAGCTGCCCACTGTTACGTTTTGTCCAATTCATCGGTGTTGGCTTTCCCTTCTTGTTGACAGCATATATTGTACTTGGTTTTGCCCTCGTTTATCGCTAAACCCATTTTGACCGCTTCCTCCTCAATGCTTGCAAACGCACCGGTGACAGCCTCCGATAATGTCTATATCGTCGGCGTATGCAAGCAGTTGTACAGACTTGTAATAGATTGTACCTCCGGTGTTGGCTTGTGAGTTCCGCACAATCCGTTCAAGTACAATTAAAGAAATCGGCTCTGGATAGCCTTTATAATAATCCAACATTACTAATATACTCCTCCGAATCCTCCACATTATATGGCGATCCTGCCAATTCCAATACTGGAATTATAGTACAATATATTCGTTTAAAGCGTTGCGAGATTCCCCCCCACCAGTAAGGGTCTCAAGCTGCCCAAATGGACAAGGCAAATAAATGCTAAATAACGAAGGAGCTTCATAAGAAGAGCGAAGCTGCTCAACCAACTCCAGCAACCGAACCAGCTGTACCCGCAGCCAAACCAAGTAAGATTGAGGAGCTGTGGGTCGCAGTAAAAAAAAATCCGCAGCTAGGACCCAAAACGATAACCACTGATTAGTATCGAAAAAGACAACAGCAAGCTCAACAACCACAGCAGCAGCAGCAGCAAAAGCAACAACCCACGAAACCAAGAAAAGGAGCGCAAGTGCGTTATAGACAACAACTGGGAACGCTGTGTAGGTTGGCCAGTCTATGCCCTAGACAAGATAAAAACAGATTCTTACAACAAGCTTCTCAGTTAAGAAGAGAATTTCAATTAAAAAAATTGTACAAAAAAAAATGTAAAATATTATTCTAGCTTTTATAATAAATTTTTGTCATAATATTGTAAATTTTATAATTAAAATGGGAGGATGCAATTCAAAGCAAAATATAGTTGTAAATTCTGGTTCAAATAATAATGATAAAATGCTTGAAATTGTAATATTAATAGGAGTAATTTTTTTTTATATTAAAAATTTTAAGATATAATTTTAGAAATAGAGTACACAAAATTGTTCAGAAAGAGTTAGCTAGAATAAGTACTGTATAAGAAATAAAAGTAAAAATAATAAAAATTAATGATTTCCTTTATTTCACATTAACTTGTAACTTGAAAATTATGTTAAACACTTTAAAGCAAATTAAGCACAGCATAGCAAGCAGAAAACCCCACTAATTTTTTCGAAGAGAAAGAAAAAGAATTAACAAAATTAGTAACAGACTTTAATAAAAAGTCAAAAGATACTACAAAAGAAGATATTATAGTAGAAACATTTTATGAACATGTCAAAGAGATTAGAGAAATATAAAGATTGAAAAGGGAAGCAATAATAAAGGAAAATTTAAATTCAAAGAAGAAGAGACAATGGCAACTTTCGATATCGTCACTACATTAAAAATAATTCCCGAGTATAATGGAGAATTTGACCGGTTAAACAACGTTCTGAATATGGTCCAATACGTTCATGACACTCTTAAAGACGACACTGAAAAACAAAAGCTATTTAAATTCGTGATAGACACTAGACTTTCAGATAAGTTTAGGAATAAACTAAGCATTACTACAGCACAACAACTTTCAAAAAATTATTTAAGAGTAATAGAAGAATAGAACCGCATTACAATTACAAAACGAGTTAAGCAGAATTAGTCAGGGAACTAGGAGCGCAATGAATTATGCAGCAAAAGTTGAACAAATAATAGCTGAGCTTAATAACTTACAAATAATTGAATAGGGTGAAGAAGGAAGAACAGTGATAACAAAAATCAATGACTAATTAGGACTAAATGCATTTAAAAATGGCTTAAATCAATCAATACGCTGAATTTGTAACTCAACCTTACTGTTTGCCGTTCCTGCATGCGTTGCTCCTAAATTAGTAATGGAAGCATTTGCTCGTTTCCGTTGTAGTTGCAGCCGTTGTACTGGATTTTCGATGATGAAGGATGACTGCGAACCCTGGTCGATTAGAGCTCTGAGGAAGTAATCACATCCCTTCCAATTAGTTTTTACCACCACTGTTGCTAATAACGTTTTGTTCCACTGTTTGTTGGTAGAAAAATTTGTTTGCGGATGTTGAGATTGCCTATCTAAATAGGAAATATGGAGTAGTGTGTGATGACGCTGGTGACATATTTGACAGTTCTTGGCCGATGGACATCTTGATGTATCATGGTTTGGCTTGAAGCAATTTTTACACAGTTTTTCTTTTTGGATAACCTCATTTCTTTGCGTCACTGACATTTGAATAAATTTACTGCACATGTGAAGCCAGTGTATGCCATTGCATGCTTTGCAAAACGGAGTTACAGTTGTGTAGAAATTCCTCAGGAATCCTTTCCTGTTGTTGAATGGTTTTTTATCCTTTGGACTGTCCCCTCTTTTCTTCTAAATTACCCAGGGTATTGAACTTGTTCTCCAGAAATGTAAAAAACTCATTCAGTGGTTGCAAAACTTTGGGTTTTTTCAGAGACTGTTCACACGCCTTTCTCGTTTCGTTGTCCAATTTCTGTGAGATGATATACAGTATTATAGGATCACAACTTTCCGTATCAACGTTGAGCCCTTTAAAGCATTGACACACTCCATCGAAGTCCCATGTAGTCTTTTTAAATTGTCTGCTGATTCGAATTGACACTCCTTTTACTTAATCAATACCTGAATTTGTGCATTCACTAACATTCGGGTGTTCTCGAATCTATTTATCATAGCTTCCCTTGCTGTCTCATAGTTTTTATCCGTTATATGCAGATGCAGTATGATTTTAACTGCTTCGCCCGTCACGTTTGTTTTTAGATAATGCATCTTCTGAGCTTTCCCAAGTTTGTCGTTTTTATGTATAGCTTGCTCAAATAGATCAAAAAAAGACTTCCATTGCTTATAATCACCATTGAATGTTGATAACTTTTACACAGGCAATTTCAGATCGTGGTTCATATTTTCTGTCGTGGTGTCTTGCCTCGTACTGACTGCATGTTGAATCTCCAATGTGTCGATCTTCTTTTGTATGTTCACTATCACATCTTCGTTTATTTCCTCTAACTCTTCGTGCTCGTTCATATAATCATCATCGGTCATTTCGCCTGCATGCTCTATGATGTCATTATGCGTTTTTGCTATATTCACCCATTGGCTTTGAACTGCCTGTTGTTTATGGACATAGTATGCTTTTGACGTCTGCGATGTTTTCTCCATCCTATCCACTGATCTGAAGCATGCTTGTTTTTGTGCTTCTTGACGTTTCATTCTTCTCTCTTGCTCTTCGTCTTGCTGTTCTTGAACGTTGTTCGGCGATCTTCTATTTCCAGATGTTGAGGGCGTAGTTATTGGTCTAGCTGTGTCCGAGTTGTCAGCTAGTCCTACTTATCTTGGTAGTGGAAGTGGATCTACGTTCTGGACCTTAGATTCTTCTTCTAATATCTCCTTCAGCTTGGCTTCTAACTTACTTCGTATTGTCGTCAGCGTTGCTTCTACTTATTTGTAGAAGTTTGCTTTGATGTATGGATGTTTTTCACTGAAATGTTCGTGCTCTCGTATTTGTTTATCTCCGTTTTGAAACTCCTTCCAGTGATGGTTGAGCTCGTCTAGTCATTCTTTGACGAATTCCTTTGTTCGTCTTACCTTGGGCTCTTTCGTGTATTTTTCAGATATCTGTTTTATCCATTCAGCCGTCTCTCTCTGCTGTTGAGCCAAATCGTCTACCCTTCCCATTTTTCTTCTCTCTTTTTTTCGTATCTCGTTTACTATTTACTATCACTATTCACTTCACTACTTTCAGAACTTAGTGGCATTTTAATAACTCGAAGGACCAAATGTTTAAAAACCGAGAAATAAATGACAACTAAGACCACCTTACCACTGGTGGGGGGTGGTTATAATGAATTCCCGAAGCAGGTTGGCGATATCTTTGCCAATTTCGTCTGTGCATGTTCCTAATTTTAATAATTTCTAAGATATGAGATGGAACTTTCGCGCTGTAGATTTTTGTCACAACTTTGGGAATATTGTTATTAGCCGAACTAAGAACATTGTCTGAAAATTGCTGAACAACGTATTCAACATTCTGTTTATTTGTAATGGTTTCAAGATTTGTAGGAATACTTCGAAGCTTTCTTTTAACTTCCTTCCGAAAATTTACCCAGTTTGCGTTTTTCAGATCTTGAAAATAATCCACCTTTTGCAAACCCGACCAACGAATTTGAGAAAAACAACCGGGTTATGGTCAGAGTTGAGCTCATTCAACGAAATTGGCTGAGACATAAGACCAGGGACATTTGTAACAAATAAGTCGATAACAGAGGAACTTCCACGGGAACCTGATGGAACATAAGTGGGACTAGGTGGGAAACATAATAGACATAAGAGTAAGATCGGACAGTATATTTCCCCAGGAGTTTGCTCGAATGCAGCCCCAGTCGCGGTGCCTACAATTAAGATCACGTCCCATTAAAAATGCACAATTCATACTGAACAAAT
This sequence comes from Brachypalpus laphriformis, assembly GCA_945910035.1. Classification (NCBI taxonomy): domain Eukaryota; kingdom Metazoa; phylum Arthropoda; class Insecta; order Diptera; family Syrphidae; genus Brachypalpus; species Brachypalpus laphriformis. The sequence continues at coordinate 147,942,005 of OX246754.1, forward strand.
TTCTGAAGTCGGTTCAATGCGAGTCTTTTCTCTTCAGGTGTTAAGCCGTTTTCACTCTTTCGATCAAAAACCAAATATTTTTAGCGAAAAGGTCGATTCGAATATGCTTTATCTTAAGTTGTATAGAAAAAGACATAATGCTAAATTGTAGAACGTCACTGTAACTATAACTGATTTAAAACAACACCCTTTGAATACAAATTAAAAATTTAACCGAACTTAGGACTAAGTAACTTACCGTTCAATATGAAGAACATGTTAAACGAAGAAAAAAGAAACTTAAAGGATTTCAAACGTAAATAACCATCTTGAATATAAAATTTTTAGTTTTAAGAATACACAACTGTAATGGTCCTTATGTGGGCAGGGTACCATTAGCTTGAAATAATCAGATATTACCACATTTTAAATTCAATTATCTTCTTATACAAATAGAAACTTTTGACTAAATATTGTACTAACCCATGAAGATTTATAGCGACAACAACAGGTAGACCATATTTCCGTCCATTTTCAATGTGTTTCAATAAATTAGGTAGCCCTTTCTTGAGAAGCTCTATATTCTCTTCAGTGTATTCTTTTTTTAGTGGCGCTCCAGGCACTACCGTTGGTCCCCCACCATGCATTTTTAGTCCACGCACAGTTGTTACGAGAACAACCGCATTTGGAACTTTTTCAGATATCCGGCACTTAATATTGAAGAACTTTTCCATTCCTATATCGGAACCAAAACCGGCCTCTGTAACGACAAATCCCTTTTTTCCAACCAATTTAAGTCCAATTTCATCAGCAATTATTGAAGAACATCCGTGGGCTATATTAGCGAAAGGTCCGGTATGGACTAAGACCGGTGTCCCCTCTAATGTTTGCATTAAGGTTGGCTCTATCGCATCTTTTAGAAGTACAGATAATGCCCCTGTCATTCCCAAGTCGTCTGCAGTGACTGGATTTCCTGCTTTGTCAAAAGCTATAACCATCTTTGAAAGTCGGTCTTTCTGGTCTTTAAGATTCTTCGACAACGCCAGGACAGCCATAATTTCACTTGCAACTGTAATGCTGAATGAAGTTTTCCGAGTTAAGCCTTTTTCAGTTGCTGACTGTCCAATTGTTATTTCACGAAGATATCTATCATTGACATCAACAACTCTTGACCAATTGATTGTGCTTGCATCAATGTTTAGCCGAGCGAATCGTGTCATCTCTTCGGGTGTTAGTAAATTTGGATCAGTTTTCGTAATCCCTAGTTTTGACAGACGTCTTAATTGAATTGTAGAAAACGTGCGTTTGCCGTTGATAGTGGGTACAAGACGATCGTACAAAGGTTGATCCTTTTGTGTCGCTTCATGGAATATTCTTGCATCTAATTGAGCCGCCAACAGATTATTTGCTGCGCCTATAGCATGAATATCTCCAGTTAAGTGCAAATTAAAGTCCTCCATTGGTATCACTTGAGAGTAACCACCACCAGCTGCCCCACCTTTGATGCCAAATGTTGGTCCTTGAGATGGTTGTCGCAGACATGCGATTGCATTGCGCTTCTTATGAGCACATAGAGCTTGAACTAAACCTATAAGAGTTGTACTTTTTCCTTCACCAAGTGGCGTTGGAGTTATACTAAAAGCGGAAAAAATAAATGGATGAATACTTCGAACACTCACTAACACGTTGCAGCAGACATACCCAGCAACAACAACATATTTTCCATCATTTCTGTCCTTTAAACGGTTCATAGCACTTAATGCTATTTTAGCTTTTGTGATGCCATATGGGGATACTTCACTTGGTAGTAAACCGATTTCCTTTGCAAGATCTAATATATTTTTAAGCTGCTGAGATCGAGCTATTGTTATGTCCCTAAACAAGAAACATATTTATTTGATATGAAAACAGTAAGAGTGTACTTACGATGGTACAGGTTGAACTATATTTAGCTTAAGCAGTTTAATTTCCCAATCAGTTTTTAGTAACTGCTTAGCAACTCTTTGTGCTGATATGACAGTATTTTTCATGAGCATGGCAACGGTCATAGGTCCAACTCCTCCTGGCACTGGAGTTATACTGGAAGCGATATATTTTGCTTCGTCAAAGCAGACATCACCCAAAATAATCTTCCGATCCTTCCGCGTGGGATCTGTAAAACAAACAAAAATTTCATCTATTTACTACCCGATTACATAAAAGAAACGTTTTCGGCAGTTCTTATAAGGAAAACAAAGCATTATCGGTGAATTGAAATATATGTGTACATTTCAGTTCTGTTCTTTCTAATTAGCTGTAAATTTATATATATTAACAACGCTACCATTTTGCAAATTTGCTTAATTTTGTAACATCTAAATCCACTTGCTATTTTGCTGCCCTTTTCACCAAATTCGACGATTTTGCTATTCACTTACTTAGGTGGCGCTAGAGTTCGGAGTGAACCTGGGCCTCAACCAACAAGCCTCTCTATGTAGCCGGGTCTTTAGCTAATTGCCTCCAGTTGCGCGCTCCAAGTTGGTAGTGGTCCCCTTGAACTTGTGCGCGCCACCTACGGCAAGGAGGTCCACTACTGCGTCGTGCCTCGGGGTTAGATTCGAAGACTCTGCGGGCCGGAGCGTTGGTGTCCATTCGCTCTACATGTCCTATCCATCTCAGACGACCAGCACGCAGTTTTTTGACTAGGTCGTTATCGCTGTATAGCTCGTATAGTTCGTGGTTGAAACTTCTCCTCCAAAATCCGTCAACGCAAACGGGTCCGAATATCTTACGAAGAATTTTGCTTCTCTTTTAATAAGGTCCATGTTTCAGCGCCGTGAATCAGGACTGGGATGATCAGGGTCTAATATAGAGTCTCCTTAGTTGTTCGAGATAGGGCTTTACTGTTGAAATTCCTTATAACCCCAAAATAACAGCGATTGGCAAGAGTTATTCTTCGCTTGATTTCTGCGCTGATGTTGTTTTTAGAGTTTATAGCAGAAGTAGACACAGTCCCTTACTACCTCGAATTTAAAGCTGCACACTGTGACGTTCTGTCCAATTCATCGGTGTTGGTTGTCCCATCTTGTTGACAGCATATACTTGGTTTTGCCCTTGTTTATCGCTAAACCCATTTTGACCGGTTCCGCCTCAATGCTTGCAAACGCACCGGTGAAAACCCGCTGAGTTTTTCCAATAATGTCATTATCGTCGGCGTATGCAAGCACTTGTACTGACTTGTGGTAAATTATGCCTCCGTTGTTGGCTTGTGAGTTCCGCACAATCCATTCAAGTACAATATTAAAGAAGTCGCATGACAACGCGTCACCTCTTTTAAAACATTTTTTTTTTTAATCAAAGGTCTCGGTGAGGTCATTACCGACCTTGATGGAGCAGCGAACGTTCTCCGTCGTCATCCTGCATAAACGAACAAATTTGGCAGGGATGTCAAAACTAGACATGGCTCTATAAAGCTATTCTCTATAGATGCTGTCATAGGCGGCCTTGAAATCGATAGAGAGATGATGAGCATCGATTTGGAATTCTTGGGTTTTCTCCAGGATCGGTCGAAGTGTGAAGAGTTGATCGATGGTGGACTTCCCTGGCCTGAAACCGCACTGATAGGGCCCAATCAAGCTCTTGATAAAAGGTTTCAGGTGTTCACACAATATCGTAGAAAAGATCTTATATGCGATGTTGGGGAGACTGATGCCTCTATAATCGGCGCAGTTGAGGGGGTCTCCTTTCTTGTGAATCGGGCAAACGATGCTGAGATTCCGTTCATCAGGCATACACTCGTCTGACCAAATTTTAGGGATGAGTTGGTATGTGCACTCTACCAATTCATCCCCAGCTGCCTTGAAAATTTCGGCCGGCAAGCCGTCAAGTCCAGCAGCCTTGTTGGATTTTAGCTTGGATATTGCTATCCTCACTTCGTTTTGGTCAGGTGGACGGAATTTTTGACTATCATCGTCTATGATGAATGGTTCATTCTGCCTTACTGCGGGATTTTGGTCTTCGTCGTCGTTATACAGTCTGCAGAAGTATTTTTTCCATATTCTCAGCACCGAATGTGTTTCTACTACGAGGTTTAAATTTTCATCTCTACAGCTTTCTGTACGGGCATTGCTTCTCTGACACGTTATTTTTACCTTCTGGTTAAACTTCCGTACATTGCTCCTGGAGTATAAACTCTCAATATTCTCGAACGCGCACTTCTGATGCTCTTTCTTCTTCTTTTGGAGAAGCCAATGTTCTTCCCGTCTCATTTGCTCGTAGAGCCCACGAGCAACTCTCGTCTTCCGTTGCAGCGCCGCTTTATATGTCACTTGTTTTGCTGCATGCACTCGCCAACATTCTTCGTCAAACCAGGGGTTTCGCGGTGGTGGGCGAGCGAGACCCAGCACATCAGTTGCGGCGTTTCTGGTGGCATGTTGGCAGCGTTGCCACTGATATTCGGCAGTTGATGCTTGCGGCATAGGGGTGATTGAGAGACAGATGTTCCATAAATCCGGTTCCAGAATTGAGACCTGCGATGCTCCGGTCGTAATTTCTTTCCTATGGTGTCCTTCTGTGGTGTCATAAATTAACTCTCTGTCGTTAAGGTAGCCCCTCACCATCCGTCGAAGATACTGTGGTACCCGAACGTTTATTTCCAGGGCACTCAGCATGTCGCACCATCTGGTCGAGTTGAAGGCATTTCTTACGTCGAGAGTTGCCAGCACAACAACTTTCCTCGAGTAGTGGCTGCCCTGATGGGTTACTTGGGCAGCCCTAACCGCCTCTTCCACAGCACTTATTGTAGAATGACCTTTTCTAAATCCATGCTGCCTTTCAGATAGGTCACCTGCTCTCTCGAGGAGTTTTCTGCTGTGTCCAGGCCATCGATGCGTCACACGCCTGGCGTGCGCATTGTGGCATCAACTTTTCTTTCGGGAGGTTCTGTCATGTCTAGAATCGCTTCTTTCCTTCCAGCTATCACTGAAGTGAGGAGTTCTTCGTTAAGTTTGCACGCGTTCTATTTGGGTGTTCTTCTTTGGATTCTGTTAGTTACGCTCCATTCTCTTTGTAGGTCAAAGATTATGTACTGGTGATCGCTTCCAGTATAATCTTTGATAACTCTTCTTCACGTACGCCGTAAAAGATTCTGAGGCGAAAGTGACGTCAGGTATTGTTTCGCCGTAACCTGGTCTTCTGAAGGTCGATGTGTTGCCAACATTCATCACATTAAGGCTCAGCCTGTTGGCCTTCTCGAGGATTTGTCTTTCCCTTGAATCTGTAGAGTTCATTCCACACTCTAAAGCTTTGGCGTTAAAATCACCGGCCACCAATATCGCTTCTTCGAGTTCCCGCACTATGTCTTCTAGGGTGTACAGCTTTTCTTTGAACTCCCTTATGGTTTTATTTGGCGTGACGCCAGCAACTTACTAGTGTGAATCCATTGCAATTCATCCACACAAAAACTTCCTAAGCCGTGTCACTTAACGTTGACTGTCATTACATTAGGGATCCAGATGGCAGCTGTGCTTAACGCGTCCGCATACCAGCCAGGCCCGCTTTTATTCTGGCACTGCTCACTGATGGCTATTATGTCGGTCCTCAAAACGCGTCTGAGTTGCGTGAGAAGGTTATCAGTCGTTTTACTCCTGTGAAGGTTTCCTTGCAGGATTCTTATCATTGCTTATTATTTTCTTTCGTCTTCTCTGGAGCTTCCTTGAACCCTTGGCATGCGCCTGATCCCGGTAAGTGATGCACTGACTCTAAAAATAAATAAATAATTGGCGCAACAGCTCTTCAAGTGCAGGGCCTAGCGAATTATGGCACTTAAAGAGCTGTTGCGCCAAATATTTATTTATTTTTTTAAGTTTTTTTATCATTTATTTTACAATTCCTTTTTAAATGTTATATTGCATTTTTGTTTTATTTTTTGGTGAACAAAGCTTCTCGCCGCAAACCACTGAGATCTAATTTCAAAAATATATTTAGCATCATTTGCCTGACTGAAATAAAGAGATCTTTTCTAAACAGTTATAACTAGTTTGAGTGCTGAATGCTACCACACCAAATCCTGATATAACCGCACGAACATACCCGTCGATCTGTCATTTCTTTCTAAGCTACATACCCGAACAGGTAATTTCCGTATTATCGGTTTTAGATTTAAAATAAGAAACGACGTAAAAACCTAAATTTATTAATAATCCTGTAAACGAAAACTAAATACAAGGGTTGGACGTAATCAGTACAACTTATATACGGAATACAATAATACAGCGATAAGGAAACCAAATATTTCTTAGAAGAATTGCGGTAGAAATAATAAATTTCAATTATACATAATATCTATCAGAAATCGTCAAAGTGGTAGCTGTATTTTAAATTTGGGTGCATTAGGTGCTGCAACAGGCCAATTATAGGTTAGAGTCGTGTTTTTGTTTTTATTGAATTTTTAACCCTAGCTTCTTTTTCGTGTTTGAATGTCTTAGCTAATGATTCAATATCATCTCTACTCATGTTCTTGTTAATAAAGTCGATAGGTCTTGTTGCGGATTGCAACATGAACTACACAGCTACAATGTGAGTCATCTAAGACGACACCACATATCAGAGAGCGACAATAAAAACCAATCAATGACACCACATTCCAGAACGCGAATAAACACCGATCAATGGCACCACATTCCATAGCAGCAATTAAACACCCATCGGACAATGTCGCAGTGCACCCATTTATGAGTAGCAGAAGAGAAGAGTCAGATTACATTGATCGAAGAACAATTAACTCTTTGAGTCACCGATCTTTGCCCTAATTATGTACACTTAAAAGGGGTGACAACAAAGTGTATGCGACATAAACGGAATCACACAACCGATCGACAAGGCAAAATTATATTGGATTATCGCAGTCATCGGCACTTTTGGCGGCGCTTACATTATCAATGAGCTATGGAAGGCGGTGACCTGGTATAAGCTGTTGACCGGGCTGCGTCTCTGGAATGTGTTGGACTGGTAGCAACACGACATCGAGGATGAAGTTAAGGCGACAACCAGCAGCAGTCAACTTCTTCTACAGTCAGCGAACGGGTCGGTGCTTCATCTGATTCAAATAAAGTAATTCATCTGATTCAAATAAAATAATTCATCTGATTCAACTAAGGTTATTCATCTGAGTCAAATAAACTATTCGTATTGATCAAATATATTGTTGGTGTTTTTTGTTCAATGATTGAATATGTCAGTTGCCGTGGCGCAACAGGTCTAAATTTAGTAGTTGAATGGATTGTGCTATCGTAAATGTTTATTATATTAATTAGTTTCTTGTCTAAGTCAGAATTATCATTAGTTTGCTTTTAATCCTAAAATGATCGTTTAATGTACCATGTAACTTTTCGATGTCCGCGTTCCCAGTTTTCAGTGAAGCTGTTGTCTTATGGAAATTGATGTTATTCTGTTCTAAATATTGTTCAACTACAGAATGCAAAATGCACGGGGCGAATCATGTAACTTTTCAGACGAACATCGTTTGAACGATAGCAACCGACGAATGGAAAAAAATGTTGCATATTATAGCGGTTAATATTTCCCTACCACAGTTGGTTGCGAACTGTTGGCTGTATAACGCCTAAATATATGTTTGAACTATAGCGAAAACCGCAATCTTCAAAAATTTACATGCATTTAAGCGTTATATAGCCAACAGTGGGCAACCAACTGTGGTAGAGAAATGTTAACTCCTACAATATGCAACAATTTTTTCATCAGTCGATTACTATCGTCCAAACGATAATCGTCTGAAAAGTTACGTGATTTGCCCCCAGGTTTCACCGTCAGAAACAATTTTATTGGTCTTTCCCATAAATTGAGTTCTTTGTTTTATAGAATCTAGGGTTGCATCAAATTTCTATCTTCTAATTTATGAATCGTTGGGTATTTGAAAAATTTGTCTATTGTTGCTAGGTACATTTTGTTTCCTTCAGGAAACCATATGTCAATGTGAATGATATCATTGAAATACTCAGGTGTTTCGGCATTTTGCATTGGAATTTGTAGAGGATGCCAATCCATGCTTAGCTAGCCTACAAATATCGCAATTTTTGATAAATTTCTGTATTTTGCTCTGCAAGTTTGGATAAAAGTATACATTTTTTAATTCGCAGAAGATCTCGTTTATTCGCCTAAAATTTTTCCTAATATGTTCTTCCTTAATAATATCAATAATTTCATTTTCATTAACAATATCTATTAGTTTTATACAGGATTTTAACACTTTTAATAGTTTATTTGATGGAAAATATCTAACGTAAAAATCTTGAAATTTAACGAATAATGACAAATCACTATAGTAGCGCAGATAAGTCCTTTTTTAATAAGAAGCCCTTTCATTATATCGAGAAGCTCGCTATTTTCTTTAAGTTGCACATAGTTCTGAACTTTTTTATGAATTTTCTTTATAGACATTTTATCTTTTGTGCTATAAGCCAAATATATTTGGTTTTTGTACAGGTAAATTTGTTTCTCTGATATGTATATATGTTGTATTTCATCCTCCTTCGCGCTATGGATGGACTTACTTACTTACTTAGGTGGCGCTACAGTTCGGGGTGAACCTGGGCCTCAACCAACAAGCCTCTCCATTTAGCTCGGTCTTTAGCTAATTGCCTCCAGTTGCGCACTCCAAGTTGGTCAAGGTCCCCTTGAACTTGTGCGCGCCACCTACGGCGATGATTCCCTCTACTGCGTCGTCCCTCCGGGTTAGATTCGAAGACTCTGCGGGCCGGAGCGTTGGTGTCCATTCGCTCTACATGTCCTAGCCATCTCAGACGTCCAATACGCAGTTTTTTGACTAGGTCGATGTCGCTGTACAGCTCGTGTAGTTCGTGATTGAATCTTCTCCTCCAAAACCCGTCAACACAAACGGGACCGAAAATCTTACGAAGAATTTTTCTCTCGAAGCGACCAAGGATATCTTCATCCTCTTTTAATAAAGTCCATGTTTCAGCGCCGTAAAGCAGGACTGGGATGATCAAGGTCTTATATAGAGTCTCCTTAGTTGTTCGAGATAGGGCTTTACTGTTGAATTGCCTTATAAGCCCAAAAAAACAGCGATTGGCAAGAGTTATTCTTCGATTGATTTCTACGCTGATTTTGTTAGTAGAATTTATAGCAGAGCCAAGGTAGACAAAGTCCCTTACTACCTCGAAGTTATAGCTGCCCACGGTGACGTTTTGTCCAATTCGTCGGTGTTGGTTTTCCCTTCTAGTTGACAGCATATACTTGGTTTTGCCCTCGTTCATCGCTAAACCCATTTTGGCCGCTTCCGCCTCAATGCTTTGAAAAGCACCGGTGACAGCCCGCTGAGATCTTCCGATAATGTCTATATCGTCGGCGTATGCAAGCAGTTGTACAGACTTGTAATAGATTGTGCCTCCGGTGTTGGCTTGTGAGTTCCGCACAATCCGTTCAAGTACAATATTGAAGAAGTCACATGACAGCGCGTCACCTTGTCTAAAGCCTTTTTTGACATCAAAGGTCTCGGTGAGGTCATTACCGACCTTGATGGAGCAGCGAGCGTTCTCCATCGTCAGCCTGCACAGACGGACAAGTTTGGCAGGGATGTCAAAACTAGACATGGCTCTATAAAGCTCTTCTCTATAGATGCTCTCATAGGCGGCCTTGAAATCGATAAAGAGGTGGTGAGTATCGATTTGGAATTCTTGGGTTTTCTCCAGAATCTGCCGAAGTGTGAAGATTTGATCGATGGTGGACTTTCCTGGCCTGAAACCGCACTGATAGGGTCCAATCAGGCTGTTGATAAAGGGTTTCAGGCGTTCACACAATATCGCAGAAAAGATCTTGTATGCGATGTTGAGGAGACTGATGCCTCTATAATTGGCGCAGTTGAGGGGGTCTCCTTTCTTCTGGATCGGGCAAACGATGCTGAGATTCCATTCATCAGGCATACACTCGTCTGACCAAATATTAGAAATGAGTTGGTGTATGCACTCTACCAATTCATCCCCAGCTGCCTTGAAAAGTTCTGCCGGTAAGCCGTCAGGTCCAGCAGCCTTGTTGGATTTTAGCTTGGATATTGCTATCCTCACTTCGTTTTGGTCAGGTGGACGGAAATTTTGACTATCATCGTCTATGTTGAATGGTTCATTCTGCCTGACAGCGGGATGTTGGTCTTCGTCGCCGTTATACAATCTGCAGAAGTAGTTTTTCCATATTCTCAGCACCGACTGTGATTCTACTACGAGGTTTCCATTTTCATCTCTACAGGTTTCTGTACGGGTATTACTTCTCTGACACGTTCTTTTTACCTTTTGGTAAAACTTCCGTACATTGTTCCTGGAGTATAGACTCTCGATATTCTCAAACGCGCGCTTCTGATGCTCTTTCTTCTTCTTTTGGAGAAGCCGATGTTCTTCCCGTCTCTTTTGCTCGTAGAGCTCACGAGCAGCTCTCGTCTTCCTTTGCAGCGCCGCTTTGTATGCCTCTTGTTTTGCTGCATGCACTCGCCGGCATTCTTCGTCAAACCAGGGGTTTCGCGGTGGTGTTCGAGCGAGACCCAGCACATCAGTCGCGGCGTTTCTGATGGCATGTTGGCAGCGTTGCCACTGGTCTTCGGTACTTGATGCTGGCGGCAAAGGGGTGATTGAGAGATTTCGGGATACGCGTTCAGCGAAGAGTCTGGCGGTCTCTTGCGATTGTAGCTTTTCGACGTTAAATTTTCTCACAGTAATTCTTCTTTGTTGCTCAGATTGGGATATCCGCATTCGTACCTTGGCTACAACAAGGTAATGATCCGAGTCGGAAGGTCCGGACATCCAGAATACTGGAGGCATGCCTTGCGTCGATCGCAATATGATCAATTTGGTTGATCGTTACATGATCATTGGACCGCCATGTCTGCTTATGAATATCGAGATGAGGAAACCATGTGCTTGCTATGGTGACATTTCGCTCCACAGCGAAATCAATTAACCTTAGTCCGTTATCAGACGTGGTGTCGTGTAGGCTATGCTTACCGACTGCCCTACCAAAGACTATGGATGGACGTCGCATAGTTATTATCGTTTCTTAGCATTGCGGATGTAGAAATAACTTCATCGTTATTACAACAAGATGCCTCCTTATGGAATATGTCCCCTAAGCTTACTTCATCGTTAGTATTCGACATGTCTTTATTGAGGTTTTCTTGTTCAATTTACCTAGTAAAGCCATCTGCTACGTAGTTTTCCTTCCCTTTTATGTACTCAATATTAAAGTCGTATTTTTTTTGTACCATTTAGCCAAACAAGGGGCTTATAAATTAACTGTAAATCTCCTCCCATACAAATAAGTCCTAAAATATTTGAAGCACCATGTTACATTTCCCTGCAGTCTTATCAATTTAAACGCGTGTTACTTCTTTCATAATTTTCCAGACACTCCCGGAGCATTTCCTTTGCATGTTGTTGGGAAGCTATCCAAACTAAGCAATCTACACCAAGCGCGTGTAGACTAAAACATGACATATTTGGGAATCGTGAATGCAACGATTCCCAAGGTGCAATGAGACACCGTATTATTACAATGCAATGCGTCTGGGAGTTGGTATGTTGACCGATTCCCATGATGCAATATATTTGCATTACACCTTCCTCCTTTTGGAGTATGGTTCTATGAATCATGCTTGGGAAATACTCCTTTGGCGTTATGGACAAACTTTATTTTATTAAATATATATATACAATATATTTTTTTTTTTTGGAAAACAAAACATATGTGAATTACTTAAAAGTTAAAATATACTTATATAAAATTCATATAATGTTATAATTCTTCATTCATCTTATCATAACTTTTTAGTTTACAATGTAAATGAAATATATTTAAAATGTTAATGTTTTAAAGTACAATGTATATAATGAAAATTTAAATAAAAAGGATGTACGAATGGTATTAAAATACTTTAAACAATATAAATGTACAAATCTACTCAGAACGAATTAGAACTACTTTATGAACGAATGGCCATTGTTCCATATAAGTAATATATTTAATAAACTTAAAGGCGTTAACAAATTTATAAGAACTTAAAATGAAATAACTATTTTACATACATATATAAGTCTAATTTTAAGATATACTTTTTCGTAGTCTATTTTTGTGTACCACTATTGGTTTATTGTTATTCCCGACTAACGTACAGTTATTAATGTCGTCAATCTTAGTTACTTTATACGGGCCTTCGTACACGTTTTCTAACTTATGACCCGCATTATTTTCTACTAGAACTAAGTCGTTTACGGCTAGGTCTATTGGTCTACAGTTTCTGTCATACCATTCTTCTTGTACTGTTTTAGTTTTTTTTTATCAATTGCATGGCTCTTTGTTGCGCCACTTGCAACCGGTATTTGACCTCTTTTTGAGAAGAGTCAACGTTGTAAATCGGATCTACTTTGTTGGTAGTTAAAAAATCGAATGTTATTGGAGTCTTTCCAAATACTAACTCGTAAGGGCAATACCCGTGAACACTTCACGGTGTTGTATTATAGCAAAAGGTAAAGTATTTTAACCACTCATCCCAATCGGGTTTGTCGACTTTAATATATGACCTAACATACTCATTGAAGGTTCTATGAGACCTTTCGATGGTACCTAACGTCTGATGGTGATACGCTGTTGAGGTGGTGTTATTTATATTTAAGAGTTTATATTATTCTTGCAGGGTCTGATTTTTATACTCGGTGCCCATATCGGTTATTACTTTTTCAATGGACCGTATATTAAAATGAAATGATCGAATATAGCTTTGGCTACTACTTTAGCTGATTTAATCGCTACGGGAATTGTTATTAAATATTTTGCTAACTCACGTGCAATTGTAACTGCATATTCGTATCCGTTATCTGATCTAACTAAAGGACCTATAGTATCAATAACTACTATGTCAAATGCGCGCTGGTGTTGGTGTTATTGATAATAGTTCCTTAGTCTTAGGCATAGACTTATTTCTTTGACAATGTATGCAACTTTTTACATATTTCGTCACATCTTTCATCATATTTCTCCAAAAATAAGTTTTTTTTAGCTCTTTTAGTAGTCTAGTTATTCCGGGATGTCCACCAAATATGGGGTCATTATGAAATTTCTCAATTAAAGCTTTTTCCTCTTCGTCCGTAGTTAAATATATTACCTTTGGTGTTATTGCAATTTTTAGCTTGCTAAGTAATTTGTTCGCTACATTTGTAAATTCAGTGATTCGAATCATAGTAAATATATCATCATTTAATGAAAGTTGCACTTTTTAATGCCTTTATTATTGGTCTCTTTTTCCAACCTTGTAAAGAATTGATCTAAATCAATTTTTTCATAAATAATAAATTCATTTAACGTAAGATTTACTAAAATTATTTTTCCACGTTTTAAGTAACACCTCGGTGTTTCTTTTGTTAAATGGAACTTCAGGCGAACTACTTTTCTTACTTCATTGAAGTCTAGCTTTAGGGTTTTCTATTTGACGAGTTTCAGTATTTTTTCTCTCCTCGTTTATTTTGTTATCATTTTTCCTAGTCTCTGATCGTGTTGTTATCTTAAGAACATCATTATTATTTTTTTGGAATTCCTTTTATTACATCAAAATCTATTCTTCATAACGCGTGTGCACCGCAATTATCTTTTCCTTTAATGTATTCTATTACAAAACTGTATTCTTCAATATCTTAACGCATTCTAACTAATTTGGAGGAAGGATTTTTCATAGAAAACAAATAGGTTAGGGGTCTATGATCACTTCGGACTAGAAATTGTTGTCCGTATATGTACGGTTTACAATAATTTATTGCCAAGGGTATTGCTGTTAGCTCTTGTTCAATGACACCTTTATTACGTTCGCCCTTGATAAATGATCTTGACGCGTAAGCTACCGGTAATTGTATATCATTATATTCTTGACTTAACACAGCACCGCACGCATTCTTACTTGCATCCGTAGTGATGCAGAAGGGTTTATTAAAATTTGGATATTGTAGGATAGCAGGGCTTAAAAGCGATTTAAAAAAAAAATGGAATGCTTCTTTGCATGCATTTGTCCATATAAACGTTGCGTTTTTCCGTGTCAAGCGTGTTAAATGAAGAGAATGATAAGCAAAATTAGGAATGAAGTGTCTGTAATAATTGCAGAATGCAACAAAACTTCTTACTGAATCCGCATCCTTTGGTTGTGGATAATTTTTAATAATATCATCTTTGCTGTCATCCGGTAAGATTCCCTTGTCAGTACATTTATGCCCCAGGTAAGTCACTTCATGACTAAAAAACGTACATTTATCAGGGTGAGGTTTTAAATTATATTTTCTATAAATTCCAAATACATCTCGGAGGTTCTTCAATATATGATTTTTTGAGCAGCCAATCAACTACTAATCAACTACTAAGTCATCCATATAAACGAAAGCTTGTGCTGGAGTTAAACCAGCGAAGGCTAATGACATCATTCTTTGAAAAGAATTCGGCGCAATTTTGATGCCATAAGAAAGTCTTTTGAAACGAAATGAACTATCATCAGTTGAAAAAGACGTAATGTCTCTTGATTCTTCTGTCAGTTCGATTTGGTGAAAACCTGACATCAAATCTAGACATGAGATATTTTGCGCGACCTAAATGGTCTAAAATGTCATCTATTCTAGGAAGTGGGTATTTATCGGCTACTAACTTTTAATTAAATTGTCGTTAAGCATAAGGTAACCTATAGTTTTTGATATAAACGGGAGTATCATCTTTAATTCTTTATTTTGTTTGTAGAAGTTATTAGTAGTTATCTTATCTGTTTCTAAATCGAATACATCTGCAAATTCACGGCATAATAGCTTAAGTTTTTTTGACGAGAAGGATGGAACATTTTTGGACAATTTTTCCAATACTCCATTTTCATGATTATTATTTGTTGACTCTAGTTGGTATATATAGTATTATATGTGGAAAGGGTTTCCACTTTAATTTCTACATTCTGGAGTAACAAATGGTTACTTGTAGTGTTTAATACTCTCACATAAGGGCTAGATTTTGAAATAATAGTTTTGCTTATATAAATTCCATCCTGAATTTTTTGAGCTGGTACGAACATTTCATCTTCTACACTTTTAATATTTACTTTTCTTATCACTTCACACCTCGCGGGTAGAGATAGTGAATTTGGTGTTGGCGTATCCCAAATAGGAATAGCAATGTTGTCTGGAAAATCATCTGGGGGCAAATCACGTAACTTTTCAGACGATTATCGTTTGGTCGATAGTAATCGACTGATGGAAACAATTGTTGCATATTGTAGGAGTTAACGTTTCTCTATCACAGTTGGTTGCCCACTGTTGGCTGTATAACGCCTAAATGCATGTAAACTTTTGACGGTGGCGGTTTTTTCTATAGTTGAAACATACATTTAGGCGTTATACAGCCAACAGTGCGCAACCAACTGTGGTAGGGAAATATTAACCTCTATAATATGCAACCATTTTTTCCATTCGTCGGTTGCTATCGTTCAAACGATGTCCGTCTGAAAAGTTACGTGATTTGCCCCCTGGTCTTAGCATCAACCAATCCTTCTGCTTTGATAATCTAAAACACAATTGTATTTTTTTATGAAATCTAGTCCTATTATTCCATCGCTTGGAATAGGAAAATTTTGTTTTACTATTTGGAATGTATGCTTGATTAGGATATTATCGACGATTGATTGGCGCTTGTTCTACCTATAGAGTGAATGAAGCCGCCTATTCCACTTATCGTAGATGTGTAGTGTTCATCTATGAAATTGTTTATGCTTAGTTTATTTTCTTTAAAGACTAAAATGTCTGCACCGGTATCGACCAGTAATGTACTCTCGCTAGTGCTTAAGGTAGTTTTAATTATTACATTGCTGTTTAAATTTAAGTTTAGATTAAAAAAAATTGAATTATGTCGTTTACCGTTATACGTTTCTTTTAATTGTCCCCCAGATGTGCATTCTGGGGGGCCTGATGGTTTCCCGAAATTTCAGTTGCACTTCTTACATTCCTGTTGCTATTTCAGTACATCCGACTATTTTTTTGCTGTTGGTAGTTGGCGTTCCTATTATTACTGAAATTGTTATTATTTCTACCTGTGAAACTCCTATTATTTGGATTAGGACGTCTTCGATTATAGCCACGGCCGCGATTCCAATTAGTTTGGTTCCAATTAGAATTGTTATTTCGGTTGAAATATCAAATTGCATTTGACTGTCCAAAGGTTTCAGTGCAACTATTGACAAATTTGACAACTGCCTCATTCATATTATTAAAGTGGCCTGATTCCATTACAATTTTGACTTTTTCATTCGTGACGTTCTTTGTTATCGCACGTATCGCAGTTTGAGTGCAGTACTTCTCTGCTAGCTCGATGGTTAATCCATCAGAAATATAAGCGTTAGCCCGAGATTTTGTCAAGTCCTCTATTTCTTTTGCATAAGTATTAGCTGGCTTATTATTTTGTTTCACATTCATCAGTTTAGCAGCTAATACTTCCACCGACACTCCTTTAACCGATGATTTTAACCTTGCTATAATTTCTTTCAATGAAGACTCACTCAAAATTAAATTTCGTGCCGTACCTTTGAGTTTAGTTTTCACTAACTCAACAACTACCTGCTCATGAGTTCCTTGAATTGACTCAACCAACGTTAATGAATCCAAAAAACTTTGTAAATTTTCAGATTTACCGTCAAAGTCCGGTATTAATTTTGAAGCGGTATTAAGAAACTCAACCTTAGTATATGCCATGTCCTCAATGTGTTTTGTATCTTTTTTGTCTGATGTAATATTGCTTACATCTTCTTCTTCCTCTTCACTGTCACTGCTATTGGCAGTGATATCTTCTGAGCTCAACTCTGTTTCCAGAGTAACTGGGACTGGACTGGGAATTAATTTTGCCTTTGGTGAAAATTTTAAGAAACTTGTCTCTAACATTCCAGAAGATACTTTTGGCCTCAGTTTTATGTTTACTTGTCAATCGTCTATTATGTGCGTGTAGTACTGTTCTTATTTTGTTGACGTTTTCGGTCAACACAGCGATATGTTTTTCTACTGTTTCGGTTTTTATTTCTTTCTTCTTATTTAGGCACTTATAAGATTTGTTAAATTCTTTCTTATATTCTTCTATTTTGTTTAAAATTTCAGACCATTTGTCCATTTACTTAATTTTATAAGATCATTTTAAGAAAGAGAAAAAAATACATATTATTGAAAAAAGTAATACATACTTAAGTTACATTAACATACTAAATGAAATAGTTAATTTTTTAAGGATAGACTATACTTAAGTGTATAACTTGCTAACCTAGTACATACTTCTAATAATAATAATATTAACTCTAACCTTGAGTCCTAAATATTTTTCGGTTCTGCTTACTCCGCATAGTAATAGTAAGCTGGTCATCTGCTGCAATTCTGGTGTTCTTCCAATTTATCTCTATGAAATCTTATGGTTTATTTATTAAGAAGTATTTTGTTTATATATGTTGAATTGACGCGGGTCGCGTTAGGTATGTTTTTTTAAATATTTTTTTCCACATTTTGTGGATTTTTATTATTAAGTTTATAACCACGGCACACGCGATCACATACATCAAGAATAAAATATCTGTGTTTTCCATGCTGGCAGGTTGAATAATAATATCATTTGTTACCTGGCTTTTTTTTTTGATTTGTACACGTAACTTGCACTCAAATTAAGATTTCCATTTCTATTTGTTTTTTTATTTTTTTTAACTTTTTTTTTTTGAAGCGAACATGTTCGAATCGCATTCACTTTTCAAGCACATCAGGTCACAACTTACTTTTCAACTTTTTTTTTTTTTTAAGAAGCAAACATGTCACGGTCGGCATGTTATATTTCCCTGTAGTCTTATCAATTTAAACGCGTGTTACTTCTTTCATAATTTTCCAGACGCTCCCGGAGCATTCCCTTGCATGTTGTTGGAAAGCTATCCAAACTAAGCAATCTACACCAAGCGCGTGTAGACTAAAACATTACATATTTGGGAATCGTGAATGCAACGATTCCCAAGGTGCAATGAGACACCGCCGTATTATTACAATGCAATGCGTCTGGGAGTTGGTATGTTGACCGATTCCCATGATGCAATATGATGCAATATATTTGCACTACAACCATACAACAGCGAGGAGTTCCTTTTCTATTGTCGAATAGTTAAGTTCATGTCCATTTAGGGTGCGAGAGGCATAACAAATTGGATGATTACCTTGGCTTAGTACAGCCCCTAAAGCATGGTTTGATGCATCAGTTGTTAGGGTAAAAGGTTTGCTAAAATCTGGGCTCATAAGAACCGGATCAGAAGTTAGAAACTTTTTAGATTTTGAAACGCTTTAATGTATTGTGGGTTAGATGTATCTACCTTCTTTGATTTTTTTTAAGCATTTTATTAAGGGGTATGCAACCTTTGCGTAGTCTTCTATAAATTTTCGGTAATATCCTGTTATACCTAAGAACTGCTTTATGCCTTTTTTGTCAGTTGGCAGTTTCATTAAATTTATTGCTTTTACTTTATTTTGTCTGGTTTAATACCATTATTTGCAATAGTATGACATATGTAAATAGTTCGTAGATAACTGAGCAAAGTCACACTTATTTACTTGAACTTTTAAATTAGATTGTTTAAATTTTTGGCAAATTTTCTACAATGAATCTAAATTTTCTTGAAAACTGGTGGAGGAAACAATGATATCATCTAAAGAGACGACATAGATTTTCTATATAAAATCCTTTAATACCGAGTTTATCAACCTTTGGAAAGTCGCTGGGGCATTCGTTGGCCCGAACGGCATCCTCAGACTCTCGTAATGGGCGTTTTTAGTTGTAATGGCAGTTTAAGGACTGTCACGTGGGTCGACCTCTATCTGGTGAAAGCCTTTTGCTATGTCGATGGTTGAAAAATAATTGCATTTGCCGAGTTTATGAAACAAGTCATCGACATTAGGTATAGGAAATTTATCTTCTATTGTTTGTTCGTTTAGCTTTCTATAGTCCATTACAATTCGTCATTGTTTCCGTCCACTCTTACCATTTTTTTTTTTTGGGAGTGTACCCAAATTGGCGAATTGTAAGGGCTATTACTCGCCGAAATTATCTTCTGTTTCAACATTTCTTCTCTTTGCCTATCAACTTCGTCCGCGTGAAATTCCGGGTATCTGTAAAGTTTACTGAATATGGGAATTTCTGTTTTCATGTTAATCTGATATCTAATCTCATTCGTAAAGCTTAAATTATCATCTTTATAAAAAAAATCGATTTATACGAATAAACCAATGATTTCAATTTGGAAACGTCAGAATTACTTAGACGATTCGCAAATACCCTATCGACAATTTCGGTTTCAAAAACGTCACCTAAAAATACGTTAGATTCATTAAAATAGTCAAGTTTAGTATAGACTTTGACAAAATTTTACTTTACCGGAAATGTTGAAAATTGTACCTTTTTTTTAATCTGATAGATTAGCTCACGGTGAGCACGAATATGCAAATGTTGGCGCTCTCTTACCGGAGAGGCGTAACCCGCCCCCAAAGTTTCAAAAAGGCCATATTTCGGGAATGGAGCACCAAAATTCTTAAATTATTCTTATTAAATTAACATATAAAAAAGTTTCATGAAAATCGGTACAGAACAACCGAAGTTATAACAAAAATAAATACACCGAGCGTCCAGGCCACAAAAAAAAATGGTTACGCACTCGTCACACAAGCAAATCCCATAGAATAATAAGCTCACGAGAAAAGAATACGGAGAATTACGTAGAAATACGTAGAAAATTCGCGCGATTTTTCTACTATTATTTTCTCAAATTTTCAATCGCTAACTTTCTTTAGGATCTACGTAATTCTCCTTATTCTTTTCTCTTGAGCTCATTTTCTTGAGGTTTTCTCACATGGTGGGTATACGATCGACCGATAGTATATTTACTTTTACTATAACTTTCGTTTTTGTTGACCGATTTTGATGAAACTTTTTTTATTTGTTATTATAATTCTTTATCTTTGCAATAAAAGAATAACTTAAAAATTTGGATACTCCATTCCTGAAATGTTGGTATCATTCTCTATGGGCTTTTTGAAACTTTGGGGGCGGGTTACGCCTCTCCGGTAAGAAAGCGCCAATAAAAATGACAGTTTCGTACTCAGCGTGAGCTAATCTATCGGACTAAATAAAAAAAAGCTTAATTTTCTACATTTCCGGTAAAGTAAAATCTAGCCTAGACTTCTTCGTCTTTGTTGAAATATATTGGAATGCTTACATTATCTGTTATGAGAGACCCAGTTTTGTAATTAAGTCTAAAGAGAATATTATTTCCTATCAGACCGTCAAAATATTCGTGTCTTAACGTTGTGACCGAGAACCTTAAGATTATAACTTCTAGATGCTATTTTCCATTTGGGATTGCACACGTTTTTATTAATTATACTATATTCAGCACCACAATCGATTATAAATCTTAGCTGTCTGGTATTACTACCTACAATTATATAGGGTAGTTGGCTTGGCTATCGGTTTCAAAAATGGCGAACAGTAGGTTCATTATGATGATTGTGACGTTCATTATGTTCATTAAGGCCTATGTCCATATGCTCGATATTGCTAGCTTTATACCTATTCGATTGTTGGGACTGACCACTATGTGTGTAGTTATTGTCTCGTCGCGATTGTCCACTTTGAGCGTAGTTGTTGTTACGACGTGCTTGTACATATTTGTTGTTATGTTGTCCTGAAGGTAATTGCATTTTGTGTTGAGTGCTTATAATTTGTTCTTAACATATTAGCTTGCCCGAATTTATTATTTGCCGACAAATAGTTATTCAAATCGTATTCGTGGTATCTATTTTTACTGGGTTCTAACAACTGTTGGTTAATTTTTGCGATAATTTTGTATGCTTCGTTCAAAGTCTGGGGTCTCTACTAAAGATTATTGTCTTCGTTGGCTCATGAAGATTGCACTTAAATGCATCAAGGGCTATCCTATTGTTAGACAAGATCATTTCCCTGTCGTTACTATTGTTTCCTAGCAAATACGTGTTGTTAATTCTGCTTAAAAGTTCGTTAATATTATTGAAATAATCTTCTATTGTTGTTTCTACCCTAGCTGTTCTAATATGGTCTAAAAGAACACTGACTGAAAGTTTTTCACTGAAGCTATTTTCTAAGATCACCCTTATTTCTGTCCAAGTATGAACTTGCCATGTTTTTGGAGTTCACATTTGGCTTTATCTTTGATGCCGGTTAAAACTATTTTAGTGGCCTCATCAAAATCAACAAATGCGGCTTCCAACGAGTCAACCCTGTCCAGAAAATCAACTGTACATAATTCGCTCCCGTTATATTCCTGCATCCTACTTATCAAATCTAACATAAGCCTAAATTTGTCTGCTGCCTGAAGGAATTCGATGGTAGTAGTTATTATTCTCGCTTACCGCCGAATTGTTTTCTTGTTTTGTGGCCAGATATTACTCGTACTTTTTCAGTTTGCAACTTTGCAGTTGCAGTTTTTTAATTTATTTTTATTTAGTAAGGAGCTTTGTTTTTGTTAGTTACTCGAGTTAAGACACATGTGATTATACTTTACTATGAGTTTATTTTTAATAACTTTTCCTGACTGCGCCAGATATATGTACTTATGTATACTCATTATACGTGAGTCCGAAAGGCTTAATTAATTAAACAATTAAGTCCATTATTTATTAAGTTTGATTTTTATTTATTTCATTTACTTATTTAAAACAAGTTACCTACATAGATTACTTGCGTGACTATCACCTACTCACAGGCGACTGATTACCAACCTGTTCGTCTCGTAGAAAAGACGAAGTTGGAGATCGGCAAAAAAGGGGGAAAGCTTTGTATATATGTGATGACCGGAAAAACAAGTACAAAGCCAAACTTCTCAATGAAGTTAATACCGATTTAGGTTTCCTGTCAATTTAGGAATTAGGGCTGCGTGAGAAGCATTATACACACAGTATTGTAAATTTAAATTAAGTTCAAGTTTAAGTATGTAAATTTCCGTCGTATAATGTAAACTACTGCGTGCCGTAATCAATTTAAATACCTAAATACCTTTAAATACTATGTACAAGCAAATATTTATGACAATAGGCAAGCAACAGTCCAAAATAGAACGGCCGAGTGCCAATGTTTTTAATGAGGTGGAGGGCAAGGTTCCAGGCAAAGGAACCAGAGGAATTGAGCTGCTTAGCAGCCTTTCCCTAAGACCGTCCATATGTGGTGAAGAGCCACATCCTACTCTAGGTCTCCCTGTTGTATACTGAATATGGCGATTCTAAAGAGGAAAACTTGATAAAACCCGTAATCCCAGGTGTATAACTACCGTGCCCATGGGATGAATGGCACTACGTTAGTGTGTCTTCTAACGGTGAACTCCAGTTTATTGGGCACCTCTGGTTTCAATATAAGTCCCTGGCACTGACATGCGGGGCTCTGCCGTCGGTGTATTTCTTTCCCTAGCTTCTCATGGGAACAAAATTTCAATTCCAATAAAAAAAACCCAAGAGCAAGATGCTGCTCTAAACGCATCCACACCAATGGACATTAGTCTCCCAGAAGACCTCTCCTCAAACGCTAGCGCGGAAGAGGACGATCTAACTGTCGGTCCAATTGAAGAAGCGGCCCTTCTACTCGAAACCGCCCCACCCCTGTCGGCTGATCCTCAGCCCTCTACCTCAAGAACTGCACTAGAACGACTTAGCGGAGCGGGTCGCAAATGTTTGAAATGGCTCCTCTCCAAAGGCGTATCTCCTGAAGAAGCCAGAGAGAAAAATCCAAATCCAAAATCCCTTGCGGCCGCAAAAGAGACCGCTCTAATTCTTCTCCTCTGACTTCGGAGCCAAAAAAGACAAAAACTGCACCCCATACAAGAGCAACAGATGTGGCTCCTACATCTATCAAGCCTGCTCCTATGGTGTCACTTACCACCTTTAAGCAAGCTCTGGAGGTTTTCAAGATAGGGATCATCGACTTGAACTTTCCAGAAACCCTGCTTATCAACGAGCAAATGACATCCATCCAGGACTCCATCTTTGAGTGCATTATCAGCCTCACGGACGAGAAAGTGAAACCCAAATTCCGCTGTACAACTGTCCGTCCAGGATGGCTAGTCCTAAATTGCAAAGACCGATCTACGGCAGAATGGGTCAAAGACATTGTCCCTAGTTTCACTCCATGGGAGGGTGCCTCACTGAAAGTTCTTGATGAGGATAACATTCCTCGGGAACAAATTGTAGTGGGACACTTTCCAGCAAACCCTTCATTCGGAAACGAGAAGATCCTGAGGGCTGTTTCTGCCCAAAATTCAGATCTTCTCGCTTGTGAATGGCGGGTCTTAAAACGTGGGGGCAAGGGCAACTTTGCCATACTGACCCTCTCCATAGACCACAAATCCATGGCTTGCTTGAAAAGGCTACATTTCAAAATACACTTTCGTTTCGGAGAAGTTACTCTTCGAACAAAGCAATTCATCGGCAAAGACTCTGTCTCTGACTCTCTCTATGTAATCGCTGGGATAGAAAGAACAATAGCACAGGTAGTTCAAAAATGAAAAACAACAGTAAAAGGCGAATCTGTCGATGTCATTACCGCAAATTTGCTGAATGTCCGCCAAAGCTCTAAACCGGCAAATACGTACGCACAAGAGGTAGAATATTTCCGACGGACTAACACCTATATTTTCTGAGACATACTCCACCAAAATAGCCATGATCAAAAATTCCAACAATGATAAGGTAAAACTTATCATGGAGTCTGGTCAGCTCAGTAACATGAATGACGCAGTGGCCAAGTTCGTAAATTGTTGTACTGAAGCTTATGGCCAGGCAAATTCGATATTACTCGTACATTTGAGAAATGATAATAATCATTTGAGAAATTATCATCAAAATTAATTATAATAACAGAAACAATAAGAATTTTCGTGGACGTGAATATGGTCGCGGCCAAGGTCGTGGACATAGACGCGAAATTCATAACAACCGCAACAATAGAAATTATTTTAACAGGTCCAGAAATAACAACAATACAAATAATGCCAATAGAAACGTCAGGATGACGCAAAAGGTGACGGAAAATGAATTAACCCCAAGTACTCGTTAGGGACCAATAGAACAAACAGTAAAATCTATAATATAAACTTGAACTTAACATTATTTATAGTATTAAAGACGTCATTAAGCAATGATTTAACAAGAAAATATCATTGTTTACTAAACTATGACAAAGATCAAGACTGGCTTATACCAAGGCCAGATGATTTTGACAGCATTGCAATACTGATGTCGACTACACCAAAAGTAAGTAAATACCGGCAAGATCTGAAGTTACCGAACGGGTCAACATCCAATACCAAGAAAAGGAAGTGCTTATTCCACAATAACTCCAAGATGGAATATATGTGGGAAATACAGTACAATTGTAACAAGCACCAGAGCATTTGTGGGTGTAATAAATACAACAAATGAAAATGTATTAATACAAAACCTTATATTAAAAGCAGAAAGTCTTAACGACTACGAAGGAGTATCAGTACAAGATACCCAATCCAAAACTTAAAATTACAAAAACTCTCCAAAAATTTCCCAGACTTCATAAAGTCTGATTTACACTAACTTTGCTCGGAGTGCATTGATATATTTGCGCTCGAAATAGATAAAATAACTGTTAATAATTTTTACAAACAAAAACTTCGTTTAAAAGCGATGAGCCAAGATATATGGTTAGGTTAGGTTGAAGTTGCTGCCAGCTAAGAATCCCCAATACACCAATAATAGGTCCATTGTGATACCACGTGGAACATGGGAGAAAATGTCTCTACCTACTCGCTAAAACCATTTTGAGCTTCTTATGGAGCGTAGGAGGCTATTAATATCAAAATCTGTCAGGTCGCCTAAATCGTTGTAATAGGGGCTCCTAAGTGAAGCTTCCTTCTACGGGAGAGAGCTGCGCAGAAACAAAGAAGGTGAGGAATAGTTTTTTCTCTTTTTCATCCATGCAGCTTCTACAAAAGTCGTTCGCAAAAATACCTAGCCTTGTTGCATGCTTGTCTATTAGACAGTGTCCAGTGGTGACACCTATTATAGCGGCAATATGCGATCTGTTGAGAGAAATCGAATTCTTAGAAGGTTTTGGATCCAGCTTCGGCCAAATCTGTTTTGCCGCTGGACATGTCGATCCATTTGTCCACCTACATAGATGTAGATGTATATTATTGAGAGGTGCAAGTGCACTGCGACCTATAAGAGATCTATTGTGCCCCCCTTACTAAGGCTCTAGCCGTTAATACACTCGGTCTAGAGCACTTCCTCCAGTCCAGCTGCTACCGCAAACCGGAGTATCTTCAGTGAATCCAGCGAAGGTAAATCCGTTTCTGATAAGAGGTAGGCACCAAGGTGATTACTTCTTTTGTGAATCAGTGCTTCGCATTCCATAAGAAAGTGCGCTGGTGTTTCTGCTAAGTGATGAATTGCGCGCATCTTTCGATCGCGTGAACTTCTGCTTGAAATATACTGGGGAATATTCCCAGTGATTCTGAGTATCTAGTCCTGGGCCCGTACACTCCTGCCCCAGTGCCAGTAGATGTTTTCGATCCGTCTGTGTACCAATTAATTGTGTGTTGTTTGAGTTGGTATTTATCGGATTCGCTGCCCCAATCTCTTTTGTTGCTCAGCTTTGAGTCAAATTTCCTTTCAAAGCAGTATTTCTTGACCATATCATCTCCGGGCCAGTCCAGAAGCGGCACCGATTTGGATAGGGTTACTTGCTCTTTATTTGCTGATTCTTAAAATGGTCTCATTGGCGATTCGCTCTAGCACTATGTGTAGTGGAGGTATCCCTACGATCACTTCAAGAGCTGCTCTGGGACAGGTTCGCATGGCTCCTGTTATACATATACAGGCTAATCTTTGTACTCTTTTGAGGGATGTCCTCGTCGTGGTTAGTCTAGTTCTGTTTACCCATGCCACTGCCCCGTAAGTGATGATGGGTCTTACTATCATCAGATACATCCATCTCAGTTTGGCTGGGTTGCAACCCCAGGTCTTTCCTGAAATGTTCTTGCACACCATAAGTGCCCTGGTGGCTTTGGTTACCACAGTTTCTACATGTTTGCAGTCTAGTGTTAGACCTAGATATTTGACCTGTTTCTGTGGGTCAACCCTGATCCCTTCCAACAGGATGGGTTGCATAAGCTTTAGCTGTCCTTTTTTGATGAAGGGTACCACAGTGGTTTTGGTAGGGTTCACTCTAAGTCCTACCGTTTTACACCACTTCTGTATGATTCGTAGACCCCTCTGAATGATTTCGCATACCGTTTCTTCAAATTTTCCTCTTGTGACAATGACTATATCGTCGGCGTACCCCTGGCACGTAATGCCGGCACCTGTCAATTTGTGCAGTAGTTCATCTGCTACTAGGCTCCACATCAATGGTGATAATACCCCTCCTTGTGGACAGCCTCTATTGGTGCTTATTGTGATGGTTTTTTGACCCTCCTCTATGTGGTGAGGCGATGTTGTCCCTTCCCCTTTTTAGGTGTTCCTGTGCTACTGGAGTGTCAGTTACCTTCGTTTTTCTTTCCACGGTTAGCTTCCTTGCTTCTTCAGGTTCGAAACCTTGGGCTAGGAGGCGCATGTACCCCTTTGCACCCCCTCCACTGAGGCCTTTTCTCAACTGGTCATCCAGACCACCGGGCTTACCCCTGTCTGGCAGCGTGGGAGGTTTATGCAGCCGCTATCTGAGTCTGCTACTCTCTGCTGATCTTCTCTCCTCCCGGGAAGTGTATTCCTTCTTTACCGAGGATCTTGGCTTTTGGGTATCTGTAGGCCACTATCTTCTTGGAGCTTCAGTGTCTCTGCGCCTGTGGTGCTCCGTGCTCATCCTGCGCCTAGTGTAGTGAATCCAACTCAACTCAGAATACAAAGTATATGATATAACACAAAGCACAACAAAATATCACATAACATCACAGCCACAACCAGAAGCATAAACAATGCCTGCAAGAACGTAGCCGTAGTAAAATCAATGTAAACATTGGATCACAGAGTACACTGACCATACACATCAATGAGTGTGCCATAGCAAAACATAAACAAACATTACACTGGCCATGCTCGTCAATAAGTGTGTCACCAGTGCCACCAGTGTATACTCGTGTTACATTATTTCGGCAATCATAAAGAGTGTCGCTTTGTTTACGTGACCAATTCGATCGATATGGATTTGCTGGAGGGAATTTTGCTATATAAACCGTTAAAATTGGAAAATAAAATCAGAATCAATCTCGAATCTTGTCTTTCAATTTGGTTTTTACTCTGGCTTTTTTAGCCCTACTCCCCGAGTAGAACTGGCAAACTAATGACGTTTACGCCTTGCCTTTAGTTCGGATTCTCTTTTATACCTCGTACCTCTTTACACTAGGACTAAATCTGCGCGCTGGAGGCCTTCTTCTACGACTCGTGCTAGGCCTGTCGTAGTCTTCGTCTCGGAGGTCTCTCTCCAGACGACTTGCCATTTCTGTGACGGTAATATCCCGCATGTATTTGATTTTATTTTTTATTTCTTCTTTATTCATGTTCCCACGAGTAGCTAGGGAAATATTCATCGGCCACATCAGAGCCCCGCATGGTGCGGTTGTCCACCTAAACTTTGTACTCTCGACAGCATCCAGCTTAAATTTAAGTTTGCGGGTAGCGATTGGTATACCTAAGGTGCCTTTACCCGGTCGAATGGGTATAGTTGTTCCTATTCTGACGAGTTCATCGGCCTTACATTCCCTGGAATGTCCCTACGCCCCGGCAGCCAACACAGGTGAATATTGAACTGTTCAGCCATCTCCGCAAGAGACGATCGGCAGTCTAGAGCTACTAAGGAATTTATAGAGGTCGATTCCAGGGATTGCAGTGATGATTTCTGCTTGTCTCTGTGAAAAGATGCGGTTATCTCTAGCAGATATCACGTTTTTCTTAAGCCGAGATAAGACTTCTTTAATCGCCATTATTTCCGCCTGAAACATGCTACAAAGATTTGGAAGACGGAAGGAGAGCTTAAGATTAAGCCTGTCAAAGAAAACATCTGCACCAATTCCGTCTTTGGTTTTTGACCCGCCAATGTAGAAGTGAATTGACTTATCTTCTAAAAATGCATCACCTTCCCAGAGTGATCTAGAAGGGATGGTGACGAGGGAGTTCTTATCAAAATTTAGACGTGGGATGGTATAGTCCGTGTTTTCGGGAGAGATTTTCAATTAATTCAGAGTGGAAGCGTGGCCAAATTCTTTCCTTGACCACTTCAAGGCGAACGGCTGAATTCGCTGCCATTTGCTTGCTGAAAATATCGAGATGTATCAGATGAAACAAAATGTCCAATGACATAGAGGAAGTTGTACGTAGTGCTCCGCTTATGCATAGACAAACTGTACGCTGGACTTTATTTAGATAATCTCGATTTATTATGGAGCTATTAACATCTCGCAGATAGCTGAGATTTACCTATCCAAGGTGAATTTCTCCACCAGTGGATACGAACTTTACAAATAACAATTTTGATAATATAACATAAATACAAATGGTAAAAAAAAACTGATGGACATAAATAATTAAAAAGATGCAATTAAAAAATTACTTCAATATACATATATGTATATCTAGATTTACTACAGCTGTCCACCAGACAATCACCCCATATGTAGGTGTCGGTCTAATGACCGAGATGTAGAGCCAGTGAGTGATTCGGGGTTGTAAACCCCATTTATTCCCGATAGGTTTTTTGCAAAAGAAAAGTGATAAGGTAGCTTTCTATACTCTTTCTTGAATATTAGGTTTCCAGCTTAATTTCCTATTCAGGATAAGACCCAAATATTTTTCTGTGTCAGAGAAAGTTAAGCTGAGCTTGTTAAAAGGGTTTTGAAGAAGTTCTTTTAGAGTATTTAAGTGCTTTCCTGAGATAGCCAAAGCAACATAATCTGCGTAAGCGATCGCTGTGCATCCCTCGCCTTCCATGATTATCAATAGTTCGTTGATCACCAAATTGCACAAAAGGGGGGATAGAACACCACCGTGCGGAGTTCCTCTATTGACAGACTTTCTATTAGACGTCCCACTCAGCTTAGAGTTGATAATCCGACCATTAAGCAGTAGATTAATCAATTCACAAAGTCAGCTGTCGACCTTCAGGTCTGATAGTGCATCTGCTATCGCTGATGCATTGATATAATTGCAAGCGCGTTCTATATCCAGAAAAGCAACCATTGTATACTCCTTATGAAACAGGGAATATTCAATATTACGCACCAGTGAGTATAATGCCGTCTCCACTGATTTATCTTTGCAATATGCATGTTGGGCCGCCGACAGTAATTTCTTATCAATACTGTTGTGTAAATGGATATCAATCAGTCGTTCTAATGTTTTTAGGAGGATAGGCGATAGACTAATAGGTCTGGAATATTTTGGATTTGTGTGAGAGCATTTACACGCTTTGGGTATGAAGACAACTTAAACTTCTCTCCATATCTTTGGGATATATACCCGATCTAGACAACTTTTTAAAATTGTCTCAAGCACCGGCAGGATTATGTCCGATCACTTCTACAACTCGGCAGGTATAATGCCGTCTGGTCCCGAAGACTTATATGGTTTGCGTTGCAATTGTACTAGTTAACATAACTCATACATATAATCACACATACACACATATACATGTTATCTTCAGCATATCTACCTATATTATTACTGTCATATATAATAGTCAGTCATTATAATAAATACGTCGAGCACAGTCAAGCTGTCGTCTAAGCTTCCTTTACTAATTCATAGATCACCATATGGTGCCAGATACGAGCCACAGTCAATAAAAAAAGTCAAAGAAAAACCAAAAAAGTTGATATAATGATAGGGACTTCTAACGAAGCAAGTAAAACAAATAAAAATACAAACGTGGATAAAAAAGTCAGTCCACAAAATATAGTTAGTGGATTTAACATGCAGATAATAAATTTCCAAGCATCTAACCTAGCGCCTTCGTGGAAAACCCAATTTAAAATTTACATGCGGGCCAGTGGATTAGAAGGACAAGAAGAAACGCGTAAGACAGCACTGCTACTTCAACGTATGGGACCACAAAGTCTGGACATTTTTAACTCAACGAAGACATCGATCAGATAACATATGACATGTTAATTAACAAATTCGATCTCCATTTTGTGCCAAAAACTAATATTTCGATGGAGCAGCATGTATTTTTTACCCGTGGTCAACTTGCCAATGAGCCCATAGAAGATTTTGCGACAGCCCTAAAGATTTTAAGCGCATATTGTGAATATGGTAGTCTAAAAGATTCACTCGTCCGAGACATTTTCCTTTGCGGATCACATGAACCTTTGAGTTACGTAAAAGAACGACTTCTAACTGAAGAGGACCTTACATTAAAGAAATCCACTGAAATATCGAAATTGCTAGAAACGTCAAGAGCACAAACCAGACAGTTGGAGGTTTCCGTTACCAAACCATGCGATCATTTTATTGTAGCGTTAAAAACAGATATATCTATAAGAAACCGAAATTATATGCATGCGAACAACGGCAATCAAATGGGCAGACAACAAGTGAAAAAAGGCAACACAAGCAGAGCAGGTACGTGTGGAAGATGTAGACAACGCCATCGCATCAAATCTCTAGCAATGGGAATCATATCGTCGTTCCAAACACGTAGTGGCGTATCTGCAAAAATTGACATTTTGATATATTTGGCATATATTATCTACCGATCGTTATTTATCATCACACGAAGTGGCGTATTTGTATCTCAAACCTTTTTAATTTTGTTAATACTTTCAGTTTTGACGTAAATGATTTTATATGTTTTTTTGTTTTGGCTCTACTGTAAAGTTAAGATTTTGAACATACGCCACTTCGTGTTTGGAACGACGATATGCAAAAAGTGTAAAAAGCCGAACCACTTTGCATAGATATGTAAGTCCAGTAAGAAAATCAACGCAGTTCAACTACACGTGGAGAAAGAAGAGTGCGCCAACACGTCATCTTGTGGAGACTTGTTCATTGGTACCTAGATAGCGGACAACGAGTGTCATAACATGGATAGTAGTTGGTATTGTGCTATAGTTGTAAATTATGTTAACGTGAAAGTGCAGTTGGATATCGGGGTGCAAGCTAATATATTATCATGTAAAAAATTTAGAGAACTTGGTTTTGCACCAGATAAATTAGAAAAATCTAAGGAAAATATTTTGACATTTAGTGGCGAAAAGCTTGTAATGAAAGGAGTGAGCAAGATACCTTGTATTTTAAATAACGTGGTCAGAATAATTACGTTTCATGTCATCGACTTGAATTGTCAAACGGTATTTGATCTGCGCACCTGTGTCCAACTAAACTTATTAAAACAAATGAATACCAATTTTAGTCAAAAAAATATTAATGATCAGTGAATTTTAAAAGAATATTCTGATGTTTTTCAAGGAATTGTTTGTTTAATCGAAAAATGTTCATTTCATCTAAAGTCGGAGGTTGTACCAACTGTGGAATACGTCAGGCGCGTTCCGTTCAAACTGTATGCACCATTAAAAAAAGAACTTGAAAGGTTACTTAAGTCAAAATTTATAATGGCTGTTTTTGAGCCTACTGAATGGGTTAATCTGATCGACATCGTGACAAAACCCAACGGCGAATTAAGACTATGCCTAGATCCAAAAAAATAGAGCAATATGCCGGCCACATTTTCAATTCCCGACAATCGAAGACATTGCACGTGAAATATTTCTCTTCATTGGACGCGAAGTCAGGGTTTTGGGCAGTTCCATTGTCAGATGAATCATCGATGTTGTGCACTTTTATTACGCCATTTGGGCGCAATAGGTTTTTACGTTTGCCATTTGGCATTATCAACAAGTTGTTTGGTGATATTGAGCGTGTCGTTATTTACATTGATGATTTTCTCATTTATACAAAAAACATTGCAAAAGCACAATGAAATACTAAAACAAGTCTTGGAGTGGGCTAGAAAAGTCGGTTTGAGGTTTAACCAACAACAACAAAAACGTGTGAGCCCTGACCGTAATAAAGTTGAAGAAATTTGCAAAATGCCAACACCAAAGTTGGTTCAAGACCTACAATGGTTCTTAGGTATGGTTAACTATATAGGGTCTTTGGTGAAAGGTTTGTCTTTTGAAACGAGCAATTTAAGGCAACTTTTGAGAAACGATTCGACTTGGTTGTGGACCGAAAATCACGAGGTAGAGTTTCAAAATCTTAAAAAATGCATTTCAAATACACCTGTTCTAGCCTATTTTGATTTAAATCATCCTGTAGTTCTGTCAGTCGTTGCTTCTAAGGATGCGATGGGAGCTGTCATCTACCAAAATAACAAACCAATTGCATATGGGTCATTCCACGAAAGATCGCCCGACGTTCTGAACGAAACCCCTCCGATTTGGCTCAAAATTGGTAAAATTACTCATTGGAGTGATACAAATCATAAGGCAAAAAAGTTTTGCAGAATTCCATACAATTTGCGTGTAATGGAACTTCAAAAATTGGAAAGAAAATTTAAGGTTTTTCCTATATTTTTTATATGTTATAGAGAGATTCGTCCTCCATTCTCATTTAAAATTTGAAGTTGGGATCTCTATGGGTTCGGCCAAAATCATTATTTATAGGCGAGTAAATCAAAAAAACTAAGTGGGCTAGGTTTTACTCTACTGAAAATGTCAAAAACTGAACTAATTTGTTTTAGTCTAATAGATTAGCTCACGCTGAGCACGAATCTGCAATTTTTTTTCGGTGTTCTCTTGCCGGAGAGGCGTAACCCGCCCCCAAAGTTTCAAAAAGGCCATATAAAATGGTACCAAAAATTAAGGAATGGCGTACCCAAATTCTTAAATTATTCTTTCGATGCAAAGATAAAGAATTAAACTAATAAATAAAAAAAAATTATCAAAATTGACCCATGAAAACGAAAGTTATAGTAAAAATAACTATGCCAACGGTTTTGTATGAAGAATGAAGTTTTTTCGCATGGTGGGAATACGATCGACCGTTGGCATATTTATTTCTACTATAACTTTCGTTACAGAGCTTCCAAGCATTAAGAACAATTTGTATCCAATCAAAATAGATCGAAACCTGCATGCTCAGACGGTTAAAAACTATGTCCAGAAAATGAAACAAAACTATAACAAAAATACTAAATATTAGTGCGAACGTTTATTACAAAAAATATATTAATTATTATTATTCAATTAATTTCAATATTAATTCAGAATACAGAACAATAAACTAGATGTAATGTAGAACGAAATACGGCAGAGTGGTAAAGCCCCTACAAAGATTTACGCCATCAGATTACTAGATTACTAGTATTGATTAAAATATAAATAATCATGAATTAATTACGAATATTTTTATACATATTTAAATAAATGGATTTGTATATTATTCTGTTATATACATATACTTAGTTATCAGATAATTATCATAAGTTATAAGCCTTCAATTACATAATGTATATTTAGTTATAAAATCTTTATGGTTATAAGTCTTTATCTAAATATGATTATGAATTCAGAAATAAGTTAAAGAAAAGAAAAAAAGAAAAAAGAAAAGATGTTGCAATTGTACTACAATAGTTAACATAGCTCATACATATAATCACACATCCACACACATACATGTTAGCTTAAGTATATCTATTGTTACTGTCATATATAATAGTCAGTCATTATAATAAATACGTCGAGTACAATCAAGCTGCCGTCTAAGCTTCTTTTACTAATTCATAGATCAACTCAGTTTGAAGCTATGTGGTGCCCACTGGAGTTTGCTCTCTGTAATGAATTTTGAGGAGTTGGTTATTTGTGCAGATGGTCTGCTGAAAACCATGTTGCGAACAACTTAGTAATTGCATGGGAAATGAGTGTCAAGTAGTAAATTTAGTGAATCTTCGCTGGAAGTCGTCCAAGACCCATCCGTTTTCGTAAGGTAACTGGGTGTTATTGGATTTGAAGAGAAAATTTTCCTCAGCCTAGATGCCTCAGGTGGTAAACGACTAACAAAGGGCTGGTAGGAGCAGCATCTCCCGATAGGTGTAGGTCCGCTAAATAAAGAGAAAGAGCCACTGCAGCCGAACAACTTGCAACTCTGTTAATAAGTCCTTTTTCCATCTCCTCGTGGTGCCATTTGGGAATTTCTTTGGAAATTGCGAACGGAAGAGGACGAATGGCGAGCCTCTTGCGCCAAAAGAACAGAATAAGTGTCGGGTGGTCTGTGGCCCAGCGACCCGCAACCGTAAAAATACTAATTCCTCCGAAACGGAAATCAACGCCTCGGATACGAACGGATAATTGGATGACGACCTTTGGCTATCGAAGAAGGACAACGATCGGATTCTGGAACGTTAAGACTCTCTTGGACTCACTTTAGGAAGGGCACGAATTCGCACGCTATCAAATGGACATCTTAGGGCTGAGCGAGATAAGATGGTTCAATGTTGGGGAATACATCTCCCCAAGAAAAAGCACTGTCATGCTCTATTCTGGTAAACCAGCTGGAAGTGCACGGGTGTCCGGAGTAGGGCTGGTGCTAACTCCTGCAGCACGAGGAAGCCTCATATCTTGGATACCTCACAGTGACCGGATATTGACGGCTATGTTACACACTAGAGTGAGAAAAATTACCTAGACGGTAATGCTCCGACTCTAGACGCGACTGAGAATGAAAAGGATGATTTGTATACCCAGTTAGGTGCCGTCTAAAACTAAACACCTAATGGGGACATCGTAATGGTGATCGGGGATCTCAATGCCAAGGTAGGTAGCGACAACAATATGCTTAAACATGTGATGGGAGTTCGCGGCGTGGGAGACGGTAATGACAACTGTAAGCGGTTTGTGGACTTCTGCAATACCAAATGCTTAGTCATTGGAGGTACGCTGTTTAAGCATAACACCTGCCACAACATCAGTTGGGTCTCTTCTGATAGGCAACGAACATCCAACCAGATCGACCACATTGCCTTCAGTCGCCGCTTTAGAAATTGTCTCCTGGACGTCGGACAAGAACGAGATCACCTTTTTATGGCAGCTCATATATGTCCTCGTACTGCATCCGCTCAAACCTACTTAACGTCGCCAGGTTTAATATCGACAGGCTCAAGGTTCCCCAAGTGCGCCAACAGTTCAGGGACCATCTTGCCTTAGAAGCAGAAGCAATCAGCAGCATACTGCAAGAGA
Organism: Brachypalpus laphriformis; assembly: GCA_945910035.1. Taxonomy (NCBI): domain Eukaryota; kingdom Metazoa; phylum Arthropoda; class Insecta; order Diptera; family Syrphidae; genus Brachypalpus; species Brachypalpus laphriformis. Next base: position 147,977,277 of record OX246754.1, read on the forward strand.
GCATGGATGACCATTGGAGTGCTGTGAAAAATGCGTTTGCGACTGGGGCACGCACGTATGTCGGTAAAAAGCAGAAACACCACCGCACATGGCTTTCTACAGACACCTGGAGACGGAACGATGAACGCACCTCAATAAAGCTCGGATTGCAGCGGCCTGAGCAGTAGAGAGAGCTTGAAGCCCAATATCGTGCGAAGAAGAAAGAAGTGCTGCGTACTGTGAGACGTGACAAGCGTTAATATATCAACTCACTGGGCTCAGGGGCTGAAGAAATAGCGAGTAGGTGCGACAGTAGGACTGTTTACAGCATCACTAAGGAGCTCATTGGTGGTCGAAACTCCAAACAACATCCAGCGAAAAGCCTTCTGATTACGGATGAGGACCAGCTCGCTAGATGGAGAGAACATTTTGCTACAGTGCTAAATCACTTAGACGATGGTGGTATGTTCTCGAATTCGAATGAGCAGTTCGAAGCAACAAATTCCCGAATTCGCACCGCACGTCCCAGTAAAACCGAAATAATAACAGCAATCAAGTCCCTCAAAAAGAACAAGGCGATAATGATGGCATCCCTGCCGAGCTATTACAAGCGGCAGATTTTCTGCATCCGCATATACAGAGAGCTTGAGATATTGAACAATTTCCATAGGTGTGGAAAAGGGGGATGATCATTAAACTCCAAAGAAGGGAAACTTGATAGAGTGCGGTAACTGGAGAGGTATTTGCGTTCTTCCAGCCGTAGCCAAAGTAATAGCTAAAATAATTCTGGAACGAATTAAAGAACATTTAGATTCAACTGTCAATGTCGAACAGCAGGCTTTCGCGCTGGATCCTCCCACATCGACCACATAAACACCTTACGGATCATAATCGAGCAATGCGTTGAGTATAGGTCTCCGCTACATTTACAGTTTATCGACTTCGAGAAGGCTTTCGACAGATTAAATCGAGATGCTATCTGGTTGGCCTTGCGTAGGAGAGCCATCCCAGAAAAACTTATAGCTATTATTAAGGCTACATACGAGGGCGGTAAGTGTCACGTCGTGCACAGCGGTAAGATGTGGAAGGATTTTGAAGTCTAAAGTGGAGTACGTCAAGGATGCATACTGTCCCCACTATTGTTCTTGGTGGTTATCAGCGATGTACTCCGTGCAGCATTGTCGGAAGATAATTATGGAATTCGTTGGACTATGACATCTTACCTTAAACACCTAGATTACGCTGAAGATGTTTGTCTACTTTCACATCGGATAATGGATCTTCATCTGATGGCCCAAAATCTAGAAGCTCAGGCAAACAAAGTGGGGCTAAAAATAAACACAGCCAAAACAAAAGACCCCGCGTTCAACTTAACATTGCGGCACAGGAAGTCGAGAAAGTTAATAATTTTCTTTATTAAGGAAGTGTGATCTCGGCTAATCGTGGTGGCACCGAACTGGATGCGTGCAGCAGAATCGGGAAGGCTGAAGCTGCGTTCGGAATGCTATCCAAAATCTGGGGAAGCAATGTTTTCAGCTTAAGAACTAAGCTGCGACTGTTCCGTTCCAACGTGGAATCGGTGTTGCTTTATTAAAATAAAAATATCGAAGCAAAGTTAATGCGTTCGCTGATGATATGGCATGTGCGTTTCAGAGTGACTCTGTTCTTAATCTTTCTGCTGACATAAATCATGACCTGGAGGTCTTAAGTCATTGGTTCCAAATGCATAAAATGGTTATTAGTGACAAAAGTAAAATTATGTTTTTTAATGTTTGTGGTAAGGAAGTTGACTATGGACCTTTCTTTTTTCATTGTGCTAACTGCAACAAATATAAGGACAGTAAGTATATTTGTAATTCGGAAGATACCTCGCAAACATTTTTTGAGTCACGCACATGCTCTGATAAATGTTTTAATATTGAAAGTGTCAAGTCGTTTAAAAATCTTGGAGTCTTGCTTGACTGGAAGATGAGTTGGTCTGCTCATACCGATGCACTAAAGAAGTATCTTATGGCTTCCACAAGGCAAATGTACCTTTTAAAATCGTATTGCTCACGAATTCTTCTTAAGTGTACATATTTATTACGGTGTAGTGCATTCTAAGCTTGCATATGGCATAGTTTCATGGGGTGGTACACACAACAACAAAATCCACCTGCTTCTAATTTCTCAGAAACACGTTATACGTCTCATTTGTAGTAAAAATCGCAGATATAATAGTTTAATACTTTTCCGAAACCTTAAAGTTCTACCTCTAAAGCACTTATATTTTTACAAAGTTTTGAAAATATTTTTCGCTAGATCGGGCTATCTATTGAACAGGTGCTCTTCTAGTTATAGCCTTAGAGTAAACAATCAAAATCTTACTTTAGCACCTCATCACAATTTGCAATTTTTTTTTATTTTTTTTACGTCAATTGCTCCGAGACTGTTTAAAAGCCTTCCTTATAACATTAGAAGTATTAGAATTGAATCTATTTTTCCTAAAAAAATAAACTTTGGCTTTTAGACCTAAATTATAAAGATATTTATGATCTTTTACGTGTTACTACTTAACTCATTGTTCTATTGTATTTAAATATATTATATATTGTAACATAATAATTATGTAGAGCTAGCTGTTCTCAGTATTTGATACCAAATATGGAATAACAGATTCGTCAAGTTCGTCAAGCTCTCTCTCGATCTTCGTCTGCTTAACGGACGAAGACGAGAGATGGGCTTGACGAGGAGTGCTAGAGATCACACTGGGCTTTTTGGTTACGACCGCTGTTGAATAAAGACCCTATAAAAATAAAGCAACGTTGTTTCATTTACTGGCGCAGTCGGAAAAATAGCTTTTACCGCAAAGCCACAACAGAAAAACAAAAATAATTTGGCGTGGGTACAGTTCCGCGTGCAATTAAAAAAAAAAAAAAAAAAAACATAATAAAATTGTCTAATAAATGATGAATAAGTTCCAATAAAACGTGTGATAAAAACTACGGGAAATAAAACATAAAAATATTTTTTGAAACTAAAAACGAAAAAAAACAATAACGTGGCGTAATTTTTTTTTTCACTTGATTAAAACTAATCAAAATCAACAACTTTAAAGACAATAAATTAATGCAAGAAAGAACATTAATTATTCAATGAATTCATTAAGTAAATTTAATAAAATTGAAAATCAATATCCTCCAATTAAAATAAAAAAATAAACCAAAGAAACAACAACGTGTCGTAATTTTCCACGTGATTGAAACTAACCAAAAGTTACACCTTTAAAAAAATTATTTCGAGGAAGAGGATTAATTAATTAATTGAATACATTCATCAAGTGAACACAATCAAATTTGAAAGCTGTGAAGGGTGAAACAAACATTTATCAAACCAGGAAGGCCCAGACGACGATATCATCTGTATCAAGACGCACGTGTTCCAAGAGATCCCAGCACGCCCGGTAAGGAGATCCGATTTTTTTTTCTTCCCAATGGACGTGTTACCAGCTGCCGATGAATTTAGGCTAATTTTAGATTTAATTAGTAAAATAAAAGAATTTAACGGGGACGAATCTTGTACAATTGATTTTTTGGACAGAGTCGACTCGTTGGTAGGTGCCTTTGAACAATTTGACAATAGTGCGAAAATCATTTTATACGGCTATATCAAGGACAAAATTGTAGGGGTCGCTAGGGATGAACTACAAAAACATGGCAGGGTGCAAACGTGGGCCGAAATTAGGGAAATTTTGAAAAATAGATTTGGGGAAAAACTTAATATAAATACGCTCTTAGACAAACTGAGGACAGCAAAGGTTGAGACAACGATAGAGGACTTTTATAGCACAATTAACGAGTTCCTTAGTAGACTAAACAATGCGTATTTATTGGAGAATAATGAAAACTGTAGCGAAATGGTACTATCAAATAATAGAATTGCGTTAGAAACGTTTAAAAATAACCTACCTGAACCTGCTAAAACAATTATTTATAGCAGAAACCCTTCATCTCTAAATGAAGCCTATAAAATAATAGTCGAGGTTAATCACCAATCATTAGGCGCCAGGAGCATATATCAGGGACGAGACACAAATTTCCATTTTTCAAGGCATAGAGAATTCAGGCCAACAACATCAAACAACAACTACACTCAACTAGGTAGACAACAGCAATACAATAACCACATGCAGAACAGACAGACACGACCTCTCAACAATCAAACAAATAATGGGCGGCCGCGAGTTAACAATAACTTTCAACAGAGTGGACAATCTCGGCAGAATAACAACTCTGCACACAGTAACCGGTTTCGACAAACAAATAGAAATAGGTATTACAATGATGAGGCTATGGACATAAATCTCAATGAGTCCAACGCATGCGGTAGTTGTGAAAAATGCAAGGAGTGCTCAAATTTTCAAAACGGTCACCAAAGCCTACTACCCTATATAATCGTAAATAGTAATACTAGACCTCTGAGATTTGTAATTGATTGCGGGGCAGAGTATAGCATTATTAATAAGAAATTATGCAATCCCAAATGGAAAATACCGTCCAATAATCACGTACTAAAAGTCTTAGGTCGCGCTATTCAAACAAATATAAAATACAAAATCCCTCTGTTTAGTGAATTCAATAAACAAGATACCTATGTAGAATTTCTGGAATACCAATTTCATGAGTATTTCGACGGTCTTATAGGAAACAATATCCTTCTTAAGCTAAACCCAATTATTAATTACAAAAGTCGATCTCTTATAACCGATGTTGCAAGTATTCCGTTATATTTTAAATAACTCGAAGAAAGCTATTCAAAGAAATGTTATTATGACGAATCCTTCAACATATTTTTTGGGGAAGCTTTTGAAATTGAAATTGCTAGCAAGGTATTCGCAACTCATTTAAGTAATATTGACAGCTCTAGATTAAAGTCCCTCCTCTATTCCTATAAACCAATATTTTATAAAGAAGGTGACAATTTGACCTTTACCAATGAAATACGACATCGAATAAATACAAAAACCGAATTCCAGTTTATAGCAAACTTTATAGATACCCAGAAGTTCACGCGGAAGAAGTTGATAAGCAAGTTGATGAAATGTTACGACAAAAGATAATTGTGCCAAGTTGTAGTCCATACAATTCGCCCATTTGGGTAGTCCCCAAAAAAATTTCCAAAAGTGGCGAAAAGCAGTGGCGAATAGTAATGGACTACAGAAAGCTGAACGAACAGACCATAGAGGATAGATTCCCTATGCCTAACATTGACGATCTGTTCGACAAACTAGGCAAATGCAATTACTTTTCAACTATCGACCTTGTAAAAGGTTTTCACCAAATAGAAGTTGATCCCCGTGACACAGCAAAAACTGCATTTTCAACTAAAAACGGGCACTTCGAGTTTCTGAGAATGCCGTTCGGGCTAAAAAATGCGCCAGCGACATTCCAGAGACTAATGAATACTGTACTAAAAGATTTTATAAATAAAATCTGTCTTGTTTACCTGGATGACATCCTTGTTTTTTCCACTAGCTTCGAAGAGCATTTGAATTCGCTGAAGAAGATATTTCAGAAACTCAAAGAGTGCAATTTAAAAGTTCATGTTAATAAATGTAGCTTCGCTGAGGTATCTACAAACTATTTAGGACATATAATAACAAATAGTGGAATAAAACCAGACGAAAATAAAATAAAATCAATTATTTCGATGAAACTTCCAACAGACAAAAAGGTATTAAAAGGTTTTTGGGTATAACAGGTTACTACCGAAAATTTATAAGAGATTACGCCATGGTTGCATACCCCCTAATAAAATATCTAAAGAAATCGGAAAAGGTAGACCCATCAGATCCCCAATACATTACAGCTTTTAAAAAATTAAAAACCTTGCTTACCACGGATCCCGTCCTCAGAAGCCCTGATTTTAATAAACTATTCGTCCTAACAACTTACTTACTTAGGTGGCGCTACAGTTCGGGGTGAACCTGGGCCTCAACCAACAAGCCTCTCCATTTAGCTCGGTCTTTAGCTAATTGCCTCCAGTTGCGCACTCCAAGTTGGTCGAGGTCCCCTTGAACTTGTGCGCGCCACCTACGGCGATGATTCCCTCTACTGCGTCGTCCCTCCGGGTTAGATTCGAAGACTCTGCGGGCCGGAGCGTTGGTGTCCATTCGCTCTACATGTCCTAGCCATCTCAGACGTCCAATACGCAGTTTTTTGACTAGGTCGATGTCGCTGTACAGCTCGTATAGCTCGTGATTGAATCTTCTCCTCCAAAACCCGTCAACACAAACGGGACCGAAAATCTTACGAAGAATTTTTCTCTCGAAGCGACCAAGGATATCTTCATCCTCTTTTAATAAAGTCCATGTTTCAGCGCCGTAAAGCAGGACTGGGATGATCAAGGTCTTATATAGAGTCTCCTTAGTTGTTCGAGATAGGGCTTTACTGTTGAATTGCCTTATAAGCCCAAAAAAACAGCGATTGGCAAGAGTTATTCTTCGATTGATTTCTACGCTGATTTTGTTAGTAGAATTTATAGCAGAGCCAAGGTAGACAAAGTCCCTTACTACCTCGAAGTTATAGCTGCCCACGGTGACGTTTTGTCCAATTCGTCGGTGTTGGTTTTCCCTTCTAGTTGACAGTATATACTTGGTTTTGCCCTCGTTTATCGCCAAACCCATTTTGGCCGCTTCCGCCTCAATGCTTGCAAAAGCACCGGTGACAGCCCGCTGAGATCTTCCGATAATGTCTATATCGTCGGCGTATGCAAGCAGTTGTACAGACTTGTAATAGATTGTGCCTCCGGTGTTGGCTTGTGAGTTCCGCACAATCCGTTCAAGTACAATATTGAAGAAGTCACATGACAGCGCGTCACCTTGTCTAAAGCCTTTTTTGACATCAAAGGTCTCGGTGAGGTCATTACCGACCTTGATGGAGCAGCGAGCGTTCTCCATCGTCAGCCTGCACAGACGGACAAGTTTGGCAGGGATGTCAAAACTAGACATGGCTCTATAAAGCTCTTCTCTATAGATGCTGTCATAGGCGGCCTTGAAATCGATAAAGAGGTGGTGAGTATCGATTTGGAATTCTTGGGTTTTCTCCAGGATCTGCCGAAGTGTGAAGATTTGATCGATGGTGGACTTTCCTGGCCTGAAACCGCACTGATAGGGTCCAATCAGGCTGTTGATAAAGGGTTTCAGGCGTTCACACAATATCGCAGAAAAGATCTTGTATGCGATGTTGAGGAGACTGATGCCTCTATAATTAGCGCAGTTGAGGGGGTCTCCTTTCTTGTGGATCGGGCAAACGATGCTGAGATTCCATTCATCAAGCATACACTCGTCTGACCAAATATTAGAAATGAGTTGGTGTATGCACTCTACCAATTCATCCCTAGCTGCCTTGAAAAGTTCGGCCGGTAAGCCGTCAGGTCCAGCAGCCTTGTTGGATTTTAGCTTGGATATTGCTATCCTCACTTCGTTTTGGTCAGGTGGACGGAAATTTTGACTATCATCGTCTATGTTGAATGGTTCATTCTGCCTGACAGCGGGATGTTGGTCTTCGTCGCCGTTATACAATCTGCAGAAGTAGTTTTTCCATATTCTCAGCACCGACTGTGATTCTACTACGAGGTTTCCATTTTCATCTCTACAGGTTTCTGTACGGGTATTACTTCTCTGACACGTTCTTTTTACCTTTTGGTAAAACTTCCGTACATTGTTCCTGGAGTATAGACTCTCGATATTCTCAAACGCGCGCTTCTGATGCTCTTTCTTCTTCTTTTGGAGAAGCCGATGTTCTTCCCGTCTCTTTTGCTCGTAGAGCTCACGAGCAGCTCTCGTCTTCCTTTGCAGCGCCGCTTTGTATGCCTCTTGTTTTGCTGCATGCACTTGCCGGCATTCTTCGTCAAACCAGGGGTTTCGCGGTGGTGGTCGAGCGAGACCCAGCACATCAGTCGCGGCGTTTCTGATGGCATGTTGGCAGCGTTGCCACTGGTCTTCGGTACTTGATGCTGGCGGCAAAGGGGTGATTGAGAGATTTCGGGATACGCGTTCAGCGAAGAGTCTGGCGGTCTCTTGCGATTGTAGCTTTTCGACGTTAAATTTTCTCACAGTAATTCTTCTTTGTTGCTCAGATTGGGATATCCGCATTCGTACCTTGGCTACAACAAGGTAATGATCCGAGTCTATGTTGGCCGCTCGGAAGGTCGGGACATCCAGAATACTGGAGGCATGCCTTGCGTCGATCGCAATATGATCAATTTGGTTGATCGTGGTGTCGTGTAGGCTATGCTTACCGACTGCCCTACCAAAGACGTCCTCCTTTCCTATTTTGGCGTTATAATCGCCCAATACAATTTTAACGTCGTATTTAGGACATTGCTCGTATGTTTTGTCGAGGAGCTCGTAGAAACACTCTTTGGTGGCAGGGTCCTTTTCTTCCGTGGGGGCATGAACACATATTAGGCTTATGTTAGCGAATTTAGCCTTGATCCGGATCGTCATAATACGCTCGCTCACGTGTCGGAAGCTTAAGACTTCTTGCCTAAGTCTGCCGCGTATGACAAATCCGCATCCGAATAAGCGTTGCCTGTTGCCTCTGTAGCAATCACCGTAGTAGATGTCACAGTTTTTCATCCTCTTTTTGCCCGGCCCATCCCATCGCACTTCCTGGATGGCGGTAATATCTGCTTTATAGCAGTCTAGGGCCTCTGCTAGTTGTTCGGCTGCACGTGGTCTGTAAAGGGGCAGAACATTCCACGTACAGATCCGAAGGTCGTTGTCCTTATTTCGTTTGCTGGGGTCGTCATTAGTTGAGTCATCCTTATCCGAGGCTTTTGGTTGTTTCGGAACCATGCGGTTTTTACGTGGTAGGGAAGTTACCCCGACGGCACAACCCCCAACCCGGAGGGCCAGTTCCTTAATGATTCCCCTAGGACGAGGGGCCGGGTACGCCGGTGCCAGTAGTCCACTACGGGAGTATGAGCGCTGCCGTTGGCCCATTTAGGGCTCCTCCGCCACCATCTCTATTCCAATGTCCTGACCAACATTGGAAATTCCTTACCGACCTGTGATCCGAATACGTCGAAGCAGCTCGCGCAAGGTGTTCACTAAGTTCAACCTAACTGGAACTATAGACGCCACCGTTGACTCCGTCTAGGGAATTCGTCCGCTGCCGCCTAAAACAGGAAGAAGCGCTCTAGTGAGAAAACATCATAAATATTTATAACAATACAATTCACTCAACAACTAAATTAAGACTGATAGTCTTCACTACGAAAAACTTATGTAAAGGCGATATTAACTTACTTGCAGAAAAGTTTGAAAAGGAAAGACAGGTTAGAATTAGACAATCAAACCGAAATCACGAAAATAATGGGGAATTATGTACAAATATTGTAAGGAATAGGGCCGTTGGCAAGTGCAAGCCGAGGTACAAAAAGTTAAACAATTTTCAAACCGATGGGAACTACGTCATAGATAGATCGAGAAAGAGAAACACAAGATATTACAAAAAACAAATAAGACGCAGATACAAATATCAGAATAATAATTGAATTATAAAAAATTTAATGCAACAATTATCTCGTCGCAACCGTTCCCGTTTATACACACCTCCACCAATTTTTTCTCCCTCGTTTTCGATGGTTCAATTGTGTCGCCAATCAATTGATTTTCCTTCACTGCATTTTTATTTTCCCTTTTTCTGTCTTTAAAAAGTAAATTCAGATCGAATTTTTTTTTTTAGATTTGCCAGGACTTTCGCTTCTCTCAAATTGAAATTTATGTCGTTTTCCATTGGGCCAAAAGGAGTACTCTTTTTGTGTTCCACACAGAAAAAGCACTCCCAATCATGTTCCATTGGCTGCTTGGAGTGCTGTTCCGGGAGTGTTTTTCTCTTCCGGATTTCATTTGGGAGTGCTTTCAAAATGCACTAACACATATAAACCCTTACAACGGACTACTTGTCAAAGTCATATGGTACAAGACGCATTCCTTTGTTTGTTTTATTTTCTCAGTCGGGGTAAGTTAGTAGAAACAAATTTTACATATATATTATTAACAAATTGATAATATGTTAATAAAAACATGATGGGATTGCTAATATCCTTTTCCACTGGGCAAAAAGAAGCCATTTTTTGCCTTGTTTATCTGTAAAAAATGTAAACAAAAAATCAGACATTCACCAACACACGCAGAAGTAAGCAAAAGACGATTTCACATGTTCCATTGGAATCAAAAAGGAGTGAAATCGGGAGTGAAACCAAAGGAAAACGACATTAAAAATGAAGATGACAATGAGCGCGTTCAAGGATATTCCTACATTCTGTGTCGAGATGTAGTACAATCGAATTGGTCGGTAATGCAGGGTACGGTGATAAAAGTAATACCAAGTTCTCGCAGCAATTTTTTTTTTTTCGGGTTAGATTTAGTTATAATATTCTGTTATAAGTTGTAGACTGATCATCAAAAAAAAAAAAATAAAAGCCAATTCAATAGAATAGGAAATTTCGAAACTATTGAATTAGTGGGCTTTGTCCTTGATATTACCGAAAAGTAGAGCATAGAGAAAAACGGAATATATGTAATGCTGCTGGCGAGTCACTTTGGCAAACATAAATTAATTTTTTTTCTCTTATGTAAAAAATAAAAAATAAAAATGTTTTTCCTTTATGTAACAAAAAAAGAAAATCTAATGCAAAATAAGTAAATAAATGTCAACAGGAGAATCTTTGTAATAAATTTACCTGTTAATGTTATCAACCCGTCTCTAAGAAAAAAAACCTATATGTAAGATAATTCTAATAATAAAACAAAAAGTTGTGAATTTTTTTTTTTCAACGAATTAGTATGCAAAAAATATTTCTTGTATAAAAAAAAACATTCATTAACTACCTTTATACTATTCAATACGTAGTCATAACACATGTTATTTAAATTGTTCTGATATTGTATTCCTTTTTTTGTCGTTTTCATTTCGGAGACCAAAATGGCTTAGTGGGGGAGGTGTAACATAATAATTATGTAGAGCTAGCTGTTCTCAGTATTTGATACCAAATATGGAATAACAGATTCGTCAAGTTCGTCAAGCTCTCTCTCGATCTTCGTCTGCTTAACGGACGAAGACGAGAGATGGGCTTGACGAGGAGTGCTAGAGATCACACTGGGCTTTTTGGTTACGACCGCTGTTGAATAAAGACCTTATAAAAATAAAGCAACGTTGGTTCATTTACTATATATAAATCTTGTCGTGGCCCTATCTCACTACATTCTAAACACTATTTTTTATCTTATTTTCTTATGCTTTGCCTGCTGCTTTCGCCTCTGGTTCCTTCTGAACTATAGATTGCAGATTCTTTATTAATTTACTCATATTAATATTAACCATTGCTATTTGTAGACTATTCTAAATGTTATAAATTTAAAAAGAAATAAATTAAAATTGAAAATTGAAACTGAATTTGTGCAGTACTTGGAAGGTGGACACCATTATCACACGCAAGCTGCAAGTCTTCGTAAACAAATGCTTAAGAATCATCATGAGGATTTTTAGGCCGAACCGCATCTCCAACGAACAACTTCATCTGAGAACGGGCCAAGAACCTATAAGCATTACTATGCGAAGAAGAAAGTGGCAATGGATTGGTCACACCCTACGGCGAGAAGACAACTCCATTGCGAAATACGCCATGCAGTGGAATCCGCTCACCCAGGCAGGCAGAATAGCGGGACGCTCTAGGCAAACGTGGCGCAGAACAGTTGAGGAGGAATCGAGCTCTTTAGGAATGAGTTGGAGGCAGCTTACATGCGTTGCAGAACTTCAAACAAGATGGCGCACAGGCGTGGTTGACGGCGTATGCCCCCCGTGGGGTTAAAGGATCTAAGTAAAGTAAGTAAGTAAGTAATATGAATGTACATTTCATAGTAATTGTAATCAAAAGCGAAACGAAGGATGAGGCAATGATACTTGATACTCTGGTTGCAGAAAATGAATCATGACTGGGATACCAAGTACTAGGTACCGAATACCACATACCGAATACTGAATTTGAAGTAATCAATACTCATTCGTTACTCAAAAGTAATCAAATTGCACACCACTAAAATGCAGCACGAGAAGACGATTTCGAGGTATGCTTTGAACAGCATTATGCAGTAACAACTGCGGCAGAAGACAACTACGCCATACCGTTCCAACTGTGTTTAATGAGCTTCCTTAAAACTTAAAAAATGTTACAAATTTCAAAACCTTCAAAAAGCGCTTAAACGATTGTTTTCTTGCTGAAATATGGATAACTTAGTATCTTTTTCTTATATTCTAACACTATTATTCATAAAACATAATCAATTACGAATTAACCTTAATTTTAGATTAATTTGCCTTTAATGCGTTATTCCTTATTCATTCAAATGCCGAATTTCGTATTTAAAGATGAATCAAAGTGACAGAATAAAATTATGTTTTTATTGTGTTATGACTTTGAGAAATACTTATTTATTTGTTCAATTTTTAATGCTAACAGAATGAATCCATACTTCTGTGGATTAATATATACACTTAACAAAAGGCGGGAAAGTTGTGTCACATCGCGGTTTAACATTTAAGGTTTTAATATCAATAAGATTTAGGATCTTAAAATAGTGGTTATTGCACAGGGTGCATCACAACGAATTATTGGCAAATATATTCTACACCGGCAAAATGGATAATTTTCAAAATGCACATTTGCATACCATAGCTATAAATTTGGGTCTATAGGTAGGTAAGGAAATAAACCAGTTACTTACTTGAAAAGCCCTACAGTTTGGAGTGAGTCTAGGCCTCAACCAACAGGAAAATAATGTGTCTTTTTTTTTTTGATACTGCACCCGAAAGTTAGGAAAAAATCAGAAGTTCTCAAACTTTCCGAATGTATAGTTCTACAATGCCAGGTTTCGTCTGTTAATTTTTAATCTCTGTGTTTATTTCTTTTAATATCTTAATCCCCTTAAGGAGTATCGTGATAATTCTTATTAGAGATAAGGACCAATATCCTAAGGCATAAAACGCCAAAGTTATGTTAACATCTGTGATGTAGTTTCTGTGTGATACCTGCCAATTCCCAATTCTAGTTATCACTTTATTATATGTATTGTAACGAAGTGACATGTTTCCCTATTTCTAACTACCCACCGAGACGAAAGTAGAGATAAATCGGAGTATACAGCCGGGCACTTTTGCGGAGGACGACCAACGCCAACAAAAGTGTTGCATATCTTCGGGCACCTTTGCGAAAGCCGAAGACGACCAATTCATAAGGGACGGAGTATTGCATACTCTAAGGCACTGGAATAGAGCCAGAGACAATGAATAAAGTCAAGGAGACACAAACAACAACAAAAGACGAAGGATTTTTAAGAATTCACATCTCATTCTTACAAGAACATCACTTAAGTAAGAGAACTTAAGTGGCAGTTCTCAGAGTCTGATCAGTGGTGAAAGTGTACCAATCTAGTGTACTGGAGCAGACTCTCCCCGAATTCGGTCTCCGAACAAACCTCTGGTTTTGACTATTGTGCCATTACATTAGTGAGTGGGCATCCCGATACGGGTCCGTTTTGACTACAGTCGGCCCGTCCTCTGATAAGTGTCCTTCCTCCCTTTGGGACAACTTTTCCACACCGGCATTTAGCGGAGTTTTGCTGCCAGCCCTTCCCGCTTCCAAGCTCACGCTTGGCTCCCCTCTTCCTGAGAAGCTGCCCATCTCGGACTGCCACGCGGCCGGACCTTGTCCGGACCAGCCAGGTGCCCGTGCCTTGCACGGACACCCAGCCTGCCCGTGCCCTGCACGGACAAGCCCCGAACTGATACTGCGTGTGGACCGCACGCCCCGCCAAACCGACCCCGAGACGCCCCAACCCCGGAGACCCGCCAAGGACATCCCGTCCGAGCTTGAGCTCAGGGTTAAGTATTGTCATGCAGTACTAAGTATTATAGATTAATATTTAGCATTATTGACCTATTGTTAAGTATAGAAATTGTTAATTAAACCCACTTGCATTGTTAAAAGAGAACGCTGTAATACTACTCCTATACTCAACAAATAAAGTACCTCTTTCCCAAAGTTTTAGGGTATTTCTTTGGGTTGACCCTGGAGTTTATCGAGAGCTCATCTCAGCCTTCGATAAAAAAGACCTTTTCAATTGGCGCCCGAGCATGGACCTCTACGAGAGGTACCACCAGAACCCGACCAGCCGGAACCAGATCACACCGGAACCAGACCTCTACAAGAGATACCAACAGAACCCAACCTCTACAAGAGGTACCACCAGAACCCAACCAGCCGGAACCAGATCACACCGGAACCAGACCTCTACAAGAGGTACCACCAGAACCGACCAGCCGGAACCAGATCACACTGGAACCAGACCTCTACAAGAGGTACCACCAGAACCAGACCAGCCGGAACCAGATCACACCGGAACCAGAGCTCTACAAGAGGTACTACCAGAACCAGACCGAACCAGAACCAGACTTCTACAAGAGGTATCAACAGAACCAGACGGCACCGGAACCAGACCTCAAAAAAAGGTATCACCGTGGAACCAGAACTAGAACCGGACAGTACCAGAACCATGGCGCCCGGAATATATGACGCCCCAACACTCCGAGAACCAGCAGCGGATGACCAGCTCGCTTCGATGAACATCGGGTGGATCTGCTTGCTAAACAAGACATATCTTACGACCATCATGGCCGAGAAAGGGCTGGAAACCACTGAGACACTAAAGGAACTACGGCAACGTATGAGTCAATACTTGACGGATGCTCGAACCCGCAAGTCTACCCAGAACCTCTGCGCGGAGTGAGAAGCCCGCGTCCAGGAACGCGAATACGCCGAGACCGAGCCCATTGGGGCACCCACCGAGGCCGAAGGGCCTACATCGCTGTACACTGAAACCCGTTTCGCGGTCCCGATGGCCAGCTAAGTGAAGTATCCAGAACCGGCCGCCAAGCCCGAAGGCCTGAACAAGCCGACGACGACGGAACGGCCGGCCAACTTCGCGACACCGGGTTCCCCGCCAGCCGCGCCACAACATAAGGTGGTTCTAAGCTATGAGGCCGAAATAATGCACACTGTCCGCAAGTGGGGCCTGAGATTCGACGCGTCAGGAAACCCGCACGAGTTCATTGAGCGGCTCGAGGAATTAGCCCAGTGCTACGACATTCCACCAGATCACTTATACCGCACACTTCCCGAGATCTTCCGAGGGACGGCCCTGGAGTGGCTCCGAATTTACCGAGGAAATTGGAAGACCTGGGAAGATTTCCGCCAGGCTTTCCTCCGGTACTGGGCAAAATCGCATCATCACCTCCCCGTGGTGCCCGCTGGATAGCTATCTGATAGTGAACTAACGATGAGCGTATGCTGAATCTGACGATATATGTGTAGCTGAACACTCGGACCTGCGTAAGCACATCTGGGTGAATTTCAGCGCGCATATGTTTAACTGGACGAGGCATCTCTTGTTGACCTGATCGGCTGAAATATGCGTCTCAGAAGTCTAACAAGAGGTCCTCAGAAGGAGGACGTGGGGCGGATGAATTCGCTCGATGCAATCAACGGTGACGTCTACAGACCAGCGGATACCTTACCGGAGCTACTTCGACATATTTGAAGCTGAGGTCTGTAAGGATTTTCAATACTACGTCAGGGTATTGAAAAAGAGATGGTGGCGGATGAACCCTTAATGGGCCAACGGCAGCGCTCATATCCCCGAAGTGGGTTACTGACATCGGTGTATCCGGCCGCTCGTCCTAGGGGTAGCTAAAAAAGGATCTGGTCCTCCACGTAAAAAACCTTCGCTTACGAAGCAACCAACAGCCTCGGATACGGATGAATTTACTGTTGACAACCCAAGCAAACATTAAAAGGACAACCATCTTCGGGTCGGCACGTGGAATGTTAGGTCCCTCTACAAACCACGTGCAGCCGAACAACTTGCGGAGGCCCTAGAGTGTCTCAAAGCAGATATTACCGCCATCCAAGAAGTGCGATGGGATGGTCCGGGCAAAGGGAGTATGAAAAACTGCGACATCTACTACGGCGATTGCTACAGACAAAAAGGACAGCGTCTATTCGGGTGTGGATTTGTTATTGGAGGCAGACTTAGCCAAGAAGTCTTGAGCTTCCGGCATGTGAACGAGCGCCTTATGACTATCCGTATCAAGGCTAAATTTGCCAACATTAGCCTAATATGCGTTAACGCCCCTCATGAGGAGAAGGACGACGCGACAAAGGATGACTTCTACCAGCTCTTGGACAAGACGTATGAGCAATCCCCTAGCCACGACGTTAAAACTATCCTAAGTGATTTTAACGCAAAGCTAGGAAGAGAGGACGTCTTTAGTAGCGTGGTCGGAAAGCACAGCCTGCACGACAACATATCCCACAACGGACTCAGGCTAATCGACTTTACAGCGGGGCGAAACTTTGTCCGAGGAGCCAACGTGGACTGGGATCACTACCTAGTTGTAGCCAAGGTACGGATGCGGATATCCAGAACGGAGCGAAATCAACGAAATACTGTGAGGAAATTTGACGTCGAAAAGCTACAATCGCAAGAGACCGCCAGAACCTTTGCCGATCGTTTTTCGTCTAATCTCACTATAAGGCCTATGCCGCCAGCAGCAAATGCGGAAGACCAGTGGCAGCGTTGCTAACAAGCCATCAGAGATGCCGCCTCTGATGTACTGGGTTTCTCTCGCCCACCACAACGAAACCCTGGTTTGATGAGGAATACCGGCAAGCACATGCAGCAAAACAAGAGGCGTACAAAGCGGCGCTGCATAGAAGGACTAGAGCTGCTTACGAGCTATACGTGCGCAGGAGAAAAGAGGAACGTCGACTTCTCAGAAAGAAGAAAAAGGAGCATGAGAAGCGCTCGATCGAGGAGATTGAGAGACTTTATTGCAGGAATAATGTTCGAAAATTTTACCAAAGGGTAAAAAGAACATGCCAGGGTTTCAAAGCCAGAACAGAAGCCTGCAGGGACGAAAATGGTAACATAATAGTAGAATCGCAGTCGGTGCTGAGGATATGGAAGGAACACTTCAGCAGACTGTTAAACGGCGATGATGATCAATATTCCGCTGTCAGGCAGAATGAGCCATTCGACAGTGACGTTGGCAGTCAAGATTCCCGTCAACCCGAACCATTCGATGTCAGGAAAGGTCTTAGACAAGGTGACGCGCTATCATACGATCTCTTTAATATA
The DNA here is from genome assembly GCA_945910035.1 of Brachypalpus laphriformis. Classification (NCBI taxonomy): domain Eukaryota; kingdom Metazoa; phylum Arthropoda; class Insecta; order Diptera; family Syrphidae; genus Brachypalpus; species Brachypalpus laphriformis. The sequence continues at coordinate 147,994,498 of OX246754.1, forward strand.
GTACTTGAGAGAATTGTACGAAACTCACAAGCCAACACCGGAGGTACAATCTTTTACAAGTCTGTACAACTACTCGCTTATGCCGATGACATTGACATAATCGGAAGAACTCAGCGGGCAGTCAATGGGGCATTTACGAGTATTGAGATCGAGGCAGCAAAGATGGGTCTAGCGGTCAATGAAAGCAAAACAAAATATATGCTGTCTACAAAAAAGGACACCCAACATCGGCGTCTTGGACAGAACGCCACAATGGACAGATATAAGTTTGAGGTAGTAAAGGATTTTATCTACCTAGGCTCTATGGTGAACTCCGCAAATGACATCAGTAGGGAGATCACACGAAGAATTACTCTTGCCAATCGTTGTTTTTATGGGCTAAGAAGGCAATTGAGTAGCAAAACCCTATCTCGAACTACTAAGGTAACTCTTTCTAAGACACTAATCATCCCAGTCCTGCTGTATGGCGCAGAGGCATGGGCTTTGACAAAACCGGATGAGGATGCCCTTGGTTATTTCGAGAGAAAAGTTCTTCGACCGATCTTTGGTCCCGTCTCCATAGACGGTGAGTGGAGGAGAAGGTACAATGCCGAGCTATACGGCCTGTGCAAGGACATCGACTTAGCCAGAAGAGTTCACATACAGCGACTAAGATGGCTGGGTAACTTAGAGTGGATGGAGCCCAACCTTCCCGCTAGGAAAGTTTTCGAGTCCACCCCGGATGGACAACGCAGTAGAGGACGACCTCGCGGTAGGTGGCGCAAACAAGTGGAGGGGGACCTCAACCAACTTGGCGTGCGCAACTGAAGGCAGCTGGCTCGTAATCGTGCTGGCTGGAGAGGTTTGTTGGTTGAGGCCCAGGTCCACCCCGGACCGTAGCGCCATCTAAGTAAGCAAGTAAATTCCTCCGGTACTACCCCCCAGCCCGCTTCGTCAACAAACTGGAAGACGAAATCATGCGGAGAAGACAAGGGCCACGAGAGAAAGCTAAGGAGTATATACGGGCATACCAATACCTGATCCGGCAACATCCCCAAATGGAGGGTACTAAGAGCGTGGACAGAATCTACGATAATCTCCGGCCCGAGTATCGGCTGTACATCAAGCGACGAGACTTCGATGCGGAAGAATACGAGTTCGTACGCAATGAAGAGAGAAACAGTCGACCAACCTCCATCCCAAACCCGCCAGCGAGACCACCAGTCGTTAGGACACTGGCCTTCCAGACCAAGTATGATCGAAGCACCCATTGTTGGAATTGCAAACAACGGGGACACCGGCAACCAGAGTGCCGGCAAGCATCCCGCCTATTCTGCTCCCGGTGCGGGGAAGACGGCCATCATCTCCAATCCCGTGTGGGACGATCGCAGATATTTTATTCCCATATCCGTCCAAGGACGTGTTTTCTAAACACTACTCGACACCGGTGCCACCCAGTCCTATATCGGCACCGCCTTGAAAGGCAGCCTGCACTCGACAGCCGACTGCCCCAGCCTAGGTTTAAGCACCACCGCAAAAACGGAAGATCCCCGGGACAGCAAAGGGCAGTCCAAAAATACGAAGCTCCCCTCGACTTCCACCGCCAAGCCCCGTGCGAGTTATGCCCCATCTGGGAGACCAAGCCCGCCTCCACGCCATCAGGGAGCACAGGAAACAGGCGTAAGAAACTTGGTCACAGCGGATAACCACGCAACCAGATGAACTGACGCATCGGCAGGTTAGCCGCAAAACCCGTCCAACACTAGGGACATCCGCAAGCGGTATGTCTGCCGCATTTCCAGAAACACTCCCCCGACCCCGGGCAAGCGAGGCCCAACATCGACCGACAAAAACATCAAACACTCCGAAAACAGCGCGTGTTCGGGAACCAAAACATCCCGAAGACACAGATACGATACAGACACAGATCGGAAACAAACGGCGGGACACAAACGAAAAACGAAACCGATTGAAAACTGAACAGCGACGCCGAAAAAGGCAACGGGAAAGGGCAAACCCGTTTGCCGGATTACCCGTACCTGCCCCAACACCCAGCGAACCGAAAAGAAAACTCATCCACGGCCCTGAAGGAGCAGTGTCGGTGTCTTACCAGGAAAACGGACGCATAATCCTACGCAGAGGACAACTCCGCAAGAGAGTGGCACCAGAATCCTAAAAGCCCTACTTGTTTCCCTTCCTTGCCCACTCCTTCACACGACAGCCGCACAAAAAAAATGTTATTCTCTCAGCCGTCCCCCTCCCAAACAATCAACTAGTAAACCAGAGAGAAAAAAAAAATGTAATGAATTTAATAATTTTGTTATTTTTAGTCAGTACTTTTGTTTACTTTTATTACCCTTACAGGAGATACGAGTCAACGACAAGAAGGTTCTCGTCTGCCGAAGAGGGAAAGAAATATAACGAAGTGACATGTTTCCCTGCCTCTAACTACCAACCCAGACGAAAGTAGAGATAAAACGGAGTATACAGCCGGGCACTTTTGCGGAGGCTGACCCACGCCAACAAAAGTGTTGCATATCTTCGGGCACCTTTGCGAAAGCCGAAGACGACCAATTCATAAGGGACGGAGTATTGCATACTCTAAGGCACTGGAATAGAGCCAGAAACAATGAATAAAGTCAAGGAGACACAAACAACAACAAAAGACGAAGGATTTTTAAGAATTCACATCTCATTCTTACAAGAACATCACATAAGTAAGAGAACGTAAGTAGCAGTTCGCAGAGTCTGATCAGTGGTGAAAGTGTACCAATCTAGTGTACCTGGAACAGTCTCTCCGCGAATTCGGTCTCTGAATAAACCTCTGGTTTTAACTTTTGTGCCATCACATCAGTGAGTGGGCATCCCGATACGGGTCCGTTTTGACCACAGTCGGCCCGTCCTCTGATAAGTGTCCTTCCTCCCTTTGGGACAACTTTTCCACACCGGCATTTAGCGGAGTTTTGCCGCCAGCCCTTCCCGCTTCCAAGCTCACGCTTGGCTCCCCTCTTCCTGAGAAGCTGCCCATCTCGGACTGCCAAGCGGTCCGGACAAGGTCACGGACACCCAGCCTGCCCGTGCCCTGCACGGACAAGCCAGTCAGCCCTTGCCTTGCACGGACTGGCAGCCTGCCGGTCCTTGCCCTGACAATCCAGTCAGCTCGTGCTTCGCACTGACTGGCAGCTGGCCCGGGCTTTGCACGGACGCCCAGCCTGCCCGTGCCCTGCACGAACAAGCCCCGAACTGATACTGCGTGTGGACCGCACGCCCCGCCAAGCCGACCCCGAGACGCCCCAACCCCGGAGACCCGCCAAGGAGATCCCGTCCGAGCTTGAGCTCGGGGTTAAGTATTGTCATACAGTACTAAGTATTATGGATTAATATTAAGCATTATCGACCTATTGTTAAGTATAGAAATTGTTAATGAAACCCACTTGCATTGTTAAAAGAGAACGCTGTAATACTACTCCTATACTCAACAAATAAAGTACATCTTTCCCAAAGTTTTAGAGTATTTCTTTGGGTTGACCCTGGGGCCGGCGAGCTCACCTCAGCCTTTGATAAAAAAAGACTTTTACGGTATATAGATTTAAATATGTTAAAATATTAAATCAACGCGCATAGCAAACTCCAGAAGAACAGCGATAGTATAACGCTCATATTGGAACTCGAAATGGTGTTGAAATATGTTTTGGTATGTAGAAGCAGAGATTCTGCATCCTTCTTAACGGCATGACAGGTCAATGCTATTTAAACTTACTTTTCCTTTTTAGTCCCAATTTTCAGCGCACTTGCGTTTAGTTTCAATCTCCATTATTTTTCTTTGTGATTAAGTTCATGGCATAGTTTTACATTATTCAAGTATAATTGTCAAACAGTGTTTCCGAAACCGTTATTCAAAGCAAAATTAGTTATTATTAGTTAACAATTGCTTTATGAATAGCACAATGCTCAGATGCACATGTACAGGTGATCATAGACATGTACGAAGGAGCAAAGACAAGAGTAAGATGCCCCGCTGGAGTAATCGAAGAGTTCCCAATCAAAGTCGGGTTGCACCAGGGAAGCGTTTTAAGTCCTTTGCTCTTTATTACAGTCCTTGATTATCTGCTTGAAGGTAAAGTGATGGATCCCAAGGTACATCAGTTATTCTTTGCTGACGATGGAGCCATCATAAGTGAGGATCCTACATCCCTGCAACGAGCACTTGATGTGTGGGTGGAAGTTTTGGAGGGAAATGGGTATCGCATTAGTTCAAAAAAGACAGAGTACTTGTGCTGCCCTTTCTCTGATCCACTCAGGCCTATTCCAGACATTTATTTGAATGGAATAGTTCTTCCCAAGTGCGAAAAGTTCAAATATCTGTGATCTATGATCAATAGCAAAGCAACTTGTGATGACGACATCAATCATCGTGTAAGCGTAGGGTGGATGAAGAGGCGAGAAAATTCCGCTATCTTCTGTGACAGGAAAATGTCCCCTAAGTTGAAAGGAAGGCTCTACACCGCAGTTGTACGTCCAGCGCTCACATACGGTTCACAATGTTGGACGATGTACAAAAAGTATGAGAGTAAATTAACGGCAGCTGAGATGAAGATGCTTCGCATGACAGCAGGAGTGACAAAGCTTGATCGAATAAGAAGTTCGAAGATCCGTGGAAGCTTTCACATCAAGGAAACCATCGTACAAAAAATAGAGCGCGACCGGCTCAGTTGGTTTTGCCACGTTCAAAGAAGAGATCATTTGAACCCTGTTAAAAAGGCAATATCAATGCACGTTCCAAAGACATCGCGATGTAGGAAAGGCAGGCCTATAAACGCCTGGATCAGACATCGGTGACGACATCGGCATTTCATTGGCCTCAGTAACCGAGTGATCCAAAATCGGCAGGCCTGCTGATATTTTCTGAGGTCAAATAGGCGAACCCCACAGGCGGATCAGTAGAAATGCGGTGAAGTGGGAGGGTTATGGTCCCTTGTTTTCGGATCATAACCTCGCTGATAAAAGGAAGAAGAAGAAGAATGCTCAAATTTACGCTGAAAACATACGAGCTAAACTCCTACTATAAACAAATCTGGTGAGTCAAACTCATTTTTTGATTAATTTGAAAAAGTTTACATCAATGGCTCCGACCAACGGCTCTAAAACGCAAAGAACATCACCAGTAAAACACAACAAAAATGCGCTAACACCTGCACCGGTTTCCAAGAGACGAATAATTGAGACTTCGCTAGAATTTGTCTCGGTCAACGGCAACCAAAATGCGGTTGGAAACATGTCCATCCTTGACCTTAAGGAGCTTATCGCGCATTCAATGGCTTCCATTTTGGATGACCGATTAAAGATTATGCCAACTAGAGCAGACATAGAAGGGATTGCTACTGAATTGCACGCGCTAAAAACCACAACACGGCACTGCAAAAGCAATTGATTCAAATGGAAGCCCGATGCAACACGCTAGAGCGAAAAGTCGAGTCTTTGGAAAGAAAGCCTATCGAAAATAACATCGTTGTACATATCCCAGTGCAGAAGGAGGTGAAGGCGGTTGAAAGCGCGACAAGATTATGTTTAGAGCTTTTGAAATCGACGGATTCCTCTTTGATGGCAGATACACGGGCAATGAAACCAAAAAACAACATCGCAAACGTCATCGTCCGGCTCCAAAACAAAAGCGATGTGGGGCGCATTCTGGATGCGACATCGAAACTTCGCGGCACGGGGGTATCCATACACAAAGACTATACGGAAGCATAACGGGAAAGAAGGAGGAACTGTTAAAACTGAAAAACGAAATTACACAGAAAAACAAAGATATGAGGGTGGAAGTGCGAGGACAGAAACTATTATTAGGAAATGAGATCTTCTACTACGAAAACAATAATTTGCGATGTGAAGGTGAGACCGAATGCGGAATGACAGTTCTACAACAAATGATCAGTGACAGCCCACTAGTGACAGCATCAATGTCAAAGACAGGTGGTGGAGTAAGAATCCATTATGATAGAAACACAAATGGAAGTTACAATAGTTCTCAAACTTCTCCGCCAGTTTTAGCTATCAAAACAAAATTTTTAGTTGTAATGCCGTGTGCCATAGTAACGATAGTATTAAGATTTATAATATAAGCTGTTTTAAAATTTCATCATATGATGTGTCTGGATTAAGCAATAAGTCTTTATGTAATGAATTTTATAATTTCGTCAATCAATTTGAATTTATTTTTTTGTATGAAACATTTGTTATGGAAAAAAATCATTGCCAGTTCGAAAGAAAATTTTTAAACTACTTGTTCAAGTGGGATCCAGCAATAAGGGTGCACGTGAAGGGACGAGCAAGCGGAGGATGCTACTTTGGATATAAACGCGACCTTAAGGATATCATCTGTGAGTTCAAAAATTTCGAAGGGACCACGTATTTAAGTCTAGTATTTAATAAGAAAACCTTTTGTATTATTCCTTCATACATAAACTGCAATCACTGGAAAAGAAATTTTGAAAAACTTCAGGAGGTAGTACTGAGCTGGTGGGCGCCGTGGCGTAAGTGGTTAGTGTGTCGGATCACTACGCATGAGGTTCCAAGTTCGAATCCCAGAAAATACCAAAAAGTTTTTTCACGGTCCCACCTCTCGCGAGCGTGTGACAAACATCCGAGAGTATTGTTGTCACGAAAATGCTTCTCAAATCGCCGTTCGGATTCGGCATTAAACTGTAGGTCCCTTCCATTCGTGTGAAAAATATAACGCACACAGCATGAGTGGCTGCGAGAAGCTAGGCCCTGGCACTTTAAAGAGCTGTTGCGCCAAATATTTGTTTTTTTAGTACTGAGCTGTGATAGCCCGAATATGATGGTAATCGGCGGCGTAAATGCGGGGACAGGCAAAGAAGAAGTAAATGGAGAAGCTGGAATAAGGAGGCAGTCAAATGATAGTACGTGTAATGCAAGAGGTTGAACATTTTTGGAATTTTGCGATTCTTTTGGGCTGCGAATACTGAATGGAACGAGCGACAGTGACAGAAATGGTGAGCCCACACTGTTGGAGAACAAGGAGTGTCCGTTATTGACTACTGCTTAATAGGAGGGGATTGGAACGCTTACGTGACAAATATGGCGGTTAAGCAACTAGCATATTCTGACCACTTACTGATTGTAGCTATCTTTGGTCATAAAATAACGGAAAACGATACAAGGGATATGAACACTTGTATAGAAGCCTACTGGTGGAGCAACTACAAATGCAACTGGATACAGACCTTAGAAAGATCGAAACATCTATAAAAGACGTATACCTGCGTACAACCCCAAGCACTTTTAGAAAGAAGGAGTATAAAGAACCGTGGTTTGACAAGGAGTGCTATAAAGCAAGGCAATTATCGTTTGCCTGGCTCAGGATGTTTCGGCAACACAACGGAGGTGCGATGAAGGGGATGTACCTAAAAGCAAATAGAGAGTTCAAGGCCCTATTGAGGGAAAAGCGAAGAAGTTACTATGAATCCCTTGCTCGAAGCTTGGAATGTGGTAATAATTCATCGGATTTTTGGAAAACGGTTAGAAAACTTAATGGTGGTAACTTCGTCACAAATACGAATTTAAGCCCCAGTGTCCTCCTAGCACATTTTAATGGACTTTTGAACCCACGCCCTAGTGAATTCATCTTCAACTATGCTGTTCCGGGATTTCAAAATCATACCTTAGACAGATCGATTAGCTATGAGGAAGTTATCGGAGCTCTAAGTACATTAAAAGATAGTACATCTCCAGGATCGGATGGGATGCCTTCCGATTTCTATAAATATGGTACTGACGAGTTGCACAACAAGCTTACTTCGATGTTTGATAATATCCTGAATAGTGGAGTAATTCCAAACCGTTTTAGAGAAGCCGTAGTTTCCCCCATACAAAAAAGGAAGTACATCAGATCCGGCGAATTATAGAGGCATTTCTTTTTTAAATGCTTCATATAAGATATTCACAGCAATCTTGCAGGACCGACTATCTACATGGATAAAGGAAAATAATCTACTTAAAGAACATCAAACGGGTTTCAGGTCAGGATACTCTACTATCGACCACGTGTTTGTTTTGAGGAGCATTGTGGAATCTTACATTGGAAGGGGTAGACTTTAAGTCGGCATTTGACACGGTAGACCGAAATGCTCTATTTTATAAACTTTACTGCATGGGCATGTCGAGGAAGTTCGGACGCGTCATCCAAAACTTGTATGCAGATACAAAATCAGCAGTGTGGAGTGGTGAGGAGTTGTCAGGATGGTTCCAGTCATTGTCCGGAGTAAGACAGGGATGTTCGCTGAGTCCAAGCTTATTTGCGCTGTACATTGAGGACAGCGTAGATATTCTGCCTGGAGGTGTTGAGTATGCAGGACTACTGATCAAAGCACTTCTGTTCGCTGACGATATAGTACTAATGGCGCAATCACCTGAATCCTTACAACTAATGATGAACAGGCTGTATGACTACTGTAAGCTGTGGAACTTGATCGTAAATCTTAGCAAGTCAAAGGTTATGAAATTTAAGAGAGGGGGTGAAAAGGACTGCAGAAACAAGAAATGGTACTATAACGAAGAAAGTATTGAAGTCCTTAAGCAAAATAAGTATCTTGGGGTCTACTTAACAAAAAATTTAGATATTGAAAGACACAAGACTAAATGAAAAACTAGCAAAGTCTAAAACGGCCATCAATGTTGTATGGAAGAAATGTCTCAGTAATAAATTGATTGCCCACAGCAGTAAATATAAGGTTTTTGTAGCAGTGTCAGAGTCCATCATGTTCTATGCTGCGCAAGTTTGCGGAGTAAGGAAGTATGAGGCTGTTGAGAAATTACTACGGTACTACGCTAAGAGAGCATTTCACCTCCCACCCAACACTCCCAATTAAATGCTAATGCTGGAAACAGGCTTGTCCCCACTGTACATACAAACTTTTAAATTGCATATGGACTACGTTCTAAAGGTATTGAATATGCCGGATACCAGACTGCCGAAAAAAAGCTGTTCTGCAAGCAATACAATCCAGGACAGGGTGGTACAGGGAGTGGTTGTAACTCGCTAAGGACTGTGGGCTACATTTGGATCTGGGTAATACCGGAGACTAGAAACCCCAATTTGATCAACTCATCGCAAGTATGGACGAAAAGGCTTGGTTCATGCATTTAGAGCAAGCTTCAGACCAGTGCATAGAATGATCTACAGCCGCTTAAATCATAACCTGCAGGAAAATAACTACTTCCGCGATGAATACAGCATATCGGAAATAGCGACTGTTTTTAAATTACGGGGAGAGCTTCTAAAGCTTAATTATATTCCACGCAGAGCAGACCTACCAGTGCTATGCAATCTGTGCAACTTAGCAGAAAGAGAAGATGTCATACAGTTTGTTGGGAAGTGTCCAGTTTTAAGCGAAATTAGGAGGCATATCTTTGGAAGTAATGTTCTGTCGATGGATCAAGTTCTTATGCTTCTTAACAAACCAAACGTATTTAAGATATCCCAGTACTGCAAAAATGGTTTAAATTATCGTGAAAGGATCATTAATGAACATTTCTAAAAATCGCGTAAAATAAAAAAAATATTCATATGTACATGGTTTAGTCAATTTTTTATTTTAATTTTAAATTTATTTAATGTTCTCAATCAGGCAGACGGCAAAGCCATGTTTATTGATATTTTGTTAAAACTTTATAATAATAATGAAGTACATAAATAAAAATCTATCTAATCTAATCTAAATGTACAAGTTTAAAACACATCGGTTACAGCTGTGCAGCTACAAAAAAGTTATGGCTCCTTAAACTCAAAATAATGAAAATTCGTTGTTCCATTTTTTTCATTTAAAATGCATTTTCCTCAAAATTTTACTTAATATTTTATTTTTTTTATGAAATTTTTATCCCTAAACAATTTCCTTAAAATTATGTGAAGCAACTTTTTTATGTACGATCAACAGAAGTTGTAGTAAAAGCCATTTTTTGGCAGACAAAAATGGTCAAACAAAATTAAGTGAGAATAATAAACTAACGTACCTATGAGCAATGCAGTTAACAGTTAATTGTCGAATAGGAAAAAAAAAGCGTAACAAAGAATTATCACAGATTTGCAAATGTACCTTTATTTTGTTTCAACTGATTTACAGTCGACATTTTGCTCTGTAAGGTAACAGCCGATCCCCACAAAATGTACTCAAAACGTGAATACGTGGAAATAGTGTTTGTATACGGGTTCTGCAATGGAAACGCTTCATTGGCAAGATTGGAGTACCAACGACGATACCCAAAACGTAGAACACCATGTAGTCGGATGTTCGCTGATGCGTATCAGCGCCTTGTTTATACTGGGTCAGCTGCACCAAATAAAAGGGAACGACATTCAGACGCACGGCGGCAGAAGTTGAGAGTGGGATTTTACGTGCTGTAGAAGTTCAGCCTTCAGTCAGCGTCCGCAGACTAGCTGTGCACTTGGAACTTCCCAGAACCAGGATTCACAGAACTCTACAGAGTAAAAGATTACACCCTTTCCATTTAACACCGGTACAGGATTTACTACCACAAGATGCAGAAAGAAGAGTGGAATTTTGCCAACGGCTACTGCTCAAACAAGCAGAAAACGGGCACTTCCTCAATAACATTATGTGGACTGACGAAGCGCAATTCACAGGAGATGGGGTAACAAACCACCATAATTTGCACCATTCCAATCCCCATTTAATACGCACAACGTCCTTTCAAAGGTAAGAATTTATTTATTGTGAACAACTTCTTCAAAATGTGTTGCTTGAATTAAAGAAGGTTTAGCGTAAATGTTTGGGCTGGATTAATAGGAAATACTTTAGTAGGCCCGCACGTTCTTCCACGAAGAGTTAATTCCCAATGCTGAAACAACCAAAAGCCTCGGATAAGGATGACTCAACTAATGACGACCCCAGCAAACGAAATAAGGACAACGACCTTCGGATCTGTACGTAGAATGTTCTGTCCCTTTACAGACCACGTGCAGCCGAACAATTAACAGAGGCTATAAAGCAGATATTACCGCCATCCAGGAAGTGCGATGGGATGGGCCGGGCAAAAAGAGGCTGGAAAACTGTGATATCTACAGAGGCAACAGGCAACGCTTATTCGGATGCGGATTTGTCATATACGGCAGACTTAGGCAAGAAGTCTTAAGCTTCCGACACGTAAGCGACCGTATTATGACTATCAGGATCAAGGCTAAATTCGCTAACATAAGCCTAATATGTGTTCATGCCCCCACGTAAGAGACTGCCAAACTCTTCGCTGAACGCTTATCCCGAAATCTCTCAATCACCCCTATGCTGCCAGCATCAAGTGCCGAAGACCAGTGGCAGCGCTGCCAACATGCCATCAGAAACGCCGCAACTGATGTGCTGAGTCTCGCTCGCCCACCACCGCGAAACCCCTGGTTTGACGAAGAATGCCGGCGAGTGCATGCAGCGAAACAAGATGCATACAAAGCGGCGCTGCAAAGGAAGACGAGAGCTGCTCGTGAACTCTATGAGCAAAAGAGACGGGGAGAACATCACCTTCTTTAAAAGAAGAAGAAAGAGCATGAGAAGCGCGCGCTCAGAATATTGAGAATTTATACTCCTGGAGCAATGTACGGAAGTTCTACCAAAATTTAAAGACAACGTGTCAAAGAAGCAATACCCGTACAGAAACCTGTAGAGATGAAAATGGAAACCTCGTAGTAGAGTCACAGTCGATGCTGAGAATATGGAAAATGTACTTCTGCAGACTGCATAACGGCGACGAAGACCAACATCCCCCAGTCAGGCAGAATGGACCAATCAACATAGACGATGATAGCCAAAATTTCCGCCCACCTGACCAAAACGAAGTGAGGATAGTAATCTTAATTACTTACTTAGATGGTGCTACAGTCCGGGATGGACCTGGGCCTCAACCAACAAACCTCTCCAGCTAGCACGATTACGAGCCAGCTGCCTCCAGTTGCGCACGCCAAGTTGGTTGATGTCCCCTTCCACTTGCTTGCGCCACCTACCGCGTGGTCGTCCTCTACTGCGTCGTCCGTCCGGGGTGGACTCAAAAACTTTCTTAGCGGGAAGGTTAGGCTCCATCCGCTCTACATGACCCAGCCATCTTAGTCGCTGTATGTGAACTCTTCTAGCTAAGTCGATGTCCTTGTATAGGCCGTATAATTCGGCATTGTACCTTCTCCTCCACTTACCGTCTATGCAGACGGGACCAAAGATCGCTCGAAGAACTTTTCTCTCGAAATAACCAAGGGCATCCTCATCCGGTTTTGTCAAAGCCCATGCCTCTGCGCCATACAGCAGGACTGGGATGATTAGAGACTTATAAAGAGTTACCTTAGTAGTTCGAGATAGGGCTTTGCTACTCAATTGTCGTTTTAGCCCATAGAAACAACGATTGGCAAGAGTAATTCTTCGTGTGATCTCCCTACTGATGTCATTTGCGGAGTTCACCATAGAGCCTAGGTAGATAAAATCCTTTACTACCTCAAAATTATATCTGTCCAAGACGCCGATGTTGGGTGTCCTTTTTTGTAGACAGCATATATTTTGTTTTGCTTTCATTGACCGCTAGACCCATCTTTGCTGCCTCGTTCTCAATACTCGTAAATGCCCCATTGACTGCCCGCTGAGTTCTTCCGATTATGTCAATGTCATCGGCATAAGCGAGTAGTTGTACAGACTTGTAAAAGATTGTACCTCCGGTGTTGGCTTATGAGTTTCGTACAATTCTCTCAAGTACTAAGACAAAGAGATCGCATGATAGCGCGTCACCTTGTCTAAAGCCTTTTTTGACATCAAAGGTCTCGGTGAAGTCATTACCGACCTTGATGGAGCAGTGGGCGTTCTCCATCGTCAGCCTACACAGACGGACAAGTTTGGCAGGAATGTCAAAACTAGACATGGCTCTATAAAGCTCTTCTCTATAGATGCTGTCATATGCGGCCTTGAAATCGATAAAGAGGTGGTGATTATCGATTTGGAATTCTTGGGTTCTCTCCAGGAATCAAGAACTTTTGGCCATTTTTGTTTGACAAAAAATGGCTTTTACTACAACTTCTGTTGATCGTACTTAAGGAAGTTGCTTAGCATAATTTTAAGGACATTTTTTAAGGATACAAATTTCATAAAAATTAAAATATTGAGTAAAAATTTTGAGAAAAATGCATTTAAGTGAAAAAATGGAACAACAAATTTTCTTTATTTTGAGTTTAAGGAGCCATAACTTTTTTGTGGCTGCAGAACTGTACCCGATGTGTTTGAAACTTATATGCGCTGCTAAATTGTCTTTCCAAAATGTATAAAACTATTTTTGTACCTGTAATTGTTTAGGAGTTATCGCGTTTAAAATGGTTCCACCTCCAAATAAGAGGTCACCCACTTTGATGGGCTATAACTTGAAATGTGGTGAGAATAGCCCCCCGCCCCCCTGCCTTACAATTTTTTATTCGGCGGAACTTCAGGTATCTCCTCTTAACGGATTATACTGCTTAACTGGGAGGACACCCTGTATACATACGAACATAATTAACCCTTATCCTGGGTGGGCATAAATCCTCTTCTCTAGTCCTCCCCGTGGGCGCCCGTTGGAAATGGCTAATCCTAGTTCGCTAGGTTAGTGTCAGCTAAGACTAACATGCACGCATCAATCGTGCGCAGTGGTCATCGAGAATGAGGTAACACCAGATACCTAACTCCCTGGTGGTGTGAGCTTTAGAACCGTGCCGAGGGATGGAAGACTGGGGGTAAAACCAGTCCTAACGAGCTCTTGTGGGCGCCCTGGCAGGGCCCAAAGTAAGTTGCGCCTTATCTTAGCATGCCGGTAAACTAAGATCGACCAGTTGTTCCGTGCTTTCTCGTGGAATCAAAATGAATAATGAAAACTTAAACAAACAAAAAACAAAAATAAAATTACAAAAAACACAAAAAAATTTAATTATACCTGGGGAAGTACTCTCTGGACAGACAGGGACGGAACTGGGGGTCGATGACATACTGTCATCCCCACAGTCTTCCATGTCTGGGCTAGAGAAGGAGCTAGAGGACGTTTTACTGGCTAGCGACAACGAGGATGCGGACAGCACACTCACTGACGCTAGCGCAGTGGGAAGTGAGCAGGCTAGCGCTCTCACTTGTGTAATTAAGGGCGATAGTGGGTTGGCGGGTACTCCTATCTTATTAGAGCAGGGCACACGTGAGTTGGCTGGTACTCTCACGGAAGTTAAAAAGGGTAGCAGTGAGTTGGCTGGCACTCTCACTAAGGGATTAGTGACCAAAGGGACTAGCAGCGCAGCTGGCGAGAACTCTGCTGCTCCTAGTTTCTCTGAAGTCGTGCGGAAGGGTAACAATAAAAACGCACACCAACTGGAGAAGATGCGTGTGCACAATGCTCGGCGAAAGGTCGAGAGTGCTAAGCGCAAAGTCGAACAGTTCGGGGGGTGTGACGTTAACTCCTTGAGTGCTTGGGATAGGTTGCAGCTTGATCGGGCTAAGGTAGTCTTAGCCGATGAGGTTGCCAGGAAGGTAGCAGCCGCACAGGTAGGTGAGGCTAGAAGTAGGCAGGAACTGCAAATCTGAGGGCACAGGCAGGTGGGGGCCAGTAGGGTGGCGTTCCAAAGCAAAAGGAGCAGATCCGACGATGTCGTCGAACCGAGCGCGGCGAAATAGGTGAAGGTTGGTATTTCGCCTTCGGCGCGCCCGAACTACGACCCGGAGGACGAGCTCCTTGTTGCTATTGTCAACGAGCAGGAGCCCTGCGGTCGACTGACCATGGACCAATGGATTACCGTCGAGGAGAAGTTTTAAGATGCTCTGTGGAAGAAGATGTCTTCCACTGAGGATAGTGACCTTCAATTCGACTGTGCTGGATGGGAAGGGGGCCGGAAGGTCGTTGCCTGTGGGAACAAAGCCTCTGCTGACTTCCTCAGACAGTTTATTTCGGAGGTTCGGGGAGTGTGGAGCGGATCTCAGCTCAAGTGCGTGACTATGGCGGAGTTGGCCAGATACACTCCGCCCAAAGCTTGGGTCTGGGTTCCGCTGCCATACACCTACCCAGAAAAACTGCTTGGTCTCCTCCACATGCAGAACAGGGAGTTGAAGGCCGATACATGGAGGGTGCTCAAGACAGGGCCTAGGAAGCAGTTTGGTCAGCACTTCTTGCTGGCCTAGCATGGGGAAGGTCATGCTAAAGCTCATGACCAAGGGTGTTGAGGAGGAGTAGGAGCCCAAAGATGATGGAAGTGATGCAAATAAACCTGCTTCACAGTAAGGCTACGACGGCATGCTTGATCAACTACATCATCAAGCATGACGTCTCGGCCATACTGGTACAAGAGCCATAGATCAGCGACAACAACTAGATTCAAGGGCTCAAAAACAGGAATTACACGTTGTTCTACAAAGCCAACGAAGGTAAAATCAGGGTTTGTATACTTTTAAAAAACTACATAAGGGCATTTCTTTTGAATAATTTCAGTGACGGCGATCTGGTAGCAGTCTCCTGTGAAAGAGAGGAAAGCAAACCGCTGTGTCTGGTCTCTGCATACCTCCCGTACGAGCTGGCGGAAATTCCATCTGTGCAGTTAAAGCAGATGGTAAGGAAGGGCAACTGGCTCTTCATCGTAGGCTGTGATGCAAATGCGCATCACTCGCAATGGGGTAGCAGTGATACTAATACAAGAGGTGAGTGTCTTTTCGATTTCATTCTTTCGACAAGCTCACCATATGCAATAAGGGATCTACGCCAAATTTTGTAGTAAGGAACAGACAAGAAGTGATTGATATAACTCTAGCTTCTTGTTCTGTTCACCTAATGGTAGAAAAGTGGAGGGATACGCTTTCAAATAAATTTTCAGACTAGGGCTAGCAGCAGCTACAGAAACCCTAAGAGTACAGACTGGGGTATGTATACAGTGCTAGTAAGGAAACATCTTAAGGATGTGCCTATTCGCAACGGCGATGCTCAAGTTATAGATAAGGCGGTAGACAACTTAGGCAAAGTAATGAACATGGCATTCGAAAGGGCCTGTCCACTAAGAAAGAAGTCCAACAGGTCCCAACCTCCTTGGTGGAGCAAAAAAATGAACTCCAAGAAAAAACAGGTTAAGCATTTCTACAACACGGCCGAAGAAATAGGGGACGGTACCACATGGGATGAATATATGGACCGCAAGCGGGAGTTTAAGTACTTAATCAGGCAATCAAAAAGACTATCGTGGAAGGAATTTTGTCAGTCCATTGCGGATACTAGTGAAGCTTCCAGACTTCGCAAGATGCTAGCTAAAGACATTTCTGTTCCAAGTTTCATCAACAAATCTGACGGCTCGTGGGCAGAAAGAAGCGAAGAAGTTTTAGAAAGGTTAATTGAAGCTCACTTCCCAGGAAGTAGATCGCCCATCGATTCTACTACTCATAGCTAGTCGTATAATGGTAGGTCAATAGGGGACGCCGTAGAGAGTCTCATTACATGGAAGAATCTGCGATGGGCTATTATGTCATTCGCACCATTCAAAGCACCAGGCCCTGATGGAATTTTGCCAGCTATGCTGCAAAAAGCTCCAGCCAAGGTCAGAAACAGGCTTAGGGAAATTTTCAAACATTGTTTAAGGTCATGTTACGTACCAATGGCATGGAGGGAAGTGCGGGTTATATTCATACCTAAAGCAGGTAAACCAAGCCACACTTCAGCGAAAGACTACAGACCCATAAGTCTCTCGTCATTCCTCCTTAAGACACTTGAAAGACTTCTTGATATTCACATCAGAAGTAAGTGTTGCACGAGATTTTATGCAAAGCTCAGCATGCATATTTGAAGGGGAAATCGGTGGAAACAGCTTTACACGACGTAATAGGGAAGATAGAAACTAGCCTTCACCATAAGGAATTTGCACTAGCGGCCTTCCTAGATAAAGAAGGTGCGTTCAATAACGTAGAAGGAAGGGCCATCAAACAGGCCCTGAAAACTATGAATGTCGAGCATAGCATTACCAATTGGCTCTGCAATATGCTCGGCACTAGAAACATTAACTCCACTATCGGAAACAGTTCAATAAGAAAATCCGTTACCAGGGGGACTCCCCAGGGAGGCGTTATCTCACCCCTCCTCTGGGTTCTAGTCATCGATGGGATACTTAAAGAACTAAGCAACACAGGCATAAGCGTCACTGCTTACGCGGATGACGTGGTGATTTTAGTTCAGGGCAGGTTCCTTGACACATTAAGCGAAATTCTGGAATCAGCTCTTAATAGTCTTGAAAAATAGAGGGTGTGGACTACACGTCAACCCGGATAAAACCGAATTGGTACTTTTCAGTAAAAAAATACAAGTCACCACCCTTCAAACTGCCTAAGCTAGCAGGGGTGGAGCTTTCCCTTTCGGATCGCGCTAGATATCTTGGGATAATGCTGGATAGGAAACTAAATTGGAAACTTAACATACAGGAAAGAGTCCGCAAAGCTTATAATGCTCTTTTCATCTGTAAGTGGACCGTGGGGAAAAAATGGGGCCTGAAGCCCGCAATGATGCACTGGCTGTACATCATGATAGTCAGACCCATCCTCACGTATGGGGCTCTTGTGTGGTGGAAGGCAACGAATACGAAAAACACACGGGATATGTTGGCCATGGTACAAAGAACAGCTCGCATTGCCATCACAGGTGCTCTACGCACAACACCTACGGCTGCAATCGAGATCTTTCTGTATCTTTTACCATTAGACCTACAAATTAAATTTCAAGCGGGCAACAGTGCGCTTCGGGTCACTAATGTTGGTCTCTTCAGGACTAATAACATAGGACACAGCTCCATTCTCAAGGAATCTTTTCCCGGAATCCCTGACGAATCGGACGATATACTTGTCACCTTAGACTTCGACACACCATACGAAGTACTGCATCCAATTAGAGAGTACTGGCGAAGGAAGACAGTCTCGGTCCATAACGAGATTGCAATATACACAGATGGTTCTAAGACCGATGAGGGCACGGGGTCAGGTATTTACTCGAGAGATACGAACCTACAGGTGGCCCGGAGACTTCCGGACACATGCAGTGTGTTCCAAGCAGAGGTTCTAGCTGTACTTAAAGCTGCGGAATTACTTGAGATGGGATCAATATCCGATAAGAATATCGCCATCTACATTGACAGTCAGGCTGCGCTAAAGGCGCTAGAGTCTTACGTCACCAAATCTGAGATAATCAGGAATTGCCGCACAATGCTTAGGGCATTATGTACGCAGAACCGAGTCAGATTATGTTGGGTACCTGGACACTGCGATATTGAAGGCAACGAGCAAGCCGGCGCGCTGGCTAAAAGAGGTGCGGGGCTCCAACGTAGAGATATAATTGGTAGTATTAAGCCACCAGGGTGCGTGGCTATGGGGATTATTCGGGATAAAATCATTGATACGGCTAATCTAAGATGGTCAAACTTAGATGGTCACAGGGTATCTAAGGCCTTGTGGCCTGTGTTAGATCGCAGAAAATCTGGGGAAATAATCAAGTTAGATAGATCGAGGCTAAGAACTGTGATAGGAATACTCTCTGGCCACTTTCTCCTAAGAAGGCATGACATGAGACTAGGGTTATCCGATACGGGTGTTTGTAGGTACTGCGATGACCTACATGTCTCAGAGGATATAACTCATATACTCTGTGAATGTCAAGGAATTGCCAGGACAAGGCTAAAGCACCTTGGTAGATACTTCTTCGATAACCTTGAAGAGGTGAGGTCCCTAAACCATAACAAGGATCTTTTCAGATTCTGTAGGGAGATTAATTGCATGGGAGAATGGGTTTAGGTCTTCTGCCGTGAAGGTTCCCTAGGGCTCGCCATGGGCCCACTTTGGCGCTTAGTGTTTTATGATAACCTCATAACCCTACCTAACCTAACCCTTATCCTGTAAAAAAAACGCATATGATATTTGTGGGTCAAATTTGCCCAATACATTTTTTATTTAGCAATCACAATTTTCGCATGTAATTTCTAGTTTGGAATGGTTTTTGCAAATAAATTTTAAACATTTTGTTGAATATTTTGTGCTATTGGAGCGATTCGGACACATGTAGCAGCGAGATCGCTTCAGGGTAGATACTGTAGGTTGTTCTTGAGGGTTTTTTTGTTGACGTTGAACCACTGATCTTCCCGGAGCACTGTGTGGAAAAGAAGTTCGACGGGAGATTTCCGCTTGAACCAAAGCTTCCCCTAATTCCTCTAAAAAAATTCTTCGTCTAAAATGTTTTCCTTTATTCCAATTTGGAAAAAAAAACATGTATATCACTAAAGCATTATAGGCTGATATATCCACAATGTTATAAAATAACGTCTAAGGCCAACTGTTTATTCTTCGCTTACATGTGTAAATGCGAATAAGTTGGTCAAGAGTATCTACCCATGATTTCGTGGAGTTGTAGTATTTTATTATTTCCGGCTTTTGTGCATCATCGGTTACCTCTTTATCGTGATGCAAGGTGGTCATGAGAATGACTGCTCGGTTTTTCTTCGGAACATATGCAACAAGAGTTAGACCGTTGTCGTTATCAAAAAAGAAATGGGAAAATTTCTCCGGCTTTCCTTTCAAATCCAAAATTTGTGGCGGCAAACATCTTTTATTTTTTCGCACTGTTCCAACTATCGTAAGCTTTCTTTTTAGCAACTCGATTCCTAATTCGTGTGAAGTAAAGAAATTATTACAAATAATGTTTCTACCTTTCAAGTCTTTTATGAGGTCTAGAACTACACGATTGCCTTGATTTCGTTCGGGCTTACAATTTCTATCCTTACCGGTGTAAACTTGCAAAGACCAGGCAAAACTAGTTTTACTATCGCACAGAGCCCATACTTTTATTCCATACTTTCCTGGCTTAGATGGAATGTATTGCTTGAAAGAACATCTCCCATGATATGTTACTAATTGTTCATCTACAGTAACACAGTCATCTGGGTTGAATGTTTTTCGTAAATTACATTCCCATCTATTCCAGAAATCTCTTATTGGAGCGAGTTTATCCCGAGCTCGTCGTTCATTCCTGTCACACTTTTCATCGAAACGTATAACTCTCGATATATTCTGGAATCTTCAAAAACTCATTGTAGCTTTGAAAATTGGCCTTCCCTTGCAGTCATTCCACAAACTTTCCAAAGCCTCTCCATGGGACCGAAAAACTCCAGCCAGCAAAAGTAGTCCAATATAGGATTCGATAATACGCTTCTCAAAATACGCTTACCCCTAAAAACAAAAGGATCTCCTTTTCATAACAAAAAAAAACATAGGAAATAAAACACTAATAATAATAATATCGAAAAAGAAGAAGAAGAAGAAGAATAATGTCGATGATATCAGGTGGTAAAAACAAATGAAAAGCTGATTTTATATCGGTAACTCGGGAGACAGCATAATGAGTCGGTCCTGGGGAAGTGTTCATAACATTTTCTGTTCTACGACGGCCGATCGAAAAATCTCTTATTGGCCACCTAGACCATTTATAATTTCGATCCTTCGAAAGAAATTGTGTTGGAAAGCGAAGTGCTTCGTCACCCGAACTGCTGTGATCCTCATTTACCAAATGTAAACTTTCCCCATTTGAAGAGTCAGTTTCGTATAGGGGGTGGCAATGGTGTAGTGGTAACGTCGTCAATTGCCACGCTAATGGTTCATGGTTCAAATCCTGATGTCAGCAAGCATTTATTTATTTCTCATGAAATATATAAAGTCAGTCCGATCATTTGCAAAAGCTTCTGTGAACACTACTGTGAAGGCATAAAACTGGCAGTAGTTTGGTCATGTGGCTGGAAAAATTGTTCGCTCTGTTGATGATGATTTGCACTTGACATCGATTATCGGGAAAAAAGTACTGCGAATCAAAAGCAAAGACAATAGTAACAAAAATCTCCCCAGTTATCTGGACGCCACCCCCGGAGAATAGCTGAAGCATAAACAACTGAGCTTCAAGAACCACTACAAAAAAAAATCTTTCTCTCTCTCTCTCTATCCATCCTTTCGAAAGCCCGCACTGTGTGTAAACATGTTAAAGGTATTAATAACCCTTTGAGTGCGCGCAAATTATAAAAGAAAAAAAATAAATAAAATACGGACCCATTATAGGAAATATTTTCCTCCTCCACCTCACTTGCAGTATCACTTGCAACACTACCACTCAGACTCACATAATTATTAAGCATTTACTGTATGTCTTCTCGACTCAACTCAGCCATATTGATTCTATGAAAAACAAAAACTAGAAGAACACTAGCATTGTACAAATAATGCACTCACTTTTACTTTTTTTTTGCAGATGGATAAGAAATAACTAATAAAATTCCTATATTTTGTTCAGTATATTTATATTATTTTACATGTTGCCAAAAATCTGCACGCGAGGAATAATTTCTTACTGTGACACGTTCTAAACGAGTAAATTGTGTAGTCGAAAAACAAAGCCTACCTAGATAAGACTTCATGTAAAACAAAACAGTAAAATTCCAGTCATTTACAAATAAAGTAAAGCAAATTCTCAACAACATTTGTTGAAAATACATATTGGGCAATTTTGACCCACGAATACAACGTATGTTATTTGCAAAAATCTTATCATAAAATCTCATAAATGAACAAATATAATAAAAGTTTATTAAAATTCTATTTAGTTCCTAAGCAAAATAAATGTCAAGAAATTTCAAATAAAAATATTGAAAAATAAGCGAAATAACCGCTATGAAAGGTGCGTTTGGGCAATTTTGACCCATGTGTACTGGATAAGGGTTAAGAAAACGGAAACGGTATTGGTATATATCAAGCTGAAAAGTAATACACATAGGTACTTACCGTCTGCAGTGTTGAATCCGCAGTCTATGACAACTGCCCCAGGTTTAATCCAATCACCTCGCACCAGCTGAGCGCAACCAATGCCAACAATTAGAATATCAGCAGATTTTGTCTGAAATTATTTAATTGTTGTAAACAAATTGACTTGCATCAAAGGTTTTGTAAAATTGTTCGATCTCACGAGATTATTTAATTGTTTATGAAATTATTGTATTATAGAGAAGATCGATAAACCCGGTCTTGTGGATGGGCAAATTACTCAAAAGCAGTTCTGTTCAAATTCAAATATGAACCTATACTTATGCTGCCAATTACAATCATCTGATCATCACAGTGTTGGTAACTTTTTGCAATTGATTTCATGTGACACCTATTAATTTTAAGCTAGGAGTTTTTCCTACTATTTTTTTATATTTGTTTTAAGATCTGGAATTTTAGGTCACTCTACAAACCACGTGCAGCCCAACAAGTTGCCGAGACCCTAGACTGCTGCAAAGCAGACGTTACCACCATCCGAGAAGTGCGACGGGACGGGCCGGCCAAAAGGAGGACGAGAGACTGCGACATATACTACGGCGATTGCTACAGAGAACAAGGACGTCTATTCGTGTGGGGACTTAGACAAGAAGTCTTTCCGGCATGTGAACCAGTGCCTCGTGACTACCCGTATCACGGCAACATTTGCCTAATTTGCGCTCACGCCCCTTACGAGATGACTTCTATCAGCTCTTGGTGTCCGGACTTTCCGAGGAGCCAACGTGGACTGGGATCACTACCTAGTTGTAGCCAAGGTACGGATGCGGATATCCAGAACAGAGTGAAATCAACGGAATACTGTGAGAAAGTTTGACGTCGGACGACTACAATCGCAAGAGACCGCCAGAGCCTTTGCAGATCGAGTCTCCTTTAATTTCAATCAAAGTCCAATGCCGCTAGCAACAAACGCGGAAAACCAGTGGCAGCGTCACCAATAATCCATCAGAGATGCCGCCTCTGACGTACTGGGTTTCTCTCGGCCACCACAACGAAACCTCTGGTTTGATGAGGAATGCCGTCAAGCACATGTAAACAAGAGGCGTACAAGGCGGCACTGCATATAAGGACTAGAGCTGTGTTCCGACTCCGCGTGGACTCAAAAATAATAAAAGAAATACTTTTCACTTTTACGTGGTCTTTAGCCAGACCGTTTATTTCGCTTGGATGCCAACTACCAAAAAGAGGAAGTGCCCAGCATTGTGGCGGCCTTTTATACATTTCCTTTTCTATGTTTTTACATGACATTTAGGAGGTGTTCATGAACTGACTTACGCATTTAGGGCGTGTGATGCGATTGATTATTGGACGCCACATCACTCTCCCCCATGGAAAAGTTTACAATATTAATTCGTAATGCAGTAGGAAAGTTATAATCTGTGACTTACTTGTACAAAGTTTACAAAATTGTTACTGTGATTTGCAAAGTTTTACAAAATAATTAATGGTTTTATGATACACAGTTTTACGTGAGCATGAACGTTACTTTTGGTTTTAATGTTGAACGAGTTTGCACGTCTTCTTTGGCTAAAAATGCAGGTTTTACCCTGTCAATAGAAATCGTGTGTTTCTTGTTGTGCACCCAGATTGTGAAAGTTTTGTCCGTTTTGTCAATGACCTCGAAAGAACCATCGTAGGGACGATTCAAACTTCTCTTGTATAGATCTTGTCTGACAAAAACGTATTTGTATGAGTCTAGTCCTTTCGGTATGTGGATGTAATTTTGCTGTCTTAACCTTTTTGGGTCGGGTCGGACCTTGGCAATAGCTTGACTGATTTCTCTTGCCGTTGACGAAGTCAGTGTAGTGTCTAAAGGTTTGGGTTCTACTAGTTCAGATGGAAGACGTAAGTTTTGACCATATAACAACTGAGCTGGTGTTATGTTCAGCTCGTGGATTATTGTGGAACGAATTCCAAGTAGGGTCCAAGGTAGGTTTGTATACCAATTCTGTTTATCTTCCTGCGTCCTTAATGCCTCTTTGAGTTGTGTATGGAATCTTTCGACCAACCCGTTTGCTTGTGGGTGGTAAGTTGTGATTCTGATTCTTTCGATCCCTAGTATTTTAGACATTTCCTTGATCAAGCTTGATTCGAATTGGGTTCCTTGATCTGTTGTGATCGTTTGTGGAACCCTGAATCAGGATACCCAATTGTGAATGAAAACAGAAATGGCGGTTTAAGCATTGATATTTTTTAGAGGAAATGCTTCCGGCCATAAAACGATCCTTAACCGTCAGTAGATAGGTAAATCTACGTAAATCTCTTCTGCGAAGGCAGAAGAGGTCCAACCAAATC
This sequence comes from Brachypalpus laphriformis, assembly GCA_945910035.1. Taxonomy (NCBI): domain Eukaryota; kingdom Metazoa; phylum Arthropoda; class Insecta; order Diptera; family Syrphidae; genus Brachypalpus; species Brachypalpus laphriformis. Next base: position 148,018,653 of record OX246754.1, read on the forward strand.
CATATGAATGTTAACAAATCTTTTATCGGGGATCGGGAACTTTCCATTTTTGGACTTTGTGTGTCTAGTGATTTTAAACTTTTGGTACGGGAGACAAGATTGCGTCCACTTATTTACATCTCTATTCATTCTACGCCAAAACTATTTTGAGCATATGATGCTGCGTGCAGCTCTAGTACTAGGATGCGAAAGTTTATGGTGGTTGTCAAAGATTGTTCTTCTAAAAATGTCTGGTATATATGGATGATTTTTCCTTGTGGAATTTTAAACCAGATGTCAACATCTTGAATCGGAATATGAGTTTTTACAAGTTTTGTTGCAGAATTTGTGTCGACTAACATTGCTTTTACTTCTCTGTCTGAATCCTGTTCCATTGCTAGGTTGGAAATGTCAATGCTGTTAAAATTTATCATTTCAATATGAGACCTTGACAAAGTGTCGGCAACGATATTTTGCAAACCTTTTATGTATCGGATGTCTGTCGAAAGTGTTTGATGGTTTTGAAAACTGCCAATAACTCTCTATCGAAAGTTGAATACTTTTTTTCGGCATGTGGAAAAGAAACCTAAAGGTTGTCATTGGTTTGAATGATATTGTTCTAATACGCCCCCAATAGCATCATTTGACGCATCTACCATCAATGAGATGCTTGCTTGGCAATTTGGGTGGAACAACATTTTTTGCTGCTCAAAATCCTTTTTAAGGATTTTGAATGCCTCATTGCAATTGTATGACCACTGGAACTCAGTGCTCTTCTTGCTTGAAGTGTGGGTTTTGTTTGTTTTTAGTAACTCTATAAGGGTTGAGCTTTTGTCACTATATTCGACAACGATGGTAAAAATGTATCATACCAAGAAATCGTTGCAATATTTTTATTGAGGTAGGTCTTGAAAACCCGTTAATTGCTGAAACGCTATTTGTGGATGGGGTAAGTCCCATTTTTGATATTCGGTATCCTAGAAAGCCAAGTTCGCATTTAGCTACGTTTATGTTAAATCCATTTTCCTGTAATCGCTTAAAAACTATTCGTAAGTAAGTAAGTGTTCCTTGTGTTCGTTGATCGACTTACTTGCAATAAGAATGTCGTCAACGTAAATGTAAACGAAAGGAATATCGCAAAGAATTTCATAGATCAAGCGTTGAAATGTTTGCGCTCCATTGCTTACGCCAAAAAAAAAAAAATAAATAAATATTTGGCGCAACAGCTCATTAAGTGCCAATGCCTAGCTTCTCGCAACCACTCATGTTGTGTGCGTTATATTTTTCGTACGAATGGAAGGGACCTACAGTTTAGTGCCGTATCCGAACGGCGATTTGAGAAGCTTTACGCCACGGCGCCTACGCCAAAAGGCATCCTTAAAAATTGAAATAGGCCAAATGGAGTTAGGACAGCAGTCCTCTGTGGCAACAGTCAGTTTGACTCTGACTGTCGTGGGGTGCGCATCACAATTCGAACTGCATTAATTTTTTAATATCACTTTCAAAATGAAGTGTTCTGTTTGCTCGGAGAAAATCGAAAGGAATTGCACCACAAAAATATCCTGCAACAACTGCTTGAATTATTTCCATATTTCCTGTGTGAATCTGGCTGACAAAGATGCAGATTACTTCCAAACGAGTGGAAAACTTTATCGATCCGACAAATGTGGAGTGCTGAGGCGCAGATCTATGCGCATGACAGAACCATTGGAGAACAACAACAAGCAGTGTGAAGCGAAGCAAAAAGTGCTTCATCTTCTTCCAATGGTAACAAAACGCATAAACTATGTAACATCGCCCCGTCTGCAGCAACTACATTGGGTACACAAAATGATGAAGTCGAATACACTCTCCAAATGATATACGAGTATTTGAAGCTTTCACATTCGGAAGAAATTAATCAGCGTTTTCTAGCTTCAATCAACGAGCTAAGAACTGAAAATACGGAGCTGAAAGCAAAAGTGGAATTATTGGAGAGCAGGCTCAATTGGCAACAACAAAACCTTCTCAGCAGTTGCATTGAAATTGTTGGAGTGCCAAACGTCACGGATGAAAATGCAACCGAGAAAGCTAAACAAATCTTTCAAAATGCTTTGTCCATTGATTTTCCCGACGGCAAAATTGAAAAACGCTCTGTGAAGAAAGTGCGAAACAAAGGAGAAAAAAGCGGCTCTTCGCACAATGCCATCATCTGTGTTAGATTCTCTGACCACTCTACCAAGGCGCAAATAATGAGAAAAATACAAAAAGAAGAACACGCTTAGCTCAAACGTTCTTGGAAGCGGGAGGAGGAAGGGTGAAGGCAGCAGCAGCAGCAGCAGCAGCGGCGGTAGAAAGGAAAGCTGAATTTTCATAAATGATGCGCTTACGAATTACACACGGGCTCTCTTTATGCGAACAAAAGGAGTAAGAAAGCAGGAAAACTATAGATTTGCATGGTTTAAAGACAAGCAAATTCTTGTTAGGAAGGTCTAGGGTGGAAAAGTAATTTCTATTAGATGATTCAACGATCTTGCACTTATTTAGTGCGTATTTTTATTCACATATTGTTTTAATGAATTTTAATAATGTTATAATTCATGACTTTCCAACCCTCGAACTAAATAGAAGAACCTGTAATAATGTTTTCACGGATAATTCTTACTGTAACAATAAACTTTTTGTTGTCCATCAAAATGTCAGAAGCTTGCGACAAAATTTTTCATCACTTGTTACACACCTTCATTCATTCTTATGTCGTTTTCCATTGGGCCAAAAGGAGTTCTCTTTTTGTGTTCCGCTCAGAAAAAGCACTCGCAATCACGTTCCATTGGCTGTTTGGAGTGCTGTTCCGGGAGTGTTTTTCTGTTCCGAATTTCATTTGGGATTGCTCCCAAAATGCACTAACACATATAAACCCTTACATCGGACTACTTGTCAAAGTCATATGGTACAAGATGCATTCTTGTGTTTATTTTATTTTTTCGGTTCGGGCAAGTTATTAGAGACAAATTTTACATAGATATAATTAACATATTGATAATATATTAATAAAAACATGATGGAATTGCTAATGTCGTTTTCCATTGGGCAAAAAGAAGCCATTTTTTGCTTTGTTTTTTTTTTGTAAAAAATGTAAAAAAATTCAAACATTTGCCAACACAAGCAGAAGTAAGCAGAAGACGATTTCGCATGTTCCATTGGAATCAAAAAAGAGTGAAATCGGGAGTGAAACCAATGGAAAACGACATTAAGCTTTCCAGACATTATTATTGTATCTGAAATTTGGATTTATGGCTTTGAGACAATCGATTATCATTGAAAATTTTGCGGCAGGGGGTGTCGGATGCTTTGTAAAAAATGAGTACGTAATTAAGGAAGTGAAAAGTATCGATTTCCGTAGCGCAGATATTCTTATAGTTTCAATTGAAATTAATTATGTTGATTATGTATTTTGATGTATATATAGGTTTCATATGTTTAACGTTGTGTCGTTCATAGAAGAATTTTTCCGTTTGTTACTTACTTACTTAGATGGCGCTACAGTCCAGGGTGGACCCGGACCTCTCCAGCCAGCACGGTTACGAGCCAGCTGCCTCCAGTTGCGCACGCCAAGTTGGTTGAGGTCCCCCTCCACTTGTTTGCGCCACCTACCGCGAGGTCGTCCTCTACTGCGTCGTCCGTCCGGGGTGTATTCGAAGACTTTCTTAGCGGGAAGGTTGAGCTCCATCCGCTCTTAATGACCCAGCCATCTTAGTCGCTGTATGTGAACTCTTCTGGCTAAGTCGATGTCCTTGTACAGGCCGTATAGCTCGGCATTGTACCTTCTCCTCCACTCACCGTCTATGCAGACGGGACCAAAGATCGCTCGAAGAACTTTTCTCTCGAAATAATCAAGGGCATCCTCATCCGGTTTTGCCAAAGCCCATGCTTCTGCGCCATACAGCAGGACTGGGATGATTAATGTCTTATAAAGAGTTACCTTAGTAGTTCGAGATAGGCCTTTGCTACTCAATTGCCTTCTTAGCCCATAGAAACAACGATTGGCAAGAGTAATTCTCCGTGTGATCTCCCTACTGATGTCATTTGCGGAGCTGACCATAGAGCCTAGGTAGACAAAATCCTTTACTACCTCAAAATTATATCTGTCCAAGACACCGATGTTGGGTGTCCTTTTTTGTAGACAGCATATATTTTGTTTTGCTTTCATTGACCGCTAGACCCATCTTTGCTGCCTCGTTCTCAATACTCGTAAATGCCCCATTGACGGCCCGCTGAGTTCTTCCGATTATGTCAATGTCATCCGCATAAGCGAGTAGTTGTACAGACTTGGAGAAGATTGTACCTCCGGTGTTGGCTTATGAGTTTCGTACAATTCTCTCAAGTACTATATTAAAGAGATCGCATGATAGCGCGTCACCTTGTCTAAGACCTTTCCTGACATCGAACGGTTCGGTGATGTTCTTACCGACATTGATGGAGCAGCGAGAGTTCTCCATCGTCATTCTGCACAAACGGACGGGCTTGGCAAGGATGCCAAGACTAGACATGGCTCTGTATAACTCGTCTCTATACACGCTATCATAGGCAACTTTGAAATCAATGAAGAGGTGGTGCGTATCGATTTTATATTCATGGGTTTTTTCCAAATTCTACCGTAGTGTGAATATTTGGTCAATGGTGGACTTTCCAGGCCTGAAACTGCACTGATAAGGGCCTATCAGGTTGTTGACGATCGGTTTTAGGCGTTAACATAATACGGCAGACAGGATCTTATATGCGATATTTAGGAGACTTATACCTCTGTAGTTGGCGCAGTTCAGAGGCTCTCCTTTCTTCAGGATCGGGCAAACGATGCTGAGGTCCCATTCATCGGGCATACTTTGGTCCGACCAGATTTTACAGATGAGCCGATGCATGCTCCTTATCAACTCATCTCCTCCAGCCTTGAAAAGTTCAGCGGCAAGGCCGTCGGCTCCAGCAGCTCTGTTGGATTTGAGTTTAGATATCGCTATCCTCACTTCATTCTGATCGGGTTGACGGGAATCTTGACTGCCATCGTCACTGTTGAATGGCTCATTCTGCCTGACAGCGGAATATTGATCATCATCGCCGTTTAACAGTCTGCAGAAGTGTTCCTTCCCTCAGCACCGACTGCGATTCTACTACTATGTTGCCATATTCGTCCCTGCAGGCTTCTGTTCTGGCTTTGAAACCCTGGCATGTTCTTTTTAGCCGTTGGTAAAATTCTCGAACATTATTCCTGCAATAAAGTCTCTCAATCTCCTCGATCGAGCGCTTCTCATGCTCCTTTTTCTTCGTTCTGAGAAGTCGATGTTCCTCTTTTCTCCTGCGCACGTATAGCTCGTAAGCAGCTCTAGTCCTTCTATGCAGCGCCGCTTTGTGCGCCTCTTGTTTTGCTGAATGTACTTGCCGGCATTCCTCATCAAACCAGGGGTTTCGTTGTGGTGGGCGAGAGAAACCCAGTGCATCAGAGGTGGCATCTCTGATGGCTTGTTGGCAACGCTGCCACTGGTCTCCCGCATTTGCTGCTGGCGGCATAGGACTTAGATTGAGATTAGAAGAAACATGATCGGCAAAGGTTCTGGCGATCCCTTGGGATTGTAGCCGCCCGACGTCAAATTTCCTCACAGTATTTCGTTGATTTCGCTCCGTTGTGGATATCCGCATCCGTACCTTGGCTACAACTAGGTAGTGATCTGAGTCCACGTTGGCTCCTCGGAAAGTCCGGATACCCAGAATACTGGAAGAGTGCCTTGCGTCGATCGCAATGTGATCAATTTGGTTGACGGTTTTTCGATCAAAGGAGAGTCATGTTCCCTTGTGAATGCCGAGACGTGGGAACAGCGTACTAGCTATGACAAAGTTTCGCCCCGCTGCAAAGTCGATTAGCCTGAGTCCGTTGTCGGATGTGATGTCGTGCAGGCTGTGCTTTCCGACCACGCTACTAAAGACGTCCTCTCTTCCTAGCTTTGCGTTAAAATCACCTAGGATAATGTTAACGTCGTGGCTAGGGCATTGCTCATACGTCTTGTCCAAGAGCTGGTAGAAGTCGTCTTTTGTCGCGTCGTCCTTCTCCTCATGAGGGGTGTGAACGCCTATTAGGCTAATGTTGGCAAATTTAGCCTTGATACGGAGAGTCATAAGACCCTCGTTCAATACCCTGACGTAGTATTACAGACCTCAGCTCCAAATATGTTGAAGTAGCTCCGGTAAGGTATCCGCTGGTGTGTAGACGTCGCCGTTGATTCCATCGAGGGAATTCATCCGCCGCACGTCCTCCTTCTAAGGAGCTCTTGCTAGACTTCTGAGACGCATATTTCAGCCAATCAGGTCAACAAGAGATGCCTCGGCCGGTTAGACAAATGCGCGCTGAAGTTCACCCAGATGTGCTTACGTCTGAGTGTTCAGCTGCACATATATCGTCAGATACAGCATACGCTCATCGTTAGTTCACTAGCTATCCAGCGGGCACCGCGAGGAGGTGATGATGTGATTTTGCCACGCCTTTCCCGTTTGTTAGATAAGCAAAAATCAAGTAACCTAATTATTGCCGGGGATTTTAACCTAAATTTATTAGACAAAAGCGATATGGTTTCTAATTACTTGGCTATTCTGGCATCGCATGGTCTTGAAAGTTTCATCAACGAACCAACTCGGGAAGGTGTTTAGATCACTTTTATGGACGTTTGACCAATATTTCCTTAAGTGCTTGCGAAAACGGCATTTTTGATCTGAATATTACCGATCACTCTATGACAGCGCTGTTGGTAAACACTGGTAAGATTAAGAAGGTGAGCATTGGGGTAAGTGTCCCTAAAAGAATTAAAAAAATTGATTTCGTAAAACTTAAGAAATCTTTTTTATGAGTTTTGGGATGAGGTTTACGCGGAAAGTTATGTCTCCGCATCACAATCAATATTTCTGAATTCTCTTAGCAAACACATTGACGACTGTACTTCCATTGTGCCTCCAAAAAAAATTTGGCAAAAGACTTAAGCCCTGGATTACAAGTCTTCTTATTAAGAAAGTTCAGGCAAAAAATAAGTTACGGATCAAGTGTTCAAAGAACCCAAACAACTTTAGATTGAGTGATCGATAAAAAATTATATTCTCGTCTTAAAAAAGAAATTCGTAAGAACCGTGATGATTACTACAAAAATCGATTCTTCTTTGCTAAAAGTAATTTAAAGAGTGAATGGCAAGTTGTAAACAGCATTTTGAAAAAGTCTTCCTGTACTTGCAAGCGTATAATAAATCGTATTAGTGACTGTAATGTTTCTGATGAATTCAATATCGCTAACACTTTCAATAATTACTTTTCTTCAATAGCCAACAATTTATCTTCTCAAACAGGTCAACTAAGTTGTTCTTCTTGTGGTATCTTTGGTGACTATTTAACAGTTTTTCATTCGAGCCTATATCTGCTTTTGAACTCGTAAAAATCATTGGGTCCCTTAACGGTTCTAATGCTAGCGGTTATGATGGCATCTCAAATATATTTTTAAAACCCATCGGATGTTTCTTGGTAGATGTACTAACAGTTATTTTTAACCAAAGCATATTTTCTGGAGTTATTCCTAGTGCTCTCAAATGTGCGAATGTAGTGCCTCTATTTAAAAAAAGGTTCTGCAGAAGATATGAGCAATTACAGGCCAATTTCATTTCTTCCCGTCTTTAGTAAAATTTGCGAAAAATTTGTTAAAATAAGAAAATTATCTTATTTAAACAAGAATAAGTTTTTCAACCATGCGCAGTATGGTTTTCAGGAGGGAAAATCAACTGAAGATGCCCTACTTAATTTTTGTTCCACTGTTTTCTCTAACTTTGATGCAAAAAAGTTCACTGCAGGTTTATTTGTGGATATAACGACAGCCTTCGATATGGTTAACCACACTATCTTACTGAGAAAACTAGAAAAAGGTGGATTTCATGGTTTCATGCTCGATTGGTTCAGATCCTATCTTTCAAATAGATCTCAAAGAGTTAAAAACGAAGAAACCAGGAGCGATCTACAGTTTGTGAATTTAGAAGTACGTCAGGGCTCTCTGTTGGGACCTATTCTGTTCCTCATATACATTAGTTCACTCTTTGGGCTTGATTTTAAAGGTACACTTACTGCATTTGCAGATGATCTGGGTTGTTCCTACGGTTCGGATAGTGCTTTGAACTTGGCCTCTGATATCAACTGGGATCTATACATATTAAGGATCTGGTTCGCCGAACATAGATTGATGATTAGCTCTAAAATTAAAATAATGTTTTTTAACCTATAGACCACAACCGATTCTAGTGCGGGGTTTTACTTTCATTCTACGGATTGCTAAAAATTCAAACTAGTAGAGTGCTCATGTGTCCCAGCTTCACTTTGTTCTACTTTTAATAACGCTCTACATTGCAGTGATGAATGTTTTTTAGTTGAGAGGGTAGAGGAATTTAAATACTTGGGACTCACTATTGACCCTAAAATGACCTTTGCAAACCATACGCAGTCATTGAAAAAATATTTCCGCTGCACACCCCGACATTTTTTCTATGTACCTAAAAAGTGGTTGCTCTGACAAACTCGTAAGAATTATTTATTATGGAATTTTTCACTCGAAGCTCCAATATGTTATTGCTTGCTGGGGTGGGGCATATCGGAATAAAATTTAGCCTCTTTTAATTCTGCAAAAAAATGTTTTGAAAAAAATTTGCGGAAAACACCGTCGACATCCTAGTTTTCCATTGTTCCATGTTATGAAAATTCTTCCAGTCCGACATTTGTATTGTTTTAAGATATTAAAAACATTTTTTATCAGATCCGGAAATCGGAACTTTCGACTAATTTCTGATTATAATCTAAGGAGAAATTTTTCAAACGTTGTATCTGTACCGTTTTCCCGTACCACCGCCTTTCATAACTTTTATTTGGTTTCTCCGTGCCGGCTTTTTAATAAACTACCCCAATCAATCAGATCGTTAACCTTTCCTGGAAAGTTTGAGAAATGTGTAAAACATTGGCTATTACAATTTGATTACAGTAATTTAAAATCAATTCTTTCTGACATTCTGGTGTAACTTAATCGTAAGTCTTTTTTTTATATACATAATGAAGTTTTAAATTTAACTTGAATTGTAATTTTTAAATATATTCTTATTATCTCCTTTTCCTTATCCAATTGAGTATATCACTACTTAAGGGTCCCCCCACCAATAATTAAACTATTTTGATAAAGCCCATTGAAGTGGCATTTGACACTATTTTAATACGTATAGCATAAAAAATACAAAATGTCACTAATCAATTTCTAAAAAATATGAATTTAAATGTATTTGTATATTCGAATTTGTTTGAAATAAAATCTAATCTAATCTAATCTAATCAACAGGTATTTGATTGTATGCTCGAACTAAATCGATTTTTGAAAATATTTCGCAACCGCAAAGACTAGCCGAACAATCCTGCGCGCGTGGGAACTTGTCTGGAATGGTTATCGCGTTCAACTGCCTGTAATCTTCGCAAGGTCTCCAGTTAGTGGAGCCTTTCTTGGGAACCATGTGCAGTGGAGAGGCTCCAGACGGATTGGAGAGGCGACAGATTCCTAGATGAACCATTTCCTGAAATTCTTGCTTGACTGCAGCGAGTCTTCTAGCGCGTGCAGAAGGCAGCGGACTGTGTTTAAATGTAAACTGTAACAGTTGGCAACACAACATATTTGTGTTTGCATTGTCCGTTGTCTTCTTTGTTTACTTTTGTTTCATCCCTCTCACACACTCCTTTGCTTTTACTGAATTCTATAATAGATGTACCTACATATAATCTTCTTTCTTTCCTCACTCTTAATAAAACTGGGATCGTGAACGGATGTGCTTCATTTTCATCTCTGATAGGTTATGAGCCCAGGTCACATAATAAGAGTTTAGAAAGAGTTAAATTTTATTTAATCGGTTCGGTTTTTTGTTAGTAAAAAAAACTGTTTGCGAAGATGAGTGCCGCGGGTTTGTACAGCATAAAAAAGTTAGACGATACAAATTACGCGTCGTGGTCAGTGCTAATGAAAAGTGTCCTAGTCCACTCTGAGCTTTGGCCGATAGTTAGCGGAAAGCTTGTAAAAGCTGAAGACGGAAAACCAGAGGAGACAGCAGCGTTTGTCGCAAAGGACGAGAAGGCATTGGCAAGTATAATGCTTTGCATTAAACCATCGCAAATAAATCACATAAGGCACTGTGAAACGTCGTCGATGGCCTGGAACAAGTTAAAAAGAATTTATCAGCCGCAGGGGCCAGCTCGAAAAATTACTTTATTTAGGAAGCTCTTGGCACTTAAATTGTCTGAGGATGGCAACGTGTCAGAGCATGTGAACATGTTTAGTGATTTGATAGAGAAACTTAGTTAAATCGAGATTGTATTTCCGGACGAGATGGCAGTTATAATTTTGTTGTCCAGTCTCCCAGAGTCATTTGAAAGTTTCGTTGTAGCTATAGAAACACGTGACGCCTTGCCAGCTTTAAAAATGTTCAAGGTTAAGCTACTTGAAGAAGGAGCGAGACGACAAGAGAAAGGAGACAAGGCAGGTAGTGGCGATGGCAATCAAGCATTTGTAGTTCGCACAAACACACACAGATATCCCGCCGCAAGAAAATCTACCAGTAACGGCAGCGAAAACAAAAACTGCAGTTCGGATAACAGCAAGAGGAACAACGCAAAATGTTACAATTGCGGGCGACGAGGTCATTTTACCGCAAGATGTAGAGACCCAAGGAAAACAAAACAAAAGGAACACACAACCGAGCAATCATTTTCCATCCTCGCTACTTCTTCCACACATGAGTTGGTAAGAGATGCCTGGTGTATAGATAGTGGCGCGACGTCGCATTTGTATTGTGATCGAAGTTTTTTCTCTACCTACAAAGAAGGAAAGGAACAAATTTCGTTAGCAGGCAACAATTTCGTAGAGGCATATGGAAGAGGAGAGGTTAAAATTGAATGTAGTGGTGTTGTTGTGAAATTGATAAACGTTCTATATGTACCCGACCTGCAAAGTAACTTTATTTCAGTGAGCAGAGCAGTGGATAACGGTCATTCAGTGTTGTTTGAAAACGAGTGCGCAATTATAAAAAACCGAAGTGGTGGTGTTATCGTAAAAGCACTTAAAAGAGGTAGGTTGTTTACGATTAAAAACGAAAATATGTGCTTGTATGCGAAGTGCGCGATCGATGATGTAATGCTGTGGCATAATCGCTACGGACATTTGAATTTTCAGACCCTTAAGGAAATGGTAAACAATAATTTAGTTCACAGGCTTAAGGTGAAACAAGTGCCTGTTAGAAACGAGTGCGTTACTTGTGCTAAAAGCAAAATTTGTGTGAAACCGTTCCCTCATGCTTCGAAAAATCGATCAAAAGAACTGTTAGGCATAGTGCACACCGATATATATCCGTCCAATTAATAAAAATTCTATCGGTGGATCCCGTTATTTTGCCACATTTATTGACGACAAGTCGCGGTTTGTTTCTGCGTTTTTCCTTAAAAAGAAAGACGAAGTATTTGAAGCCTTCAAATCCTTTAAAACGATGGCGGAAAAACAGACCGGAAAGAATTTAAAAATATTACGCAGTGACAATGGTGGCGAATACATGTCAAAACAGTTCAGTGATTTTTTGAAGGAAAATGGTGTAAGCCGTCAACTAACCGTCCCACATTCACCTCAGCAGAATGGTGTAGCGGAGCGCGCTAATAGGATGTTGGTGGAGATGGCGAGGACCATGCTAACTCACAGCGGCCTGGACGAGTCTTTTTGGGCGGAGGCAGTTGCAACCGCCGTTTATTTACGCAACAGAGCAGGAACAAAAACACTCGTTGGCAAAACACCTTTTGAAGCGTGGACCGGAAGGAAGCCGACAGCATCACACCTAAAAGTGTTTGGATCTTTGGCGATTGCATTGGACAAAACGCAAAAGAGAAAATTCCGGCCAAAGGGTAATGAAATGATAATGGTAGGCTACTATGAAACATCAAAAGCATATCGATTGTATAATCCGGAATCAAAGAAAGTGATAGTAAGCAGAGACGTCAGGTTTATTGAAAACAAATTCTTCAGTGCAGAAGGAAGAACAAGCGACGCCGTTACTTTCGATCAAAAGGTGGATGTTGTGGCTGAAGATATGAACGACGATGTGAACAATGATGTGAACGACGATGTGGACGACGATGAGAACGAGAATCTGGACGACAATGTAGGTAACAAAGGAGAAGAACCAATTCGTTTTGGCAGAGGCAGACCTAAATTGATTCGTACCGGAAGACCTGGCCGTCTCCGTAGTGAACATCAAATACTGCATGTGCTGAATGAAGATGAAATACGAATCCCACTAAGCCTTGAGGAAGCCCTTAGCAGTAAACATTCGAAACAATGGAAGGACTCGATGCAGAAAATGTATGATGCTCTGGTTCATAACAATACCTGGTCATTGGTTGATTTACCAACTGGACCGAAGATCATCGGCTGTAAGTGGGTGTACAACATCAAACGGGATGAGGATGGCAGTATTCAAGTCGCGTTTGGTCGCGAAAGGCTGTAGTCAGCAATTTGGTGTCAATTTCAACGAAACGTTTTCACCAGTTGTAAGATATGCCACAATTAGAATGCTATTTGCCTTGGCATGTGAACATAAACTACACCTTCATCAAATGGACGTGTCATCGGCGTACCTTAACAGTGAGCTCCACGATACTGTTTACATGAAGCAGCCTGAGTATTTCGTCAACCGAAAATTTCCAGATAGTGTCTTGAAATTAAATAAAGCGCTTTTTGGGTTGAAGCAAAGCGGACGCGAATGGAATGAGCAGCTTGATTCATAATTTCTGAAGAGGATTGGGTTTACACAGTGCGTCAGTGAGCCGTGTGTTTACACACAAAAAGAAGGAGGTAATTTTCATTTAAATGCTGTATATGTAGATGATCTCATTCTAGGCAGCTCTAGTTTAAATGATCTGATGAAAATTAAGGCTGAAATTGCAAATGAATTCAGCGTAGTAGACGGAGGCCAGCTGAGGTATTTCCTGGGTATGGTGATAGAACGTGAAGGCGCAACAGGCGCTATTACTCTGTGTCAGCGGCAATACATCACGAATCTTCTCAAGCAGTATCACATGGAGAATTGTAATCCTGTGTCAACACCATTGGATGCAGGGTTTCAAGTCAGTTGTTCTAATGACAGATGCAGAAAAATAAATCCAACGAAGTACCAGTCAATAATTGGTGCTCTTATGTATCGCCAAGATTTCAACTCGGCTGGATATTCTCCATTCGGTCTGTAAATTATCTCAGAGCAGGCTGCCTGTCGTAAGAGGCGACTAAGATCCACCCTCCGTATACCGAGTATGGCGTATACAAAGTATGCAATGAACAAAACAAAAGATATAAATACCCTAGGTGGCAGTCCAGGTACACTGGAAAATCCACCCTCTTCGGTGGTCGGCTCTACGGATTCTGGGGAGATCCATTTATTGCGTTCATCTGACCCTTTTAAAAAAGGTACCAGGGTAGTTAGATCTCCATCATCAAGATCTACCATAAAAACGTGCGGAACTAGAAGTCCGGCGACTTCGATAGTGTCGGCGCACGAGCAACGGACTTCAACGAAAATTCAAAGCCTTACGGACGAAAATATGGAACTCCGGACCAGGCTAAGTGAAATGGAACTTCTCTGCGAAGAACTAAGACAAGAATTAAATGTACTTAAAGCAGAAAATAAAGCATTTAAGGATATAAAGAAACCTCGTAATGAGTCTGTTGCGAGTTCAAACGTCCCCGATAACACTGATTATCAAACGGATGAAGAAGAACTAGCACGGGAAACTAACTGGATCCTAAAAAAACGACCGGTTAAGAAACGAAAAGCCGAAAAGCCCGAAATGGTAACGAGGCAAGAAAACACGCAAAATGAGCGAAAAGATGACGAACAGTGTGACAAAATAAACACATGTGTCGAAGAAAATCCACGAACTAAAGTGCGATCACCGCCGCCAATAAACGTAATCGGAATTGCAGACTATAATAAACTGCATTCTATTCTTAAACCTCTGTTGCTATCCGATTTTGAAGTAACATCGCTCAAGAACAACAAATGGAAAGTAAACGTTAAGGACTCAGACAGTTACCGCTTAGTATCTAATAAACTGAATACTGAAAAAATTCAATGGTATACTTACGAAAATAAATCTGCCTCATGCTTAAAGGAAGATGTTGTTCACGATTTGAAAAACAAAAACTTTAAAATCGTCGATGCAGTAAATTTAATTACACGGGAAAAACAAAAATTGGAAGGCGAGGAAACGACGGTAAAGCGCGGGCTTCCTCTTTTGATGCTAACTTTTGATAAAGCTGAGAGTTTGGATAAGATTTACGAAATAAGAACAATTCTGAATGTCGTAGTCAAAATCGAACCCATGCGCAAGAATACAAGATTGATACCTCAGTGCAAACGATGCCAAGGATTCAATCATACGCAAACGTATTGTCGAAAAGAACCACGATGTGTGAAATGCGCCGGAAATCACCTCTCCCAAGTTTGTGGAGTAAACAAACAAACCTCTGCAACATGTGTTAATTGTAAGGGAAAGCACCCGGCAAATTATAGAGGCTGTGAAGTAGCTAAGGAGTTGCAAAAACGGAGAGATGCGTTCCTTAAGCCACATAATATAAAATCAAAATTGCAAACTAAACCAAAGCGTAAGATCGCGCCGGAGAAAGTAGGCAAACTAAAACTACCGGGTTCAGAGCGCAAAAAGGTGAGACAAAGATTGACAACAGAAAAGCCCTCGACCTCTGCTCTTAAAAGAAACGGTACTGAAAAGCTAAGATTAGAAAAGCCACCGGATAATGACCCTCGGACAGCAGCAATGCAGTCTTATGCTCAGGCCGTGGCTTCCGAAAAACCAAAAAGCCTTGAAATTTCGACCCACCCCTTTTCTCATGTTTTCTCAGTTATTCTCGCGAAACTTGAAGAACAAGGCAAAATAAATAAAATTATTCTCGATAGGCTGGTTAAGCTTGAAAATTATTCACAGAAACCGCGCACTTCAACTAGAATATGAATGACAAACGAATGTTGAAAATATGTACTTGGAATGCAAACGGACTTTTGCAAAAACTCGACGAATTGGAAATATTTATGCGCCAAAAAGATATTGATATTTGCTTGATTTCTGAAACCCACATCAAAAAGGAATCGCATTTAAAAATAAAAGGCTATAATGATTACCATGCTTGTCACCCTTCGGAAAAGCGAGAGGCGGATCATCCTTGCTTATTAAAGACTGTATCGAGCAATCGGAAGACCTAAAGATAGAGCTTGAAACTTTGCAGCTTTGCACGATTCGAGTTAAAAATAGTCAGCGTACTCTTAAAATTTCATCTATCTACTGTCCACCGCGTTCCGCGCTTGAAAAAGTGATTTTACTAACATGTTTGAATCGCTTAAGCCTAATTTCAGTTCTGGGGCTCAAGATACAGTTCGAAAAAAGGTAGAATGCTCTATGGGGTAGGTATGGAGTACAATTGCGATTCCCATTGGACGGGTAAACCGACTTACTGGCCAACTGATACTTCAAAAATACCTGATCTGATAGATTTTTTCGTTGTAAAAGGAATATCTACCAACCACATAAAAGTCAAAGAGAGTTTTGATCTGTCGTCTGATCATTCCCCAATTATTTTCACATTGAGCGAAAAACTAGTCTATAACCTAGAGCCAGCGAGATTAACTGGTAGAACAACTAACTGGGAAGGTTTTAGGAACGAAATTGAAGACAATGTTGAACTGAGAGTTCCACTTACGACACCCTATGAACTTGAGGTTGAAGTTGATCGCTTCGTCGAGATCGTACAGCTCGCCTCTTGGAATAATACGCCCAATCGAAGGAAAACGCCGGACAGATACGGTTTACGATATCCTCCGGAAATAAAGGATTTGGTCAAGGAAAAACGAAAAGCGCGTAAAAAATGGCAACAGAGTCGTGCTCCGCAGCATAAAACACACTTGAATCGTCTGTGCAATTCGTTGAAGAAAACTATTAAGGATTTTAAGAATCGTGCAATAGCCTCTTACCTTGAAAGTTTAACAGCGAAAAAAGATTCCAATTATTCACTTTGGAAAGCCATAAAAGGCACCAAAAAGCCCAAAGTCCCCGCGCCGCCAATTAAATTGAATCAAAATGAACGGGCGAGGGAAGATAAAGAAAAAGCGGACGTCTTTGCGGCCCACCTGCAAGAAACCTTTAAACCGTACGATAGTCAAGTGGTTTATGATAACGTCAATAGGTCGGATTTACCATCTGGCAATTTAACACTCACGAGTGCAACGCTTAGGGAACTCAAAAATGAGATCGAGATTCTAAAACCTAAGAAAGCTCCTGGTTATGATTTAATCACCGGAGAAATTCTCAAAGTTTTACCTAGAAAAGATTTGATTAAGCTTCTCTATATTGTAAATGCTGCGCTCAGATTAAAACACGTTCCGAGCCAATGGAAAGTTGCGGAAGTAATAATGGTCTTAAAACCAGGAAAACCGCCAAATGAGGTAAAATCGTATAGACCAATTTCGTTTCTTCCAATCATATCCAAAATTTTCGAGAGGATATTACTTAGGCGTCTTCAACCGCTTATAGACGAAAATAATCTTTTCCCTGACCACCAGTTTGGGTTCAGAAGTAAGCGTTCGACGATTGACCAGGTGCATAGAATTACTGACGTTATCGAGAAAGCACTTGAAGAAAAAAAGATTTGCTCAAGCGTATTTCTTGACGTCTCGCAGGCCTTTGACAAGGTGTGGCATGATGGCTTGAAATCCAAACTACGACAAGTTCTCCCTGTGTGCTTATACGATATTCTAGTATCATATCTGGGGAATAGACTCTTCCGTGTTAGACATGGAAACGAATACTAGAAATTTCTGCCGGCGTACCACAAGGAAGCGTTCTTGGGCCGTTTCTCTATCTGTTATATACTCGTGATATACCGAAAGAAGATGGCACTATCCTTGCTACGTTTACCGATGACACTGCTGTCCTAGCAGTAGGTAAAACAATTGAAGAAACGACTGAAAAACTGCAAAACGCGCTAAATAAAGTAAATGAATGGACGAGGGACTGGCAGATTGCCCTCAACGAATCTAAATCTGTTCACGTGAATTTCACTTACAAGAAAACTAATAACTTTCAAATTTTCCTAAACTCGGCCCGAATACCTTTTGCAAACGAGGCCAAATACCTGGGAATGACACTCGACGCAAGACTGAAATGGAATTCGCACGTGAAAATGAAACGTAAAGAACTCGAAATCAAATATAGCGAAATGTACTGGTTACTCGGAAAACATTCCCATCTTAGTACTGAGAACAAGCTGCTTTTATACAAGCAAGTGCTGAAGCCGGTGTGGACCTACGGTATACAACTTTGGGGTTGTACCAAGAAAAGAAATGCCAATATTTTACAAACTTTTCAAAATAAAGTGCTAAGAGAGATTGTCCAAGCACCGTGGTATATTAGAAACGACGATATCCACAGGGACCTCGGAATTCCGACAATCGAAGCTGAAACTAGAAGCTTCGCGAGAAAGCATAGAAACCGACTAATCGGACATGTCAACAATACAGTCCTACAAATATTGGATGAGAGCAATTTATTGCGCCGACTACAAAGGACGAAACCTTTCGACTTGGCGAGATAATGATTAACCGCGTCTAGATTGCGGAACATGCAGGATCTTTCAGTGGAAAGTAACCTGCCAAACGTTTTTATTTCGTGATAGAAAAATTGCTTGATAAGTTACTTAGTTGCGATATCTAACAAATTTATATCGAAGGGTGGTGTTTTTTTAGTCAGTAAGAATCTGACACTACTATGAGCACGCGCTTGCTATTCTCATAGTGTCTATGGAAGATTTTTCACCAACCCTCGAAAAAAAAAAAAAAAAAACTCAGAGCACGAAGTAGCTGCAAAGCGTATTTTGCGTTACTTGAAGGGTTCGATGGATTTGAAGCTTCACTACTACAAGACGGGGGAGCCCGTGATGTGTTATGTTGATGCTGACTGGGGTGGAGACTCTAGCGACAGGAAGTGGTATACTGGATGTTCATTCATTGCAGCAGAAAGCGTGTTTTCGTGGGAATCGAAAAAACAAAACATAGTTGCACTTAGCAGTACGGAAGCTGAGTACGTAGCTCTTCAACTGCAGCAAAGGAAGCAGTGTATATTACAAAATTGCTGAATGAAATGGGTCTTCATAGCACTACACCGATAGTATTGAACAGCGATAACCAAAGTGCTCAAGAGATGACCAAAAATCCTGTTTACCATTCTCGCAGCAAATACATCGATAATAAGTATCATCATATTCGTGAACTGTATAAAAACAATAAAATTAGATTGAATTATGTTAATACTTAAAATATGATCTCAGACATCCTAACGAAAAATTTGCCAAAAGTTAAGCACTCTAAATTTACTAAAGAAATGGGACTGTACTGAGAATTAAACTATTTTTGTTTATATAATATATTATATTGAGAAGGAGTATTAAAATGTAAACTGTAACAGTTCGTAACACAACATATTTGTGTTTGCATTGTCCTTTGTCTTCTTTGTTTACTTTTGTTTCATCCCTCTCACACACTCCTTTGCTTTTACTGAATTCTATAATAGATGTACCTACATATAATCTTCTTTCCTTCCTCACTCTTAACTGCGATCGTGAACGGATGTGTTTCATTTTCATCTCTGATAGACTGTCTGTAATTATCCGACGTGTTACGCTATGTTTAACTGGTAAAGTGAGATTGGGCGGGGCCTTGAGTTCTACGAACTCGTCCAGTATCTTTCCGAA
Source organism: Brachypalpus laphriformis (assembly GCA_945910035.1). Lineage (NCBI taxonomy): Eukaryota > Metazoa > Arthropoda > Insecta > Diptera > Syrphidae > Brachypalpus > Brachypalpus laphriformis. Next base: position 148,037,501 of record OX246754.1, read on the forward strand.
TTCACTTGGAATGGATAACAGCCTTGAAGTGCAGGATGAAATAGATTTGCAGAGGCAATTGACGCTGAGTTTTGTTTCTTTGGTAATTACTTTTCCTGCTCCAATGTCGACTATAAGGTTAAACGTGTGCAGAAAATCAGCTCCGATAATTGGGTGATCAATATCTGCTACAACAAAAGTTAAGTTGAAAACAGGTCTTAAATCGCAATTGATTGTAAGGTTCTTTAAACCATATGTCCGAATTTTGCCTCCATTTGCGGTAAGCAAGACAAAAGTGTTTGGTTCATTGAGATGAGGGCAGAGTTTTCGCGGAACGATGGAAATCTCTGCTCCTGTGTCAATTAGAAAATTAAGTTTGGACATTTTGTCTCACAGAAAAAGGCGGCGAGAAAGAGTTGTCGCCCTCGATGCCGCATTCGAGGTAGGACATACTAGTTTTTTGGAGGGTGGATATGACAAGGTTTTATACATTTTCTGGCATCATTTTCGTGTTTCCTGTGATACCAACGAACTGATTCGCCTTTCTCTCTACGACTATTTGACCGTGTTCGAGATGTTGACCGCCGCAGTTCTGTGTTTCGTGCCCGTGTGCTAAAGCGACTACGACTGGGAGTGTGTCCCTCAAGTCGTTCGATTCGATGAATTAGATTGTCCAAAAAAATCTTGAGACATTGCTGTCCCGGGAACAGATGAGTTAGTCTGTGAAATGTGGGCTTTATTGGACGTATCGTGAAGTCTATCCAGAAGATTAAAGAGTTCTTCACGACATTGTGAATTTTCGACTGCTATGAGACAAACGCGTATAGAAGCAGGGCGTCGATTTAGCCAAAGCTTCATAACTAGTGATGTGTTAACTAGATTATTGCCGCTTGCCAGACTTTCCACACTTCTATACAGTTCGAAAGGCTTTTGGTCACCTATGTCTATTTTGTTCAAAAGTGCGTCCAAACGTCGCTCCTCGCTCTCCCTACTTCTTTCTAATAAGACTTTATTTAAGTGGTTGTATTTGTCCTGATTAGGAGGAGAGGTTAAAACATCTGCCACTTTCTTCATAGTTTGATTGTTTAGTGAAGCAACTAAATAATCATACTTGGTGTTGGATGCTGTTATATTTTTCAGTCGAAATTGCATTTCGATCTGAAGGAACCATAAATCCGGCCTATTGTTCCAGAATGGTGGAATTTTGATTGAAGTTAGTGAGGCGTGTTGAGCTTAATCAATTTGAGATGGAGGAACGATATTGTTTGATCTATCTGCAGGTGGGTTTGTTTGACCGACACTGACTGTGGCTTTATTGTCAGAAGTAGGATCTTCGCTTTCAGACATTCTACGATATCACCAATGATCGAGAGAAAAAAAATTAAGATAAGGTAAGGAAACAACAATTATACCCGAAGAAAACTGTTCACAGCCGTAAAAGAAGTATTTAAGTAAACAGGGGAAGCTGAACCAACTGTTTTATTTGAGCATTAAAAGCGAGTGTTTTAAAAACTGTATTAACCCTCGGCAGAAGGAAGAGAAAAAAGATGTAAATTTTTTTTTTTTTATACCCAAAGAAAACTGTTGGTAACCACTGTAGTCTGCACAACTCTACACTTTTGTCACACGTAACTATATATTATAGTGTAAGAAGAACGAACTTAACCCACTGCAGCCCATGCTATTATATTAAAACGCGATTGCAAACAAGAAAAAATATTTAAATGAGCAATTGGCCCAACGAAACTGTGTAGCAATTAACCGTACAATTTAAATATAAATATCTGTATACAATAAGGGTGTGCTTTATTTCATCAAACATTTTTTTTTTTTTGCATTTTGACCGTTCCAACCCGCTATTTTGTTCTTTCTCATGAAAAAAAAAGTTCTCTGAAAATTTTATACAAATCGGATAATATTTAGGGGTCGCTACCGCCAACCAAACTTTGCAGGGTGCTCCAGTAAGTAATAGATTGATGGATATAATTTTAAAAAATTATAATTAAAATTTGGTTTATAAATTAGATTTTATTTATTGAAAAAACATACAAGTAATAAATTAATGGATAAATATAAATTAAGATTATTATTTCACTTTAGCAATGTTGATTTCTTCCTATCAGGATACTTCTTTCTATAGTCTTTAACTGCCAATAATAGAAACTGCTTCTGTTCTTCGTTATTAGTGTGTAGCTTGTTGTACTCATCCATAAGCTTTACTCCTCGCCTTGCTATGTCATTGACTACTCTCATGTAACGTACTCCATGTTTCACTTCATTGTATGCCTTGTCCTTGGGCCACTCATCCGCATCCTTAGTCAAGAACTCTGACGAAAATCCTGTAATATGGAAGAATCGGCGGGTATTTGAACTCACGAAATCCTCCAAACCTTTTAATTGAATATTGGCGATGTCAACAGTTATTCGCTTTGCGGGGTTCTCCACTCCCTCAATTTCGAGGCTGCAAACCATCTTCTTTTTTGTTTCATTGGACACTCTATCATCAAAAAACGCAAAAGCCACAAGTTCTTCCGACAAGTACCAGAGGTGTCCAAGGAACTTTTGAAGAGCAATTCTCGAAATAACTTCATTGACTTTTTTGTAGTTGTCAAGGTTTCGGATCAGCTCAAGATCATTTCGTGGAGCTGACGTAGAATCGGGGGCAGTCATCCAGACCCTGACATACAGTCTAACAACACAGAGGCAAATGTCAAGAATTCCATGCTCTTCTCTCTTTGTTAGCTTGAACTGACTACGGAACATCCATATCTTAAGGGAGTAGATAGCCTTGGACATCCATCTAGCACGGTGTAGTCCAGTCGGAGCTTTAAATTATACTCCTTTCAGAGGAATACCTCAAGAAGAGGTCAGTCAGTTCCAGAAGTTCTTTGTAGTCATCTCGAGGTTGGAACTCTTGCAGCTGAGATTTTGAAAAGGTAATCATTTCTTCCGAGACTTCAATAAATGCGGCTGTGGCAACTTCATTGGACAAGACTGCTTCGTAGTTTTTCGATCGATGTTGGACCAAGATTTCTTGAAACGTTTAAAAATAAGAATGTCTGGACCTGTTGATGGCCCTAGTTCTGTTATAACTACTGCTTCCAACATGATCTCGTATATGTGGTGGCGGCATGCCAACCACAGCATGTCTTTGTCCATTTTTTGTTCCAAAAGAATACATGCCCCATTTCTTCTTCCCGTATTCACTGATGTAGTGTCAAAGTATAGACACTTTACTTTATCGCAGATTCCCCATTCTGCTGCTGCCTCATAGACTGCTGTTACTGCAGCCTCACCTGTGCCAGAACTTATCTTCGGGACTCCTAAAAGTTGATCTATTCCTTTTCCACTTACTAAAATAGGAAGGCGATCAACAATGTCACTTCCAACTATATCCTCCAGAAGTTTACCGTCCCAGTCAATTTTCAATGGAACTTCTGGGGTAAATTCAACTTTTAAATTCAGCAATCTATAAACGGTGCTTCGCACGTTCTCAACGAATAGAGTTTGGATTCACATTGTATTCTGCGGGATCATGTCCAAGAAGTTTAAGCACAGGAGTTACAACCAATGCTGCATTCCGATCACTTACCTTAGCAACGTCAAGACTAGCCGCCAAGTTTTCATCCAATATTTTCTTTCGACCTCTCTTTGAAGGCGGCACTCCAGATGGCGACTGAACTGGTTGATCAATTACCCGACGATATGGAGGATCTACTTCCACCTCTGAATCAGATGATGAAGCAAAAATTGCCCTCTCTTGGCAAGATTTTATTTCTTTCTCTTCTAGTTGCCTCCTTTTCTTTAAATTTTCTTTTTTTTTCGCCAAGCACAATTCTTTTTTCGCCAGAGTTGTATCAATATTACCCATTTTTCCGCGACGCCTCTTTTCACATTGTGGAACTAGAAACATTTTGTCCTCTTCTTTTGACTGATTTTGTCTATTTTCAATGCCCGGTACCGACCCGTAAATGTTATCCGTTTTGGATATTTTTTTTGTGAATTTTTTTTCCATGAGTAAGAACCGATTAACGGGTTGGTAGAAGGTAATTTCAAGAGCTTCAAAATAAGGCCCACCCTAGTATACATATAATGTAAAATTTATGATTTATTGTATGTATTATTATTTTTTTGAAAAAAGAATAGCAATTAAAAGATAAATACGTACTACGCTGGGGTTGGTCTGTCAGCCTCTACTGTGGTGTGCTTTTTGTCTTCTTATTGATGTGACGCTTGAGTTTGCCGATGAGGGTGCTCCGCTGGTCGTTGTTGTTTGCTGCTGCTGTGTTATTGTGAGAGTACTCCGCTGGTCGTTGATGTTGATGGTGGGGTGTGGGTGTTCACTTTGGTGGTACTCCGCTGGTCGTTGGTGGTGATGTGGTGTGTGTGAGTGATGTGGTGCATGTGAACTCTGGTGGCGCTCCGCTGCTCGTTGCGGTGCGCGATGTGTGTGTACTGTTGGTCGTGGTGATGCGTGATGATGCGCACTGTGGTGGTGCTCCGTCAGGTCATGGTGCTTCGTTGGTCGTGGTTGTGGGAATGCCGAACTCTTTCGGTGTTCGTGGTGCGCGTGCTTGGTGTGGAACGTGGTGTGGCGGCTGATGTGCTGGTTTTTATTTGTAGTAGTTAAGTCGATGTGACACACGGGTCCGATGTGCCGAATGTAGGCGACATACAGACGGAGAGGAGAAAATAATTGATTTGCACCTGATTTTATTAGGCCGTAGACAAAGAAATAATAAAAGAAATACTTTTCACTTTTACGTGGTCTTTAGCCAGACCGTTTATTTCGCTTGGGTACCAACTATCAAAAAGAGGTAGTGCCCGGCATTGTGGCGGCTTTTTATAGCTTTCTCTTTCTATGTTTTTACATGACATTTCGGAGGTGTTCATGAACTGACTTACGCTTTGAGGGTGTGTGATGCGATTGATAATAAGAAGCCACAAGCTGCTCGCGAGCTCTATGAGCGGAGGAGAAAAGAGGAACATCGACTTCTCAGAAAGAAGAAAAAGGAGCACGAGAAGCGCTCGATCGAGGAGATTCAGACACTTTATTGCAGGAATGATGTTCGAAAATATTGCCAAAAGGTGAAAAAACATACTTGGGTCGGCGCAGCCGACGGCCTTCCCGCCGAAATTTTCGAGGCAGGAGGAGATAAGTTGTTAAGGAGCATGCATCAGCTCATCTGCAAAAACTGGTCGGACGAAAGTATGACCGATGAATAGATCGTGATGGGCCATCACCGCCAGAGATGGTACACCAATTAACATTAATGACAACGGCAAAAAAGGACAAATCAGGAAATTTCAGCTGCTTGCAATTGGAAGTTGCAAATCTAAAACAACAACTACAACAAAAACTGGAGCATCTGATCCACCATGAGCATAATGGGATCGACGAACTGTCATAACTAAGTACTCAAGTTGAGGAGCTTCACACGAAAAATATTGCCACCGATGCAGTGTTGTCGGTATCCCATTTACTACAGATGAAAACCTCAAAAGCACCTTTAATAGACTCTGCCTTACATTAAATTGTAAACAACCTCCCACCATCAGCAGAATATACCGTGTCAAGCAGAGAAATGATGCCGTCATCATAGTGAACTTATTTTTTCACTCACGCCAAATTCGCAATAATGAAAGCGCTCGCCGATTTTAGGAAGACGCACTCACGAAATTTTTGCCAATCTGACGTCGGTTTCATTCAAATCAACCGATATTTATGCATGAGTGCCTTACTGTACGAAATCGAGGTATACTAAGAAAGGCACTACAACTTAAACGACGAAAACAATTCTACTCCGTGTTTACCGTGAAAGGCGTCGTTTACGTCAAAACTCGAATATGCCGTGAATATTGACAGTGAGGATCAGCTGAATGACATCCTCCAAGTGTAACTGTCAAAAGAAGATGATCAACATTCGCCGCAGAATTACTAAGCTCCTCAAACTCCAGGTGTTTCTCAAACCGCGATTTTGTTATTATTATTTCTTAATTCATTTATAGTTTCTTATTTTGTTATCTTATTATTTTTTCTTTATAATTAAAAACTCAGTTTGTCTAGTAACTATAATTGTTCAAATTATGTTAGTAAAGTTCAAAATTCTAATGGAAATTATGTTTCCTGTACATCCCCTCCCTTTTCCTTTCTCTCTTCTAACACTCTATTTTCCGTTTCCTTTTACTCTATGGTGCTAATTTTGAGTGTTCTATTTTATTTGTGATTTATCTGTTTGTTCTATATTATTTATGTGTTTTATGATATCTGCACAGAAAAGCACATGCTAATGCTATTGGCAAGCGATCGGTGCACACAATGATGAAAATTCTATCCAACTTATATCCTGGCCTAAAAATATGCCACTTTAACGCTAGAAGCTTTAATACCTCAAAGTTGGATTTTGTCAGAAAAGTTCTCGTTGGAGTAGAGTTAGATATTATTTGCGTTAGTGAAACTTGGTTCATGCTTGATATTTCTAACCATATATATGACATTCCGAACTATACGCTACATCGCAATGATAGACTCATAAGTACCTGGGGTGGAGGTGTTGCCATTTATTGTAGATCGACTCTTAAAAGCAAAATCATAGATAAATATTTAGCACTGGCGTTGAATATTTAACTGTTGAAGTATTCGATGGGAGTGTAAAGTGTATTGTTTCATGTGTGTATAACCCGCGCAAGAGCTTTTCTCTTGTTCCTTTTTTTTATGAAGTTCTCGCCTATTTATGAGCATATCATTGTTTGTGGGAATCTTAACGTCAACTTGCTGAAAGCTGATTCATTATCATCTCAATTACTTAATGCAGTTTCCGCAACTGGACTAGCAGTAGTGAACAGCATCCTCCGAGTCTGCTCGACCTCTTAATTGTATCGAACCCTTCTAATGTACTCCTTCAAGGTCAAGTATCTCTTAATGGGCTCTCAGATCATGACCTCATTTTCTGCACATATGATGTTGACTTTTCCCACTCGTCAGTACCTCTTACTTTTCAGTACAGAGATTATAAGCCTGTAAATGTCAGTTCACTCTGTCTCGACGCGAGTTGCTTGCCCTGGGACGACTGCAAATGCATTACAATTACTCTGTGAAGATTGTTGCCAAACTCAAGAACAGCTCGCAGAATCTTTGGGTGTCACTCAAGCAGCCATTTCAAAACTATTGTACATGTTTTTCTTAAATAAACGTTCAAATTTTGAAAAAAAAAACCGCACGAATTAAGTTATATACCCAGATACAATCTATATAGAGGTATATGCATATATTCTTTTCCACATCATCCAGTGGGTTTTTTTTTGTGTAAGTGTCCCCGGTAGGCCTATTCGCCGTTCTATTACTACTTCATAAATTATATTGTTGCAATCACTAGATGCATTGCACATGCATTTAAGAAATAAGTGATTGTATTCATAAGATTTATTGCAATGACTAGATGTGCTGTACATGCAATTAAGAAATAAGTGATTGCACAACATTTATAAATTATATTATTGCAATGACTAAATGTTTTGCACATGCCTTTAAAAAATAAGTGATAATTATATCATTGTTCTGTATTATGTTTACATACATATATACGCGAGTTCTAGTTAAAGGTTTTATAAGTGTTTTATGCTTTTCACTCCACCAAAATCTTAATTCATTTTCTTTATTGAAAATTTTATCAGGCCAATTATTATGAACTTAGAAATAAAATCTTTGTGTTCACATGTTAAGAGTTTACTGACTTCAGTTTTACCCAAGTATTTCATAAATTCAATCAGCATATTTTCTTTATGTTGCCTATTAGCAAATTGCCACTCAAATATTTTTTTAATTTTCAATTTTAGTCTTCAAATGCTATCGACGAGATCGTTAAATTTCCAAATTCGGAAAGTATTTTATGTGCTTTGTATGCTCTTAGCTTGATTAGACCTGTTTGCTTTCTGGATGTATTTTCTTCACTTATCAAACATTTTTTGCAGTTCTCGCAATTAAATTTGTTTGCCGCAAATCTGGCATAATATGTTAAAACTGTTTCGTGTAACTTTTCCGAACATCCTTTAGACATGAATATTTCAGTTTCGTTTTCATTTGTCAATTCTTCGATTTCGTCATCCAAATCTTGTTTGTATTCAATTGTACTCACAGGGTCTTTATCCAAGATATCTACTTCCATTGGAGTTTCAACGTCATAGTTTTCTACTTCTACTTCGACGTAGTCTGCTTCATTCAGCAATGATTCAGCTCCAGGGTCCTGATAATCTGAATGTTCAGCGGATTTAAGGTTCTGAAAAGTTATTTGCTTAAGATTTCTTATAAATCGATAAGCTGACGTGTTTCTTTCATGTGACCCTCTATTCGTTCTAGCCATTAAAAACAAGTTCTTTGCAATATCGGTATTAAGGTGTGCAATGAGAAGGAATTGTTGTTCCTCTTTTAATTTTACCCATATTTGCTCTATCCTAAGCAGTGTTTGCTGCAAACCAGTAAAGCAATATGATTTTTTCATCTTCCCGGTTGACTCCCATGTTAGTTCCACTCTCTGGCATTTTTAATACTCCGTAATGTGTCACTATAGTGGTTTAAAGGTTGACAATGAGGGTTCCTTGAAGTCAAAGTATAGCTATTTAAGTTATCAAATAAACAATTCATATTGTTTATGAAAGTTGCCGTTAATATATCTATTTTTCTATCACCATCCATTTTTTAGCAGTTTGCTGCAATAGTATTAAAAATTCCAGTCGAAACATTTCCGCTAAAAACCTTCGTGGCCAACTTAATGGGCAATTTTTCAAAGGCATTTAGGCTTTTATGGCTTTTTTCTCTTGTCTCTCTCTCTATCTAGTCTTCAATTTCAAAAAATGCCTTATTCTCATTTGCACCAAGCATTTTGTATGCATTTTTGTTATTACTGTCTAGAACAAAGCATGCAGAAATAACAGATAGGTTTGAGAACTTGTATCTCCCACAAAATAAAAACTATCGAAACTAAGGAACCCGCTTAGTATGACTCGAGCTTTAAAGAAGCTATTAGGCTAAATGGATTAGATTTTCGGTCTTACAAGACCAAGTGAGGAAAACCGGAATAGTTTAAACGAGCCAGAAATGACAGCAATGCCCACATTAACTGTGTCAAATTCTCTCACGACCAAAAGTACACCCGTACTTAAGAGCGTAGAACACTCCAGGCACCAATCCATTTTCGCACTCGTACAGTTGCAGGAGTATTTTCTGATCTTAACAAACACAAAGCCGCTGGAAAGGATAGTATACTTCTTCAGATCCTGTACCTAAAAATGCCGAATCTTCCTCTCTCTCCAGCTACCGACCCTCGGATGCTCGCTATGTGTGCCAACACCAAACTCTGTTGAAATGAATATATAATCGAAATCTCGAAGAACAGAGCGAAGTGTTAAGGTTTCCTAAAACGGTTTAGGAAATATTTCCCCACTTTGCATTCGGCTTTAATTTATAAGGTGTTTATAAGGCCCTAAGTAAGAGTATAATGCTTACACCTGGTCAGGTGCACCAAAGACCATATTGCACTTCCTAGATAGGATACCAAATCAAGCGATAAAACTTGTAGAAGACATGAATACTGCGAACAGCATTGTTTCGCTTGAACAACACCGTAATGTGTCCTGCCTATCCCTGTTTTGTTTATACATTCACCGAAAGCGCTCAATCGAAATAGCCAGTTTTCCCTTAAGCCTATCTTCGGACGTACCGCGAAATTAGAGATTATTTCATGACCTGCATAAGCACAACGCGTACATATGTACATCATACATTACGCTCTTCCGAACTCTACGTTTCCTCTCCATTACAACCTACAGAAATTTATTACCAATGTGCATCCATACCTTCTTTCTGTCTTATGTCATTAATGCTCACGCTACATACATATGTATGTATCCAAACAATACATTAAAAAGGGAAGTCGAGCGCGAGTGAATTGTAAGAAAAAATCTTTGTCGCCAGAACCATGAAAAGAAAAACAATATATACGTATGTATGTACAACGTACATACGCATGTAAATACAAAGCTGCACACAATATACATATGTACATCATGGTAGAAACTTCACACTACACTTTAATCATAAGTTTTTTTTTTTTTTTTATTCCCATTTTCCACCTATTATCGGCTGTTTGTTTTGGTTCTCTTTTACTTTGTTCTCTTCAAAGAGTGCAAATCACTGCAAATGGATGGTTGTTGTTAAGGATTGAAAATAAAGCTCCGGGAGAAGATAGGCTGTCATATTAATTTCTTATATTGCTTATATACATAAATGATTTACAGATATGCTCAACAAGGGAAAAATAGATCAAATATTCAAGAATGGAAATACAAATGTAGTGGGAAACTATAGAGGAATTTCATTCATGAATTGTGTGATAAAGATATTAGTGAGAATTATGCACGCCGGACTTTCTAAATGGAAAAAGAAACAAAAAATTCTGAATAAATTCTAAGCTGGGTTTAGAGGAAGTTATTCTCTGGTAGACAATATTTATAACCTATGCAGCATAATCAAAATAAAAAATAACAAACAAAAGGCTTATGACTTTTTGTAGATTTTAATGCTCTTTCATGAAGTCGATAGAAGATTTTTATTTTACAACCTGAGTAGCATGAGAGTGTTATCAAGAGGCGTGTTCTGGTGAGAATTATGCAAAGCAAAGCAAAAGCTTCTCACCAAAACGATCCCCAGTCAATCTGAATTTTAAGCTTTTTTTAATATTTGAAGATTCGTGCACCTGCTAGCTATCTGCCTAACAAAATATTAAGCGCTACATAAAAAAATCTTCAGCGCCATTTGAGTGTTACAAACTACACATCCCAACTCACTTTTGGCTAAACATAAAACATAAAACTAAAGTAGTTGCCAGTCATCTTCTGTTGCTGTACTCCGTGCCAGATTTTACTTTACTAAGTAGCGACGTCTTACTAAAACACGCCTGTAGTTTCTAGCTCTGATTAAAAGTTTGTATACAAACACAGTATGGGACAGTAGAAAAGCGTCAGGGTATTTTGATACCGCTATGGGAGTAAACCAATTATGTTTACTTAGGCCGCTGTTGTTTGCACTAATGCTGCACAATATGAACGATTGCTTAGAGGGTGGACTTCGCTTGAATGGTTTTCTTGTTTGGTTGTTAATGTATGCTGACTACAGCCTTGGGAGCCTAGCTCTCGGATGAGATGACTGATGAGTAACGAACCAAGATCTGCCCCCCCTAATCCAAGGTGTTACGCGACCCGTGCCTATTGGATGGTTTGCAGCCAGGGGGTATACCGGCTGTATTATAACGGAGCCTCTCTGAAACAGGATCGCCTCAGGGAGTAACCACGATCTTACTGCGCTAATGCGGGGCTCTGGCGCAGCTGACCTTTCTTTCCCGCGCTACTCGTGGGATCATGTATCAAAACAAAAAACAAAAACAAGAAATAAAAATAAAAAACAACCTAGATAGAATGCGGGGTGGTACCGCTTCTATGCTAGCGGGTCGGATGGCGCGGAGGCTCTGTGTAGACGACCTGGTGGGTGGAAGTCGGCCAGGAACAAGCCGTGAGGGAGGCTTTAGGCGAGTGCAACCAAGCACCAGCCAAACAGCCGCTATGTCCACAAGGAAAATCCCTGAGCCGTCGAAAACAGCAGCACGCTTGGAACGTGCCAGAACGGAGGGTGAAAGCCAAGCTCTAGCCCCCCGACCCTTGGGCAAAGTGGTTAAGGCGGATAATGAGGCAAGGAGTTCGGGCATAGCTCGGACACCTACAGTTCCTCAATCCAATGCCGCATCGACCTAGAGGAAGCGAGCTTGCCCGCCGATGCCGCCACCTGGGCAACCGGGAGGCAAAGATGACCCCCTGAGAAAGGGTCTGAGCTGTGCGGGATCTCGATGGTACCTGCGCTACCTCGAAAAGGGCCTTGCACCTGAGGATGCCAGGAAAAAGGCGGAGGAGCATAGGGCAAAGCCCGACTACACCGCTGTGCCATCAGCCAAGAGGGGCAGTAATGCCATAACACCTCCTGCATGTAATGTGCAGAAAAGGCTGAGGACCGAGGAGAGCGCTAAGAGGCTCCAGGCAGAGCCTGCGAATGCTAGCGCTGTCTCAGCTGGTAGAAGCTATGCTGTGGCTGCTGGGGCAGCTCCGGCTGGTGGAAGACATGCTGAGGCCGCAAAGGCTGAGCAGGTTGCAGTACTTCCTGTGAATTACCCACTGGAAATGCTCGATGCTGAGGACCTCAAAGCACTCGAGAACGCCATCGTGGCGGAAATGATCCTGGGATGGGGGCATAAGCTCAAGATCCAGGGCGTTCATTTTAAGAATGGCATGCTACTGGTCGACTGCGAGACTCCACAAACGGTGGAATGGCTAAAGACCGTAGCTCCCAAACTGAAGGGTTGGAAAGGGGTGGGCCTTACTGCATGCGGCAGTACGGAAATACCACGTGCCCATTCCATCACCGTCTTCCTACCACGCAGCGTGGATCAGGATTACCAAACTTCTTTGGCACTCCTAGAAGCGCAGAACGATGGCCTGAACATCAAGGTATGGAAAGTGTTGTATGGTCGCAACGAGGGGACTGGGCAGATACTGGCTCTCGGAATCGACCAGGAGTCTTTTGAAGCTATTAAGGCTCAAAACTGCTCTCTGAGCTACCGGTTTGGCAGAGTGACGGTGGGTGGAATCAGGAAGCTGGAGGAGAGCGCAGGGCATAGTACCAGCTCGAAACCAGCCTCAGAGGAGACACCGCCGGAAGTGGAGCATCCAGTTCCGCTGACGGTTGAAGCACCAACAGTAACTGCAGAACATCTCAGATGACTCGTTATCTGAGGAGGACATAAACAGTACAGTAATCTCTCTCCCTCTGAACATTGAGGAAGAAGAGATTCTGCTGGCGGAGGGTGGGGCAACAGCCCCCGACGAGCACTAGCTCGATGACCTCCACCGGAAAAATAAAGGTCGCCCAGGTAAACATCCACCACGCCATAGCGGCATCAGCCGCAATAGCTAGGATGTTTACCAAACAAAACATGGGCATTGCATTGATTCAGGAGCCATGGATCTTGAAAGGAGGAGTCAAAGGACTGTCATGCAAGGAGTCAAAGGTAATTTGGGATATAAGGGTGACCAATCCAAGGGCATGTATCCTTATCAATAACAAAATAAACTTTCTCCTACTTTCAGAATTTGCGACGCGAGACTTGGTGCCATTACAGGTTTCCCTGAACATCGACGGAGTACACCGCACCATCATCATCGCCTCTGCATACTGTGCTGGGGATGAACCAGCTATCCCAACAGAACTGCAGCGCTTAGTGGAGCACTGCAGCAAGCTCCAAATGCCGCTGCTGATTGGATGTGACGCCAATGCTCACAATATTATATGGGGGAGCACCGACACCAATACCAGGGGTGAGTCTTTACTAGAATTCATTCTTTGTTCATCCCTTGATATATATAATGTAGGGAATACCCCAACCTTTGTTACTAGAGTTAGACAGGAAGTTCTTGACCTCACGCTGGGTAGTCCGAGCATCAGTAGGTTAGTCAGGAACTGTAAAGTATCAGATGAGCCGTCATTATCTGACCATAGAATCATTGTGTTTGAGTTAGATAGTGCATGTATTACAAGAAATCCAGTCAGGAACCCAAGAAAAACAAATTGGGAGGTTTTTAAAGAAACCCTAGACAGTAATCTGGAGCATATTGATCTGAGGAGGGCTCCAGCACACTATCTAGAGTTAGAAAACGCGGTAGGGGGCATTAGCACCGCAATCTCAAGCGCGTTAGAATCGAGTTGCCCCATAAGCAACAGAAAGGGTGGGAAAGATGTGCCATGGTGGAGCAGCAACCTAACAAAATTACGCTCTGATACACGCAAGCTGTTTAACAGAGCAAAACGTAATGGGGATTGGCAAAGCTACAGGGCGGCACTCACAAACTACAACTAGGAGTTAAGAAGGGCGAAAAAGGAAAGTTTCAGGAAGTTTTGTGAGACAATAAACAGTACTCCTGCTGCAGCCAGGTTACATAAAGCCCTTGCAAAATCCGGGGAAATGCCAACATCCCTTAAAAAACCTGACGGCAGCTTTACTAAAGATGAAGAACAAAGAGCATCACTGCTCTTAGAAACTCACTTCCCCGGAAGTTTGCAAAACACCTGTGACGGGAGCATGACCAACACGATCAGACCTCGGAAGGAAGATTGGGAGATTGCAGGGGCTATCTGTTCCAGAGGGAGAATCGAGTGGGCAATTAGCTCCTTCCAGCCTTTCAAGTCACCGGGTGCGGATGGTATTATACCAGCCCTATTGCAAAGGGGGCAAGAAAAACTACTACCACACCTGGTCAGAATAACAAAAAGCAGTCTTCCAAACCAATGGAGACGGGCGAGAGTTGTGTTTATACCAAAAATGGGGAAGAAGGACCCAACACAGCCTAAGTCATACAGACCGATCAGCCTAACATCGTTTCTTCTCAAAACAATGGAGAAAGCTGTGGACAACCATTTAAGGGAGGATGTACTTAATACATCCCCACTGCATTATCGTCAGCATGCATACAGATCGGGCAGGTCCACCGAGACTGCTCTGTATCAGCTGACGGAAACAATCCAAAGTGCTCTTGAAACAAAAGAGATAGTAATCTGCGCCTTCCTAGACATTGAAGGGGCATTTGATAACACTTCACATGAAGCTATTAAACGAGCCCTTGACAGAAAGGGAGTTAGCAGAACAGTATCTAAGTGGATGTATGAATTGCTGAGAACAAGATCAGCAGAAACTCAAACTTCGTATGGAATTATCAAGGTCAACACAACAAGAGGATGCCCACGGTTGGGTGTCAAATCGCCCAAAACCAAATCGCCCAAAATGCAAAAAACTAAAAAAATGTCAAATCACCCAAAAAACAGGTTGGGCGATTTAACATTTTTATTTTTTGGGCGATTTGACATGATGTCAAAACACCCAAAAAAGTGATATTGGGCGATTTTGTGTTTTGGCTATCTTAAGACGGATCTGTGTCATATTGCCCAACACCAAATCGCCCAAATCTGGAAAATGTCACATCGCCCAACATTTTTGGGCGATTTAACACTATGACAGATCGACCAAGAAATGAAATATCAAATCACCCAAAGCAGAAATGGGCATTTCATCGCAATTTGAAAATACCAACACATAGGAAGGTCAAAAAAGACGACCAAATTGAAAAAGGTTGAAAACATTTATTTTCCGCAATTTTGGGCGCAGGGACATTAGTCCCCGGGGCATAAGTCCCACCGCATTGGGACATAAAATGTTGGGTCTTATGTCCCACCTACAAACCTCTCAAGGAAAACAACGGTCAAATAAAATGGGTCCACAATGTATAAACAGTGCAATGTGTAAGGGGGGGCATGCTGCCCCCTGCAACCCCCCTGCTTGGCGTCACTGTTGGATTTGAGGCGGGTGCGAGGTTGGGTGCGCAACATGGATATAAAGAAACTTTGCATACACGCATCCTCGCACCCACCTCAAATCCAACAGTGACCCCAAGCAGGGGGGTTGCAGGGGGGCAGCAGCCCCCTTACACATTGCACTGTTTATGCATTGTGGACTTATGTATACGCCTCTTCGAAAAAAAAAAATTTTGACATACATATGTATGTCCCTGCGCTCATATTATATTCATTAATAATCGGAAATGAAGGATTGAAGAAATGGATGTATTGCCAAAAAAAAACGTAAGCTGCATTGAGCCCTACTTACGACGTCAATCGCGCTGATTGCTTTGTCAGGCTCATACTTACAGTTACGGGGAAACAAAATCGCTCGGTGGGGGGAGGGGGGCCCGCGCGTGATTGCGTGGCGCAACGCGATGCGACGCGAAACGGTAACCGGTCCGCGTCCGGCCGTCCTTCGCGCGCGGACGTTGTAATGCGTTTTGAATGCAGTCTTAAACCCAATTTAACGAAAATGTCAATCCGCCCAAAATCTGTTATATTTTTGGGTGATTTGACATTATGCTAAATAGCCCAAAATTAAAAATGTTAAATCGTCCAAAAAGATTTGTGATATTATACAAAGGGGCCTAACAGTAACTCAAGAATGGTGCAGCACAGCTGGGCTTAATATTAACCCGGCCAAAACCACAATAGTACCGTTCACGAGGAAGAGAAAACTTGAACTGAAGCCAATCCGACTGTCGGGCACGATACTGACTCCGGTATAGGAAGTGAAATATCTAGGACGACACCTAGATAGCAAACTCTTGTGGAAGAAACACACAGAGGAGATATCCAAAAAAGCTACCCGTGCTCTAATGATATGCAGGAGCCTAGCAGGTAAGTCTTGGGGATTTAGTCCAAATATTCTAAGATGGATGTACATTGCCATTGTGAGACCAATGATCACTTATGGAGCAATAGCATGGAGAAAGCGAACTAGTCCAGTCACTACGAGGGAGACACTCACTAAAGTGCAAAGACTTGCGTGCCTCTGCATCACTGGAGCCATGCGAACGTGTCCATCTGCAGCCATGGAAGTACTCCTGGAGCTAACACCGCTTCATCTTGTAGTGGAGCAAAATGCGCAGCGAACGATCCTAAGGATGGCAAAAGAAGGTATCGGAAGGGAGAATGTGTTAGTATGAGAGAATACGATGCACTTCTCAAAAAACTTCCCCTTCTGGCCGTACCCAGGGACGACAGTATCAGGAAATTTAACTTTGGGAAAAACTTTAGTACAAAGTTAAGTAAGAAGAAAGAGTGGAGCAACGAATCCACGATGTACGGACTGGGCAGCCACACGATAAAGTGGTATACAGACGGTTCGAGAACTGGAGAGGGAACAGGGACGGGCGTATTTGGGCCAAGGACCAAGCACTCAGAACCTATGGGCAAGTACACCAGCATCTTTCAAGCTGAAATATGTGCTATTAACAGATGCATCCAACTCAATCTCGAAAAGGGATACAGCAACTGCGACATAGCAATACTGTCAGACAGCCAAGCAGCTATCAAAGCAATTGACTCCTATGTCATTAAGTCAAAGCTTGTGTGGGAATGCCTATGCAAACTTAATGAGCTGGGCAGAAACAATAAAGTTACACTTTACTGGATACCCAGCCACGTCGGGATAAAAGGTAACGAAGCAGCGGACGCCTTGGCAAGACATGGGGCCGCAGAACCCTTCATTGGACCTGAACCATTCTGTGGAATGGGGGAACACACCATACGCGAGAAATTCAGGAAAATGGAGAGCGAAGACAGGGCAAGAACCTGAAACAACACCACACCTGGGGTGGCAATGGTGTAGTGGTAACGTCGTCAATTGCTACAAGCATTTATTTATTTCTCATGAAATATATAAAGTCAGTCCGATCACTTTCGTAAGCTTGTGTGAACACTACTGCACTGGCAGTAGCTTGGTCATATGACTGGAAAAATTGTTCGCTCTGTTGATGATGATTTGCCCCTGACATCGGTTATGGGGAAAAAAGTACAGTGGATCAGAAGGAAAGATAATAATAACAAAAATCTCCCCAGTTATCTAGACGCCACCCCCGGAGAATAGCTGAAGCATAAACAACTGAGCTTCAAGAACGACTATACCAAAATCTTTCTCTCTCTCTATATTCATCCTTTCCAACGCCCGCACTATGTGTAAACATGTTAAAGGTATTCATCACCCTTTGAGTGCGCGCAAATTATAAAAAAAAAAAAACAGGCCTGAGGCAAGCTAAGAAACGACTGGGATGCTACAGTCGGAAAAGATTCGAGCCTACGTCTGCCTTAGCAAGAATAGCCTACGGATCCAACAGGCTTCCTAACGGGGCACTGCAAACTCGGGGAGCATCTACGGAAACTAGGTATAACAAATGAAGGCCTTGTAGATTCTGCAACGAGTCATGTGAGACTCCGGAACACCCTCTGGAGTTTTATTTCATATTTCATATTTATTTATTTAAATAGTTTCACGGTAAGATTACAACATCTCATTATTTGTGAAAGGCTTAAGAAATCATTCAAGTGCTAACATAAATAACAATTTAAAAATAAATTAAGAACTAAGAAGTACAATTTGTATTTAATATTGAAAAATGGTACATTTTACAAACTATCTGAACTATCCAAAGATTGATTTGATCTAATGTTTATTGTGTTTCACTGGCCAAGTGATTAAAAAGATTAGTTTTGAAATTGTTTGCGTTTGTGACTCTCCTAAGTGTCGTGGGTAATGAGTTCCATAAGCGAGTGACGTGGACGAAAAATGTACGTTCAGATTGTATACAATTAAATCTGGGCTGAATCAGAACAGCTGTTCTTTGTGAGCTGGCAAAATTTAGTCTGCTGTATAGATAATCGGGCTGTCGAGTTTGCATAATTTCATGCAGTAGAATTAACGACCTGAACTTAATTAGGTTATCATAACTGAGATTCATTATCTGATAAGAGTAGCTAGATATATGGTCATGATATCTCTTGTTAAAGACGTACCTTGCCAAATTGTTATAAATAACATTTAGTTTACGTCGAGTATTGCAGTCAACATTGCAAAAAACTTCGCATCCATACAACAATATAGGTAAGAGCAGAGTCTTAACAAGTAGCATTTTGGTTTTAACAGGCACAGAGCTTTGGGTGAGCCATAACAAACGGAGACCATTATAAACCTTTCCGATTGTGGCAGTTGCATGATCAGTCCAAGATAGGGTATCATTGAATACTATCCCCAAGTTCCTTGCCGTATGAACGTATTCTATGGAAGATGTTCCCAATTTTATGGGCGGAAAGCTGGATGTATTCGATGTCTGTTTGTAGATGCAAAGAACTTTTGATTTTACTGGATTAAGGGACAAGTTGTGCTTTTGTGCCCACTGCTGAATAATTTCTAAGTCTTCGTTTATGTTATCTATAGCACCACTTATTCTGTCTAGAGGACAGCAAAGATAAAGTTGGACGTCGTCTGCAAACATGTGGACACAACAATGTTTTACTATTTGAGGGAGTTCATTTACATAAAGCGTGAATAATAACGGCCCGAGGATGAAACCCTGCGGTACTCCTGCAGCTAATCCAAGGAAGGAAGACATTTGATTCCCAACTGCCACACATTGCTCACGATTTATAAGGTAGGAGTGCATGAGTTTGACTGCAAGAGGAGAGAATTCGAAATTATACAGCAGCTTATCGCAAAGAATAGTATGATCTACCGTGTCAAAAGCTTTTGAGAAATCCAACAATGTTAAAAATGTACGACAGTTTGCATCCATGGCTTTGCGGATATCGTCCACCACCAGTAAAAGTGCGGTTTTGCAGCTCCTTTTCACACGAAAGCCGGACTGGGAGGTACTTAAGAAGTGCTTGCTGGTTAAGTGCGCTTGTATCTGTTTTAGAATAGTCTTCTCAAAAACTTTAGACAAAAACGGTAGTATAGCAATTGGTCTGTATTCAGAGCTGATTCCATTTTTATTCTTCGGTATCGGAAGTATTTTTGCCTTTTTCCATAAAAGAGGATATTCGCAGGTGGTTAAAATGGAATTGAAAATATGCGTTATATATTTAAGAATAAAGGGGAGAATAAGTTTTAGAAATTTTGGACTTATTTCGTCTAAGCCTGTTGCATTTGATTTGATAGACAACAGGGCTTCAGCGACGTCTTCATCTGTTAAACGAGTGAAATTAAAATTTCCTTCAATGCTACTTATTGCACTTGACTGAGCCACAAACGCAGGAATGTCATGATTTTGGGATAGCGGCGCAGCGACAGATACAAACTGCGAGTTGAGGACGTTGCAGTCTACATCTGTCGGTGCATCCAATTTTTGCTTACCATTGCCCAACTTACGCAATTTTTGCCAAAGCTCTTTCCCAGGTTGAATGACAGGATTCAAATAATTTTCATAAAACTCTCGTTTCGCAGTTTGGATGCGTAGAACAACCAATTTGCGAATAGAGCGATATATATCGTAGAGCACATGAAGCTTATAACGTTTCCAGCGAATGTAAGCAAGATTACGTTTGTGGATCAGTTCTGCAATACCTCTGTTAAACCAAGGAGGAGAACTACTTTTAATTGTTCTAGGTCGTAGCGGAACGTGTTCATTGAAAAGTGTTCTCAAACTAACTTCTAGAAATGATACCTGCTGATTAACTGAGGGCATAAGGTAAATGCTGTCCCATTGTATCTCCACAACGTCAGACCGTAAATTTTGATAGTTAATGTTCTGGAAATCTCGGTAAGAAAATACTGTTTCAGTCGTAACTATCTGCATATCATATGTTAGGTAGATCAAGTCGTGCTTCGAAAAGCCCGCCGCTGTTAGTTGACTGTAAAACAGAGCTTTATCAGAATCACCTACAAAGAACACATCGAGGAGAGTGGCAGAATCATTTGAAAAGTGAGTAGCTGCTGAAACATTAACAGGCGTTAGGTCAATGCTCTTAAAGCTTTCAACCAGTTGTGCAGAGGAATGCTCATTAAGTAGATTGCAGTTTAGGTCACCACAAATAATGATATTAGGAGTCGAACATATTATTCCTTCTAGGGTTCTGAAAACGGGAGTCATATCTATGCTCTTTTTGGGTCTGTAGATTACTCCAAGTAGCAAATGTTCAATACCACATGAGATATTAAGGAACAGATAATCGGAAGTACTACTATGGTTTGACTTGCAAGCAATTGTACATACTAATCCGTCGCGAACATAAGCAGCCACACCCCCACCCCCTTGACCAATCCGATCACCACGAAAAAGCTTATAACCATCAACCTTGTAGGCGCTATCTCTGATATCAGAACTAAACCACGTCTCGGATATACAAATAACGTCAACCCCAGAATCAACAAACAGCAGACGAAATTCATCCAATTTAGGCGTCAGGCTTTGTGCATTTATGTGACAAACATGTAGGCCTTTTTTTTGGGAATGCAAAATCCGAATCATCCGATACGTATTTCCATCCATATCACTCTCGCTAGAACCGATCCCACCACGATAAACACCTGACTCCACTGATAAAGTTTTTAAAAAAAAGGAGATTGTAGAGAGACAAAAACACAAACAAAAACAAACAAAACTTTGGCCATCGATAAATACAAAAGAGAAAATTTAAAATAATCAACAAAAGAGAGGTTACGGTAATTATTGTAAAATGAAAGATTTCTTTTATATCAAACGGTGTCTTCTTGTTCTCTCAGCTGAAATCTCTCGGCAGCGGCATTTAAACTGTCAAGGTCTTCTACGGCTACAGTTTCCCCGTCTTTGTTGAATTTGACTAACACTGACCCAAGATGTGTGTGCACAGAAGATAACTGCCCTTTTTTCTTCATACGTACTGCGTGTTGAAGAATAGTTCGATTCCGTGACGTCAAACTCTCATTCACGAACACATTGCTGTTTGAGTTCAGCCCAAAGTCTCTTAACGAAATCGGCCGCTTTGACTGTTTGCGGTAGTTAGCGAGGGCTTTCAGCATTGAGTTTCTCTCTCCGACTCTCTTAAACTGAAGAATGACAGGTGGCTCGTCTTTGCTGTTTCGATGGTTGGTGCGAAAAACATTCTTCAGCGCTGGTGGTGTTACGCCGATGGTATCGCAAAGTTTTTCGAAAAGATTGTGTAAATTTTCATCGGCGAGGTGTGGGATGCCAAAGACAACAGCGTCGGTCAACAATTCTTTTCTTTCCAGGATATTACAGCGCTTCTGCAGTTCGGAAACCTCGTCACTTAGAACTTTGTTGACATTGGCTTCGATTTGGTCGACCCGTTGAGACAAATTGGAGATGGCAGAGTTGATGTTGTTGATGTTTGCGCTCAATTGGTTTTCGATGTCGTGTACCTTAAGCAATAATTCTTTGCGTGTTTTTTCCATCTCATCTTTAAAGGTCGCTATAATAGAAACGACATGTTTTTTTAGCTCTTCGTGTAGGGTTTCTAGAGAGAGGCCTGTGTGTGCAGAAGTAGTTTGCGTGCACGGCGGAAAACTCAACTCGGGTGCAGTGAAGAGGTGAGCTGTCGCTTGGCTTTGCTTGAGCGGCTCAGTCAGGATAGGAGGGCGGTCTGTTACCTGTTTTTGTGCGAGAGACTTGGAGTGCTTCTTTTCGGAAGCTCCTGGTTTACCGTCAATGGGTCTGTGGTTGTTTGGTGAATTCGTTGAGGTTGAATGTTGCTGTTGCGCTCGAGCTAGGTTTGCCCTGGTGTTGATCGAAGACGACATCGTGTGGTGTATGATTCGATATACGTATGTATGTTAATGTTAATACGGGAAACGCAGTAGAATTTTAGGATTTGGATTTTTCTTGTATTTTAGAGTGGAAAAGTAAAAGTTTTCAACTCAAAATAAGGATTCGGAGCGTAGTGTTCGTTCCCGCACAATTTAATTTGGAAAGAATAATAAAGCACACGAGTTTAAATGGTTTTGCCGGCAGAGATAAATAGCACGACTATTCACTTTCGAACATGTCTTAGTACTCACTGACCCGGAAAAGATTGAAATACTTGGGCAAATACCAAGTATCAGAAGAGGATATGCCAACCATGGACCTACTTCTCATTCTCAGATTCTTAAAAGAAACTGGTCTGGAGAAAGAGCTCTAAGGTGAACTATTCTCGCCAAGGCAAAGTAAGAGCATATGACCTTCAAACACAATTCCTCAGGAATTCCAGTTGCGAAGGGGACTCTAACGAGGGAACAAACCTCCCCAATGTATTAGCAGGGGGCACATTAGACCACTAGGTCGCAGTGCAAAATAACCCTACACAAATAATAATAATAATGCTGACTACAAAGTATGAAAAGATAATTGGAAGAGTACTGTAAAGTATGGAGTTTCGCTGTCGACCTTTATAAATCCAAAATTATGGTTTTCAGCAAAGGCAGAAGAATAAAAAACGATAAATGGTACCTCAACGGGATGGAGATAGACATATTCAGCTCTATCACAGAATCCATTCGTAGTAAATCTACGAATCGAAGTTACGATACGAACTACGAAAAAAATATTATCACAAAATCCGAACGGAATCGCAAAAAGCATTGCCGCATAGAACTCTCTCACTCTCATTTTCGAAATCAGCTCTTTAGTGTCAAATGTATCTAATGTGTGAAAATTATTTAAATAAATTGTGCGCTTAATTTATAAATAATTAAAAAAACTCGGTTTTATTCTGAAATTTAAATATCAAATCATAAAAAATTCAAAATGGATACTATTGGCTTCGCAATTATTGCTGCTCAAGCGGAATCCTTTAGGCGAAAGTCCATTCTGAAAATTCAAAGAAAAATGCTTCGAGACGCTTGCGACCCATTTGATCTGGATGAGCTAATGTAAGAGTAAAGTAACTTTTATTTTCTTCTGTTCAAAAATTAAAATAAATTGACAGATTTCAGAGAAATTTCCGTCTCAACAAATCTGCGTTCAAGTATGTATTAGATGAACTGCAAAATGATTTTGAGCCGGGTGTGTTTTCGTGTTCAATAACTCCAATATGTCGCCTCGTGGCAGTACTGAGGTTTTTCGCAGGAGGTGGTTACCAACTTGGTGTTGGTAACGATTATGAAGTTGGAATGGCACAATCCACCTTTTCCGCAACACTCAAAAATGTTCTGAACATACTGGAAAGAAGGCTTTGTCCTGTGTGGATAAAAATCCAGATGAGCGAAGCGGAAAAAAGCCTTGCGAAAAGAGATTTTTATTTGAAGGCGAGTTTTCCAGGTGTTATTATGTGTGTCGATGGAACACACATTAATATAATTGCTCCTTCAGAAGAAAAAGGAATATATTACAATCGCAAAGGAAACTTTAGCATAAATGCGATGCTGGTAAAATAATTTCATCATTTCTTAACTTGTAACTTACATGGGTTTAATACAAATATATCCATTTATTTTAGATTTGTGACAACAACTTAAAAATAAGAAGTGTTGATGCACGCTATCCAGGTTCGAACCATGATTCGCACATATGGAATCTAAGCGACGCGAAACGATACTTCCAATCAAAATATCAGGAAGGCGAGAGGAATACTTGCATTCTAGGTTTGTATTAGTGATGAAATGTTGTGCCATCTATTCTACATTTTATGATATTGAGGTGATGCCGGTTATCCACTGGAACCTTGGATGATGACTCCTTATCGTTGTGCAGAAACTGGAAGTCCGAAAGGCATATACAACAGTAAACACTCCAAAACAAGAAAAGTTGTAGAAAGGGCTATAGGAGTTATGAAGAACAGATTTCGATGCATACTTGGTGCACGTCAACAGCACTATAGTCCTCAAAAAGCTTCACAAATTATCAATGTCGTTTGTGCATTGCATAATATATGCCTTCATTTTCGCGTCCAAGACTACACAAATATTCCCTATAATGAATTTGAAGACCAAGAAGAACCACAAGATATCGGCACTGATTATTCCAGTAATCACCGAAACGCAGCAGAAGCATATAGAAATAACATTTTAAACACATTTGTAACGTAAATAATTTATTAGAAACAAAATAAAAAAACTTTCAAAGTCAATAGAATCTTAAAACTATCTTAAAACATATTTGTAAGGTAAAAAATTTATTAGAAACAAAAAAAAAAACTTTCAAAGTCAAAAGAATCTTAAAACTATAATCTTAATTCATTTAATTCACAGCACAAATTGATACATTTGTTTTTGTTGCACTTTATTCGACGTAGTCGCGATTTAGCTTCTCTTCTTCTATTTTGATCATTCTGAGTTTAATTTCAATTTTTTTTTGCAGGAGCTCTTCTTGTATTTTGTTGTGTCTTCGTGTTTCTTCAATCTGCATTTTTTGGAACTCGCACAGTTTGTCGATTCCTCTGTACATTCTTTTTGTGTTCACTGCAAGTTCTTCGAAATGTTTTATTTGTTCCTCGTACTTCCTTTCAGTTTTTATATAAAAACTGTTTTGCAACTCAATTTGCTTTCTAAGGAGGTTTGCAGTATCATCTGATTTACGCGACGTTGAAGACGAGCCCGTATTTGGTCGGAGCGTCCCGTGGTCGGATGACATAGACACGTCTAGAGTGTTTTCAAGCTCATGAACAATAACACTTTCAGGCTGTTTTTTAACTTCAGCAGGGTTATCAGATCCAAAAGAATGTGTATCTTTTATTCCAGACGTGGAAGTTTGAAGTGCTGCAAGTTTAATCACATCCTTTTCCATTTTTGAGAAGGAATGTAGTCGGCATTGTCCGCCACCAGTTGCGTTCATTTCTTTTTTGTTTTCGACATGTTTTCTTTTTATATACGACTTCCAATCCAACCAAACCTGGAGTATTAAGCAAGATTTGAAAATAGATTCAATTAACAAAATCTTATATTTACTTTTCTCCACACCATAGCTTCTTTAGAAGGTGGCCCAAGAGCGTTCAGATCAGACTTCACCTTTTCCCAAAAAAGCGTCACATCTTCTTTTGGTGCTTTTGTAAATCCTTGCGCCAGATCAGGTTTTTCACTCAACAATTGCAAAAGTCTTTCATATTGTGCTTTTGTTGTTGTTTTTGCCCTTTTAAAGCAAAGAAAAATATGTATTAACAAGCTTAAAGAAAATATATAAATACTTACATTTTTTAACAAAACACAATCACTTTCTTATATTCCGACGCAAATTACTTGTCGTAGAAAAACCTAGTAAATTTCCATTTCATTCGTATTCAGTGATACCAACTTTCACGAACTTCGAAATTCGTAGCAGATTTTTCACTACGAATCTACTACGAATGAATTCTGTGATAGATTTTTCGGAGTTCGTAGCACATTTTCGATTACGGTGGAATTCGTGATAGGGGTGATTGTAGTTAAAGAGTAGAAAAATCCAGGAATGATTATAATACCGAGACCCAGAAGCTGCGTTCTAACCCAAAATATCTGTTGCAAAATTCAGAAGTACATTCGTTTTTTCTGGATTATGACCTCATATCTACACTTAGTGCAGGTAATCATTTTTTTTGTATTCTCCTTTCGCTGTTCCTTCATAATCTTTAAGAGCAGAGCCGACTGGCTGACGGAGGGGGGAGGCATCCTTCGTGTTTTCTTATTCTTCGTCTTCCTTTTCTTTTATACCTGCTTGACTGGTTGAGAGCGTGTTTTTGTGTGCTCTGGTAGGCATTCTTTTTTGTTGGGAAAATACGTGAAATCTAAGATCTTGCGACGGCCAAGTGCGACACAACAGAAAACAGGAGCCATTAACCAAAAGCGAAGGGTAAGATACGTGACCAGCTTTACCGAAGATGGAAAAACAACAGAATTTGAATTTCAGAAACAGACTCAAGGAAACACAGCTATTATAAATGTGTGGCAACAAGGAATAACAGCATAAGTGCCTTTACACATACCCGAAAACGTATTTAAAGATGTCTTTATGGTCTCATTTTGCCTTTAATTTATTAACCTCCTCAGATAATGAATTCTAGACATATCGAGGCAATGTTTCAGCATTATAGTTTCGCTTTTCCTGATAGAAGATTATGTAAAAAATATTAAAAACAAAAAAACATTTAAATTTTGGCATAAGTATACTTATGCTGTTATTCCTTGTTGCCACTTAAAAACAATCACCAGTAGTGTTTTTTTTTAAATCTAGCCAGTCAGTCGTTCATTTAAACGATTTGCCAGCCAGCCGAATTTATACGAACATATCTCTAGGAACCAAGCAACTAGTGGCAGCAACAGCAAATAACTAAACAAAAAAAATGGCTTTTGCGTCGCCTGAAATTAAAAATAATAATTAATTAATATTTGGCGCAACAGCTCTTTGAAGTGCCAGGGCCTAGCTTTTCGCAACCACTCATGTTGTGTGCGTTATATTTTTCACACGAATGGAAGGGACCTACAGTTTAATGCCGACTCCGAACGGCGATTTGAGAAGCTTTTTCGTGACAACAATACTCTCGGATGTTTGTCAGACGCTCGCGAGAGGTGGGACCGTGAAAAAACTGTTTGGTATTTTCTGGGATTCGAACTTGGAACCTCATGCGTAGTGATCCGACACACTAACCACTTACGCCACGGCGCCCGCCTGAAATTAGGCATCAAAAAATTCCAGTCAGTTACTTTTGGCTGGGGATTTAAGCAAGAGAAGTAACCAAACGGTGTTTGTATTTGTTTCATGTGTAAAATTTGACTTTACTAGCAACTACTGGCTGGCTAGGTTTCAAAAAAGCAGGGCTACTATATCCTTTTTTAAAAATATTAAAAAGTGGATTATGGCAATGAGGAAGAGTGCAGCTCTCAAAATTCTTAATTTAACAGTTCTTCTGCTTTCACCAAAGTCTAGAATATTAAACGAGCGGAAGTTACAATTATGATTTAATTGCATCTGAATCAAGGGTGATTTTGTCATTTTGGCAATTTTTCTATCACGAAGTGAAAACGTTTGGCAGCTTACTTTCCCCTGAAAGATCCTGCATGTTCCGCAATTTAGACGGGGTTAATCCTTATCTCGCCGAGTCGAAAGGTTTCGTCCTTTGTAGTCGGCGGAATAAATTGCTCTCATCCAAAACTTCTAGGGCTGTATAGTTGACATGTCCGACCATCATCGTTAAAACATATTCCATTTATTTGAATAGTTTTCCTTGTTATGAATAAATAGTTCTTGCAAACGGGTGTGTGTGTGTTTTGTACACACTTCAACCACTCTCCCGGCGGTACTGCCGTTAGGTATTTCTTCGCGGGGCTGGTTAGAAATTATGCTCTAGCCGCCTCTTGAGCTGTTCTTAGGGCTCCTGCTCTTTGCAGCGCGTTCTGCACACATACTATGAATGAGCAGATCTTCATCCACTCGCCCTCTGATCGTGTTATGTGACATGCAAGATTTTCTGGACTTGGCAGGTTTGCTCTATATTCTGCAAAGCGTCTGCAGTAGAACACTGCATGCTCCACATCCACCTCTTCGTTGGGACATTCCGGACACAGGGGCGAACTATCGTGTCCAAATATATGGAGGTATTTCCGGTAGCCGCCTTGTCGAGACAGGAACTGTGTGAGGTGGTAGTTACAGTTCCCCCCTCTCTCTGTTCATGATTTTAAAGTGAGAATGAGCTTGTGGGTCCACCTGCCTTTGGAGAGCTGGCCCACCTGGTTTGCAACAGCGTCGCTAATGCTACCCTTTCCTCCTCCCTAATCCTTTTTGCCTCCTGCCGGTTCGAGGGACGTCTAAGGTATACCCTCTGTATCTCATCCGCGAGGATGAGCTAAAACGCAGACTGCATCGTCGGAGATAGTTCGGAAGCCGCTGATCACTCTGATTGCGCAGAGCCTGTGAGCTGATGATAGCTTCTTCCTGCACTCATTTGTCGCACCTGCCCATACCATACCAATGTCAATGTTATATCCACCCACCATCCTTTTTGTAAATCTACCAAATTGTTTTGTCCGATCTACCACTTTTTTGCAAAATCCAAGAGACAACACTGGTTGCGATATCTAACAAATTTATATCAAAGGGTTGTGTGTTTTTAGTCAGTAAGAATCTGACACTACTATGAGCACGCACTTGCTATTCTCAGTGTCTATGGAAGATTTTCCTCGGAAAAAAAAGTTGGCGCTGAGAGAGTGAAAGAATCTTAAATACTCTTAGCCTTTGAACTTTTATTCTATGATTCGAATGAAGTTTGTACTCTATACCGGTTAACTTTCGTTGAATCCGTTCTAGAGAATTACTACGGTTTTTATTAACGAGAGATCATACAACTACACCGTACTCTAGAATACTCCTGAACAGCAAATTGAAAAAGCGAATGAATGATTGCGACGTCTTAAAGAACCGACCTACTCGGAAAATGAAACTCATAATTCTTGACGATTATGGCGTATATGGCAGCACTTCCAATCTAAGCTGCGGAACTTTCGACGAGTAACCAGAAATGTTTGTGGCCATGATGAAAAAATAAAATAATTATAAATCGTCAATTTCTGGTGCTTCTGTTTGATGTTTCCTCAAGTTGTTCATGGTGGTGGCAATGGTTTAGTGGTAACGTTGTCAATTGCCACGCTAATGATTCATGGCTCAAATCTTGATGTCAGCAACCATTTATTTATTTCTCGTGAAATATATAAAGTCAGTCGGATCAATTACGAAAGCTTTTGAACACTATTGTAAAGGCATAACACTGGCAGTAGCTTGGTCATGTGACTGGAAAGTTGTTAGTTTTGTTGGATGATTGGTATGCCTATGACATCATTGGTTGGGGAAAAAATACTGTGAATCAGAAGTAAAAACAAAAAATAACAAAAAATCTCCCCAGATATCTGGACGCCACCCCCGGAGTCTCTCTGAAGCATAAACAACTGTACTTTAAACTACTACACCAAATCTTTCTCTCTACCTATCAATCGTTTAAAACATCTATACTGCGCAAAAACATGTTAAGGGTATTCATAACCGTGCAAATTATAATAAAATAAATAAGAAATGTTACGACAGTACACATTCAAATTCAACTTTTAATTGCAAATCAAAAATAACAATTAAAAGATCCACTTTTCATCGGCTGGTGTGGGCACCATGGCGCATTAGTTAGTGTGCCCGACCGCTGCTCGTGAGGTTCCATGCTCGAATCCCAGAAAACATCAATAAGTTTTTTCACGCTCAAACCTCCTGCGAACGTCTTAAAAATATCCGAGGGTATTTGTTGTCACCAGAAAACCAAAAATGCACTTCGGATACGGCAGAATACGATAGTAAATAAATTTAATTGTTTTGGAATGAGAATTCTCAGCTTATGATTTAGTCCCCCTGCCAAACTTTGCCAAAAGCCTGTGCCACATCCAAGAAGGTCGTGAAGCAGACTCTTTTTTCTTGTAATGCCTATTCAATTACTTGAGTTAACCTATGGATTTGATCGATTGTAGAATGTTAGTTTCGGAAACCGAATTGGTAATTAGAAATCAAGTTCTTTCTTTCTATGATTGCGTTTAACGCTTTAACTAATAGTTTCTCGAAGACCTTAGACATAATAGGTAGTAGTCAGATTGGTCTATATGACACTGTTTCGTTAGGTGGTTTACCTGGCCTTAGGATCATGATAACTTCTGCAACTTTCCACAAACCGGGTACATATTTTAGTCTGAAAGCTGCGATTATGAGGTTGGTGAGCTTAACTTATGCTTTCATTAGTAGATGCTTTAAAACCTCTCCCTTTATAAGATCGAATCCAGGAGATTTTTTCAGTTTTATATTTGACGTATTGCTATTCCTTACTTCAGTTGGTGTTGTAAATCTTATTTCCTAATTTTCTTGTTCAAATGCTCCCGTCGATATTTCGCTTTCCTCTACTCCATGAGGTTGAAAAATAGTTTCGAGTTGCTCTGTTCTCATCCGCTCTTTTATTTTGAAAAATCTGCATAATAGGCCTCTTGATGCTTTTGGTTACTTTCCATAAGGAATGTTTAGCTTTAAGCTTTATCTTGAGGGGGTTTTGTTTGCTGCCATTTTCTTCTTGCTCTTTATACTATGTAGAAGTTCTTTAATGTCTTTGAAATAACTGTTTCCTTTTGGTGTTCGTTTAATTTGCCGTGTGTTTTCCCAGGCTTATATATAGAAAAAATGTTTCCAATTCAATTCCAATTCAATGTTTCCAACTTCAATTTGTTAGTTGCATATCTGTAAAGACTGACGAGTTATGGATACCAGAATAGTGCCGCAATTCAATAATTTCATACGATTTTCACATGAGCGACAACTTTAAGCACCTCTCCTGAAAAATCGCACAAGTTGACTTAAGATATTTTAACTTATTGCCACAGAAATATTGCTTGGCTGGGCAAACGGTAGTGCATGCGATTACATAAAAAACCACAAGCATTTTCACTTAGCTGAGGCCCTCCAACTTCTACTCTCAACCTCCACGCGGTGACAGCCGGGTGCCTATAGTAACCAACCCCGTTCGGAGAATTCTTGGCGGCAGCAGATGAGAGACGGGGGGAAGAGTGCTTTCCCACTAGAGCACTTCTTCTGTTGCAGGCGGCAGCGGTCGAATTCCCTAGACGGAGTCAACGGTGGCGTCTACAGTTCCAGTTAGGTTGAACTTAGTGAATACCTTGCGCAAGCTGCTTCGACGCATTCGGATCACAGGTCGGTAAGGAATTTCCAATGTTGGTCAGGACCTTGGAATAGAGATGGTGGCGGAGGAGCCCTTAATGGGCCAACGACAGCGCTCATACCCCGCAGTGGACTACTGGCACCGGCGTACCTGGCCCCTCGTCCTAGGGGAATAATTAAGGAACTGGCCCTCCAGGTTGTGGGTTGTGCCGTCGGGGTAATTTCCCTACCACGTATAAAAAACGAATGGTTCAGAAACAACCAAAAGCCTCGGATAAGGACGACTCAACTGATGACGACCCCAGCAAAGGAAATAAGGAGAACGATCTTCGGATCTGTACGTGGAATGTTCTGCACATTTAGAGACTACGTGCAGCCGAAAAATTAGCACAGGCCCTAGACTGCTATAAAGCAGATATTACCAACATCAAGGAAGTGCGATGGGATGGGTCGGGCAAAAGAAGGAAGAAAAACTGTGACATCTACTACGGTCATTGCTACAGAGACAACAGGGAGCACTTACTCGGATGTGGATTTGTTATACGCGGCAGACTTAGGCAATAAGTCTTAAGCTTCCGACACGTAAGCGAGCGTATTATGACTATCCGGATTAAGGCCAAATTCGGTAATATGAGCCCAATATGTGTCCATGCCACCACCAACGATTGTGTCTACAAGCTTCTCGACAAAACATACGAGCAATGTCCTAAATAGGACGTTCAAATCGTATTGACCGATTTTAACGCCAAAATAGGAACGGAGGACGTCTTTGGTAAGGCAGTCGGTAAGCATAGCCTACACGACACCACGTCTCATAACGGACTAAGGCGAATTGATTTCGCTGTGGAGCGAAATGTCAACATAGCAAGCATCATCGCAATATTCATAAGCAGACATGGCGGTCCAATGACCATGTAACGATCAACCAAGTTGATCATATTGCGATCGACGCAAGACATTCTACCGGTATACTGGATGTCCGGACCATCCGATCGGCCAACATAGACTCGGATCATTACCTTGTTGTAGCCAAGGTACGAATGCGGATATCCCAATCTGAGCAACAAAGAAGAATCACTGTGAGAAAATTGAACGTCGAAAAGCTACAATTGCAAGAGACCGCCAAACTCTTCGTTGATCGCGTATCCCGAAATCTCTCAATCAACTCTATGCCACTAGCATCAACTGCCGAAGGCCAGTGGCAACGCTGCCAACATGCCATCTCGCCCGGCCACCACCGCGAAAACCCTGGTTTGACGAAGAATGCGAAATGAAACAAGAGGCATATAAAGTGGAACTGCAAGGGAAGAAGAAAGCTGCTCGTGAGCTCTACGAGCAAAAGAGTATATATATATATATCGAGTATATTGAGAATTTATACTCCAGGAACAATGTACGGAGGTCTTACCAAAAGGTAAAAAGAACGTGTCAGAAAAGCAAAACCCGTACAGAAACCTGTAGAGATGAAAATGGAAACCTCGTAGTAGAATCACAGTCGGTGCTGAGAATATGGAAAAACTACTTCTGCAGACTGTATAACGGCGACGAAGACCAACGTCCCGCTGTCAGGCAGTATGAACCATTCAACATGGACGATGATAGTCAAAATTTCCGTCCACCTGACCAAATCGAAGTGAGGATAGCAACATCCAAGCTGAAATCCAACAAGGCTGCTGGACCTGACGACTTACCGGCCGAACTGTTCAAGGCAGCTGGTGATGAATTGGTAGAGTCCATACACCAGCTCATCTTTAGGATTTGGTCAGACGAATGTATGCCTGATGAATGGGATCTCAGCATCGTTTGCCCGATCCACAAGAAAGGAGACTCCCTCAACTGCGCCAATTATAGAGCCATCAGTCTCCTCAACATCGCATATAAGATCTTTCCTACGATATTGTGTGAACACCTGAAACCTTTTCTCGACAGCCTGATTGGACCCTATCAGTGTGGTTTCGATTGATCAAATCTTCACTCTTCGACAGAGCCTGGAGAAAACCCAAGAAGTCCAAATCGATACTCACCATCTTTTTATCGATTTCAAGGCCGCCTATGACAGCATCTATAGAGAAGTCCCACGTCTAGTCTTGACATCCCTTGGATGTCAAAAACGTTTTTAGACAAGGTGACGCGCTGTCAAGTGACTTATTTAATATTGTACTTGAACGGATTGTGCGGAACTCACAAGCCAACACCAGAGGTACAATCTATCACAACTGCTTGCATCCGCCGACGATATTGACATAATTGGAAGAACACAGCGGACTGTCTTCGGTGCGTTTGCAAGTATTGAAGCAGAAGCGGCCAAAATGGATTTAGCGATAAACGAGGGTAAAACCAAGTATATCGTGTCAACAAGAAGGGACAATCAACACCGACGAATTGGACGGAACGTCATAGTGGGCAGCTATAACTTCGACGCAGTAAGGGACTTTGTCTACCTTGGCTTGCTATAAGGTCTAAAAATAACATCAGCGCAGAAATCAAGCGAAGAATAAGTCTTGCCAATCGCTGTTATTTTGGGGTTATAAGGCAATTCAACAGTAAAGCCCTATCTCGAACAACTAAGGAGGCTCTATATAAGACCCTGATCATCACAGTCTTGCTTTATGGCGCTGAAACATGGACTTTGTTAAAAGAGGATGAAGATACCCTTGGTCGCTTCGAGAAAAATATTCTTCGTAAGATATTCGGTCCCGTTTGCGTCGACGGATTTTGGAGGAGATGGACAGGACATGTAGAGCGAATGGACAATAACCCTCCGGCCCGCAAAGTCTTCGAATTTAACCCGGAGGCACGACGCAGTAGAGGACTTCCTCGCCGTAGGTGGCGCGCACAAGTCCAAGGGGACCTCGACCAACTTGGAGTGCGCAACTGAAGGCAATTAGCTAAAGACCGAGCTAAATGGAGAGGCTTGTTGGTTGAGGCCCAGGTTCACCCAGAACTGTAGCGCCATCTAAGTAAGTAAATAAGTAAGAAAGTAATTTCGGTTTTCACCCATAGGTGGAGTTATGTCTTGTTAAATTGTGGTGGTTGACGGCTTTGACGTCTGTCATCAGGTACACTTGTCATCTGTGATGTTTTGACACCTTAAGCATTCGAGTCTTAATGGCACAGTAGATGTGGAACGTGCTTGGAAAAATTTCAAAAATCGAGTTACCTGAGTATTTCTAAAAAGTAAAAAATTTTCATAGGAAATTAATCGATTTGGAAAATTCATTAAAGCAGTTCGCTTCGCTGTACTTCCCGCTCTTCAAGAAAAACTTTCGTCACAGGACACCAGTGGACATAGAATTCACTCATCAAGCGGTCCTGCCCCTGTGGGCGCCGTGGCGTAAGTGGTTAGTGCATCGGATCACTACGCATGAGGTTCCAAGCTCGAATCCCAGAAAACACCAAAAAGTTTTTTTCACGGTCCCACCTCTCGCGAGCGTCTGACAAACATCTGAGAGTATTGCTGTCACATAACATGAGTGGTTGCGAGAAGCTAGGCCCTGTCACTTTAAAGAGCTGTTGCGCTAAATATTTGTTTTTTTTGGTCCTGTCCCAGAACAGCTTTTTTCAAGAAATTCCAAGCGGTCTTGTGCTAAAAGTAAAGCTTTTCAAACATTTTTTTTTACTCTTGCGGTGGAACCAGCCGACTCTGGATGTTTTATCGAAGCAGATTATTTTCACGAAAACAAGCGCTCCTTCCAGATCTTCAAGAAAACATTTACCTCCTTTCGCATTTTGATTTTGTGTTCCTGTTTCAAGAGTTCATTTAGTTATTTATTGCGGAATAAATCACTGAAGGTTTTTTGTACGTTGTGCATTTGATTTCCACGTTCGCAGTGAGACGGGGCACGCAGCGCCATCGATCTAGCTAAAAAATGTCTTCTGTGCAACTGTTAGGATTTGTTTTTCTTTTGACATTTGATAGCTGGGAATTTAAGCTTACTATAGAGCAAATCGGGTGTAATTTTGTTTACAGTCGTAAGTTCAGTGTTTATTTTATCATGGAGCGCAAAAACGAAAATTTTCGGCATATGTTGCTCTTTTATTTCCATAAAGGCAAGAAAGCTGCTGATGCTCACAAGTAGAAGTTTATGGATATTGTGAGAGTTAAGGACAGCCGTTCCTTTTGGAAATTGGCTAGAACACTTAACGGCCAAACCCTTACAAGTGGCATTCAAGTGGAAGCATCGATCTTAGCCGAGCATTTTGAACAACTGCTTAACCCGCCATACACGAGAAGTCAACTACATTATGCGCTACCTTACCAGAGAGTGGATGTACTGGATTGCAAAATTACGTCGCAAAAAGTCTGCACAGTTATACATCGATGCAACTTAAATAAAGCCCCAGGAGAGGATCGCATACCGTACGAGTTCTTCAAGTACGCTACGAATGAATTCATAGAAAAACTTACGGTTGCTTACAATTTCATTTTCGAGGTGGGGGAAGTGTCGCCCAGCTTTAAGAGAAATATAATCTTCCCACTGTTCAAAAAAGGAGATAGCAGTGATCCGAGGAACTACAGGGGCATAACCTTCCTGAACTCTATAATGAAAATCTTCACCGGAATCATCTTGGATCGGCTGTCCGCATGGGTGCAGGCAAACGAACTACTCAGTGAGTTTCAAGCGGGAATCAGAAAGAACTACTCTAGGTGAAAAAAAATACTTTCACGATCAAAACACCTTCTACACAATATCGATGATATTCAAGGCCAGAGGGGAGCTTTTGCAGTTAAATTACAGGCCGCATATAACCATCCGGAACGAGGCGGCAGAATGTTCTTTGTGCAATCAACGAGCTATCGAAGACGTACATCACCTAGTCGGAATATGTCCAATACTGAGGGAGATTAGAAGAGCACATTGGGGAAAACCTAGTTTATCAACAAGCGAAATCATTTCAATCTTAAATGGCCAAAATTGGAATACACTGTCTAGCTACTTAAAGTTATCATTGAAATATCGACAGCAAATAGTAGATGAATCATTTCAAATCACATTTGTACATGCATTAAAAAAAGTATAACTAACTATTTATCACATTTTCAATAATACCCTGCTATGAATTGTAAATCTCTTCTATCCGGCTGACGGCAAATGCCAATGCTGTATTTGGTGAATTTTATGAATTTTGTATTTGAATTTAGTTTCTTTTAAATCGAATCATAGCAGGTGATGAAAAATTAAATGTCTACAATGACGTCATTTGAAAACGATCATGGTCCAAGCGTAATGAATCAGACCAAACCCCATCAAGAGCTGAAGTGCATCAAAAAAAGATCATGCTGTCAATTTGGTAGGATTATAAAGGTGTTATGTATTATAAACTGCTTCCAAGGAACCGACCGATCAATTCAAATATTTACTGCCAACAACTATTGAAACTGGAGGAAGTAATAAAAAAAAAAACGGTCAGAATTGGCGAATCGCAAAGGTATCGTTGCGGCACACATATTGTCAATCGTGTCACACACCCTTAACCTAATCAATTTTGTGAACACCGTCTTTTTTGTACCTGTCACACTTGACAAAACAAAATGCATAAAAGGCCGCCATCATAGCTGACTCATCTCTCTTTTTATCTAAATGCGTGACAAATGAAGACGGTCTGGCGAAAGACCACTCATATGTATTGATTATAAAAAGTAGGTTTATTGTGTCGGCCCAAGGACGGCACAAATTGGTGACCCCAACGACGACACATCAGCGCATCAACCCGACGTCGAAAATTAATTCGACACACCAAAGAACACGCCACCACACCGCAAATTAATTCGGCACACCAGCGGAGCCCCAGCGCACCATCACGATGACACCGAAAAAATAAATTCGGCACACCAGCGCACCACTACGTCGCCTAAAATAAATTCGGCACACTAGCGGAGCACCAGCGCACCACCACGCCGCCAAAAATAAATTCGCAGCATCACGACGCCGAAAAATAAATTCGACACGCCAGACACCACCACCACGGCCAGCGGAGCACCCACCACCGCGCTCAGAAACAAGCGCACCACCAACGACAAACCAAGCACCACACACACACGCACCATCAGACCAGCGCATCATCAGACCAGCACCATCGTCATCGAAGCGAAAGGGGAAGCTTTTTATTCTCAGATACTCCGCAGCGTAAAAGCAGACCCTAAGCTGGAAGTTGTGGGCAAGGCGGTATCCAGAATCAGGAGAAAGAAAAAGGGGATCTTCTGATACAACTGAAGGAAGCAGGAGACAAACCGATGGATTACAAAAACGTCATTGGTGAAGACCTAGGAGAACAGGCGGATGTCAGAACGCTCACTCATCGTACCACGGTCAAGGCCAGAGACATCGACGAGGTCACTACCAAAGAGGACGTATGCGCGGCGATCAGAGCCCAATCTGATTTGGGCAGGGTCATGACTACTGACATCATTTCTTTGCGGAAGGCGTACGTTGAAACCCAAACAGCAATAATTAATATACCTGCTGAATGCGCGAAAAATAACTTTTGGGAGCAGGTCGCATCAAAATTGGCTGGGTAGTCTGTCGCATTCGTGATCGGACGCTGCTACAAAAATGTTTTAAGTGCCTCGAATTCGGACATCTAGCCAAGCATTGTAAGAGCGTAGAAGACCGCTCCAAACTCTGTAGGAGATGTGGTAAAGAGGGACATATTGCGAGAGATTGTAAAGAGGAACCATCCTGCATGTTCTGCAGGAAAGTCAACCCGGAAAATGCAAAGCACATAGCCGGCGGCAACAAATGCCCTGTCCTCAGAAAGCGGTCTGCAGCAAGAAATGATGAAACTTATCCAAATTAACCTCAACCATTGTGAGACAGCTCAGGATATCCTGGCACAAACCATCAAGGACGAAACAGCAGATGTAATCTTATCAGCGATCCATATAAAGTTCCCGACAACTGGCTCAGTGATCAATCGAAGCGGGCCGCAATATGGTCATGTGGGAAACATGTGTTCCAGGATGCCAATGAAGAGTCAGATGGCCAAAATCAACGGTATACACTTTTTTAGTTTCTACGCTCGGCCCAGCTGGACTATAATTGAATATCAGGAGATGCTAGATAACCTCGTGGCCGATGCTCGGGATAGAACTCCAGTGGCTATTGGCGTAGACTTCAATGTATGGGTAACGGATGGGGGCGGTAGATTTACCAATGCAAGAGGTCATGCCCTCCTGGAAACATTTGCAATTCTCAACGTAGGCAGGGCTAACGCTTTCGGCAAAGCAGGTGTTAAAGCTTCATAAATTATATTTTCTTTGAAATTAGAATTAGTAATGATATTAACGTAACATTAACGTAATCTCAGCTTAAAACTATCAATGTGTAAAGCTCACGTTCAAGAAAACTTTATCGCGAAATTTAAGATAAATGTCAATTTTGTTATATACTTTTTTGCATTAAATATAATTAAAATCGAATTATGCACAGAAGTGGAAACAAGTCTTTTTTCTCAAAAGGTGCGATTATTTCTTTTTATTTAAGATACATTAAAGTTACAGAGTGTGTATGGACAAAACAACAGGCATGCGCTCAATAATTGATATCACGTTAGCGGGTAACTCCATCCTGCGGACAATTAAATGCAGGGTGAGTGAAGATTATACCCACATTGACCACCAAGCTGTTATAATTGACATCGGTAATGCCAGGAGCACTCACCGCCCGAGATCGACTGGTCCGAAATGGCAGAATAAGCTTTTCGACAAAGATACATTCGCGGAAATCGTTGACAGCTTCACGCTAGTCCAAGGATCGGCAGAAAATTCAGCTCGCCACCTTACCCAGTCCATGAGCATGGCGTGCGATGCGTCAATGCCCAGGAGGGCTCCAAGTATTGTAGAAGAGGCATGCCTTGCTACTGGTGGAACGACAAATTCACGGTGGTTAGAGCAGAGTGTCTAGGGGCAAGACGCAAAGTAAAAGGATCTCGAAACACACCCAACTTTCAGGAGTACCTATCGTCCTTTAAACTGGCGCGACAACAGTTAAGCAGAGCTATAAAGGAGAGTAAACCAAGATGTTTCAAACAGCTCTGCGATGAAGCATACGTAGACCCTTGGCGCACGATGTATAGGATGGTGATGGCAAAGCTTAAGGGCGGCAACTCCCCGCAGATAACATGCCCGATAATGCTGATGTCAATAGTATAACATCCTTTTCCAAGAAGAGCATCTACTATGTGCGTTATTACCAGAGAAAACTTTACAGACGTAATTCCAGTGATTACAACAGAGGTATTGACAATTGCATTCAGGAAGATAGGTGACAACAACACGCCCGGACCTGACAGCATCCCTACCAAAGTGAAAGCCGCTGTTCCAAAAAGGTCAGACATCTTTATTGCAACAATGCAAAAGTGTCTAGAAGAAGGAATTTTTCCAAATCAATGGAAACTGCAACATCTTGTTTCATTGCCAAAACGAAACATACCCCCAGGAGACCCATCGTCGTATCGCCCGATATGCCTACTCGACACAGTGGGAAAGATCCTGGAACGAATCATTTACAACAGATTGCTCACAATAGCGGAGGTGAAAGGGACTTTGTCCAACCACCAGTTCAGATTCCGAAAGTCTCGCTCAACAACTGACGCCATTAAAGCGGTAGTTAATATAGCAGCGGTAGCAATTGAAGGAAACAGATGGCGATACGGCACCAAGGAATACTGTGCAGTAGTGACACTAGATGTCAAAAAGGCGCTTGATTCGGCTGACTGGCCCACTATAAGAAGATCTCTTGCTAGGATGGATACACGATTTTACTTGTTGCATATAATGGCGAGCTACTTTACCAACAGGAAACTGAGGTATGATACCGACGAAGGAGTGAAGTACTACGATGTTACAGCTGGGGCCCCGCAAGGATCGGTGCTGGGCCCATTACTATGGAACATAATGTACGACGGAGTTTTACGAGTACCACTGCTACATAAAGTGAATATACGAATAATTGGATTTGCTGACGACATCGCTGTTGTTACCGTAACAAAACAAATCAGTGAAGTAGAATCAGGTATAAACGTGGCAATATGTGAAATCAAAAGTTGGATAGGATACGCCGGTCTAGAATTAGCTGACCACAAAACTGAAGCTAGAAATAACCAGATACACGATTTTACTTGTTGCATATAATGGCGAGCTACTTTACCAACAGGAAACTGAGGTATGATACCGACGAAGGAGTGAAGTACTACGATGTTACAGCTGGGGCCCCGCAAGGATCGGTGCTGGGCCCATTACTATGGAACATAATGTACGACGGAGTTTTACGAGTACCACTGCTACATAAAGTGAATATACGAATAATTGGATTTGCTGACGACATCGCTGTTGTTACCGTAACAAAACAAATCAGTGAAGTAGAATCAGGTATAAACGTGGCAATATGTGAAATCAAAAGCTGGATAGGATACGCCGGTCTAGAATTAGCTGACCACAAAACTGAAGCTAGAAATAACCAGTCAGAAATCTGTGGAATATATTGTATGAATGTCCAGGTTGGAACCCAAATCATTGGATCCAAAGAAGCCATCAAATACCAAGGAGTAATGCTCGACAATAGACTGCAGCTTAAACAACATGTTGATTATTCGAGCAAAAAAGCGTCAAGACTTCCGGCAGTACTCTCATGGATAATGTCCAACATTGGAGGACCTGGATACGCTAGGAGAAACCCATAAAATGATCTATTCACTTTAGCCGACAGACTCCAAGTTGCATCTTACAGACCACAGATGGCTCAAGTGAACTGTCAGAACCAGTCCACCCTACATACGGACATTTTGCAAAAATTGGTTTACAGAATCGAGCAGCTTAAGACGATCACTAACTCGAAGTCAAGTAATTACAGTAGAAGACTAGAAGTTTTTCGCGGAATAGGTCCAGAAATAGATGCCTTTCAAGCAGTAGAGAGCAGAGTTTATATGTTGGTACCATAGGAAGTTTGGGATTAACACCAGGAAAGGCTTAAAACAATCGGGCACTTTCCAAGCTGACGCAAATAAATCGGCAAAAAAACTAGAACGCCAAAATGAGGCAAACTTTTCGCGTGATTTTTTACACAAATTTAATTTGATAGTCGATTTAAGTAGCCGAAGATTAGTATATAAAGAAACCAGACTTCAAGTCGACTGCGTTTTCAAGTCTGCGAACATCGGTTCACCAAAACTTTTTTCGATTCCAAGTGAATTCGGCGCTATCCTTGATGAGTTTCCCGAGCTCAAAGCTGCGTCAGATTTCACTCTACCGGTTAAGCACAAAGTTGTTCACCGGATTATGACAAACGGTCAACTACCTTCAGCCAGCGCTAGGAGGCTCAGTCCGGATAAGCTAGCCACCGCCAAGTGTGAGTTTCAGCATATAATCAATTTACGCATTTGGCGCGTTTCAAAATCGCACGTAGCCTCACCGCTTCATATGGTACAAAAAAAGAACTCACTCGATTTTAGAGCATGCGGTGATTACAGGTGGTTAAATCTAGTAACCGTACCTGACAAGCATCCAATAGCGAACGCTCAAGACTGTTCTGCTAACCTTGACGGCTGTCTAATATTTTCAAAAATTGACTTAGTACGCGCATACCACCAAATACCGGTTGCAGAGGAAGATGTATGATTATAACGCCTTTCGGGCTTTTCGAATTTCTTCGCATGCAGTTCGGAGTGCGAAACGGTGCACAAACTTTTCAACGTTTTATCAACAGCATTTTAGGTGATCTGTCGTTCGTGTTCATCTACTTAGATGACATACTCGTTTCAAGTAATTCAAATAACGAACACAAAGAGCATCTACGGACAGTATTTCGTAGACTGCAAGACCACGAGTTGAATATTAATGTGGCAAAATGCGAACTAGGGGTAAGCGAACTCGATTTCTTGGGTTACAATATTTCCAAAATAGGAATCATTCCCTCGCAAGAAAGAGTCAAGGCCATTAACGAATTTCCTACCACCACTTCTATCAAGCTACTTCAGCGTTTCCTCGGAATGATACATTTTTACAATCGTTTTATGCCCAATATGGCATCTAAAACTAAAGTACTTTACGAGCTTTTAAAAACAGTAAAGAAGATAGCAAAAAACCGACATTGCAATGGTCGGATGTGTTTGTGAAAAAGCTTTCCAAATGCTTAAGAATGATTTGTCTCAGCGCACTATGCTTTTCCATCCAAAGACTCAAGCGCAAATCAGCGTTATGGTAGATGCCTCCAACAATGCAATCAGAGGAGTACTGCAGCAATACCGTGACAACGTTTGGGAACCACTGGGTTTTTATTCCACTCGTTTGAGCCCTACGGAAGAGAAATGCTCTACGTTTGACCGTGAACTGCTCGCAATTTTCAGAAGCATGAAACGCTTTCAGTATTACGTGGAAAGTAGACAATTTACCATTTTTACTGACCACAAGCCGCTTATAAACGCAATTTGTTCCAAAACGGACAAATCACCTCATCAAGTGCGCCATTTAGAGTTTATCCCAGAGTTCACTACAGTCATACGTTTTATCAAAGGCGTTCAAAATATCGTCGCTGATATTTTGTCGAAGTCCTATGGCGAATTGACAAATTTTAATAATGTGAGCATTCCGAACCTGCTAAGACAGCAAGAAAACGATGACGTACTCAAGTCCCTTTTAAAACAAGCAAATCCATCGTTCACATTAGTCAAGACACTTATTCCAATTTATGATGTTGAAATATGGTGTGAAAACTCCACAGCTAAGAAGCGCCCGTACGTGCCTGACAATTTTCGACGAACAATTTTTGACAACCATCATAAACTTTCCCATCCAGTTTTCATTCGGGAGGAGGTAAGCAGAGGAACCCTTAGTCGACCTTACAAATGTCCATTCGAAGTAATTGATCGAAATGAGAAAACGTTTACCTTACTCATTGACAATAAAAAAACAACTAACATCTATTGACGGACTTAAACCGTCCTTCCATATGAAAGGG
This sequence comes from Brachypalpus laphriformis, assembly GCA_945910035.1. Lineage (NCBI taxonomy): Eukaryota > Metazoa > Arthropoda > Insecta > Diptera > Syrphidae > Brachypalpus > Brachypalpus laphriformis. Next base: position 148,080,475 of record OX246754.1, read on the forward strand.
ACACAACAGCCAAACAGTCTTAAACCAAGAGTAATTTTCATCTACCTTGAAGTAAAAAAAAATAAAGAAAAGGAATGGTCATTTGTTTTTCAAAACTTCATTATCATATACAGCTAATTGTAATAGTTTTATTAATTGAATGAAATTATAAAATTGTTATAACGAAAAACTTACAGTACAAAAACAATGTGTTAGATTACGTACACGGAGGGGACTGATGTGGCGTACATATTGTCAATCGTGTTACACATCCTTAACTTAATCAATTTTGTGAACACCGTCTTTTTGTACCTGTCAAACTTGACAAAACAAAATGTATAAAAGGCCGCCATCATAGCTGGCTCATTTCCCTTTTTATCTAAATGCGTGACAAATAAAGACGGTCTGGCGAAAGACCAATAATATGTATTAATTAAAAGTATTTTTATTCTGTCGGCCCAAATACGCCACAATCGTGTTCCACCATGACAGCGCTAAACCCCACACAGCTTTGGCGGCTCGGGAAAAATTTTTGCAGTTTGGTTGGGAAGTGATGTCACATCCACCATATAGCCCAGATCTTGCATCCTCAGATTACCATTTATTTCTAAGTTTGCAAAACTTTCCTTAATGATGATGATCAAAGATCGAACTTGAGTCAGTTTTATCCCGTTAAGGACCAGAAGTTATATGAGCACGGAATTATGAAGTTGCCAGAAAGAAACAGGTCATCAACCAAAGTGCATGATTGATTAAAGTTTGTTTTTGTATAAGAAAAATACAAATTTATTGTATACCAACAAACCGAAATTACTTTCTTGCCGGCCTAATATTTGTGTCATTTTGGATCGTGTCGGCCACACAGCTCGGTTCGTGGATATTCATATAAAACAACTAAACTACATAGCAACAAACAACACATACTCTGGTTTGCCGCCGCAGCGGTCGGTCTGCCTTCGCTTAGGGAATATTCACATAAACCGACGCTGCTGGTAATTAAAGGTAGGGGTATCAGGAGTAAATCCTTAACAATAAGACTACTTTTCCGCGGAACGAGATAGTATTTCAGCGACGAATTTACACAGACAAAACAACTGTCTCGAATGGGAAATATGGCGCTCAGAAACGAATATCCATGTTTGGCGGATTTCAACTGCAACAGAATTCTTAAATAAAGAACCACAGGCGCAGCGTTGCCGCTTTGCGACTTTAGTTGCAGTTTGACTTTTTTTTGACGCAAAGAGACCTTTGACCTTTTTATATATTTTTTTTAGCCTTTTTTGAGACGTTTTTTGCATAAAAAATCTTTTCCGAACAAAAATTCCATTTTGTTGCTCATTACAGTCGTTCACAACAAAAAAGAAATGGATTCATCAAAAAGTCACCAATTATTTATTATAATCAATTAATTATTATAATATCATGATATTATCACCCCTATTATGGTTAGCGAATCGAACGTTCGACTCAAGTCGAACCTCCCGGCGAATTACTTCTGTCGCTTTATACACTTCACAGATGACATTTAATTGTTTTTTCTTTTGTCAGCACTTATTTTTTATTCGAATGAAAATGTTTGCTAACAACAATACCACGACAGAAGCAATTCGCTGACAGTTCGACTTGAGTCGAACGTTCGATTCGCTAACCATAATAGGGGTGTATGCATACATGTTTACGTTCATTCAACGAAAAATAAAAGTCATTAAATGTCAACAAAATCCTTTTTTTATTTATTTATACTCGTACTATAATCCAATATGTTCCTTTTGTACTGATTTCATTTCATTCCAATGGATATGGAGTTCTAACGTCGTTACAATTTTTACATTATTTATTTCTGTTGCGACATTTCGTTGCTCCGTAACCCTGAACAGGCGTCAGACATGCTGTCAGCTGCCATACAGGAAGTAGCACCTGTCCAAATGTCTTACTCGTCGCATATGTTAAGTGTTTAATTGTGTTGAAATTGTTATCAAAATGACAGTACCAATTTAAGTAAGAATTGATATTATTTCTTACATTGCAAGATAAATTAATAAAACGGCACATCCAAAGCATAGCGTTAATAGGGACCATAAACCGAATTTTTAAAGCGTCAAGATCCTATTGATGGAGAACACGTAAAAGCGGTACACTCTCCAGATTATAGTTAAGCAAGAAAAACAACGTACACCGTAAAGATGACACACAAAACATTTCTCTTCTTCACTATTATTTAGTCTTCAAAAATTGTAAGTTTAAAATGGTGTCCATTAAAGTAACTACCGAATCTTCACCCTCAGAAGTGAAGAAGAAATGTCCTTTCTGGTAATTTGTCTCTGTTATTTCAGTTTACAATTTTGTTTGTTTGTTTTTCCAAACTTATCTATGTTCAGTGCGTTTTGCTAAAAAATGTTTATACGTTTTTTTTTAAATAGTTCTGTTGATCACAAGCCCCCACATTAGTATATCTACTTTTTTTCTTCAATAAATAAAGATCCCCTGAAGAAGGCAACAATCCGTGCCGAAACTTCCTACGGTAAAAAAACTGCGTTACATTTAACAACTTACGAGACTAAAAAACGTAGAAGACAATGAAACCATAGTCAAGGCCATGCAATGTGGGGCAAGCGGCAAGGCGATAACTGGAACTGCGGCAAAATGCTGCTGCCCCGGCTGCCCACAAGAAGGGGTATTATCACCATTGATATGCAGCTTAGTAGTAGATGAACTCTTGCACAAATTGACAGACGCCGGCATTAAGTGTCAAGGGTACGCCGACGATATATCATTGTCGCAAGAGGAAAATTTGAAAAAACGCTTTACCAAGAAAAGACAGCTAAAGCGTATGCAACATATCATATGGAAGGTATCAGGATCGACCTACAGAAACACTTCAAATACCTGGGTATAACACTAGACAGTAAACTCATTTCGAAAGAACACTTAGAAGCTGTGGTAATCAAAGCCACTAGAGCACTTATGGTGTGCATGAACATTTCAGGAAAGACCTGGGGAACCTAGCCACACTGAGGTGGATGTACATGATGATAGTAAGACCCATCATCACATACGGGGCAGTGGCAAGGGTTAAACGAACAATGTTAACTACGACAAGGTCATCGCTGAGCAAGGTGCAAAGATTACCCTGCGTACGTATAACAGGTGCCAAGCGAACCTGCTGCACAGCAGCTCTAGAGGTGATCGTAGGTATACCTCCACTACACATAGTGCTAGAGCGAATCCCCAAGGAGACCATATTGAAAATAAGCAAAGAGGGAAAGGAACATGCATCGCAAACAAGGAACGAGTAACCCTATCCAAATCGGTTCCGCTTCTGGACTGGCCCAGAGACGATATGATCAATAAATACTGCTTTGAAAGAAAGTTCGAATCAAAGCTGAGCAACAAAAAGGATTGGAGCAGTGAGTCCGATAAGTACCAACTCAAACAACATACAATTAAATGGATCGAAAGCATCTACAGCCAGGGGAGGGGCTGTGCGGGTCTAGGACTAGATACTCAGAATCACTGGAAATATTCCCCAGCATATTTCAGCAGAAGTTCACGCGATCGAAAGATGCAATACTATCAGACAGCTAATCCGCTATCAAAGCACCGACCTCACACGAGATCAGATCCTAACTGGCATGGTAATGCCTCACCAGGATCAGCAAACTGGGAGAGGCAAATAAAGTAACTCTCTACTGGATACCAGGTCACGTAGGAGTAGAGGGAAACGAAGCAGCTGATGAACTAGCAAAAAACGGATCAGACACGCCGTTCCTTGGACCAGAGCCCCTTTGTGGGACAGGACCCCACAAAATAAGGGAAGACTTAAGGAAAGAGGAAGAGAACAAATGGGCCAAGCATTGGGACGATATCCCCCAACTAAGACAGACGAAATAACTTCTGGGGAAATACAACCAGAAAAGAAGTAGAACCTGCCTAAGAGTCAGCAAGAACCGACTCGCATCTTGACGGGCATATTAACGCGTCACTGCAGACTCAAGGAGCACCTCAGGAAACTCGGAATAGAGAGAGACGGATACTGCAGATTCTACAGGGACTTTGTAGAAACACCAGCGCACCTTCTTATTGATTGCGAAGCACTGATCCATAAAAGAAAAAAACACTTAGGTGCATACATCCTATCAGATTTGGGTCTACCTTCGCTGGCTCCACTCAAGATACTCCGGTTCATAGCAGCAGCTGGACTAAAGGAAGTGCTCTAGACCGAGCATATCATCGACTAGAGCCTTAGTTTGACGAGCACAATAGATCTGCCAAAGGTCGCAGTGCACTTGCACCTCACAATAATGAATTATCTATTATCTATATATGTGTATAGGGTTATATAATGGATAAACCCTCTACTTTGATTCTATAAGCCGACGAGCCGTGTATAAATTTCAATAAGTCATTTCCTTATCTCCTACCAGTGGCAAAGAGCAAATTATTCTTTCAAATAAAATAAAAGTGGTAACAAGTGCCGCTTCAGTACCATCAGTTCGCCAGGATATTACTGCCTTGACGAAATCTCCACGGAAGAGGTAGACGAAAAGAGGCCCTCCTTAACTTTATTGACTCCGACCAATACAACAGTCCGACCTTGTAATCTGTTTATTTGCAGGCCGAATTGCTTTTTTGGAACATAATCTGAGAATTCGGAAGGTGCTCATGCAAAAAAATGTGGAGATCAGCGGTAGACTGCGATGCCGTTCGGGTATGGTTTCGGGTATAAGCGTTTCGATCCAATTACACGCCCTTGTGTATACATACAAGTGCTATAGCTAAAGAATCTAATTTACCTTTCGAATAAAACTCTAAACAGCAGTGGATTTCGTAGCCTAACCTGATAATTTACTAAGAAAATAAACACATACTTACTATTTGCTCCAAATGTTTGGTTCTCGAATGGCATACTGTCACTGTAGCGTGTTCCCACTTAAGAAGCTCAGCTACAGGTGTTCCTATAATTTTGCTTCGACCTATTACTACTGCGTGTGATCCTTCTATTGTAATTCCGCTGTGTTTAATCAATTCTATGCACCCGAAAGGAGTACAAGGTAAAAATCCGCTAAGGTCTCCAATAGCCAGCCGGCCTTCATTTATTACATGTAAACTGAAAAATTTAGAGTAAAACATGTAAATAAATAGTGGTACACATCTTCAATTTAATGTTACCCATCGACGTCTTTTTCTGGGTGAACTGAATTAGTGATCTTGTTGGGGTCAATTTTATTGACAGAATCCAATGGCATTTGAACAATTATTCCATGGACCTCATGATTTTTATTAAGTTCATCTATCTGGAGGTATAAAATTAACATCAGCGTGCAATATTTATTGATTTGGATTATTTACTTTTGATAATAGTTCGCTTTCAGTGATTATGCGTGACACTTTTATATGCTCGACATCGATTCCAATCTCATGCGCGGCTCTTATTTTCATTCTAATATATATATTTGAATCTTCTCTGTCACCAACTTGAACAATACGAAGAGACGGGCGAAAATTGTTCAGTTTATTACAAAGATTTTCGACTTCATTTTTAAGTTGTGTTTTGATTTTACTGGATAAATAATACAAAACGTAAGCGCCAAGAAAAAAATATACGAAAAAAGAATTACCTAGCTATTTCTGTACCACTGATTATTTTAGCTAACGACATCTTAACAGAATTTTATTTATGAAAAGAGGTGTATTACTTGTGTGTAGGTTGCAAGTCGGAATGCAAGGTCTGACTAAAACACGAAACAGTCCAATATAACTTCGATTGCCAAAACACCGGACACAAGAAATCGAATAGCTTAGCTTATCACAAGAGGTCATATACTCGTAAGTGTTTACCTACATATTGGAAAATATTTCCTGATAACATTAATTTGTTTTCTTGATCTCGTCCAAAAATAGTGCATTAGAGATAATAAAGTTGGTATATACTTTTATTTTGAAAACATACGTAATGTATAAATAGCGTACATCTAAAGAAATAAAGTTTGATATCTCCAACATTATTACAAAAACTTCATATCAAAGCAAATTAGAAGCGTTTCTTAGAAAAGGCATAGAGTTTTGTATTTACAGTTTTTGTTAAGAATTGATAGCAACAGCATTCATAATTCTCTGTTTAATCTGCGAAACAAATACTTCTTTCTTGCCGCTTTGATTCTGTTCTAACTTATTATTGCTCTAATATTGTTTTGCAATGTTGTTTTTAAATTAATATACATATACCTATATGTATACTACTTTTGTACATATGTTATTATTATTATATTAACATTGCTTTTATTTTTATTGCACCTATTTACTATATTCTAATCACAACAAAATTTAGACTTGAGATTTAAATAAAAATTGGGTAAATTGCCCGAAGTGGGGCTCCACCTATATTTGTGGTTTTGGGGTTAGTGCTTTTTTACATTCATTGACTTGGAGGAAAAGTTTTTCAACTATCTCTACGATCGATTTGCTCTCATTGGAAGCTAATGCAATCATTGATCTTAACAGAAGCGGACGATATCCAGTTCAGCCTACAGTTTCCACATCAACGCGACATTCATCTCTTCGGAAAAAATAAAATAAAAGGTTTTGAGTTTTGTTTTGATAATTGATCACAACAAAATCAGTTTTAGTAGGTCAACACCGCCAATGGGATGAATTACGAATCGAATCCTAGGAGCAACAACTTTTTTGAAAGCATAATTTCAGTGCTCTACACCGGATTGCCACGCTAATAGTTTATGGTTCAAATCTTTATGTCAGCACTCAGCACGCATTTATTTATTTCTCATGAAATAGTCCGATCAATTGGGAAACCTTGTATATGTGCACTACTGCGAAGGCATAACACTGGCAGTAGCTTGGTCATATGGCTGGAAAAAATTGTTCGCTCTGTTGAAAATTGATTTGCCTATGACATCGGAGATCGGGGGGAAAAAATACTGTGAATCAGAAGCAAAAAAAAAAAAACAAAAATCTCCCTAGCTACCTGGATGCCACCCCCGGAGTTCCTCTAAAGCATAAACAGCTGAGCTTCAAAACCACTACACCAAATCTCTCCCTCTCTCTCTATCTTTTATAACGCCCGCACTGTGTGTAAACTTGTTAAAGGTATTTTTCGGCTCAAAGTCAAGAAATTCCAAATATAGACGTGCCGAAGGCATTACTAATTTCTCTTCTCACTTACTTACTTAGGTGGCGCTACAGTCCGGGGTGGGCCTAAACCAACAAACCTCTCCAGCCAACACGGTTAGGATAGGCCCTCGATGAGGATGTACGTAGACCAGAAAGTAGGTCCATTGTACTGCCGATGTGTAAGGCGGGTGGATCACCCTCTCACTCTTGGAACCATTTGCTTCGTTGAATGAAGTCGAGAATTTTAGCCGTGCAGGCATTGCCGAGATCATTAAGATCATTGTAGAAGTATTCACCTAGAGTGGCTTTCCTGATGTTGACGAGCGCAGGACAGGCGCACAGGAGATGACTGATGGTCTCTTCTTCCTCTTCATCTCTGCAGCTTCTGCAGAAGTCGTTATGAGGGATACCTAATCTCTGGGCATGTCTTCCTATGACGCAGTGTCCAGTGAGGACATTTGTTATTTTTGAGAGGGTTCCTCTCTTGTGCTTCAAGAGTCCGATGGACCTGGATTTATTGAGTATCGCCCAGAGCTGTCTGGCGGTATGACATTGGTCTAGATGTTGCCATCGATGATTGGCTACTTTCTCGGCATCAATTTGAATAAGGTACTTAACATAAGACGCTGGCGCTTCGATGTCGGTGATGCTTATGCTATCTGTACCAGAGGAGCCTTGTCGTGCTAGTTCGTCGGCTGCACAATTCCCCGGTATGTCACAGTAACCTGGTACCCAGCAAAGGGTGAGGTTGTACTGACCTGCTATCTCGTTAAGAGATATGCGACAGTCTTTCACTGCCTTAGATCTCGTAGTGCTGGATGCGAGGGATTTGATGGCTGCCTGACTGTCGACATAAATAACAATATCAGGTGTTGATAGTGTGCTAGCCGCCAGCCAGTCAGCACCTTTCCGAACTGCGGTGATTTGGGCTTGAAAAACGCTGCAGTAGTCTGGAAGGTTAAAGGAGAGGTGTATGTCCAGATCTTCCGAGAAAATTCCGGCACCGACTCAGTCTTTGGTTTTGGACCCATCCGTGAAGATTGACAGCGATTCGTTGTAAAGGACATTGCGTTGCGTCCACTCATTTCTGTCCGGTATCGAGTGCGTGTAGCCCTTGTCAAAATCATATTCAGTGGGCAGATGGTCAGTGGAATTGGGACGATGACGGTGCATCGAAAGTATATTGGCATGTCCCGTGTGTTGCTCCTTCCACTGCTTGGAGCCTCTCAGTCTTATTGCCGAGCTGACAGCCAATTGCTTACTGACGATGTCAATCGGAAGCAGGTGGAGCATGGTTTGGAGTGCCGCTGTGGGAGAAGTTCTCAGTGCACCGGTAATACTGAGACATGCAACTCGCTGAGTTTTTTCCATTATGGATAGGTTGGATTTCTTCTCCAAGGCGGGCCACCATACCAATACTACATACATGAGAATCGGTTTAATGACCGACGTGTATAGCCAGTGCATGATGCTTGGTGCAAGGCCCCAGGTGGAGCCTACTGCTTTCTTGCAGATATATAGAACGGCCAGCGATTTCCGGGCCGTTCGACGACATTCTCCTTCCAAATTAGTTTGCGGTCAAGCTTTAGGCCTAAATAGCAAGCACTATTTGAAAGCTTGAGGGTGGATCCCCTTATCTTGGGCGGTGTGAAGTCAGGTAGCTTGTGTTTTCTTGTGAATAGAACTAGCTCGGTCTTCGTCGAGTTAACGGAGAGGCCGCATTTATCGGTCCATCTGAGCAGTTCATTAAGAGCAGACTGCATGACATCGGCCAGTGTCTGCGGGTATTTGCCTGTTGTTAGAATGGCGACATCATCTGCATAGGCAATAACATTGCATCCAGTTTTTTCGATCTTTAGAAGGGCCTCGTTGAGCACCAAATTCCACAAAAGTAGAGACAGTACACCCCCTTGAGGGGTGCCCCGATGTGCATGTCGCTTGACAGTAGGAATGGATGCTGTTATTACCCTGTTCTTTAGAATGTGTTCTATGAAACAACAGATGGGTTCGCAGATGTTGAGTCTACGTAAGACACTGGTAATTCCTGGCCTGAAACCGCACTGATAGGGTCCAATCAGGCTGTTGATAAAAGGTTTCAGGCGTTCACACAATATCGCAGAAAAGATCTTGTATGCGATGTTGAGGAGACTGATGCCTCTATAATTGGCGCAGTTGAGGGGTCTCCCTTCTTTTGTACGCACCAGTCGGTTTTCCGTCGATTGCGGAAGACCAAGGGTGCGGTGACAGATTTCCAGTTTGTACTCCAGATGGCGGTGATCGGAAAACGAGTGACTGTCAGATACAGTCCAGTTGGAAATTGCAGGATAGATACTTTGGGAAGCAAAGGTGACGTCAAGCACCTCCTGCCGGGTCTTGGTAATAAAAGTAGGACTATTTCCTCTGTTACAAACTACTAGGTCGGTGCCTACTAAATACTCGAAAATAGACCTACCTCGAGGGTTAGTGCCGGTACTTCCCAATAGATCATGGTGCGCGTTGGTGTCGCACCCCAGCAAGATGGCTTCTCTTCTCCTCCTTGCTTCATCTACCACTTTTTCCACTTTCTTGGATGGAGCAGACTCGGGGTCTTCATAGGGTAGGTATCCTGACGCCAGCCAGATGGTGGTGTTTTTTGATTTAAGCAGTGTTACTGCTAGGTCTCTTGTGCTATGGTGCGGAAGAAAAGTTAAGTTCAAGGAGGTTTTTGGCAAGAATACAAGCTCGGGTTCTACCTACATTCTTCGCGTGGTATAGCGTATATCCTGGGGGCCTCAATCCTATGACGGTGGCATCTCTTATCCAAGGTTCTTGGATCAGGGCAATGTCAAAGCCTCGTTCACTGAGGCGAAGTAGCAGGTTAGCGGATGCTAAGGAAGAACGGTGGAGATTAATCTGTATCAGTTTTAGCATCATTATGAGCTGATACGGACCTCTCCACGACGGTAGCGTTTAGGTCATCGGGGGATAATGGTTCATCATCAGGGATTACAACGCGGGGGAGGGCGGGAGTCGCCAAGTTAGAGGGACCTGCGATGATATTTCGGTCCGCCGTGAAAAGCCTTACATCAATTACCTTCACAACGGATCTTAAACTCCTTCGCGCGGAGTAGAGGTACTGATTCGGCAGTTAGAGAGATGACTAGCGAGCGGCCAGATCTCTTGGTGTCGTTAACCGTCTTTTTAGAGCTCGGTGGCTCCTCAAATGCCTTCCAGTCTTTGAGTGCCCCGGGTGGAGGACTGGCGTGAGCCAGGGGTGGAAGGGTGGCGTTGCCCACGGGTAGCGAAGTGCCGCAGAGGCTTTAGCTTCATTAGCTCGCTGAACTGTCTGGCAATGTCAGTTGCCCAGACGTGGGATTCCCGCTCTTGCTGACTCCACTCCTTTTCCGCCTTTTTGCCTAGTCGGTCAAGGATGCGGAAAGCCGCTTTAGTCTCACGACTTAGCGACTTCTTCTCCTGGTCAGTGAGCTTGGGGAGAGATGGAGGAGCTGAACTGCACATGGGTGTAGCGCTGTTCAGTTCATCCGACAGCACGGAGCACTCGCTGACGGAATCATCGATGCAGAGATTCTGAAGATGCTCTTCCACACGTGTAGTGCTTTTAGAGCTGCCGAAGATGTCGGCTGTTTCTGGATTTTTTTTGTTGAGGTCCGGCCTCAAGGTCTGGTTTTTTATTTTTGTTAGAAATGGCGCTCCCACGAGTAGCTAGGGAAAGGGTGGTCAGTCTGCACAGAGCCCCGCATTATGCAGATAAGGCAGTTGATACCAGAGCGTGCCCGCTGTCTCTGGATACACCGTTTGCGACTGAGCTATTTTTGGTTGTCCTGGGCCCTCAGCCAGGCTGATCCTCGGCACGGTACGGTTGACACCTTGGTCCAGCCCAGGGGGAAGAGTTGGGGGAGGGATGGGGAAGAAGGATAGGAGAGACTGGGTAGGATGATTATCTCCTAGTTTTACTTCGAGCCTCTTCAAGTGAATCGCTCATCGTTGCGGCGATACCGCTTGGGACGCGATACGTCCCCGATGTCGATTTCAAGCGTCTTGAGCTCTAGTGTAAGGTGTAAGCCATCATACCGTGACAAGGTAGATAATCAAGTGATGGAGCCAACACGGTTACGGGCCAGCTGCCTTCAGTTGCGCACGCCAAATTGGTTGAGGTTCCTCCCCGCTTGTTTGCGCCAATTACCGCGCTGTTCATCCGGTGTGGATTCGAAGGCTTTCTTAGCGAGAATGTTGGGCTCCATCCACTCTTAGTTACCCAGCCATCTTAGTCGCTGTATGCGAACTCTTCTGGCTAAATCGATGTCCTTGCATAGGCCGTATAGTTCGGTATTGTACCTTCTCCTCCACTCACCGTCTATGCAGACGGGACCAAAGATCGCTCGACGAATTTTTCTCTCGAAATAACCAAGGGCATCCTCATCCGGTTTTGTCAAAGCCCATGCCTCTGCGCCATACAGCAGGCCTGGGATGAAGAGTGTCTTAGAAAGAGTTATCTTAGTAGTTCGAGATAGGGCGTTGTTACTCAATTGCCATCTAAGCCCATAGAAACAACGAATGGCAAGAGTAATTCTTCGTGTGATCTCCCTACTGATGTCATTTGCGGAGCTCGCCATAGAGCCTAGGTACGCAAAATCAATTATATCTGCCTACTGTAGCGTTCTGTCCAAGACGCCGATGTTGGGTGTCCTTTTTTGTAGACAGCATATATTGTGTTTTGCTTTCATTGACCGCTAGACCCATCTTTGCTGCCTCGATCTCAATACTCGTAAATGCCCCATTGACGGCCCGCTGAGTTCTTCTGATTATGTCAATGTCATCGGCATAAGCGAGTAGTTGTACAGACTTGTAAAAGATTGTACCTCCGGTGCTGGCTTGTGAGTTTCGTACAATTCCCTCAAGTACTATGTTAAGGAGATCGCATGATAACGCGTCACCTTGCCTGAGATCTTTCCTGACATCGAACGGTTCGGTGATGTTCTTACCGACTTTGATGGAGCACCGATAGTTTTCCATCGTTATTCTGCACAAACGGACGACTTCGGCAGGGACGTCGAGACTAGAGATGGCTCTGTATAACTCGTCCCTAAACACGCTATCATAGGCAACTTTGAAATCGATGAAGTGGTGGTGCGTATCGATTTTGTATCCATAATTTTTTTGTAAGATCTACCGTAGTGTGAATATTTGGTCAATGGTGGACTTTCCCGGCCTGAAACCGCACTGATAAGGACCTATCAGGTTGTTGACAATCGATTTTAGACGTTCACATACTACCGCAGACAGGATCTTATATGCGATGTTGAGGAGTCTCTTTTCTTCAGGATCGGGAAGGCGATGCTGAGATTCCATTCATCGGGCATACTTTCATACGACCAGAATTTACAGATGAGCTGATGCATGCTCCTTATCAACTCATCTCCTCCTGCCTTGAAAAGTTCAGCGGCAAGACCGTCAGCTCCAGCAGCTTTGTTGGATTTGAGTTTAGATTTCGCTATCCTCACTTCATTCTGATGGGGTTGACGGGAATCTTGACTGTCATCATCACTGTTGAATGGCTCATTCTGCCTGACAGCGGAATATTGGTCATCATCCCCGTTTAACAGTCTGCAGAAGTGTTCGTTCCTTATGCTCAGCACCATTTTCGTCCCCGCTGGCTTCTGTTCTGGCTTTGAAACCCTGACATGTTCTTTTCACCTTGTTCTCTTCTATTGTCTTATCTATCATCTTTTTTTTTCCTAGGGTAGGTGAAAATCTTCAACAAGACACAATGAGAATCGACAGCGCGTGCTCATAGTAGTGTGGGATTCTTACCCACTAAAAAACCTCCCTTCAAAACATACTTGCTTTTTATTATTACTACAACTAAGTATTCGACATATCAAGTAGCTTTCATTTCACGAAATAATGACGTTTTGCAGGTACCTTCCCATTAGAAGTTCCTACTAGCTCCGCAGTTTAGACGCGGTTACTTATCACGCTAAGTCTAAGGTTTTGTTCTTTGTAGACGGCGTAATAAATTTCTTTCATCCAAAACTTGGAGGACTGTTATATTAACGTGACTTTCTAGTCGACTTTTATGCTTTTTTGCGTAGTTTTTGATTTCGTCTTCGATTGATTTAATGCCAAGGTCTCTGTGGATATCGCTGTTTCTGATATACCATGGCGTATTAACAATACCTCTTAGCACTTTGTTTTCAAAACTTTGTAAAATTTTAATATTACTTATTTTGGTACAACCCCAGAGTTTTATACCATATGTCCATACGGGCTTTAGCACTTGCTTATATAAAAGCAGTTTGTTCTCTATATTAAGCTTGGAATATTTCCAAATTACCAATACATTTCTCTATATTTATTATCTTCTTTGCGTTCTTTGCGTTTTTTCTTTACGCGCGTTTTCCATTTCAGCTTTGCATCAAGTGTCATTCCAAGATACTTAGCCTCGTTTGCGAACGGAATTTGAACCGAGTTTGGAAAGATCGGCAAATCATTTATTTTCTTATAAGTAAAATTTACATGAACAGATTTGGTCTCGTTGAGTGCGATTCGCCAAACCTTTGTCCATTTATTTACTCTATCCAAAGCTTCTTGCAGTTTTTCTGTAGTATCTTAGACCGTTTTACCTACTGCCAAGATAGCAGTGACGTCGGCAAATGTAGCTAGCTCAGTATCTTCTAATTGCGCTATATCACGAGTGTATAATAGATACAAGACTGGACCAAGTACACTCCCTTGCGGCACCCGAGCCATTATTTCCTGAAAATCAGAATATTCGTTTCCACATTTGACGCGCAATAGTCTATTCGTAAGGTAGTTCTTCAAAATATTGTATAGGTGCTCTGGCAGAGCTTGTCGTAATTTAAACTTTAAGCCTTCATGCCAGACCTTGTCAAAGTCTTGACAGACGTCATGGAATACGCTTGAACAAATCATTTTTTCTTCAAGAGATTTTTCGATTACATGTGTTATTCTATGCACTTATTCAACTGTAGAATACTTACGTCTGAGTCCGAATTGGTGATCCGGAATGAGATGCCTTTTTTCTATAACCGGCTGTATTCGCCTAATCAATATTCTCTCGAATACTTTGAATATAATTGGAAGGAGTGAAATCGGTCTATAAGACGTTTTTTCATTCGGCGGTTTTCCGGGCTTAAGGACCATTATGACTTCGGCGACTTTCCATTGACTGGGAACATATTCTAGTCTAAGCGCGGCATTTATAATGAACAGAAGCTTAATTAGAGCTTTTCTTGTAAGTGCTTTAAGAACCTCTCCCGTGATTAGGTCGTATCAAGGGGCCTTCTTAGGTTTAAGTTTCTTTATTTCTTCCTTAAGTTCGGTTAGTGTTGCATTTCTTATTACGCTATGGGCTATATATGACGTAATTATATTTTGAATAAGAGCTTGACCATCAAACGGTTTAAAAGTTTCTTCCAGGTGAGTGCGCTTTCTCTTTATCATGCCTGGCCCATTCGTCTTGATTTTTCCTGATTGGTGCGGCTTGAATTTGAGGTTTTTTAATACCTTTTATAGCCGTCCAAAGCGAGTAATTAGAATCTTTTTCTGCGGTTAAACTTTCTAGGTAAGTTTGTATTTCATTATTCTTAAGGTCTTTAATAGATCTTTTTAGTGAGTTGCACATCGGTTAAGATGTGCTTATATTGCGGAGCCCGAGTTTGGTGCCATTTTTTACGCGCTTTTCTGTTCTCCTTAATCATCTCTTTTATTTCCTGCGGATAAGTTTGATTGTAACTGGCCGGCATTTTCTTTGGTTTGGAAGTATTCTTCCACGCGGCTTCATGTAAGATTTCGACGAAGCGATCAACTTCAACTCCAAGTTGAAGTTCAACTTCAAGTTGATACGCTCAGCTAAGCTTTTTTACAAGAATGTCCTAAGTTAATTGGAAAAGTTCGACGACATTACGAAAAGCATCGAAGATCTGAGTAACACTGTGGAGTGCTCACGTGAACGGCGCATGTCTAAATTTGCATCGGTTATTATTTATTTATTTACTTTCTTTTTATTCATTCATTATTCTCACTTTTGGGATATAAAATTTACATTATTTTATTGAACTTAGACTCATATTGACATACCATATCCACTTTTAGAGAATAGTTAGTGACAATTTGTTATTAAAGATAAAAATATAGATTCAAATGGCACTTCATAGTAGATTAATTCATTGTAGGGTGACATGACTAATTGTGATTACTTTTTATAAAAAATACCATGCGTAGTTTACAAAAAAAAAAAGAATTTAAGAATGAACAAGTTTTAAAAAAAGCAAAACGTAAGCAATGTGTTTTCAAACGATGGAGCGTACCTAACAAAATTCGATTTCATTATGATTAAAATCAAGAAGCCGCACTCGTATTTCTTTTTAAAAAGGTTTGCAAAATTCGAATGAGCCGTATATCGTCAGGTCGCCTATTATAAAATTTGCAAGAGAAAATTGAGTAGAAGTTTCCAAAATTTGTATTGCGAAAAGCAGGTATTTTCACAGCAGAACTTGTATTACTTCGTAAGCTATCTTCGTCTTCTTCCTTTATCGGCGAGGTTATGATCCGAAAACGATGAATCATGACCCTCCCACTTCACCGCATTTCTACTGATCCACCTATTTGACCTCAGAAAATATCGGCAGGCCTCCCGGTTTTGCATCATTCGGTTACTAAGGCCAATGAAATGCCGATGTCGTCGCATTTCTGTGGTCCAGGCGCTTTGGCGCAGGTTTCATATGATCTCTTCTTTTGAACACCAGCAGAGCTGGTCGCGCTATAATTTTCGTAAGATGGTTTCCTTGATGTGAAGACTTCCACGGATCTTCGAACTTCTTATTCGATCTTTGCCACTCCTGCTGCTTATGTGAAGCATCTTCATCTCAGCTGCCGTTAATTTACTCTCATACATTGTCCAACATTGGGAGCCGTATGTGAGCGTTGGACACACAACTGCGGTATAGAGCCTTCTCTTCAACTTAGGTGGCATTTTTCTGTCACAGAAGATAGCGGAATTTTCCCGCCACTTCATCCACCCTACGCTTACGCGATGATTGATGTCATCATCACAGGTTGCTTTGCTATTGATCATGGTAGGTACATAGGTAGGTAGGAGTGGTTGTGTGAGCAAACTATGCCGACACTTAATTAGCGCAAAATCGTCGTTTTATTACCACAACTCAAGTCACCTAACGGATGTAACAAGGACGTTAACTACTAAGGAAAAGAACAAGAAAAAGGGGGTAAGGATTATTCAAATCCACCCCGTTACATTGAGGAAGCTGATAATATCCCCAATGCTAATCTCCGCTAGCTCTATAAGATTGTCGAAAAAGAGTTTACCTAAGGTGCGCTGTCTGGCCTTGCCTAAGGCCGGACACTTGCGGAGGAAGTGTAAGATTGTTTCTATCTCGTCAGCAGTATTGCAGCTGCGACAGTGTGCATTAAATGCAATGCCTATTCTGGCCGCATGAACCCAGATGGGCCAGTGGCCAGTACTAGCTGCCAGAATTTTTGCGATATCTGCACGGTTTCTGTTTAGTAGATCTTGCGTTCTTTTCCGGGAGTATTTGGGCCACATCTGCCTGGAGATGACACAGTTCCGCACCCCCTGCTATCTACTATCCGCCTTTAGCAGATAGTGCGCGAAAATGCCTCCCTTAAGGACCCCCAACGGGACGTTCACCTTCTTTGCTAGGGAAGCATCAAGGGCAGATCCCTGCCTCGCGAGGTTATCATCTCGCTCATTCCCCTCAATGTTGCTGTGACAAGGAACCCAAAGGAGACAGATCCTTAACCGATGACCTAGCGAGGCGAGTTCTTTTTTGCGCTGTTCTACCGTCGGTGAAGATTGTTGATTCGAACTCTTTTATCAGTACGCCAGTTTTCCATTCCGCCCTGGTTGGGAATCTGACCGTGACGTTATTTCTAAAGTTCACTGTGGGAGTTATATAGTCGGTCAGATTAGCTGCCAGATCCTGTGGTAGCAAATTCAGGATACTGCTGTAACCATATGGATTGGTGCACCAGCATATTGTTTCCCTTAGCCTGACCGCACATGATGATGGATGCATAATGTGAAGATCGAGTGGTAAAAGGTGCAGAATAACGTTCAAGGCATCGGTTGGACATGTCCTCATGTCCTCACTAGGCAGTGTACATCCATGAGACCATCTTCGAGCGAAGTTCCCACTTCTTGCCAAAGGTCTTGTTGCAGGCATAGAAAGTCACACAGGCATTCTTTACCCGTTACTCAATATTAAGCTTCCAGCTTAGTTTTGGATCAAGTACCACACCTAGGTACTTAGCACTGGAGGATAGGGAGAGTAGATGTTTGTTTAGCCGTGGAAGCGTAAACGTCGGTATTTTGGTTTTAGTGCTAAAGAGCATCAGTTCAGTTTTGCTTGGGTTGCCGCTGAGTCCACATCCAGTGGCCCATGAGATAATCTTGCCCAAGGCAACTTCCATAATCTCACTGATTACGGATGGAAACATTCTTGATACCAGTATTACCACGTCATCCGCATACGCGACAACCTTAACTCCATCCCTATCAAGTCTACACAAAACTTTATTGATGACCATGAGGCATAGAAGAGGAGACAATACCCCACCTTGAGGAGTTCCTCTAACAACCGATATGGTGGATCTGGTGTTGCCGAGAGTCGATTGAATGATTATAGTTTTTAGCATTGTCAATATCCATTTGCTAATAAACTCTTCCACACCCAGTTGGATCAGAGCTTCCTGAATCGATTCCGTACTGACGTTATTGAAGCCACCTTCAATGTCTAAGAAGGTAGCAAGAGTGTATTGTTTGAAGTGGATTGTCTTTTCTATAGTTCGCACAACTTCGTGGAGCGCCGTCTCTGTCGATCGCCCCTTAGTGTACGCATATTGAGATTTGGATAGAAGGGATTTATCTAGGGTAATTCTAATATGTGTATCTAAGATGCGTTCCAACGTCTTTAAAAGAAAAGGGGATAAGCTAATGGATCTGAAATCCTTTGCGGATCCATGAACCCTCTTCCCAGCTTTCGGGATAAACACAACACGAACACGTCTCCAGTTCAGGGGAACGTGGCTTAGGAGAATACAGTTTCTGTAGATCGGAACTAGCCAGGGATTACCTGGTCCAATGTTTTTTGCAGCATAATCGGGAGAATGCCGTCAAGGCCGGCCGATTTATAGGGAGAGAAACTCTTAATAGCCCAGGAGGTGTTAACTGCTGTAATTGTTGTCTTAATGTTAGTCCAGGAAGAAGATTGCGCGACCTGAGCTACTGGTGGGAGGGCAATCTCATTACTACATCCTGGAAAGTGTGTTTGCATTAAAAGCTCCAGTGACTCGCTAGAGAAGTCCGTGCAAGTCCCATACGGCCGTTTAATAAAGGACGAGCTAGAATGCTCCTTGGACAGAATTTTACTCAGCCTGGCAGAGTCCTTTATGGTCTCAATGGACTGATAGTAGTCTTTCCAAGCAAGAGACTTGGCACTTTTAATCTATTTCTTGTATTTCTTCAGACAATCCTTATATGGTTGCCAGAACTTGTGTTTAAAGCAGACATTGAAGATCTCTCTACTTATCTTTCTCAGATTAGATAGATCTTCGTTCCACCAAGAGGGGAATTTTTTCTTGCTATATTTAATAGGACACGAAACCTTAAAAGCCGCACCCATGGCTGTTTCGAAGGTCCTGATTTTAGTGTCTAGTTCCTCGACTGATTCGATTTTCAAGTCGGGTATTGTATAAAGTTTTGATTTAATAACCTGACCAAACTTCTTCCAGTCAATTCTCTTAGGGTTTCTAAATGGCTTGGAAGCCTCAACCTCGAGGCACACATTGTAGAGAATCCATCTGTGGTCGGAGAAGAACATTTGATCGGATACTCGCTAGTTAACTACCCTAAGGTTATTATTGTTGGTTTTAAGAGTGATGTCTAAAACTTACTCCCACCCTCTGAAATTTTCCGTACTCGGAAAAGCAAAAGTTGGTGTGTTGCCCACGTTACAAACAGAAAGGTTGGACATCACTAGAAAATCAAACAACGACTCACCGCGTTCGTTGATTTCAGAGCTGCCCCATAATGTATGGCTGGCATTTGCGTCGCAGCCCAGAAGCAGATTGTCCTTTCTGGCTGTTGTCATTAATGTTAAATGGCGTACCTCCTCTGGTGGTAATGACCTATCACAATCCATGTAAACTCAGGATATAAAAAGAGTGTTATTTGCAACCTCATAGAAATTCATTCAAATGTTTTTTAGCTAGGATGCAAGTCCTAGGTTTGTTACTAACCTGGTTTGTGGTCTTGTAGCAGATGTTGTAACGGTTGTCCTTGAACCCTTTTATGGATGAACACTTCACCCAGGGTTCCTGTATAATGCCGATATCTATATCCTCCTCGCCGAGGAAGACAAGCAAATTATCTGACGCACTCTTCGAGTGGTGCAGATTAATCTGTATGATGTTCAGCATTGGTGGTAGGTGGAATAATGACATCCCCCATGTCCTCCGACATCCAGTCGGAACCGTCGATTTCATCTAAATCTTCATCAGGACCAGAGGGGTGGACAAATTTAAGTTTAACATGTCTTATGCCGAAACGCAGCTTCTGATCAGATTTCTCGAGAGCCACCAGGCTAGCCTCGTTGATCAGCAGCAGGAAAGAGGAGCTATTTTTCTGAGGTTCTTCCGCCTTGATGACTACCTAGTCATTTATCGAAACCACCGGATTGTGCAGTTTCAGACATTGGAGAATCCTTCGCCCGTCAATCTGCATATTGGGCAGCTAGTTTCGGGCCCTTGATAAGCTTGAGCTTCAAGCCCTCCCAGGCATCACTAACCTTAGTGACACGCTCGTCCTCGCATCTGATGACCCGATAACCCTTGACCAACTTGGCGGAATCGAAGCACGGCAGAGGTCCCCAAGATTTCCCAACAGGTAGTCCATGACCATACCCGATAGTCTGGCATCTATGCTACCCCACGCTTCATTGACCGTCTTGTCATTTGAGGAGCGTTCGTCCACGTTGGCGACCTGCAGATAGTCTCTTACTACTTCGGAAAACTGTCGCGTTGTATGAGTAGGACAGGCCGAGGATGTATTTGTTTTTGATTTTTTTTGGATTTTTTTATCCATTTTTTTACAGTTTTTTGGTCCCACGAGTATGTCTGGAAGGAAGAGTCAGTTGTGGCAGAGCCGACATACCAGGATAAGGCGATTATACAAACGTTCGAGACCAGCACTGTTTTATCACCAGCTGGCCATGCAGCCCTCGGCACGAGTGCCTACACACCTTGGCTTAAGTGAGATTTTTATGGGTTTACTCCCCACCTTCGTCTTAATGATCCACAGCGCACGATTGAGTACATGCGTGTAAATTCTTAGCTGACACTAGACACCTGAAGGGTGAATAGCCATTTCCGGCGGGCGCCCACGGGGAGGACCAAAGGCGAGGATTTTTGCCCACCTGCTATTGATCATGGCTAGTCAAACGGTAGTGCATGCGATCATATGAAAACACAAGCGTTTTCACTCAGCTGAGGCCTACCAACTCCTACTCTCAACCTCCACGCGGTGACAGCCGGGTGCCTAGTACCTTAATCCAAGAAATGGGTAACCAACCCCGTTTGGCGGATTCTTGGTGGCAGCAGATGAGAGAGGGGGGGAAGAGTGCTTTTCTCACTAGAGCACTTCTTCCTGTTCCAGGCGGCAGCGGACGAATTCGTTAGACGGAGTCAACGGTGGCGTCTATAGTTCCAGTTAGGTTGAACTTAGTGAATACCTTGCGCGAGCTGCTTCGACGTATTCGGATCACAGGTCGGTAAGGAATTTCCAATGTTGGTGAGGACATTGGAATAGAGATGGTGGCGGAGGAGCCCTTAATGGGCCAACGGCAGCGCTCATACTCCCGTAGTGGACTACTGGCACCGGTGTACCCGGCCCCCTGTCCTAGGGGAATAATTAAGGAACTGGCCCTCCAGGTTGGGGGTTGTGCCGTCGGGGTAACTTCCCTACCACGTAAAAAACGCATGGTTCCGAAACAACCAAAAGCCTCGGATAAGGATGACCCAACTAATGACGACCCCAGCAAACGAAATAAGGACAACGACCTTCGGATCTGTACGTGGAATGTTCTGTCCCTTTACAGACCACGTGCAGCCGAACAACTAGCAGAGGCCCTAGACTGCTATAAAGCAGATATTACCGCCATCCAGGAAGTGCGATGGGATGGGCCAGGCAAAAAGAGGATGAAAAACTGTGACATCTACTACGGTGATTGCTACAGAGGCAACAGGCAACGCTTATTCGGATGCGGATTTGTCATACGCGGCAGACTTAGGCAAGAAGTCTTAAGCTTCCGACACGTGAGCGAGCGTATTATGACTATCCGGATCAAGGCGAAATTCGCTAACATAAGCCTAATATGTGTTCATGCCCCCACAGAAGAAAAGGACCCTGCCTCCAAAGAGTGTTTCTACGAGCTCCTCGACAAAACATACGAGCAATGTCCTAAATACGACGTTAAGATCGTATTGGGCGATTTTAACGCCAAAATAGGAAAGGAGGACGTCTTCGGTAGAGCAGTCCGTAAGCATAGCCTACACGACACCACGCCTGATAACGGACTAAGGCTAATTGATTTCGCTGTGGAGCGAAATGTCACCATAGCAAGCACATGGTTTCCTCATCTCGATATTTATAAGCAGACATGGCGGTCCAATGATCATGTCACGATCAACCAAATTGATCATATTGCGATCGACGCAAGGCATGCCTCCAGTATTCTGGATGTCCGGACCTTCCGAGCGGCCAACATAGACTCGGATAATTACCTTGTTGTAGCCAAGGTACGAATGCGGATATCCCAATCTGAGCAACAAAGAAGAATTACTGTGAGAAAATTTAACGTCGAAAAGCTACAATCGCAAGAGACCGCCAGACTCTTCGCTGAACGCGTATCCCGAAATCTCTCAATCACCCCTATACCGCCAGCATCAAGTGCCGAAGACCAGTGGCAACGCTGCCAACATGCCATCAGAAACGCCGCGACTGATGTGCTGGGTCTCGCTCGCCCACCACCGCGAAACCCCTGGTTTGACGAAGAATGCCGGCGAGTGCATGCAGCAAAACAAGAGGCATACAAAGCGGCGCTGCAAAGGAAGACGAGAGCTGCTCGTGAGCTCTACGAGCAAAAGAGACGGGAAGAACATCGGCTTCTCCAAAAGAAGAAGAAAGAGCATGAGAAGCGCGCGTTTGAGAATATCGAGAGTCTATACTCCAGGAACAATGTACGGAAGTTTTACCAAAAGGTAAAAAGAACGTGTCAGAGAAGTAATACCCGTACAGAAACCTGTAGAGATGAGAATGGAAACCTCGTAGTAGAATCACAGTCGGTGCTGAGAATCTGGAAAAACTACTTCTGCAGACTGTATAACGGCGACGAAGACCAACATCCCGCTGTCAGGCAGAATGAACCATTCAACATAGACGATGATAGTCAAAATTTCCGTCCACCTGACCAAAACGAAGTGAGGATAGCAATATCCAAGCTAAAATCGAACAAGGCTGCTGGACCTGACGGTTTACCGGCCGAACTTTTCAAGGCAGCTGGGGATGAATTGGTAGACTGCATACACCAACTCATTTCTAATATTTGGTCAGAGGAGTGTATGCCTGATGAATGGAATCTCAGCATCGTTCGCCCGATCCACAAGAAAGGAGACCCCCTCAACTGCGCCAATTATAGAGGCATCAGTCTCCTCAACATCGCATACAAGATCTTTTCTGCGATATTGTGTGAACGCCTGAAACCTTTTATCAACAGCCTGATTGGACCCTATCAGTGCGGTTTCAGGCCAGGAAAGTCCACCATCGATCAAATCTTCACACTTCGGCAGATCCTGGAGAAAACCCAAGAATTCCAAATCGATACTCACCACCTCTTTATCAAATCCAAGGCCGCCTATGACAGCATCTATAGAGAAGAGCTTTATAGAGCCATGTCTAGTTTTGACATCCCTGCCAAACTTGTCCGCCTGTGCAGGCTGACGATGGAGAACACTCGCTGCTCCATCAAGGTCGGTAATGACCTCACCGAGACCTTTGATGTCAAAAAAGGCTTTAGACAAGGTGACGCGCTGTCATGTGACTTCTTTAATATTGTACTTGAACGGATTGTGCGGAACTCACAAGCGAACACCGGAGGCACAATCTATTACAAGTCTGTACAACTGCTTGCATACGCCGACGATATAGACATTATCGGAAGATCTCAGCGGGCTGTCACCGGTGCTTTTGCAAGCATTGAGGCGGAAGCGGCCAAAATGGGTTTGGCGATAAACGAGGGCAAAACCAAGTATATGCTGTCAACTAGAAGGGAAAACCAACATCGACGAATTGGACAAAACGTCACCGTGGGCAGCTATAACTTCGAGGTAGTAAGGGACTTTGTCTACATTGGCTCTGCTATAAATTCAGCAAACAAAATCAGCGCAGAAATCAATCGAAGAATAACTCTTGCCAATCGCTGTTTTTTTGGGCTTATAAGGCAATTCAACAGTAAAGCCCTCTCTCGAACAACTAAGGAGACTCTATATAAGACCTTGATCATCCCAGTCCTGCTTTACGGCGCTGAAACATGGACTTTATTAAAAGAGGATGAAGATATCCTTGGTCGCTTCGAGAGAAAAATTCTTCGTAAGATTTTCGGTCCCGTTTGCGTTGACGGGTTTTGGAGGAGAAGATTCAATCACGAACTATACGAGCTGTACAGCGACATCGACCTAGTCAAAAAACTGCGTATTGGACGTCTGAGATGGCTAGGACATGTAGAGCGAATGGACACCAACGCTCCGGCCCGCAGAGTCTTCGAATCTAACCCCGAGGGACGACGCACTAGAGGGAATTATCGCCGTAGGTGGCGCGCACAAGTTCAAGGGGACCTCGACCAACTTGGAGTGCGCAACTGGAGGCAATTAGCTAAAGACCGAGCTAAATGGAGAGGCTTGTTGGTTGAGGCCCAGGTTCACCCCGAACTGTAGCGCCACCTAAGTAAGTAAGTAAGCTATTGATCATAGATCCCAGATATTTGAACTTCTCGCACTTGGGAAGCACTGTTCCATTCAAATAAATGTCTGAAATAGGCCAATGTTAATCAGAGAACGGGCAGCATAAGTACTCTGTCTTTTCCGTCCAAAACGTCCACCTATGCGTCAAGTGCTCGTTGCAGGGACGTATCACTTATGATGGCTCCATCATCAACAAAGAATAACTGATGTACATACCGTGGGGTCCGTCACTTTACCTTCAAGTCAAGGACTGTAATAAAGAGCAAAGGACTTAAAACTCTTCCCTGGTATACCCCGACTTTGATTGGGAACTCTTGGTTACTCCAGCGGGGCATCTTACTCTTGTCTTTGCTCTTTCGTACATGCCCATGATCATCTGTACATAGGTTTCTAGAACGCCTCTATGTATTAGCGCCACCCATATCAGATCTCGCGGTTGTCTGTGGAATGCTTTTTCAAAGTCAATCAATACAATATGCAAATCCTTTAAGGAATCACGATGTTTTTCCATTATGATCCTTATACTTTGGATTACATCTGTGGTTGACTTACCCGTGACAAACCCGGGTACACTGATCATCATATAGTCGTATTATTTTTCGCAGTCGGCCACTTAATACCAGCTCAATGATCTTCATGGTGTGTGACATCAGCTGATCGAACGGTATTTATCACATTTTCGTGTATCACTCTTCCCTTTGAATGCAGGGAGAAGGTAACTTTCCCTTACTTCGTAAGCTATAGGTATCAAGAATTGGGCTTTGAAATAGCCACCTCTTATAAAGAAAATTGTTACCACTTTTAAATAATATAGACATCGACTTCTCAGAAAGAAGAAAAAGGAGCATGAGAAGCGCTCGATCGAGGAAATTGAGAGACTTTATTGCAGGAATAATGTTCGAAAATTTTACCAAAGGGTAAAAAGAACATGCCAGGGTTTCAAAGCCAGAACAGAAGCCTGCAGGGACGAAAATGGCAACATAATAGTAGAATCGCAGTCGGTGCTGAGGATATGGAAGGAACACTTCTGCAGACTGTTAAATGGCGATGATGATCAATATTCCGCTGTCAGGCAGAATGAGCCATTCAACAGTGACGATGGTAGTCTAGATTCCCGTCAACCCGATCAGAATGAAGTGATGATAGCGATATGTAAACTCAAATCCAACAAAGCTGCTGGAGCCGACGGCCTTGCCGCTGAACTTTTCAAGGCAGGAGGAGATGAGTTGATAAGGAGCATGCATCAGCTCATCTGTAAATTCTGGTCGTATGAAAGTATGCCCGATGAATGGAACCTCAGCATCGTTTGCCCGATCCTGAAGAAAGGAGAGCCTCTGAACTGCGCCAATTACAGAGGTATAAGTCTCCTCAACATCGCATATAAGATCCTGTCTGCCGTATTATGTGAACGCCTAAAACCGATCGTCAACAACCTGATAGGTCCTTATCAGTGCAGTTTCAGGCCGGGAAAGTCCACCATTGACCAAATATTCACACTACGGCAGATCTTGGAAAAAACCTATGAATATAAAATCTATACGCACCACCTCTTCATCGATTTCAAAGTTGCCTATGATAGCGTGTATAGAGACGAGTTATACAGAGCCATGTCTAGTCTTGGCATCCCTGCCAAGCTCGTCCGTTTGTGCAGAATGACGATGGAGAACTCTCGCTGCTCTATCAAAGTCGGTAAGAACATCACCGAACCGTTCGATGTCAGGAAAGATCTTGGACAAGGTGAGCGCTATCATGCGATCTCTTTAACATAGTACTTGATAGAATTGTACGAAACTCACAAGCCAACACCGGAGGTACAATCTTTTACAAGTCTGTACAACTACTCGCTTATGCCGATGACATTGACATAATCGGAAGAACTCAGCGGGCCGTCAATGGGGCATTTACGAGTATTGAGATCGAAGCAGCAAAGATGGGTCTAGCGGTCAATGAAAGCAAAACACAATATATGCTGTCTACAAAAAAGGACACCCAACATCAGCGTCTTGGACAGATATAATTTTGAGGTAGTAAAAGATTTTGCGTACCTAGGCTCTATGGTGAACTCCGCAAATGACATCAGTAGGGAGATCACACGAAGAATTACTCTTGCCAATCGTTGTTTCTATGGGCTAAAATGACAATTGAGTAGCAAAGCCCTATCTCGAACTACTAAGGTAACTCTTTATAAGTCTCTAATCATCCTAGTCCTGCTGTGTGGCGCAGAGGCATGGGCTTTGACAAAACCGGATGAGGATGCCCTTGGTTATTTCGAGAGAAAAGTTCTTCAAGCGATCTTTGGTCCCGTCTGCATAGACGGTGAGTGGAGGAGAAGGTACAATGCCGAATTATACGGCCTATACAAAGACATCGATTTAGCTAGAAGAGTTCACATACAGCGACTAAGACGGCTGGGTCATGTAGAGCGGATGGAGCCCAACGTTCCCGCTAAGAAAGTCTTCGAATCCACCCCGGATGGACGGCGCAATAGAGGACGACCTCACAGTAGGTGGCGCAAACAAGTGGAGGGGGACCTCAACTAACTTGGCGTGCGCAACTGGGGGCAGCTGGCTCGTAACCGTGCTGGCTGGAGAGGTTTGTTGGTTAAGGTCCAGGTCCACCACGGACTGTCATCTAAGTAAGTAAGTAAAATAATATAGATGTCTTACTGGAAAATTTTTCACAATCCTGAATAGAAAATCCATAATGTGAGCAACGCGGTTCGTGTTGGGTAAGTTTACGTACGTAAGCACCCCCCCAGCAGCTTATTTCATACTGCAATTTCGAATGAAATATTCCATAATATACTGTTTTTAGGGTTTTATTATGTAACGAAGTGACATAATCCAACACCCCAGAAGCGATCATCCACACTCCACCACCTAATGCGGAGGCCGCCATCTGATGGCAGGTAGCGATACCGAGTCTCCTGTCAAACAAAAGGAGAAAATGTAAACACAGAGGTCGCAGACGAGAATGTGGAGGAAATTTTGCATTGGCTCAAAATTCACATTCTCGTCTTGCAGGACTTTTCCATAAAGGAGTGTGGATGAGAGTCAGTCGGGAGAGTCTGCTCAAGTGGTGAAAGTACCAATCTGGTGTACCCTTGACAGCCTCTCGGAATTGGTCTTACGACTTTCCACAAGTTTTCTGCCTTCACCTCGGTGATAGGGCAATAATCCACGGGTCTGCTACTAGCCATAGCCGGCCCGTCCGATAGGTTTCTCCCCTTCTGAGGGAAACAAATTAAGTAAATTACAGCGGATTTGCCGCCCTTTGTCGAGCTACAGCACGCCTGCCCTAAGTGCGGACGGCTACATTCCAAGCCTGCCCTAAGTGCGGACTGGATCCTTCCCAAGCCTGCCCTAAGTGCGGACTGGGTCACAGCACGCCTGCCCTAAGTGCGGACGGCTACATTCCAAGCCTGCCCTAAGTGCGGACGGCTACATTCCAAGCCTACCCTAAGTGCGGACTGGATCCTTCCCAAGCCTGCCCTAAGTGCGGACTGGGTCACAGCAAGCCTGCCCTAAGTGCGGACTGGGTCACAGTACGCCTGCCCTAAGTGCGGACTGGGTCACAGTACGCCTGCCCCAAGTGCGGACGGCTACATTCCAAGCCTGCCCTAAGTGCGGACGGCTACATTCCAAGCCTGCCCTAAGTGCGGACTGGATCCTTCCCAAGCCTGCCCTAAGTGCGGACTGGGTCACAGCACGCCTGCCCTAAGTGCGGACGGCTACATTCCAAGCCTGCCCTAAGTGCGGACTGGATCCTTCCCAAGCCTGCCCTAAGTGCGGACTGGGTCACAGCACGCCTGCCCTAAGTGCGGACGGCTACATTCCAAGCCTGCCCTAAGTGCGGACTGGATCCTTCCCAAGCCTGCCCTAAGTGCGGACGGCTACATTCCAAGCCTGCCCTAAGTGCGGACTGGATCCTTCCCAAGCCTGCCCTAAGTGCAGACTGAAGCTCCTGCCCGCCGACGTACCGAACCGAGCCAGACAACCAGACGCATAACCCCGGCCCGTACCAGAACCAGCCGCAGGACGACCAACATTAGCGTTAAGTTATCCAAATATTGTTAAGCATAAGTATTGTTAGCTCAGAACATTTTGCATTGTTAACGCAACAATATTGTATAAAACCAATCCAATTATAAATAAAGTACCTCTTTCCCAAAGTCTAGGGTGTTCCTTTGGGTTAACCCTGGGGCCGGCGAGCCCACCTCAGCCTTTGAAGAAAGATACCCTCACAATTAAAACAAAACTTCCTGGGATGGTAAAAGTAAGCAAAAGAAGAAGCAGATTTTCTTTTAAAATTGAAGTGTGTTCGGACCAACTAAAATGTTGGTCGACTGTAACACCTAGGTATTTATAGTGACTCGCTGTTTTGATCTTAAAGCACCTTTCGTTACAGGGAACATTTTTATCAAAGAAGGCTATAGGAGATTGTACAGTACATGTAATGTTGAACAACTTTTGGCGTGGCATATAATGTCAACCTCGAGAGACTCCTGCGCTAACAATAAGTTTATGTTCCACGAATCATATTCTCAGCAGGTGCCTATCACGATGGTTAACTAAACTGGGATTATATGCAATTCCTAAATTGCAAGGTAAGAACAATAATTTTTCCTTTGAATGGCTGTGCAAACAAAGAGTTAATGTAGATTAAGAACAAAATAGGACCAAGGATATACCCTTGAGGTACACCTGGATTGGTAACTTTATTTGCACTAACATTTTCCGCAATTTTCACTTTCTGCATTCTGCCTTTTAGATAGGTCACGAACTTTTTGTAGATAAAACCACGAAAGCCTACACATTCTAATTTATACAAAGGTATACTATGATTGACCATGTCATGCTAATATCAACAAACAGCCCAGCGCAACATTTTTTGTCATCTAGCCCTTTGTGTAAAGAGGAACAACAAGTTAAAAGAGCATCTTCAGTAGATAGTCCCGCTCTAACCCCAAACTACGCTGGATTAAAAAAGTGTGATTTTTTGAAGATATGCCAAAACTCTACTCTTAACTGCCTTTTCGAATACCTTTGAAATTGAGGACAATAAGGAGACCGGTCTGTAATTACTTTTTTCACATTCGTTACCCTTCTTAAAAAGAGGTACATAACATTGACACATTTTAGTTATTTAGTAAATATTTCAGGCACGATGCTCAGATTAAAGAAACATGTTAGAATATCTAAGATGTTGAGGAGATTTTTTTCAGTATAAATCTTGAAATACCATCGCTATCACAAGAATTCGAGTGGTTTAAGAAATTAATGATCTCAACCTCAAACAACTTGATTAAAAATAAACAATTTCTACAAAAAGTACTTTCCACAAGTCTAATCCTACTGCAACCGTTACAACATAAAGAAAAGTTGGGAAGGTCGTTTGTCCCACTGAAACAAAGTGATTATTAAGCTCATTAGCTACCACTAAAGGACCTAAAATACTAGCACTTCCGCTTGTTGATGTAATAATTATTACCAACATTAGGATTATTAATACTGTTTATTACTTCATTCCTTTTTTAGGTTGACCCGTGAACTTATAATTTTCCTATGAAGGTAACGGTCTCGACATGTCCGAATTTCCTTTTTAACTCTTAGGCACAAACGGTTAAAGCCATTTTTAAGACTAGAGTTTAAGAGGTGTTTATAGCATTTTTTCCACAGTGAATATTTAAGTTTAATTTTTTAATGAGACAACGAGTTATCCAGGGTTTTCATTTTATTTCCGATCTTTTCTGATGAACAGCGAATGTAAAAAAAGCTCAAGTAATTTTTTTAATTTTTTAAAAAAGAATCGTTTACTTTAGAAGCATTCTCTTCAGCATAGACATCCTCTCAATTTTCATGATGCAGTGCATTGTTTAGTTGTTCAAAGTTACTCTAGGTAAGAAAGCAAATTTATTACGCACCTTATTTTTTAAACCGTCTAACACGATCCCAGTCATACAGTGAGGAGATCAAAGTTGACACCTGCACACAGATTTAACGAGGCTTGAAACGACCAAATAGTTAGCTCAGGAAGTTAGCTCATGTTCTGCTATAAGTGCATGGTAAGAATCTGTTATAGAGTTTGTGTTTAGTATACCTAAATTGAAGTCACCTAAAATAACTAGATTAGCTTGCTCACTGCTCAAGAAATTTGAAAATTCGTCCAGGAATAATTGAAAAGACTGGTAGTGAAATCTGTAGATAACAAACAAAATTAAATATTTCCTTCATATGTTGCAAGATATTTTCATGACATCCTCATTTACGAAGCTGTTGTACAACATTTTACTTGACACTCATACAATTCTCGCACAAAAATACCCACTCCACTAACAGAATACGACTCATATGTATTTGCATAAAAATTATAAGTGGGAATATTGCAATCTTCAATTTCACAGGAAAAAATCCATATCTCAGATACATACATAGGTATATAATATTAACCAATTTCTCAAAAGCTTCAAGATTGCGAATAAGTAAATCGAAATTTTGCCGCAAACTTCGAATATTTTGATGTACAACGAATACAGGTGTGTTACCATTTGAATTTGAATGAAAAATTCTATCGCAATTATTATAAATGGTTCTGATAACTTCAGTATAGTGAAGTTGTCGTTTATAAGATTAAGACTGTTGTTCATATTGAACATTAAGGAAATATTAAAAAATTAAAAAAATGAGTTGAATTGCAACAGCTAAATCATCAAATGTTCTTTAACAACAGCTTTACTATTTTCAACCTTTATCAACAAAATTTGGGAATTGTCAAACCATAAATACTTCAAAGACTGCTCTATTTTAATTTTTTGCCTTCCATATGTGACGTGCCTATAGTTTGCTTTCCCTTTTTCTTCCTTTTTTCTGCTTTTTTCTGCTTTTGTCTCGTGTGTGTGTGGATCGTGGTATCCCACAGACAGTCGTTGATTGCACGCCGAACTGACAAAACTAAATAAAGTTATTTAATAGGTAAAACCTGAGTAATTCTTTTATTTGAAAACCGATTGGTTGTGCGAACATTTCTGAGAAGTGGGATTACTCACAAAACCTACACGTACATATGTACGTAATTAAACATAGAAAAAAAAACAACAAAAAAACGATAAAATGCCGGGTCATAGAAATCTAAAGTTATCAGAGTTACGTGAAAAGTCCCAGGAGGTGGGATTGCCTATGTCTGGTAAACGAATAGAACTAATTCAACGTTTGGAACAACACGAGGAAAAAGGGCAGGTGGATAATGCAAATTCGGAATCAACGCTGGAAGAACAGATAAAGGTTCTACAAAAGCCGTCAACGATTTACGACTCCAGCAGATGCAAACAACAACGAGTGCGTTTCAGATTCCCACATGCGTAGCAGCCGCCTCGCAGTCGGATTCCAACGAAAACAACGATACACAAATTCCATTACCAACGTCGACTATGGCATATCAACACCTCATGCACACAACGACAGCGTGTTCGGTTCATCCTGTAAGAACATGCTCAGCTCACCTAAATACATTGTATCATTCTTCTATATTACCCACAACTCGCATTTCTTATCTTGATTTCTGTTATTTCGATTTTATCATTTCGCATTTTGTTGTTTTGATAAAGGATAAACTCGAATTTTCTTCAAGTAGTTTTTGATTATGTCTGAAGTTTTCATTTACTTTTGTAAATAGTTCATATTTAGCTCATTTTGCATTTGATTGCTCCTCAAATTTTTATTTACTTTTATAATTAGTTAGAATTATCATCATTTCATTTTAGACTGTTTCGCTAGAGATCATTTTGTTTTTATTTTGATAAGAATATGTTTATTTTAGCTTCAAACCTTGGTTATTATTTTTTCTTTTTTTTTCTTTTTAATGTGTTCACCGATGGACTAATTCATAAAATGAATTCTGGTTTTTTTAACTACCCATGAAATTTGAAAAAATTGCCCCAGTTTCAGTTTCAAACGAAATATGACCCCAAACAAAATGAAAAAAATGCCCCAAAATGGAAAAATTAAGAAACCAAAAATGAAAAATCATCCCAAACTTTATGGCGACGTAGAGTTGCGACATTACAAGAAGATCCCATAAACATTGCAACCCCCCTGCTTGGGGTCACTATAGGATTTGGGGTAGGTGACAGGTTGGGTATATGGAACGTTTCTTTAAGGGCTGTGCGAATAACCGCTCAAAACAAAATCGTCCAAATTCCAAGAATGAACAATTGGCCAAAATTTCTGGGCGTTTATGCATAATGAAAGAAAGCCCACAAAAAGGAATAACCACCCAAAAATTAATGAACAATCGCCCAAAACAGGAGCGAATGGCTGTGCAAATAGCCCAAAATCCGAAAATGAACGATCGCCCAAAAAAAATATTTTTTTTCTTTAATAATTTCTTAAAATCATGCTCCGCTAAGAGTATGTCAACAACTGTCAGGCAGACGCCTGGGGCTAAGTCTATTAGAGGATAGTTTTGTGCGGGCCAACGGTGGGTGGGTGGTGCGATCCGCGCGATTTACTTCTTCGTCGCCCCGCTAAGGGTATGTCAACAACTGTCAGGCAGGCGCCTGGGGCTAAGTCTATTCGAGGGCAGTTTTGTGCGGGTCAACAGTGGGTAGGTGACGCGCTTCCGCGATTCATTTATTTAAACTCTGCTTTTCGGCGGGGTTTAGCCGCTCACGTGACTTCGTCGCTCCGCTAAGGGTATGTCAACAACTGTCAGGCAGTCGCCTGGGGCTAAGTCTATTCGTCGCTCCGTTAACGGTATTCATTTTGGTCTATGGTCGTCTTTTGATTTTGGACCTGCGTTGCAAAGAATTGCTTAAAAACTTTTTGGGCGATTGTTCATTTGGAAGTTTTGGGCGATTATTCGCATAACATTTTGACATATGTATTTTCACTTTTGGCATTTTGGGCGATCTTTCACTCTGAAGAACAACCCAACATATAAAAATGCGTAAACGCCCAAATGAAAATTGATATTCGCCTAAAAAATGTTCAGGTTTTTTTTTTGGGTGGTTATTCGCCTTCTTTAAGTCTAAGTCAACCGCAACAAAATAACTAATTACAAAACAATAGATCTACATAGAGAGAAAACGAGAAATAAGCGTTTTACGAGATAAATTTAGCCTTTACCTAGGCATAGACCACTTAACGAAAATACAGAAAAAATTAAAAGCACAAGGAGAGATGCAATATAATCGTCTAAAGAACTGATCGCGAAACAAAGTAAAAAGAAAAACAAAAGAACTTTTGCAATGTGAATAAAAATTATTGTAACCAAAATGAAATCATAGTTAACGAAATGAAAATGGCGAAATAATAGGCACCCTACCCACAACATATGCTCCTCCGTTTTGTAGTGCATATACGAGTCAAGCGCAAGCTGGTAGAGAGACGATGATGAATATGAAAAGAAGGTAAAACAAAACAAGTGCGTTGATTTATGTTGGAACATATTTTATATATATACATATATATATAGAAAAAAAAAAACAATCGATATGTATATGTCTATAGCTAAATTAAGAATCTCTAAATAGTACGGGATTATTAATGTAAAAGTTATTCTTCTGTGGTTCTTAAGTTTCGATTGGTAGTCTGCATATCTTAGCAATTGGCCGGACAAAAGTCCCCTTAGCCGTCTTAACTGAAACTACGCGTATGAAGCCATCAGCTCCAGGTTTCGTATCAATGATTCGTCCCAAAGGCCACAGTGTTGGGGGTGATTGATCGTCTTTCATCAATACCAACTCTCCGATGGTAAGATTTGCTGATGGGTTCAGCCATTTAGGTCTTTGCTGAAGTCGTGATAGTTATTCAGTTTTCCAAATTTCCCAGAAGTTTTCCATTATTTTTTGCATCAGCTGCCACCGAGTTAATGAATTTTCCTTAAGCTCAGTGAAATTCTTTTCGGGCATTATGTTAAGAGCGGAGCCAATAAGAAAATGTCCGGGTGTTAACACACGTAAATCATCACAGTCCTCTGACAGTGGACATAATGGTCGTGAATTAAGAAATGCCTGTATTTGCGTTAAAAAATGGTGCATAATTACTCAAATGTGAGAGTGTAATTTCCCATAATTCGATGCAGATGAAATTCTATTGATTTCACCCCAGCTTCCCACAAACCACCAAAGTGTGGTGTTGCTGGAGGGCTAAAGTGCCACGTGGTGCCATTCGCAGTTAGTTGATCGATAACTTCCATGCTCCATTGCTTAATATTAGTTAACTGCTTTAGTTCGGCTATCATTGTGTTCTTAGCTCCCACAAAATTGGTTCCGCAGTCACTATACATGTTCGCGCAGATCCCTCTCCGTGCTCCAAATCGTTTAAAAGCGGGTAGGAATGCAGCTGCGCTATTTTTTGAATTCTATGTGAATGGCCTTGGTGCAGAGGCAGATGAATATTGAAATGTATGCTTTCGTTACCTTGTTACATCTTCCCTTCCATGCTTTTACCTGTAGTGGCCCTGCGAAATCAACGCCGGTATTGTAAAATTGCCGGGCCGGTTGTACTCTTTCGCTTGGTAATTGGCCCATCTGTTGTTGCTCAATAGTAGGTTTGCTTCTGAAGCACGCGACGCAAGCGTGAATACACTTTTTAACTCCATTCTTCAGTCTCAAAATCCAATACCTAGTGCGAAGATAAGCCATCATTTGTTGTTGCCCTCCGTGTATGGTTCTCATATGGGCATCTCTAATTAATAAGGAAGTGAAAGGGTTTGTTGCGGGTAACAAAATTGGATGCTTCTGGTCATATGGCAGGTGAGCATTGTCCAATCGACCCCCGACTCGCAATACACCATTTTGATCGAGAAAGGGACTTAATCGTTTCAGCATGCTTTTCTTGTTCAGGGTGTCCTGGTTGGTCAAACATTTCTTCCTCAAAATGTTCAGTTTGAACGATTTTGATAATTCGAAGCATCGCATTTTCAAGTTCTTTAATTTACAGTTGATCGGACACATTAGGAATATTCTTCTGCAAATTCTTACTGAAGCGAATACAGTATGAAGTGACTCTTAGCAGTCGTTGTAATGATGAAAATCGATCAATTAACGGTTTATCCTTTGTGCCTTGAATGTGCATGCAGATTGAAAATAAAGTTTGTCTGGCGTTGCATTTATTTAGGTGATTCACGTAAGATGTCCCTGTGCTTTGTTTTAATAGAGCTCTTTTTGTCCCCAGCTCCGTGTCTTTGATTTCGATATCAGTGTGCGTTTGAGCATCGAAATTTTCAATGAATGATGGTCCATTCCACCATTGTCGGCATTCAATGAGTTGATTCGGAAAAATACCCCTAGACGCAATATCAGCAGGGTTTTATTTTGATGGGACGTACCTCCAACTTTGTATGTCAGTAAGCCGTTGAATTTCTGCTATTCGATTTGCGACGAATGTTTCACGCTTATGAGGTGCATGTTTTATCCATGCCAATACAATCTGAGAATCCGTCCAAGTGAATTTTTGAATTTGTTCCAAATGAATCGTCTTTTCTACATGATTCATTAGTTTTGTTAGAAGCAGCGCACCGCATAATTCTAGCCGTGGCAGTGTTTCCCTTTTAACTGGTGCTACCTTTGTTTTTGATACTATGAGATTTGTTGCACTATTCCATGGATCTGTGCGCGAAGGTAAATTGCTGCGGCGTAGGCTTCTTCAGAGGCATCACTGAATCCATGCAGTTGAACATCTATTTGGTTGGTTGTGTGCTCGCACACAATCTGAATAATCTTGGGATTCGCAGCCTTTCTAGGTCCGGAAGCTCCGTCTTAAACCTTCCCCATTTCACCTGGATCCCTGGACCGACTTCATCATCCGAACTGGCTTGTCCCTTCCACAAATCTTGGATGAGTATTTTAACCTTGATGATGCACGGTGAGATCCAACCCATTGGGTCATATATGCGTGCTATGTCTGACAAGATCGTCCGCTTTGTGCATGACACGCGTTTTACCCAATTTAATTTGAACGTGAATAGATCTCGAGCAGGATGCCACTGGATACCTAAAGTTTTAATGCAGTCCTTTTCGCTGAATGATAGAGGCAACTCTACTTCACAAAATTCGGATGGTATCGCCTCTAAAAATTCATTACAATTGCTAGCCCATTTACGTAACGGAAAACCTTCTAGAGATATCATTTTCATCAATTCTTCTCTCATTTGATTGGCTTCTGGAATGGAATCTGCTCCGTGTATAACATCATCCACATAAAAGTTATTTTTTGCAATTGTTGACGCCAATGGAAAATCACCCCTTTCATCCGCTGCCAATTGGAGCAGTGTCCTGATCGTTAAGAACGGAGCAGCAGCAGTTCCAAATGTTACTGTTTTCCAGCGGAATGTTTTCTCTGCTTGACCTTCTCTTCTTCTGTACAAGATCAGTTGATACATCGCATCCTGCTCAGCCATCCAAATTTGTCGATACATTTTATTGATATCAGCCACATACGCAACTCTATGCTTGCGGAAACATAGTATATGCTCAATAATATTGTCTTGCTGCTTTGGTCCAGTCAGCAAATGATCGTTGAGAGATGAACCGTCCGAAGTAGGACAGGATGCATCGAAAACGATTCGGAGTTTAGTAGTAGTGCAATACAGCATGATGTGGCAAATAATAGCATTGCCACGTGTTGGTCAGTTGGTCGTCCGGAACTTCTTCAACCTGGTACAATTCAAAATACTCCTCCATCACTTGCTTGTATTTTTTGGCAATTTCTGAATATATTTTGAAACGTCTCTCAAGCTGTAGAAACCTAGCTAGCGCTGAATTATATGACATTCCGAGTTCTAGACGTCGTCCCTTTTTAAACGGCAATAATACTTAATAACTTCCGTCTAACAGGCGCTCATGAGTTTCGTAGAAATGTGATTCGCAATCTTCTTCCTCGCGGGTGTATAGCATCTTCTGTGGGTCCTGTTCAATTTCCCAAAATCTCTGCAGCATTCCGTCTACATTTTCCGTCTTTGTATAGAATGTATTGGTAGTACGCTTGCTATCAAAGACTGGGCCAATTAACACCCATCCAAACACTGGTTGCGTGCAATGGGTGTCCCGATCTCTTCCTTTTTATGCCCTGGAGTACTATGTCTGGGTACACTACTGTGATGCTGTGGGTCGGCTAGTTCAAGTCCGACTACGTGCGGCCATTCTGACCTATCCATTTTTCGACTTGGAAGCCATGCTGTCAGACTAGGTAATATTAAAACCTGCGCAGTAATGTCAAAATCATTAATCATTAGTGGATGCAGACTCACAAGAGCGCTCGCCTTTGAGCAGCAATTATTAACTCCACCAATTCCTCCAATCTCTGTTATCTGACTTGTTTTCTTCAGTCTCAACAATTGCGCTGCAGACTCGGTTATATACGACGCTTCGGTTCCAGGATCCAGCAATGCACGTAATGTTATTGACTGACCAGACTTATCAATTGCCCTCACAAGCATCGTTGCTAAGAGCACTGTTGTTAGATTATTCTTCTGCCCTTTGTCATTTCCTAACACGGCTGCCTGAGATGCCTCCATCAAGAATGCATTGCAATTCTGTGATGTTGAAGTTTGAGGATCTCTTTGTCTGCTTACTTGTCGAGCATTGCTGCCAGATGAAGGATGTGGCGGATTGGGACCCCTAAAATTACTTGCTTGGAAATGCAATAAGGTGTGATGCCGACGTTGGCACTCAGCACACTTGTAATGACTAGGACAGTTGTTTCTGTCGTATACCTTTCCCAGACATTTGAAACACAAATTATGTTGACGCGTGATTTCCTGCCTTTTTTTAGGGTCAGCAGCTAGAAATTTGTTGCATCGAGTTGAATCGAGTGCGGTCCGTTGCACAGGATGCAAGAATTGTTGTCATTTTCTCTTGTATGTAAAGAGATTTTCTTAGAATTTCGTTGTTCGCTTCTGAACATTTGACCAATGGCTTCTTAAGTTCGATATCTGTTGGTCAAAAATTCAGTAAAGTCAGAGAAATCAGGAAGTGTTTTGGAAGATCCAAAATGTTCTTCCCAAAGACCTTGAGTTTGCGACGGTAATTTCTGAACCATAAAGTGAATAATGATGGCATCACATCGATCCACTGGTATCTCCAAGTTGAGCCTCCTTGGCTTGATTGCAGAAGAGTCTCAGTTGGCAATTTACAAGCAAGCGTTTGTGCTCGTATCGCGTAGTGAGGATTGTCCAAGCTGAATCGTAATTCTTCTCATTTATAACCAAATGTTGCAGCAGACGTGCTGCTTCGTCACTGACATTGGCCTTTAAATATTGCAATTTCTGCATATTTGATAGTGATTGGTTCCCATGAACAATACTCTTAAATATGTTGCTGAATTCAGCCAGCTTTCATAGTTGCCGCCAAAGCACGGGATCTTGATTTCTTGAAGTTTAAAGCCACTGGAAACAGTGGGAAATACAACTTCCGTGGACTTACTGAGAGAGTCAAGTACCTCCTTTAAAGAACCAAAGTACAGAATAATAGAATATTTCAAAGACGTCACCCAATTCCTCTAATCGTGCTTGAAGAGCGTGCCGTGATTGAGAAGTATCTTCACTAGCGACATAAGTGTCAAATTCACTCTCAATTTCCTTTGCGTAATTAGTGACCGCTTCGCATGCCATAGCTATCTTCACCTTACTCATTTTTCCCTATTCTACCTATTTACAGACTCTCAATAATTTTGATTTAATATATGTAATATATTTAAATGCTTTAAACTCAATATGATGTACTGTGGGCGTTAAAGTATGAAATCAAAAAACCAGCAAAGAAAATAGAAAGTTATAAGTTCCAATGCACCTGATTGATTATCTTCGTTGTGCCTTGGATGGTTGCTCTGTTCCTCTTGTGGTCTTGGTTCTCGACGTCGTTCAGTATTCGCCGGTGGCCAAATAGTTGCACAATAGTTTCTTCCACTCTACAGTTCTCAGTATTTGCCAATGGCCAAATTGCTGCACAATTTTCGTTCACATATGTACACAGTTTTTTGCAGTATTTCTCAGTTTTGAGTCAAATAGCTACCCTTTTTTAGAGTACACTGTTTCTTGCAGTATTTCCCAGTGGTGGGTTAAATACCTGCAATGTTTTCTGTATTCACTTTTTACCATACACAGGTTTTCACAATAATGGATGTCCAGGACGAAGGACTATCCCGCTCGAACGACCATACCATATGTTGCGCCACGGCAACTTGCACTAAAATGTCTTAAGTCGACAGAATCTGTTGAATGTATTAGATTACCTTTGTAGATTAACCCACGTTCGATCTAAAAGAGTTCCTTGAAATAATACGCAGACGCAGCTTAATTCAAATAATGTTTAATGCAAGAGATTTGGAAAAGAACTAACTTAGTTTTACATAGTTTAGGTAGTTTAGACTATACTTTACTTTAAGCGGTGTGAATGTGTGCATGAAATCAAGAGGTGTGAATGTGTACGTACATTTGAGTGAAACAAACAAATTTGACGAAACCATTATTTTCAACACTCCCACTTTTTGTCAAAATTTAAACCTTTGCAAAAACTTAATTATTTTTAAATGCACCACACCAAAAATTAAAAAAAACTTGAAATTACTTTGCAAATGAAATAATTCCCATCAATGTACGGAGGAACTGAAAACGCTCTCTTGGCAGAGCTTTGGTAAGAACGTCTGCAACCATTTCCTTTGTTGACAAGTACAGGAGATCAAAACAACCTTCTTCGAATTTCTCACGAATGAAATGGTATCTTACATCAATGTGTTTGCTTCGCCTATGAAACTCGGGGTTCTTTATCAATCGAATAGCGCTTTGATTATCCATGAAAAACGATGTGATATCACCAATCTTGTCGGGTATTAATTCTCCAAATAACCGTTGCAACCAAACCAGTTCTTTAATCGCCTCAGATGCTGCGATATACTCCGAGTCTGTCGTGGACAACGAGACGCACATTGTACTTGTACCAATGTTGGTTTTTCTAAGTACCGACTGACGTTTCCGATAGCATAGCTTATATCGGGCCCTGTTGCAATGGCTAGGTACATTAGACTTCCAACCAATTGTCGATATGGAAACTTACTTGGTTCTGATCCATCGGATTTTGACAGGACCTGATTTGGATCGCTAGGAACAGAAACCGGATTGCAATCCTTAAAATAAAATCGCTCCAGAACTTTTCGTGCGTATGCAGTTTGATGTATAAAAATACAGCCATCGTCTCGCTGATCGATTTCAAAACCAAGGAAGCAACCCACCTGCATTGTTCTTATTTCAAAATACTCCTGCAAATGTCTGACTACCGATATCACCAGAGCTTTGTCCTCGCCTACCACAATCCCGTCGTCTACATAAATAGCCAGAATGATTGAATTTCCCTTTTGATGACTCACAAAGACGCATGGGTCTGAATCGCAGACTTTAAACCCGAAGAGTTCGATGAAGGACTTGAACTTGCGATTCCAACAACGCGAAGCTTGCTTAAGCCCATAAAGGCTCTTCTGCAATTTACAAACGCGTCCACTATTGTCGTCGAAACCAACTGGTTGTTGCATGTACACCGCTTCTTCAAGGTCACCGTTAAGAAAAGCCGTTTTAACGTCAAACTGCTTCATATGCATCCCCTTTTCAGCAACAAGAGCCAGAATTGCTCGTAATGATGTAAATCGAACCACTGGACTAAATGTCTCCAAATAGTCTATACCGTATTCTTGAGTGAATCCACGACACACCAGCCGTGCCTTGTAACGTTCTGTCAAAACACCTGGATTTCTTTTTACCTTGAAAACCCATTTATTGTCCACTAACTTTTGAGCATGTGGATTTTGAA
Source organism: Brachypalpus laphriformis (assembly GCA_945910035.1). Classification (NCBI taxonomy): domain Eukaryota; kingdom Metazoa; phylum Arthropoda; class Insecta; order Diptera; family Syrphidae; genus Brachypalpus; species Brachypalpus laphriformis. The sequence goes on from OX246754.1 coordinate 148,121,456, forward strand.
CCAGCACCCAGGTCTGATTTTCCCGCATCGAATCTATTTCCTCCTTCATTGCCTGCAACCACTTGTCACTTTCTGATGAATTGACTGCCTCCTCATACGATTTTGATTCCTCACTGATTGACAACAAAGTCATCGCCATTGAAGCTTTCTCCTGACGATTACGTAAACGCGTCTCCAGAATATTGTTTTCATCAATGTCTTGCAATGCCGTCGGACGTCGTTGTACATCCGCTGTGTCTTCCTCAGCTTCAACATTCTGATGATCAACCCGTTGCATACTATCACTTACAGTTGAGCCAAAATCTTCATCATCCTCCTCGACGATTGTGACTGCAGACGGTTCTTCGTTCAAAAACTTTACGTCACGAACTACCAATATGCAATTCGACTCATCGATAATACGATATCCTTTTTGACTTTCATCGTAACCGACAAAAATACATTTTTTTAATTTTGCGTCAAGCTTGCTACGCTTTTGTTTTGGTATGTGGACATAAACCTCTGACCCAAAAATACGAAAATGTTCAAACTGTGCAGGCTTACCGTACCAGAGTTCGTAGGGCGTCTCGTTCTTCATTGTGCTGGTCCCCGTCCGATTCAGGATGAAAACAGCTGTTTGTACTGCCTCTGCCCATAGCTTTGGGCTAAGGTTTTTTGCATGGATCATGGATCGCGCCGATTCCATGATTGTTCGGTTTTCACGCTCGACACATCCATTTTGTTCAGGTGTGTATGCGACCGAACGACGATGATGGATACCATTTTCTTCCAAGAGCTGTTTCATGCAAGAATTTACAAATTCCAAACAATTGTCGGTCTGAAGATTTCCTGCAGGATGTCCACATTGTTTTTCAGCAATTTTGAGAACTATTTTGAACTTTTCAACCACTTCGGACTTGTTCTTGAGGAAAAACACAAACCGAAACTTAGAAAAATCATCCTTAAAAAGTACAAAATACCTTGAACCACCGTACGAATTTTCCTCCATTGGTCCGCAGACATCCGCATGAATAATTTCACCGCACTTTGTTGATCTATCAGGTCGCAAACTGAAGCTTAATCGATGTTGTTTCCCGAATGCACAGCCATCGCAATCAAAGTTTTCGTCGACAAAACCAATATCATTGTTCCGCAGAAAACTGCGGACATGAGCTAGATTTTGATGGCCTAAGCGCTCGTGCCATATGCGCAAAGAGTTGTCTTTAATAGCCACCAGCGATTTGTCATACGTTGGCTCGATTACTCTAAAAAGCATTTGAAACATACCTTCTTGCCTTGCTCCCACTGCCACCACGCTATCACCATCCAAGAGCTTAAACAAATCTTTATTTGACCAACTAGTATGCCCGTTATCCATTGCCTTCGTCGAAGAAAATAAATTCGCGAACAGACTTGGTGCATACAAAACATTTTTCATTGTTTTCTCGATCCATTTAATCCCATTAAATGATAACACCTTCAAATCACCACGTCCAGTTGCCATCATCAATTTTCCATCTCCGAGTAACACTTCGATGGGTTTGTCCAATTGAGTGAACGTCATAAACCATTCTCGTCGCTTACACATATGGTTCGTGGCACCCGAATCAACAAACCAAGAATCACTCTTTGCCAGAAACTGTGCAATATTGCATAAAAAAGCTTTGTCTCCGTAAGTTTTCTTCGGTTGAGCACTTTCTGATGTAAACTGCACTTTGCAATCCCGTTTCCAGTGTTCAGTTGAACCACATCTGAAGCATTTGTCAGTTCGCTTTGGTTTATTTTTTCTTTTATGATCCGTTTGATAGTGCCTTCTTATCGCACCGGTATTTTGTTTGGCTAACAGTGCCTCGCTAGTTCCAACTTCACTCAAGTTCAATCGCTGTACCCCCAACCGCCTTTCCTCAACCATGAGCCGATTCGTTAAGTTTGTAATCGTCCGTTGCTACTCTTCTGTAGAGTCCCATGCCGTGGAAAAGTGCTGATATTCAGATGGTAACGTCATCAGTATTTTCGTTATCAACATACTGTCATCGATTGTGACACCCGTGGCTTTTAATTTTTGTACCAAGTTTTCTAAAGATGAAATGTGTGTAGCTATATCATGCCATGGATCCCTTTTATATGCATAATACTGCTCTCCCAACAAATGCCTTGCTGAATCATTGGTCTGCTCATATATTGAATGCAGCTTTTCCCACATATCCTTTGACGTCGAACAGGTGCAAAAATGAATAAGTGCCTTCGATCCACACGAATTCACTATTAGTTTTTGTGCCCTGCCATCATTTTTACCCCATTCTGCCAAATCTTTCGCGTAGTTTGCATCTTTCATATCAGTTGGTTTCTTCTTTGTTCCGTCGACGAATCCGTAGAGTTCCGATGCCAACAGATTTACGCGAACCTGAAATCTCCACATCATCCATTGCGAAGGGTCGATGAATTTCTCAATTATTGACGTCTCCTTTTCCATTTCAATTTTTCGTAAACAATAACGCTTTGACCGATGCTCCCGAAATTTTAGCAGCGTCTCCAGCAATTATCCAAATATTAATTGCAAGCGCAATTTCGCAATCGACGTACAAAATGGCGTCACTCCTTGTTCAGCAAAAAAAACTCTCCTAAGCTGTTGCTCCGCAATATTAACTTTGAACTTTTTTCAGCGTCGATCTGGGCCCATAACCTGTTGAATGTATTAGATTACCTTTGTAGATTAACTCACGTTCGATCTAAAAGAGTTCCTTGAAATAATATGCAGACGCAGCTTAATTCAAATAATGTTTAATGCAAGAGATTTGGAAAAGAACTAACTTAGTTTTATATAGTTTAGGTAGTTTAGACTATACTTTACTTTAAGCGGTGTGAATGTGTGCATGAAATCAAGAGGTGTGAATGTGTACGTACATTTGAGTGAAACAAACAAATTTGACGAAACCATTATTTTCAACACTCCCACTTTTTGTCAAAATTTAAACCTTTGCAAAAACTTAATTATTTTTAAATGCACCACACCAAAAATTAAAAAAAACTTGAAATTACTTTGCAAATGAAATAACTCCCATCAATGTACGCAGGAACTGAAAACGCTTTCTTGGCAGAGCTTTGGTAAGAACGTCTGCAACCATTTCCTTTGCTGACAAGTACAGGAGATCAAAACAACCTTCTTCGAATTTCTCACGAATGAAATGGTATCTTACATCAATGTGTTTGCTTCGCCTATGAAACTCGGGGTTCTTTATCAATCGAATAGCGCTTTGATTATCCATGAAAAACGATGTGATATCACCAATCTTGTCGGGTATTAATTCTCCAAATAACCGTTGCAACCAAACCAGTTCTTTAATCGCCTCAGATGCTGCGATATACTCCGATTCTGTCGTGGACAACGAGACGCACATTGTACTTAAAAATGAAACCCGACGTTGACCTTCGTGTGGTGACATCACCAGCATAATCCGCGTCGCTAAAACCGCACAAACGACCATTTCCATTACGATTGTACAGCACACCGCAACTGATTGTGCCCTTTATATACTTCAGTATGCGCTTGACTGCATTCTCATGAACCAATGTTGGTTTTTCTAAGTACCGACTGACGTTTCCGATAGCATAGCTTATATCGGGCCCTGTTGCAATGGCTAGGTACATTAGACTTCCAACCAATTGTCGATATGGAAACTTACTTGGTTCTGATCCATCGGATTTTGACAGGACCTGATTTGGATCGCTAGGAACAGAAACCGGATTACTTACTTACTTACGTAGATCCTTTAACCACTCGGGGGGCATAGGGCGTCAATCACGCCTGCGCGCCATCGTGTTCGAAGTTCTGCAGCGCGTTTGAGCTGCCTCCAGTTCATTCCTAAAGAGCTCGATTCCTCCTCAACTGTTCTGCGCCACGTTTGCCTAGGGCGTCCCGCTATTCTGCCTGCCTGGGTGAGCGGATTCCATTGCATGGCTTATTTCGCAATGGAGTTGTCTTCGCGCCGTAGGGTGCGTCCAATCCATTGCCACTTTCTTCTTCGTATAGTAATGCTTATAGGTTCTTGGCCCGTTCTCAGATAAAGTTGTTCGTTAGAGATGCGGTACGGCCAAAAAATCCTCAAGATGATTCTTAAGCATTTGTTTACAAAGACTTGCAGCTTCCGTGTGTTAATGGTGTCCACCTTCCAAGTACTGCACCCATAAAGCAGCACTGATTCTACGTTGGAGCGGAACAGTCGCAGCTTGGTTCTTAAGCTGATAACATTGCTTCTCCAGATTTTAGATAGCATTCCGAACGCAGCTTTAGCCTTCCCGATTCTGCTGCACACATCCATTTCGGTGCCACCGCGCTTAGCCGAGACCACACTTCCTAAATAAAGAAAGTTATCAACTTTCTCGACTTCCTGTCCGGCAATGTTAAGTTAAGCGCGGTTGTTAGAAGAAGTGCTCAGGGCTTTTGTTTTGGCTGTGTTTGTTTTTAGCCCCACTTTGTTTGTCTCAGCTTCTAGATTTTGGGCCATCAGATGAAGATCCATTATCCGATGTGAAAGTAGACAAACATCGTCAGCGTATTCTAGGTGCTTAAGGTAAGATGTCATAGTCCAACGAATTCCATAGTTGCCTTCCGTCAATGCTGCACGGAGTACATCGCTGATAACCACCAAAAACAATAGTGGTGACAGTATGCACCCTTGACGTACTCCACTTTGGACTTCAAAATCCTTCGACACCTTACCATTGTGCACGACGTGACACTTACCGCCCTCGTATGTAGCCTTGATAATAGCTATAAGTTTTTCTGGGATGCCTCTCCTGCGCAAGGCCAACCAGATAGCATCTCGATTCAATCTGTCGAAAGCTTTCTCGAAGTCGATAAACATTAAATGTAGCGGAGACCTATACTCAACGCATTGCTCGATAATGATCCGTAAGGTGTTTATGTGGTCAATGCAGGAGGATCCAGCGCGAAAGCCTGCCTGTTCGACATCGAGAGTTGAATCTAAATGTTCTTTAATTCGTTCTAGAATTATTTTAGCTATTATTTTAGCCACGGCTGGAAGAACGCATATACCTCTCCAGTTACCGCAATCCGTCAAGTTTCCCTTCTTTGGAAGTTTAATGATCATCCCCCTTTTCCACTCCTGTGGAAATTGTTCGCTATCCCAAGCTCTCCGTATTTGGGGATGCAGCAAATCTGCCGATGTATTTGGCGCCGCTTGAAATAGCTCGGCAGGGATGCCATCAATACCCACAGCCTTGTTCTTCTTGAGGGACTTGATTGCTGTTATTATCTCGGTTTTACTGGGAGGTGCGGTGCGAATTCGGGAATTTGTTGCTTCGAACTGCTCATTCGAATTCGAGATCATACCGCCATCGTCTATGTGATTTAGCACTGTAGCAAAATGTTCTCTCCATCTAGTGAGCTGATCCTCATCCGAAATCAGAAGGTTACCGTTTAGACTCTTCACTGGATGTTGTTTGGAGTTTCGACCACCGATGAGCTCTTTAGTGATGCTATACACAGTCCTACTGTCGCACCTACTCGCTGCTTCTTCAGCCCTTGAGGCCAGTGAGTTGATATATTGCCGTTTGTCACGTCTCACACTACGCTGCACTTCTTTCTTCTTCGCACGGTATTGGGCTTCAAGCTCGGTTCTCTCTACTGCTGAGGCCGCTGCAATCCGAGCCTTGATTGCTGTACGCTCATCGATCCGTCTCCAGGTGTCTGTAGAAAGCCATGTGCGGTGGTGTTTTTGCTTTTTACCGACATACGTGCGTGCCCCAGTCGCAAAAGCATTTTTCACAGCACTCCAGTGGTCATCCATGTTTTCTATGCTGCTGATTGCTTCTGCTTCTAAGGCAAGATGGTCCCTGAACTGTTGGCGCACTTGGGGAACCTTGAGCCTGTCGATATTAAACCTGGTGATGTTAAGTAGGTTTGAGCGGTTGCTGTTGACGGATGCAGTACGAAGGCGTAAATGAGCTACCATAAGTTGGTGATCTCGTTCTAGTCCGACGTCAGCTCCACGTCTGTTTCGGACGTCCAGGAAACAATTTCTAAAGCGGCGACTGATCGCAATGTGGTCGATCTGGTTGGATGTTCGTTGCCTATCAGTAGAGACCCAACTAATTTTGTGGCAGGTGTTATGCTTAAACAGCGTACCTCCGATGACTAGGCGGTTGGTATTGCAGAAGTCCACAAACCGCTCACCGTTATCATTACGGTCTCCCACGCCGTGAAGTCCCATCACGTGCTTAAGCATGGTGTTGTCGCTACCCACCTTGGCATTGAAATCTCCGATCACCATTACGTTGTCCCCATTAGGCGTTTGGTTGTAGGCAGCGCCTAAGTGGCTATAAAAATCATCCGTTTCGTCCTCAGTCGCGTCTAGAGTCGGAGCATAACACTGTATGATGGTCATTTTTCTAACTCTACTCTGGAACCTAGCCGTCAATATCCGGTCACTATGGGGTTTCCAGGATATGAGGCTACTACGTGCTGCTGGAGTTAGCATGAGTCCTACTCCGGAACTCCGTGCACTTCCAGCTGGTTTACTAGAGTAGAGCATGACAGTGTTTTTGGTTGGGGAGATGAATTCCCCAGCATCGAACCATCTTATCTCGCTCAGCCCTAAGATGTCTATTTTATACCTTGCGAATTCGCGTTCTAATTGGAGGAATCTGGCGTTATAAGGCCCTTCCTTGAGTGAGTCCAGGAGGGTCTTAACGTTCCAGAATCCGATCGTTGTCCGTGTCCGATAGCCAAAGGTCGTCATCAAATTATCCGTCCGTATCCGAGGCGTTAGTTTGCGTTTCGGAGCAAGATTTGTTTTTACGGTTGCGGCTCGCTGGGCCACAGACCAACCGACACTTATCCTGTTTTTTGGCGCCTGTTTTGTTTATCCAAACTATGACAAGCTAAACACAAGTTTTTTGGTGGCACTATAGCTCCAAGTTTATTTTAAATTAATTCATTGAACAAAATTCATAAAAGTCTTTTAAATCGGTGTATTAGCTTTGTTTCACTACGTGCACAGTAAATTTCATTTAAAATCGGTCCTTAAACTTGTTAACTTCACCCCTTTACCTCGCCCACCATTAGCCTTTGTTATTCGTGCCCTACGAACAAAAGAGATTTGAGTCGCATCTTACGCTCCACAGTCAAAATCGGCGCAAATCAACCAATTTCACCTATTATGGCACAAACACAAACACCCGACACAAAACACAATACCAAGTTGTCGTTTGAAAAGATGATGAAAAGGGAGATGAAGGAATTAAGACAGTGGATTCAGGACGAAATGAAGAAGCTGACCGAGAAACTGGATAAAATTGAAAGCGATTTTAACCAACGTTTCACTGATGACAGCCTAGCCGTAGCAGACCTGACTTTAAGAGTCCAACAGCTGGAAGCAAAAACATCGGAACCCCCCTTTAAGAATGCACTACTCATCCAACGCTTAGACGAACTAGAACGCGAAACTATCCGTCTGCTGCGATCTATCCGTCATCGATGGACCGTAAAAAAAGAAAATCTTTGTTTACATGATGTAAAGCTTAACTCTGACAGCCGCATCTATGTAAATGAAAGCTTAACGACGACCAACGACTTGATCTTACGGAAAGCTCTTGTTCTCAAGCGGCGAAAGGTTCTCTCGAGTGTTTTCACCAGAAGCGGGAGAGTTTATGTGCGTGTCACTGGAGCAGAAAAAGCACTTTTAATTACATCAATCGAAAACTTGGATACAATTATTGCCGACCAACCAACGATCGTAAGCTTCGTACTACGCAAAATTATTATCACTTATATAATTATCTCTATACTAACTTTACTTTAATTTGTCTCTTATTTTTAGATTACTTTTTGAATTTCAGCCAAATATTTGAACTTATTACTCACTTCGCTTATTTCTTATTCTCGGTAGTTTTGTGTCTTGGCGGAGGGTTCCATTTCTCGTTTTTTGAAAACGATTAGCAACAACAATAGCACTGCGCCTGACCGCATAAACAATATGCGCGCTATGCTTAATATTCTATGTAACCAATGCAGTGGGCTTCATGTATGTATGTCATCTTAATGTACAAAGCCTTTACCCAAAAATAGATGAGTTTAGGTATGTGTTTGAGGGATCAAATATGGACGTCATTTGTGTATCTGAGACCTGGTATAATGCCAAATTATCTGATAATCTGTGTAACTTAAAGGGGTATAATTTGATTCGTGCTGATAGAAATGATCAAAGAGGCGGAGGTGTGGCTATCTGCATTCGCAGTTCAATCAATCATAGGTTTGTCTTAAGCTCAGATACTTCTTTCCCTATTGAATATTGTTTTGTCGAAATCTTGAACGGCCGAAACAAATGTTTAGCTGGTGTAGTTTACCGGCCTAACAAAAATGTTGATCCTTCTAATCTCTACACAGTACTTGAAAACATTTCTTCTAGCTATTCAGAAATTTTCATATGTGGTGACTTCAACTGCAATTTACTGAATAGTGAGACCTCTAAATCCTTGATTGAGCGAATGAATAGTCTTGGTCTTTACACGACTAACTTTAATAATCCAACTCATTACTCTAACGATAGCGCAACATTACTGGATCTTTTCTTTAGCAATAATATTGAAAAATGTCTGCATTACGACCAACTATCAGCATCTGCTTTTTCAAAGCACGACCTAATTTTTCCGACGTTTAATATTGTTCCGCGAACATCACCCGCTACATACGAGTATCGCGACTTTAAAAATATTGACTTGGATCAGCTGGAAGAGAACATTCACCAGATTGACTGGCAACAACTCTATTTTATGAATTCCGCTGATGACCAAGTAATTTTCCTACAAAACTCTATACTTTATTTGTTTAATACTCACGTCAAATTAAAAACCAAGGTAGTCAAAAATCAGCATAACTCGTGGTTCACTCAAGAAATTCTGGAACTGATTAAGCAAAGAGATTTGGCCTACCAACACTGGAAACGTTTCAGGTTACCAGAGTTTCTCAATTCTTTTCGTGTGGCCCGAAACAAGGTATGCATAAAAATTAGGGAATCTAAAATCCGAGAGTACTCAAATCGGCTTAATAAAGATTTACCATCTAAAATGCTTTGGAAAAACATTCGGGAACTTGGCATTGGGCGCATAAAGGAAAAATTCCCTGAAAACTTAAATCCAGACGTTCTTAACTCAGACTTTGCAAAAGTCCAATCTGGATCTCCTAATCTACAAACTAGCTCATTCGATCCACCTGTACTTTTAAACAGTCCTCTCCCGAACAGCTGTTTTCAGTTTCAAAGAATTGAAGAAGCCGATGTCGTGATCAACATTTTAAAGATTAAATCGAGAGCTATGTGCTTCGATGAAATGCACCCGATCTTTATAAAAATGATACTGCCGCATATTTTGCCTGCTCTCACCCATATATTCGACACTATAATCATGACATCCTCCTTCCCCAGCATCTGGAAAATTGCCAAAGTTATCCCCGTTGTTAAAAAACCCGCCACACGAATATAGGCCAATATCGATATTGGAATATAGGCCAATATCGATTCTTCCTTTTATCTCGAAGGTTTTCGAAAAGCTTTTGCACTGCCAGATCTCAAGTTTCATAAAAAACAATAATCTCTTATGTGTTAACCAATCGGGCTTTAGACAAAACCACAGTTGCGTATCTGCTGTCCTTAAAGTAACTGAGGAACTCCGATGCGCTATGGATGCAGATTTAGTATCTTTTTTAGGATTACTGGATTTTTCCAAAGCCTTTGCTACGGTTAACCATAGTGTCCTCATCTCAAACATGAAAAATCAGTTCTGGTTTTCTGACTCAGCTGCTAATTTAATGCTTTCCTACCTATCTGGAAGAAGCCAAGCTGTAGCGATAGGTAAACACGTCTCTGGCGTCTTAAAACTTTTTTCTGGAGTACCCCAAGGATCTATACTTGGGCCACTGTTGTTTTCAATGTGTATTAATGACCTTCCGGTGCAAGTTCAGAACTCATCGATTGATTTGTATGCCGATGATGCACAGATTCGCCTCAGTTGCAAATTGGGCATGATCGAGAACGGTGTTTATTTATTGAACAACGACCTTGATCGTATCTTACGTTGGTCCGAGGCAAATAACTTGAAGTTGAATCCGACAAAATCAAAATGCTTAGTCGTTATTTTAGTTATTTTCCTCCTTTACACATTGGAAACCAAGAAATAGTTTATGTGGAAAAGGCCAAGAACCTGGGTATTTGGTTCAACAGTACACTTAGCTGGGACTATCATATACAGCTAGTTATAGGGAGAATTTATGGATGTTTGCGAAGTCTTTCCTTTACAAAACTCTATACCCCACAAAATATAAGACTCCGTTTGGCAAAAACATTAATTATCCCTTTCATTATATACGGATGTCCGATTTTTTGCAATCTTAGTTCGGAATCTAGGAGAAATCTTACTGTTGCATTTAACAACATAGTTCGTTACGTCTATAATCTTAAGCGTTTTGATCATGTGTCCAGATACACGAAGAGCGTCTTGGGTTGCACCTTACACGCTTACATAAATTACCACACATTAAAGGCTTTGAATAATATTATATTGAGGAAAGGACCATTGTATCTTTATAATAAAATAGCGTTTCCTAATTCAAGTCGGTCTTTTATATTTATTCAACCTAGACTCACACGCATTCTATCAGAGCGCCAATTCTTTGTTTATGCTGTCAGGCAATGGAACTCTCTACCCCTAGACATTAGAAAACTCCGAGGAACTCAGCTCTTTCAACGCGTTCTCTTCAGGTATTTGGCAGAAAATTCTTAAGTCCAAGAAATTTGATTTTATTTTCTTAATTCTAAAACTTTAAAAATGTAAATCTCTAATCACTTGATTATATAAAATGGCAGAATGAATAATTATACTCATGTAATTCTTTGATTCACAATCAAGAAAATAAGGCTCCTTAATTGAATTATTTACGTTAAGTTTTAGTTTGTTATATTTACTATTAATTGTAACTTAACTTTTGCTATAAAAGACTTTAGTCTACTGTAAAAGATATTTTGAAATAATATATAGATAGATAGATAGATAGATAGATTTTTATTTATGCACTTCACTATTAATACAAAGTTTTAACAAAAATCAATAAACATGGCTTTGCCGTCTGCCTGATTGACAACATTAAATAAATTGAAAATTAAAAATTGACTAAAATATGTATGTATATATGTATATTTCTTTTATTTTAAGCGATTTTAGAAATCTTCATTAATGATCCTTTCACGATAATTTAAAGCAATTTTGCAGTACTGGGATAGCTTAAATACGTTTGGTTCGTTCAGAAGCATAGAAACTTGATCCACCGACAGAACATTATTTCCAAAGATATGTCTCCTAATTTCGCTTAAAACTGGACACTTCCCAACAAAATGTATGACATCTTCTCTTTCTGCGAAGTTGCACAGGCTGCATAGCACTGGTAGGTCTGCTCTGTGAAATAATATATGAAATGTGAAATGGAAGCTCGCCATTCGTCCTCTCCCGTTAGCAATTTCCGAAGAAATCCCCAAATGGCACCACGAGGAGGTGGGAGTAGGGCTTACTAACAGAGCTGCTAGGTTTTCGGCTGCAGTGGATCTTTCTTGTTACTTAGCGGACCAACACCTATCGGGAGATGCTGCACCTACGAGGCCTTTGTTAGTCGTTTGCCATCCCAGAAACCGGATTGCAATCCTTAAAATAAAATCGCTCCAGAACTTTTCGTGCGTATGCAGTTTGATGTATAAAAATACAGCCACCGTCTCGCTGATCGATTTCAAAACCAAGGAAGCAACCCACCTGCATTGTTCTTATTTCAAAATGCTCCTGCAAATGTCCGACTACCGATATCACCAGAGCTTTGTCCTCGCCTACCACAATCCCGTCGTCTACATAAATAGCCAGAATGATTGAATTTCCCTTTTGATGACTCACAAAGACGCATGGGTCTGAATCGCAGACTTTAAACCCGAAGAGTTCGATGAAGGACTTGAACTTGCGATTCCAACAACGCGAAGCTTGCTTAAGCCCATAAAGGCTCTTCTGCAATTTACAAACGCGTCCACTATTGTCGTCGAAACCAACTGGTTGTTGCATGTACACCGCTTCTTCAAGGTCACCGTTAAGAAAAGCCGTTTTAACGTCAAACTGCTTCATATGCATCCCCTTTTCAGCAACAAGAGCCAGAATTGCTCGTAATGATGTAAATCGAACCACTGGACTAAATGTCTCCAAATAGTCTATACCGTATTCTTGAGTGAATCCACGACACACCAGCCGTGCCTTGTAACGTTCTGTCAAAACACCTGGATTTCTTTTTACCTTGAAAACCCATTTATTGTCCACTAACTTTTGAGCATGTGGATTTTGAACCAGCACCCAGGTCTGATTTTCCCGCATCGAATCTATTTCCTCCTTCATTGCCTGCAACCACTTGTCACTTTCTGATGAATTGACTGCCTCCTCATACGATTTTGATTCCTCACTGATTGACAACAAAGTCATCGCCATTGAAGCTTTCTCCTGACGATTACGTAAACGCGTCTCCAGAATATTGTTTTCATCAATGTCTTGCAATGCCGTCGGACGTCGTTGTACATCCGCTGTGTCTTCCTCAGCTTCAACATTCTGATGATCAACCCGTTGCATACTATCACTTACAGTTGAGCCAAAATCTTCATCATCCTCCTCGACGATTGTGACTGCAGACGGTTCTTCGTTCAAAAACTTTACGTCACGAACTACCAATATGCAATTCGACTCATCGATAATACGATATCCTTTTTGACTTTCATCGTAACCGACAAAAATACATTTTTTTAATTTTGCGTCAAGCTTGCTACGCTTTTGTTTTGGTATGTGGACATAAACCTCTGACCCAAAAATACGAAAATGTTCAAACTGTGCAGGCTTACCGTACCAGAGTTCGTAGGGCGTCTCGTTCTTCATTGTGCTGGTCCCCGTCCGATTCAGGATGAAAACAGCTGTTTGTACTGCCTCTGCCCATAGCTTTGGGCTAAGGTTTTTTGCATGGATCATGGATCGCGCCGATTCCATGATTGTTCGGTTTTCACGCTCGACACATCCATTTTGTTCAGGTGTGTATGCGACCGAACGACGATGATGGATACCATTTTCTTCCAAGAGCTGTTTCATGCAAGAATTTACAAATTCCAAACCATTGTCGGTCTGAAGATTTCCTGCAGGATGTCCACATTGTTTTTCAGCAATTTTGAGAACTATTTTGAACTTTTCAACCACTTCGGACTTGTTCTTGAGGAAAAACACAAACCGAAACTTAGAAAAATCATCCTTAAAAAGTACAAAATACCTTGAACCACCGTACGAATTTTCCTCCATTGGTCCGCAGACATCCGCATGAATAATTTCACCGCACTTTGTTGATCTATCAGGTCGCAAACTGAAGCTTAATCGATGTTGTTTCCCGAATGCACAGCCATCGCAATCAAAGTTTTCGTCGACAAAACCAATATCATTGTTCCGCAGAAAACTGCGGACATGAGCTAGATTTTGATGGCCTAAGCGCTCGTGCCATATGCGCAAAGAGTTGTCTTTAATAGCCACCAGCGATTTGTCATACGTTGGTTCGATTACTCTAAAAAGCTTAAAGAAATCTTTATTTGACCAACTAGTATGCCCGTTATCCATTGCCTTCGTCGAAGAAAATAAATTCGCGAACAGACTTGGTGCATACAAAACATTTTTCATTGTTTTCTCGATCCATTTAATCCCATTAAATGATAACACCTTCAAATCACCACGTCCAGTTGCCATCATCAATTTTCCATCTCCGAGTAACACTTCGATGGGTTTGTCCAATTGAGTGAACGTCATAAACCATTCTCGTCGCTTACACATATGGTTCGTGGCACCCGAATCAACAAACCAAGAATCACTCTTTGCCAGAGACTGCAATATTGCTAAAAAAAGCTTTGTCTCCGTACGTTTTCTTCGGTTGAGCACTTTCTGATGTAAACTGCACTTTGCAATCCCGTTTCCAGTGTTCAGTTGAACCACATCTGAAGCATTTGTCAGTTCGCTTTGGTTTATTTTTTCTTTTATGATCCGTTTGATAGTGCCTTCTTATCGCACCGGTATTTTGTTTGGCTAACAGTGCCTCGCTAGTTCCAACTTCACTCAAGTTCAATCGCTGTACCCCCAACCGCCTTTCCTCAACCATGAGCCGATTCGTTAAGTTTGTAATCGTCCGTTGCTTCTCTTCTGTAGAGTCCCATGCCGTGGAAAAGTGCTGATATTCAGATGGTAACGTCATCAGTATTTTCGTTATCAACATACTGTCATCGATTGTGACACCCGTGGCTTTTAATTTTTGTACCAAGTTTTCTAAAGATGAAATGTGTGTAGCTATATCATGCCATGGATCCCTTTTATATGCATAATACTGCTCTCCCAACAAATGCCTTGCTGAATCATTGGTCTGCTCATATATTGAATGCAGCTTTTCCCACATTTCCTTTGACGTCGAACAGGTGCACAAATGAATAAGTGCCTTCGATCCACACGAATTCACTATTAGTTTTTGTGCCCTGGCATCATTTTTACCCCATTCTGCCAAATCTTTCGCGTAGTTTGCATCTTTCATATCAGTTGGTTTCTTCATTGTTCCGTCGACCAATCCGTAGAGTTCCGATGCCAACAGATTTACGCGAACCTGAAATCTCCACATCATCCATTGCGAAGGGTCGATGCATTTCTCAATTATTGACGTCTCCTTTTCCATTTCAATTTTTCGTAAGCAATAACGCTTTGACCGATGCTCCCGAAATTTTAGCAGCGTCTCCAGCAATTATCCAAATATTAATTGCAAGCGCAATTTCGCAATCGACGTACAAAATGGCGTCACTCCTTGTTCAGCAAAAAAAACTCTCCTAAGCTGTTGCTCCGCAATATTAACTTTGAACTTTTTTCAGCGTCGATCTGGGCCCATAACCTGTTGAATGTATTAGATTACCTTTGTAGATTAACCCACGTTCGATCTAAAAGAGTTCCTTGAAATAATACGCAGACGCAGCTTAATTCAAATAATGTTTAATGCAAGAGATTTGGAAAAGAACTAACTTAGTTTTACATAGTTTAGGTAGTTTAGACTATACTTTACTTTAAGCGGTGTGAATGTGTGCATGAAATCAAGAGGTGTGAATGTGTACGTATATTTGAGTGAAACAAACAAATTTGACGAAACCATTATTTTCAACAGAATCATTCATTGAAAAACACCAACAATGTACTTTCAAAACAAAACGTTATAATTTTTATTTCAGACTTATAACTTTGCTTGAAATATATTTGAACAAGATGAACCGTCCGCTGGCTGTAGAAAAAGTTGACTGCCGCTGGTTGTCGCCTTAACTTCATCCCCGATGTCGTGTTGCTACCAGTTCAACACATTCCAGAGATGCAGCCCGGTCAACAGCTTATATCAGGTCACCGCCTTCCACAGCTCATTGATAATGTAAGCGCCGCCAAAAGTGCCGATGACTGCAATAATCCAATATTTTTTTGCCATGTCGATCGATTGTGTGATTCCGTTTATGTCGCATACACTTTGTTGTCACCCCTTTTAAGTGTACATAATCAGGGCAAAGATCGGTGACTCGAAGAGTTAATTGTTCTTCGATCAATGTAATCTGAATCTTCTCTTCTGCTACTCATAAGTGGGTGCACTGCGACATTGTCCGATGGGTGTTTGATTGCTGCTATGTTATGTGGTGCCATTGATCGGTGTTTATTTGCGCTCTGGAATGTGGTGTCATCGATTGGTTTTTATTGGTGTTCTGGAATGTGGTGTCGTCTTAGATGACTCACATTGTAGCTGTATAGTTCATGTTGCAATCCGCAACACAGCGGATGTGACCGAACTTCTCACCAGGCATCGAACTGTCCAAATAAAAAGCGTCAACCTGAATCTGTCAACGAAATCATAGGAAGTGTACTACAGGTAAAAAGCCACATCGTAAAGGACATGTAAGTTAACAACTCACCAACGTCAGCTTTCGTCGATCCTGGAAGCAGCCATACTCTAGTACGAAAGTCCTTCGCCAAAAAACTTGCCGATGTTCAAGAGTGCTCAACTCCCCGTGCAGGGACGGGTTAAGAATATCGCTGCAGCCCCCCCCAACAACTAGCGCTTGCCGTAAAAGGTGACTAAGGGGGACAGATCAGATCTGGGCAATATAACACCCAAGTGAGCCTAGCGACACATACCCTACCACAAGTGGGCATGCGAGTCCGTGAGTTGACACGACTGGAGATCACCGGTGTCATAGGAAAAAGATCAAACAAACAATAATAAAACAGGAGCATGCACATGTCAAATAACAAACACTATAGCAGAGCCAAGGTAGACAAAGTCCCTTACTACCTCGAAGTTGTAGCTGCCCACTGTGACGTTTTGTCCAATTCGTCGGTGTTGGCTTTCCCTTCTTGTTGACAGTATATACTTGGTTTTGTCCTCATTTATCGCTAAACCCATTTTGGCCGCTTCCCCCTCAATGGTTGTAAACGCACCGGTGACAGCCCGCTGAGTTCTTCCGATAATGTCTATATCGTCGGCGTATGCAAGCAGTTGTACAGACTTGTAATAGATTGTGCCTCCGGTGTTGGCTTGTGAGTTCCGCACAATCCGGTCAAGTACAATGTTAAAGAAGTCGCATGACAGCGCGTCACCTTGCCTAAAACCTTTTTTGACATCAAAGGTCTCGGTGAGGTCATTACCGACCTTGATGGAGCAGCGAGCGTTCTCCATCGTCAGCCTGCACAGGCGGACAAGTTTGGCAGGGATGTCAAAACTAGACATGGCTCTATAAAGCTCTTCTCTATAGATGCTGTCATAGGCGGCCTTGAAATCGATAAAGAGGTGGTGAGTATCGATTTGGAATTCTTGGGTTTTCTCCAGGATCTGCCGAATTGTGAAGATTTGATCGATGGTGGACTTTCCTGGCCTGAAACCGCACTGATAGGGTCCAATCAGGCTGTTGATAAAAGGTTTCAGGCGTTCACACAATATCGCAGAAAAGATCTTGTACGCGATGTTGAGGAGACTGATGCCTCTATAATTGGCGCAGTTGAGGGGGTCTCCTTTCTTGTGGATCGGGCAAACGATGCTGAGATTCCATTCATCAGGCATACACTCGTCTGACCAAATATTAGAAATGAGTTGGTGTATGCACTCTACCAATTCATCCCCAGCTGCCTTGAAAAGTTCGGCCGGTAAACCGTCAGGTCCAGCAGCCTTGTTCGATTTTAGCTTGGATATTGCTATCCTCACTTCGTTTTGGTCAGGTGGACGGAAATTTTGACTATCATCGTCCATGTTGAATGGTTCATTCTGCCTGACAGCGGGATGTTGGTCTTCGTCGCCGTTATACAGTCTGCAGAAGTAGTTTTTCCATATTCTCAGCACCGACTGTGATTCTACTACGAGGTTTCCATTCTCATCTCTACAGGTTTCTGTACGGGTATTACTTCTCTGACACGTTCTTTTTACCTTTTGGTAAAACTTCCGTACATTGTTCCTGGAGTATAGACTCTCGATATTATCAAACGCGCGCTTCTCATGCTCTTTCTTCTTCTTTTGGAGAAGCCGATGTTTTTCCCGCTCACGAGCAGCTCTCGTTTTCCTTAGCAGCGCCGCTTTGTATGCCTCTTGTTTTGCTGCATGCACTCGTCGGCATTCTTCGTCAAACCAGGGGTTTCGCGGTGGTGGACGAGCGAGACCCAGCACATCAGTCGCGGCGTTTCTGATGGCATGTTGGCAGCGTTGCCACTGGTCTTCGGCACTTGATGTTGGCGGCATAGGGGTGATTGAGAGCTTTCGGGATACGCGTTCAGCGAAGAGTCTGGCGGTCTCTTGCGATTGTAGCTTTTCGACGTTAAATTTTCTCACAGTGATTCTTCTTTGTTGCTCAGATTGGGATATCCGCATTCGTACCTTGGCTACAACAAGGTAATGATCCGAGTCTATGTTGGCCGCTCGGAAGGTCCGGACATCCAGAATACTGGAGACATGCCTTGCGTCGAACGCAATATGATCAACTTGGTTGATCGTTACATGATCATTGGACCGCCATGTCTGCTTATGAATATCGAGATGAGGAAACCATGTGCTTGCTATGGTGACATTTCGCTCCACAGCGAAATCAATTAGCCTTAGTCCGTTATCAGACGTGGTGTCGTATAGGCTATGCTTACCGACTGCCCTACCAAATACGTCCTGCTTTCTATTTTGGCGTTAAAATCGCCCAATACGATTTGAACGTCGTATTTAGGGCATTCCTCGTATGTTCTGTCGAGGAGCTCGTAGAAACACTCTTTGGTGGCAGGGTCCTTTTCTTCCGTGGGGGCATGAACACATATTAGGCTTATGTTAGCGAATTTCGCCTTGATCCGGATAGTCATAATACGCTCGCTCACGTGTCGGAAGCTTAAGTCTTCTTGCCTAAGTCTGTAGCAATCACCGTAGTAGATGTCACAGTTTTTCATCCTCTTTTTGCACGGTCGATCCCATCCCTCCGTCTAGGGAATTCGTCCGCTGCCGCGTGGAACAGGAAAAAGTGCTCTAGCGAGAGAACACTCTCCCCCCTCTCTCGTCTGCTGCCGCCAGGAATCCACCAAACGGGGTTGGTTACCCATTTCTTGGATTAAGGTGCTAGGCACCCGGCTGTCACCGCGTGGAGGTTGAGAGTAGGAGTTGGTAGGCCTCAGCTGGGTGAGCGATCTTGTGTTTTCATATGATCGCATGCACTACCGTTTGACCAGCCAAGGAAGGATAAAGCTAAGGAAGTGATAAATAAGAAGAAAGCGGCTTTCAAAGCTTGGTCAAAGTAACCCTCTAATAACAGTGACGAAAAAGCTCACCTCGAAATGGAACACAGTTGTTGCAAGAAAAAAGCGAAGAAGAAATGCGCCCAGCTTGAAGCAGAGAGTACGGAGGGCCTGTATCGGGAGCTTGAAAAAATATCTTCCCCTGTTGCTGACGCAAACCAGGCTATCCAGGAGCTGCGAGGGCACAATATGAACAAGAGCCCAACCATCTTCAAAATAGCCACCCAAAGAAGAAGGAATGCTCAGGAGATTCGTTCGCCAAAGTTCATTAACAATGCTCGTGGCCAGCTTCTTGTGAATGACGACAAAATTCCGCAGAGGTGTTGGCAGTATTGTGAAGAACTTTTGAATGAACAGTTTCCCGGCTATACTTTCCAAGAGCCACCCCTAACTCTGAAGAAATACCCGACATTACAGTCAAAGAAGTTAGTGAGGCGGTCAAATACTCCAAAAAACGAAAAGCGGTTGGGCCAGACGAAATACCCTCTGAGTTCTGGAAAAAGATGGGAGACATCGGGTTCAGATGGCTCAGAATTCTCATCTCCAAATTTGTGGGAGGTGATCCAATGCCGAATCAATGGAGGGAAAGTTATCTTCTCCCTGTATACAAAGGGAAGGGTGATACGCGAAACTGTGATAACTACCGTTCGATGAGGCTGATGTCACACACCATGAAGATCGTTGAGCGGGCAATAGGTGGCAGACTGCGAAAAATGATACGGCTATCTGATGATCAGTGTGGGTTTGTTGCGGGTAAGTCAACCACATATGCTTGTATATTGTATTGATTGACTTTGAAAAAGCATTCAACAGACAACCACAAGATCTGATATGGGTGGTGGTAATACATCGAGGGGTTCCAGAAACCTATGTACAGATGATCATGGACATGTACGAAAGAGCAAAGACAAGAGTAAGATGCCGCGCTGGAGTAACCGAGGAACTTTCAAACCATTTTGGCGAGAAAACGTCAGACTTTGGTTTTCGCAACTGGAAGCACAGTACACCTTTGTAAATTTACGATCTGATGAACGTACGAATACTCGCGGCTCACACTTCAACTACTCTCAATGAGTTGGGAGCAATCGCCGATAAAATAAACGAAGTCATTCCCCAGCATCTTTTTGTCGCTTGCTGCAGCAAGTAGAGGAGCTAAGCAAGCAAGTCGCAGTATTATCAACTGGACAAAACAACAACATGCGAAATTGGAACCACCGTTCTCGCTCACTTTCTCGTCGCAGACAGCAACGCCAAGGTAACAGCCCTCATCACCAGCTGACTGGCAATTACTCACACTTTCGTGCACAAAGAAGAAATGGACGTTGTTACTATCATCACAGGTTTGGTGCCAACACAAGAAAATGCCAATCGCCATGTAACTTCCAGCAGGGAAACGACAAGGGGTGTCATTATTGGCGGGAAATGACAGCCAAACTTTCAGCCGCCTATTTGTTACCGACAAGAAAACAAAAATCCAGTTCATGGTAGACACAGGATCAAATGTGTCTGTTCTTCCACCCATTCGTTCACGTCGTCGGCGTAATGCCTCGGAATACACACTCTTCGCTGCCAACGGATAACCTATACCAACGTACGGATGTCTCACTATTCCAGTCAACCTCGGACTATGACGCGATTTTACTTGTCGTTTCCTTGCGGCAGACGTGGGTAATCCAATCATCGGAGCGGACTTCCTGGCATACTATCGTTTATTTGTAGATGTGGCGCACAGCAGACTCGTAGACAGCATCACAGGATTTTCAACTAGAGGTTTCAGTGCATCTGTAAAAGGAGCTCTACAAGTCAAAACTGTTTCTGGCGAATCTCAGTACATGGAACTCCTCAAAGAGTTTCCAAATTTAACTCGACCAGACGGTGCCTTCAAAGATATTTGTCACTCTACTGTTCACCACATCAAGACAACGTCCGGACCGTCGATGCAAAGCTCGTCGTTTGGCCCCTGACAAAATGAAAGATGCCAAACACGAATTCGAGACGGTGGTAAAAATGGGAATAGCTTGTCGATCCAAGAGTCGTTGGTCATCACCCCCACATCTAGCTCCAAAGAAAACTGGTGAGTGGCGTCCTTGTGGCGACTACCGGGCGCTGAACGCTCGCACTATACCGGACAACTATCCACCACGAAGCGTTCAGCATTACTCGCCGAACCTAGCTGGTAAAAGGTTTTTCTCGAAGATCGATCTCGTCAGGGCCTTCAATTAGATTCCAATTGCTGCCGAGGATATCCAGAAAACAGCGATAATTACCCCGTTTGGACTCTTCGAGTTCCCGTTCATGACGTTTGGTTTGAGAAACGCTGGACAAACATTCCAGAGGTACATCGACGAAGTGACAGCTGGACTCGAGCTCTGCTTTCCCTATATAGGCGACATCCTGGTGACATCAGAAAATGAAGATCAACATCTGCAACATCTCAGAAGTCTTTTCTAATGGTTCAGCGGGCGTGGAGTGGTGATCAATTTAGCAAAGAGTGAATTTGGTAAGCATGCCATAACATTTTTAGGTTATTTTATATCAACAGAGGGTACGAAACCGCCCGAAGAACGGGCCAGGGCCATCATGGATTACAAACCACCAGACACAGTGAAGAAATTGCGCAGATTCTTCGGGTCAGTTAAGTTTTACAGGCGTTTCATCAAAAGAGCAGCTGAACTTCAAGCACCACTGAACGACTGTCTTAAAGGACAAAACACCAAAGGGAATAAGGCTATCTCTTCAGCAAGCCTTTTATTCTTGCAAGGAAGGTCTCGTTCAGGCTGCTCTACTGGCTCACCCTGATCTAAGTCTGGCCTTGCGATTATTCACCGACGCATCAGACAACGCAATGGGAGCAGTACTGCAGCAAAAATCTCCTCGTGGGTGGCAGCCACTATCTTACTTCACAAAAGGGTTCAGCCCTGCACAGCGGAAATACAGTACATACGACAGAGAACTCCTAGCAGTATACTCAGGAATCAAACACTTCAGATTCATGCTCGAAGCCAGAAATTTTGCGATCTATACAGATAATAAGCCACTGGTCTTCTCATTTAAGCGAAAACCCGAAAAGTTATCACCGAGGCAGTTTAGATATTTGAATTTTATTGGCAAATTCTAAACCGATATCAATCACATATCTGGCGCCGATAATGTGACAGCAGATATGTTGTCCAGGATCGAGGCCATAAGCAAACCAGTGGATGTTGACGACATTTTACAGTCTGATTCTACTTTACAGGTCATCAAAGTACAATACAACTGCCGAATTCATCGTCAGATCCATACTGCGATGTGTCTCAAAAAACTGCAAGACCTGTCATCCCACAACAGTTTCGACACCAAGTCGTCAACTCACTACACAATCTAAGTCATCCTGGTGCTAAGGCTACAGCAAAGCTCGTCGCTTCCAAATACATCTGGCCATCGCTACAAAAGGGCTGCAAAACATTTTTTTTTCTTTTTTAATGAAGGTGAAAATCTCGAAAGACACTGTGGGGCTAGAAACCCAGAGTAGTGTGGGACTCTAACCGCACTAAAAACACCTCCTTAATCATGACCAATCAGAGAAAGATCGACAAATGATTTTACTTTCAACGTTCAGTTGCGTTTGAGAAGGTATTATAAATTAATTACGGGTTCTCATAATTGTCAAATTATAAGTTCGTGAGGTTTAGTTCCTCTTAATCTACGATTATTATATTATACATTTAAGACGTCTTCTATCTCAGGATTAATAAGCATCTGCAGACGCTCGTTGTGACGGATTGCGTTCTTTTTAATTGCTTCCGTCACATGATCAATCTGCAAATCACGATGCAAGTCATCATTTCTAATATACCATGGGGCATTTACTATTCCCCGAAGGACTTTGTTTTGAAATGTATTTGTACATTTGTTTTCTTTGTACAACCTCATAATTGGATACCATACGTTCAAACAAGTTTTAGTATCTGATTATATATTAGGATTATATTCTGAGTTATATCCTAGCAACCAATAAAGCTTTTTATATCTGATATTTAGCTCATCTACTTTCTTTTTCACATGTTCCTTCCATTTCAGTTTAGCATCCAGATTCATACCCAGATACTTAGCTGTGTTAGAATAAGGAACTGAGAGTACTTGATTATTAATAACCACAGGAAGATTCCTTATTTTTTTGTGTGTAAAATTGATATGAGTGGACTTTGACTCATTAAGTTTAATTCGCCATCGTTGCGTCCAATCATATATCTCGTTAACTGAATTTTGAAGGTTTTCAGTTGCATTAGCTACGCATCCATCAGATGATAGAAGAGCAGTGTCGTCTGCGAATGTGGCTATCATTGTGTCATTCGCATGTGGTATATCCCTAGTATATTGTTGTATCCAGCATTCGCCGCTGAACGCCGAGGAAGAGTTCGAAAAATATGCGTCGAAGTTTGCAATGCCGTATCCAGCCTTCGCCGCTGAACACCGAGGAAGAGTTCGAAGAATATACGTGGAAAAAGGAGTTGGTGACAATTCGAAAATGGCGCCAAAGTCGAAGTTTCCAATGTTCCACAGCTGGAGAGTGGAAATTAACTGGAAGCGGGAGATGGGATATAAAAAGCCGCTGCATCGAAGAGTAGCGAGTTGTTGGAGTTTTCGTTTCGCGATACCGAATTAATTGTTAAAAAAAAAAAACTATTTCTCTTGAAATAAAATTTCATAACCCTCTCGAGAACCAACCTAATTCTTTTATTTTCGCATTTTTTTCCCGTTGCTCTTGGATATTGGCGACCGCGCTTTTCCTCAAACAGTCGAGCAGCCAAGGCCTACTTTTCTGGCGATGCTTTTTTTATAACATTAATTATACGATGCACTTAGTCTGTTATCGAATGTTTGTTTCTAAACCCGAACTGATGGGTGGGAATAAGCCTTCTTTGCTTTATGATTTTGTCTAGTCTTTTAAGAAGCAGTTTTTCGAAAAGTTTTGATAAAACCGGTAAAATTGAGATTGGCCTATATGAAGTAACTAAAGTTTGACCTTTCCTTTTGGGTCGCCAATCCACTTTCCATCAGATGTTTTTAACGGGGGATTTTGCGCTTGCGGTCTCTTCAAACGTTTGGCAGCTTTCCACAGGGAGTAGTCTGCAAAACATGGGCACAAGCATGTGTATCCTGCCAGGGATCGAAGGTCACTCGCCATACCTGTAGGCGATTTCGCATCTCCACGTTCGAGGTTCGAGCATATTCATGTGGGATTGGGCCAGACAGACAAACGATACCCTACATAAAACATGACGCAATACATAACGCACGCACCAACTCACGGTACATGAGTACATAAGAACAGCTAACTTTAATAAACGGACTATAACATTACACGATACAAAGAGAGAACAAAGAGAACGAACAGAAAGAAGAAACTGTACACGACCTGTACACCCTTTACATAGTGAAACAAAAAACAATCTGCACGGTGTCACCAAACCTGTGTTGGGTAAATTGAAAAAAAGGGTGAACTATTATCCGTGTCGCCGTTGTCGGCTCCAACGAGAACCGGTAGAAGCGGGAAGAAGAAGATAGAGTGTGTCATGTCCAGGCACTGATGCCAGAGAGGAAGACAACGCAGAAGGAGAAGAAATTGAAGTTCCGCAAGTGTTGCCGAGATGCAGATATATCTAAGATAAGAATTATTTTATACTTTTGTATTGCCATGCTCATTATTTTTTAGTATTAAGTTAATATCGAAATATTTAAATCCTTAATTTTCTTAATACTTGCCAAACTAAGTACATTGTATAGTTTGTTAAATTTAAATAGTGGATGTACCGACAATTTTGGGGTTAACGGTGGACGAACTGAGGGAAAGACTGACGCAACTGAACTTACCGACGAATGGATTAAGAGTACCACTACAAGACAGGCTACTTGAACACTACGGCTTATCCCGCGGCGAAGACGTTAACGACCTCGTAGAGCAGGAAGGAGAGGAAGAAGCCAACAATACCGTGGTAGTGGTATCTGTAGCGAGAAGTAGCTCCAATGCTGCGGATCCTTCAGAATAACCTGCATCACTCCATCACGGCTTCGGCCTCCCTTATTCTCCGGCTCAACAAATACGGGGAAGACTTAGTCTTGATCCAGGAACCATGGGTTGCTGGAAACCGGGTTTGTGCACTCAAGACTCCAAACTACAAATTAATCTACGCGAGGAAGGAAGGTAAACCGAGATCCTGTATCCTTGCGAAGACCCATCTAAACATCCTTTTACTTTCTAATTTCAGCAATCAAGACATAGTCGCTACCAACCTGGAATAGCGATTAAGAAATTACTGGCTGGTATCGGCATATTTAAGTCACGATCATGTGGGCCCACTCCTCCCGGACATCTTGGGGAGCTTGATTGCTAAAGTGGGGAGGCGAAATGCTAGTCTCATCATTGGCTGTGATGCGAATGCCCATCACTCAATCTGGGGCAGTTTCGACATAAATGAAAGAGGTGAGAACGTTTTTTATTTTATCCTTAGTACTAAACTCCTAATCTGTAACCGGGGGTCCAAACCGACCTTCATTACTCGCAACCGACAAGAAGTCCTGGACATCACTCTTGTCTCCGATCACTTATATAACTTGGTTAAGGACTGGAGAGTCTTTGAAGAGTGCCGTTACCTCTAATTTAGTCTTGATGACTATCTGCCTGATCAGAAGGTTTTTGGAAATTATAGGAAAACCAACTAGTCCCTTTGTAGGAAACGTTTATTAACGCTTATTCTCTCCCACCTGCCTACTGAACCTTCTTGCACTGAGGACCTTGACAATCTAGTCAACACCCTAACATCGGCACTAAATGGTGCTGTTTTGAGCTTTATTAAAAATAATTATTTTTAATCCGTTTTAATTGTTTTTGGTAATTTTTTATTGGAGTTCAATTTAAATTCTAGTACATTCAATTAAATTTAGTTAATCTAAAATAAGGGTTACTTTCATATATTTTCATAAATGTCAAAAAAACATACAATTAATAATGTCATTTCTCAATTGTCAAATATATAGAGAATACAATAAAACACCCCAACTTATAACGTCAAGCAGACAAGTTGGTCTTTATATTTTTTTTCCCAAGTCTAGATATTCACCGCGATACATATGGTATCTATAGATATCTCGTATATATCAGTCGGTGGAAAAGTGACCAGAATGCCCCACACAACACATATCACCCAAAGATAATCTCAAAGTGCATTTTAGCAACCCAACCCAAACAAGTGGCGTGTCCGAGGCCTGCCCACTCCGCAAACCTCGAGGTAAAAAGAAACCACCCTGGCGGTGTGCAAATCTCAGTACTCTTAGGAAAGACAGTAGGCTCCTTTTTAATATTGCTAAAAGCTCCCGTGAGACGGCCGATTAGGACTCCTATAAACTGTTTCTCAGGAAATACAAAATCTCACTGAGGAAGGAGCAACGACGTTCCTGGAGACTTTTCTGCGATAGCATTGAAGAGTCCTCGGAAGCTTCCAGGTTGCGGAAAATCCTCTCTAAGAGCCCTTCTATACCTAGCTACCTTTTGCATCCGGATGGTCACTGGACCTCCTCTGCTGAGGAATCGATTGACATCTTATTTGATACTCACTTTCCTGCTAGCTCCCCTGTTGCTGTATCGCAAGTGGGAAATTCCCACCCTCAACCTTACAGCAACTCCTTAGTCTTGATAACTACAGAAAGGATCCGATGGGCCATACGCATTTTCAAACCCTTCAAGTCCCCAGACCTGACGGTGTTATTCCAGCTGAAATCCAGCAATGCGAGGACATTGTGCTTCCATGGCTCAAAGTCATCTTGTCGGGCTGTCTAAATCTGGTCCATATTCCCAAACTTTGGACCGAGGTTGAAGTCATATTCATACCTAAGGCAGGAAAGAGCTCGCACGTGGAACCAAAGGATCTCCGACCTATCAGTCTATTGCCCTTTCTGCTTAAAACTTTATAAAGGTTAATTGATATCCATCTTCGGCAAAGTATTAGCCCAGCTTTACTCTCGCCGTCCCAACATGCGTACTGGAAAGGTAAATCTGTGGAGACAGCCTTACATTCGGTTGTGCGCACCACCGAAAAATCCTTGAGCATCAAAGAATACACCATGGTGGCTTTCCTTGACATTGAGGGAGCATTTAACAATGTCAAATCAAAGGCGATTACCGACGCCCTTGCAAATCTGAAAGTGGATACTTCGCTCGGAGTGTTGATCAACCAATTGCTTACATGCAGGAGCATTGGCCAGAAGAATTGCTCGCTGCGGTACACCTCAAGGTGGAGTCTTGTCACCTCTTCTGTGGAACCTGGTAGTAAACGAGCTACTGATGCACCTGGATACGTCAGGTTGTAGAGTGATCGCCTATGCTGATGACATTGCTATAACTGCCTCCGGTAAACACCAGGACACTCTCAGGGAAATCCTCAAATATGCTCTCCTTCGGCTCACCAAATGGGCCTCCAAATGTGGACTGGGGGTCAACCCCCATAAAACGGAACTCGTTCTCTTCACGAGAAAATATAAAGTTCCCCTCATAGACCCTCCTATGATAAATGGCACCAGTCTCACTTTCTCTGGAAACGCAAAATATCTGGGTCTTATTTTGGATAGGAAATTAAACTGGAAGGCCAATCTACTAGACCGCATCAAGAAAGCTAATGTAGTTCTCTATTCCTGTAAAAATGCTATAGGTAGGAGCTGGGGTATTAAACCTCAAATCACTCATTGGCTGCACGTGTCCCTTATCAGGCCTATACTACTATATGACGTGATCGTATGATGGCCTGCTCTTAACAAGGCGGTCCCCCTCACTCAACTAGCTAAGGTGAAAGGATCTGCATGCATCTGCATCAGTGGTGCACTGAGAACTACCCCTCCGCGGTACTGGACATTTTGTTCAACCTGCTGCCTTTATATATTTTCCGCAAACAGATGGCTGCCTGTGCGGCCATCCGCCTGAAAGCCTGCTCTCAGTGGTCTAGCTATCGCTTTGGCCACTCCTCGATCCTTGATCTTCTCAACTTCAAACACGAAAACACGGACTACACCCCGCCGAAACTGAGATTTGACCGTAACTTCCGTACAAGCATCCCTAACCGGGATGTATGGGACACTTTCCCCTCTGTCGATGGTAGTTCGGTTCAGTTCTTTACAGACAGATCTAAGACGGAGGGTGGGGTGGGTTGTGGTGTTTTCTCCGAAGAGCTCAATCTGAGCATCTGACAGCCAAGCGCCAATCAAGTCCCTGGAATCGTTCTCCTTCACTTCAAAGGCCGCCTTAAACTGTCGTCTATCTCTTATGGAGATGACAGAGCAGTTCAACATTCACCCATGCTGGGTGCCGGGCCACAGGGACATTCCAGGTAACTGCAGGGCTGACGACCTCGCCATACAGGGTACCACTCTAAGGATTTTGCCTGATAGGCAAACCCTGAAGCCAAACGCTCTTAGCACGACCAACCTTAGATGGGTAAACGGCTCAACGTGTCACATCTCGAGACATATCTGGCCTGAGCTGGATCAAAAATGTAGTGCCGATCTGATCAAGTTAAAGCGTACACAAATCAGTTGCGTTGTCGGTGTTCTCACTGGACACTGTCTGATAGGCCAACACGCCAAAAGACTTGGTCTCTTCTCCAACGACTTCTGCACAAACTGTAGAGACGAGGAGGAGGAGGAAACCATCCTTCACCTCCTATGCACATGTCCAGTCCTGTCGCATTAAAGAATGCTCCATCTAGGGTCCCCCTTCCTTGACGACCTCGGCGATCTGGCGTCCTTGGACGTCATGAGCATCCATCGCTTTATCAAAAGCTCCGGTTGGTTTTGTTAGTCCCTGAGCCTAATGGTTTGATCCATGATATCACAAAGGACCTTCACTGGTCTAAGTGTGTCTGCACTCTCGTGTGGACAGCCAACCTAACCTAACCTAACCTAGCGGAAGAAGGCATTCAGCACTTACAGATGGCAACAGGATTCCCAATGGGTAGTGGACAGGTAGAGAGAATCCACAAGATAGTCGTTCCGATGTTGACAAAGGCATGTGTAGGCAGTACGCAGAATTAGTATCGACACGTAAATAGCGTGCAGTAGGTACTGAATAATACTCCATCAAGGGTAACGAAGTTCAGCCCCTTCAAGATACTCACGGGCTAAGAAATGCGTGTTCCCGATTGTCCAGATCTGCGAGAACTTCTGAATACGGTAACTGTGGAAGAGTTGGCTGTTGAACGTGGTGTAATGCGGGAAGAGGTTCGCGAGAACATCGAGTTGGTTCAACGAGATAATCGCAGATCTTTCAACAAGAGGCGAGTTCCTGAGCAGACGTACCAGCTGGGTGAGTTAGTCGCCATTAAGCGCACTCAATTCGGCACGGCGATGAAGCTACGGCCTAAGTTTTTCGGGCCCTACATGGTTACGAAGCCGATGAGCCATGGTAGATACGAGGTCCAGAAAGTCAGAGACCACGAAAGACAAATATGACGAGTACAGTGGCGGAACATTTGAAGAAATGAAACCCTTCATTCGGGTCGAATGAATAGCCAGAATAGCTGAATGTGGGATTGGGCCAGACAAACAACGACACCCTACAGAAGACATGACGGAATGCATAACGCACGCACCAACTCACGGTACATGAGTACATAAGAACAGCTAACTTTAACAAACGGACTATAACATTACACGATACAAAGAGAGAACAAAGAGAACGAACAGAAAGACGAAACTGTACACAATCAGACGGCCAGGCAATACACAATACAAAGGACACACACACACGCGTACTAATGGGCAACGAGACTAAACGAAAGGCGAAACAAAACGAACATAGGGCAGTCACCAAACTACCACCAACCTCGTCGGAAGTGTCGAACATTCAATAAATAAAAATAAGAGTTATAACGTTGATCCAGTGTTTTATTTAAATACAAGTGGAGACTACATTCATGTAGACTTCGTGGGACTTTTACCGTATTCTCGAGGTTCAGGATTTTGTCTCACCATCGTGGATCGGTTTTCACGTTGGCCGGAAGCCTACCCTCTTGAACACTCGACGGCAGACACCTTAGCAAGAACTCTTTTCGGCAATCGGATCGCTAGCTTTGGAGTGCCCTTAAATGTAACATCTGACCGTGAAAGACAATTCCTCTCCGATTTATTTCAGGCGCTGTCTAAATTGTTTGCCATCAACCACCTGACGACCAAAGCATTCCTCTTGTCAAACGCTGATCAAATGCAACAGCCAGAGGTCAACACACCAAGGTCAACTCCTGAATCAACATTTAGTCCTACGAAGACACGCTCAAGGAGACGAGTACGCATACTAGAAAGATTTTGCATATCATAAAGACAAATTAAATTAAAATTTTCATTTATATCTTTCTCATCAATTTCCTGGCAACACAAATCACGTATTTGGGACATATCGTCAATGAGGCTGGAATAATTTCTGGAGATGACAAGGTAGGCGCCATACGTTACTTTAAAATTCCGGCAAATATTACAGTAGTCTGCCGCTTTCTTGGACTGAACGGGTTTTTCCGCAAGTTTGTTGATCATTATTTAGTAATATTGAGGCCATTTACTCAGCTTTTACGGAAAAACGAAAATTTCAAATGGCAGCTTGTAGACTCGTTGTGCAGAAAGCCGGTGCTCGATTTGTATCGCATATCACGAAGTGCACACGGATGCCAGTGCTGTTGGTCTCACCGGTGTTCTTCTGCAGTCTAAAGACAACAAAGACTGGGAGCCGGTCTTCTATTATAGCCGCCATTGTACTGCCACTGAAAGCAAGAGTCACAGCTATGAACTCTTAGTTCTTGCCATCGTTGAGTCACTTGAACGTTTTCGTGTATATGTGCTTGGTAAGCCATTTAAACTTATCACCGATTGTGCCGCTATTCCCAAGGTCAAAGCCAACAAAGAAATGATTCCCAAGATCGCTCGCTGGTAGATAAAAATCCTCAACTACGATTTCGAAGCCGTATGTCCCACGTTGATGTACTCAGCCGATCTCCCGATTTACTGCCAAAGGAACTCGGCCCAGAGAATGACATCTTGAAGATTAACTATGCAACGGATGCCTGTTAACGATGCAACAGGACCCATCACTTATGGAAATCATGCCCGTTTTAAATGGAGAACTTAAGTCGTTTTTTTTTTCCGAGGCTAGGTGAAAAATCTTCCATAGAAACTATGAGAATAGCAAGCGCGTGCTCATAGTAGTGTCAGATTCTTACTGACTAAAAAAACACAATCCTTCGATATAAATTTGTTAGGTATCGCAATTAAGTAATGACTTATTGTTGACATGTCCGCTTAGTCGGCTTCTATGCTTTCTCGCAAAGCTTCTAGTTTCAGCTTCGATTGTTGGAATTCCGAGATCCCTGTGGATATCGTCGTTTCTACTATACCACGGTGTTTGGACAATTTCTCTTAGCACTTTATTTTGAAAAGCTTGTAAAATATTGGCATTTGTTTTCTTGGTACAACCCCAAAGTTGTATACCGTAGGCCCACACCGGCTTTAGCACCTGCTTGTATAAAAGCAGTTTGCTCTCAGTACTGAGCTGGGAATGTTTTCCGCGTAACTAATACATTTCTCTATATTTAATTTCGAGTACTTTGCGTTTCATTTTCACGTGCTAATTCCATTTCAGTCTTGCGTCGAGTGTCATTCCCAGGTATTTGGCTTCGTTTACAAAAGGTATTCGGGTCGAGTTTAGGAAAATTGGCTAGTTATTAGTCTTCTTGTAAGTGAAATTCACGTGAACAGATTTAGATTCGTGTGGGCGCCGTGTCGTAAGTGGTTAGTGTGTCGGATCACTACGCATGAGGTTCCAAGTTCGAATCCCAGGAAATACCAAAAAGTTTTTTCACGGTCCCACCTCTCGCGAGCGTCTGACAAACATCCGAGAGTATTGTTGTCATGAAAAAAGCTTCTCAAATCGCCGTTCGGATTCGGCATTAAACTGTAGGTCCCTTCCACTTGTGTGAAAAATATAACGCACACAACATGAGTGGTTGCGAGAAGCTAGGCCCTGGCACTTTAAAGAGCTATTGCGTCAAATATTTGTATTTTTGATTTAGATTCGTGGAGAACGATCCGGCAGTTCCTCGTCCATTCATTTACATTATTCAGTGCGTTTTGCAGTCGTTTCTTCGATTGTTTTGCTTACTGCTAGGATAGCGGTGTGATCAGCAAGCGTAGCAAGGATAGTGCCATCATCGTTCGGCTTGCGAGACGTCAAGAAATACGCTTGAGCGAATCTTTCTTTCTTCAAGTGCTTTCTCGATTACGTCAGTAATTCTATGCACCTGATCAATCGTCGACTGCTTATTTCTGAACCCAAACTGGTGGTCAGGGATAAGATTATTTTCTTCTATAAAGGGTTGGAGACGCCTTAGTAATATCCTCTCGAAAATTTGGGATATGACTGGAAGAAGCGAAATTGGTCTATACGATCTGACCTCATTTGGCGGTTTTCCTGGTTTTAAAACCATAATGACTTCCGCAACTTTCCATTGGCTCGGCACGTGTTTTAATCTGAGTGCAGCATTTACAATATGGAGAAGCTTAATCAATGCTTTTCAATGCTTCGAGAATTTCTGCGGTAATCAAATCATAACCAGGAGATTTCTTAGGTTTTAGATTATCGATTTCATGTTTAAGTTCCCTTAGCGTTGCACTTGTGAGTGTTAAATCATCAGATGGTAAATCCGGCCTATTGACGTTGTCGTAAGCCACTTGACCATCGTACGGCTTAAAGGTTTCTTACAGGTGGGCCGCAAAGACGTCCTCTTTTTCTATATCTTCCCTTGTTTAAATGCTTTCCAAAGTCATTAATTGGAATCTATTTTCGCTGTTAAACTTTCAAGGTAAGAGCATATTGCACGATTCTTAAAATCCTTAATAGTCTTCTTCAACGAATTGCACAGACGATTCAAGTGTGCTTGATGTTGCGGAGCACGACCCTGTTGCCATTTCTTACGCGCTTTTCTTTTTCCTTAACCATTTCTTTTATTTCCGGAGTATATCGTAAGCCGTATCTGCCCGGCGTTTTCCTTGGATTGTGCGTATTATTTGTACGGTCTCAACGAAGTGATCAACAACAACATTATCTTCAATTTCGCTCCTAAAGCCTTCCTAGTTAGATGTTCGACCAGTTAATCTCCCTGGCTCTAAGTTATAGACTAGTTTGCCGCTCAATGTCAAAATAACCGGGGAATGATCAGACGGCAGATCATGGGGGGGTGGGGGGGGAGGGGAAGAGTGCTTTCTCACTGGAGCACTTTTTCCTGTTTCATTCGGCAGTGGGCGAATTTCCCTAGACGGAGTCAACGGTGGCGTCTATAGTTCCAGTTAGGTTGAACTTAGTGAATACCTTGCGCGAGCTGCTTCGACGTATTCGGATCACAGGTCGGTAAGGAATTTCCAAAAGTTGGCCAGGGCCTTGGAATAGAGGTGGTGGCGGAGGAGCCCTTAATGAGCCAACGGCAGCGCTCATACTCCCGTAGTGGACTACTGGCACCGGTGTACCCGGCCCCTCGTCCTAGGGGACTAATTAAGGAGCTGGCCTTCCAGATTGGGGGCTGTTCGGCTGTCGGCGTAACTTCCGTACTACGTAAAAAGGGTATGGTTCCGAAATTACCAAAAGCCTCGGATAAGGACGACGTAACTGATGACGACCCCAGCAAACGAAATAAGGGCAACGACCTTCGTATCTGTACGTGGAATGTTCTGTTCCTTTGCAGACCACGTGCAGCCGAACAACTGGCAGAGGCCCTAGACTGCTATAAAGCAGACATTACCGCCATCCAGGAAATGCGATGGGATGGGCCGTGCAAAATGAGGATGAAAAACTGTGACATCTATTACGGTAATTGCTACAAAGGCAACAGGTAACGCTTATTCGGATGTGGATTTGTTATACGCGGCAGACTTAGGCAAGAAGTCTTAAGCTTCCGACACGTTAGCGAGCGTATTATGACTATCCAGATCAAGGCTAAGTTCGCTAACATAAGCCTAATATGTGTTCATGCCCCCACAGAGGAAAAGGACCGTGCCATCAAAGAGTGTTTCTACGAGCTCCTCGACAAAACATATGAGCAATGTCCTAAATACGAATTCAAAATCGTATTGTTCGATTTTAACGCCAAAATAGAAAGCAGGACGTATTTGGTAGGGCAGTCGGTAAGCATAGCCTACACGACTCCACATCTGATAATGGACTAAGGCTAATTGATTTCACTATGGAGCGAAATGTCACCATAGAAAGCACATGGTTTCCTCATCTCGATATTCATAAGCAGACATGGCGGTCCAATGATCATGTAACGATGAACCAAGTTGAATATATTGCGATCGACGCAAGGCATGTCTCCAGTATTCTGGATGTCCGAACCTTCTGAGCGGCCAACATAGACCCGGATCACTACCTCGTTGTAGCCAAGGTACGAATGCGGATATCGCAAATTGTGCAACAACGAAGAATCACTGTGAGAAAGTTTAACGTCGAAAAGCTACAATCGCAAGAGTCCGCCAGACTCTTCGCTGAACGCGTATCCCGAAATCTCTCAATCACTCCTATGTCGCCAGCATCAAGTGCCGAAGACCAGTGGCAACGCTGCCAACATGCCATCAGAAACGCCGCGACTGATGTGCTGTGCCTCGCTCGTCCACCACCGCGAAACCCCTGGTTTGGTGAAGAATGCCGACGAGTGCATGCAGCAAAACAAGAAGCATACAAAGCGGCGCTGCTAAGGAAAACGAGAGCTGCTCGTGAGTTCTACGAGCAAAAGAGACGGGAAAAACATCCGCTTCTCCAAAAGAAGAAGAAAGAGCACGAGAAGCGCGCGTTTGAGAATATCGAGAGTTTATACTCCAGGAACAATGTACGGAGGTTTTACCAAAAGATAAAAGAACGTGTCAGAGAAGCAATACCCGTACAGAAATCTGTAGAGATGAAAATGGAAACCTCGTAGTAGAATCACAGTCGGTGCTGAGAATATGGAAAAACTACTTCTGCAGACTGCATAACGGTGACGAAGACCAACATCCCGCTGTCAGGCAGAATGAACCATTCAACATAGACGATGATAGTCAAAATTTCCGTCCACCTGACCAAAACGAAGTGAGGATAGCAATATGCAAGCTAAAATCGAACAAGGCTGCTGGACCTGACGGCTTACCGGCCGAACTTTTCAAGGCAGCTGGGGATGAATTGGTGGAGTGCATACACCAACTCATTTCTAATATTTGGTCAGACGAGTGTATGCCTGATGAATGGAATCTCAGCATCGTTTGCTCGATCCACAAGAAAGGAGACCCCCTCAACTGCGCCAATTATAGAGGCATCAGTCTCCCCAACATCGCATACAAGATCTTTTCTGCGATATTGTGTGATCACCTGAAACCTTTTATCGACAGCCTGATTGGACCCTATCAGTGTAGTTTCAGGCCAGGAACATCCACCATCGATCAAATCTTCACACTTCGTCAGATCCTGGAGAAAACCCAAGAATTCCAAATCGATACTCACCACCTCTTTATCGATTTCAAGGCCGCCTATGACAGCATCTACAGAGAAAAGCTTTATAGAGCTATGACTAGTTTTGACATCCCTGCCAAACTTGTCCGCCTGTGCAGGATGACGATGGAGAACGCTCGCTGCTCCATCAAGGTCGGTAATGACTTCACCGAGACTTTTGATGTCAAAAGAGGTTTTAGACAAGGTGACGCGCTGTCATGTGACTTCTTCAATATTGTACTTGAACGGATTGTGCGGAACTCACAAGCCAACACCGGAGGCACAATCTATCACAAGTCTGTACAACTGTTTGCATACGCCGACGATATTGACATAATCGGAAGAACTCAGCGGGCTGTCACCGGTGCGTTTGCAAGCATTGAGGGGGAAGCGGCCAAAATGGGTTTAGCGATAAATGGGGGCAAAACCAAGTATATGCTGTCAACAAGAAGGGAAAGCCAACACCGACGAATTGGCGAATTAGCGAAGAATAACTCTTGCTAATCGCTATTTTTTTGGGCTTATAAGGCAATTCAACAGTAAAGCCCTATCTCGAACAACTAAGGAGACTCTGTATAAGACCCTGATCATCCCAGTCCTGCTTTACGGCGCTGAAACATGGACTTTATTTAAAGAGGATGAAGATATACTTGGTCGCTTCGAGAGAAAAATTCTTCGTAAGATTTTCGGTCCCGTTTGCGTTGACGGGTTTTGCAAGAGCAGATTCAATCACGAATTATACGAGCTGTACAGCGACATCGACCTAGTCAAAAACTGTGTATTGGACGTCTGAGATGGCTAGGACATGTCGAGCGAATAGACACCAACGCTCCGGCCCGCAGAGTCTTCGAATCTAGTTCCGTGGGACGACGCAGTAGAGGGAATCATCGCCGTAGGTGGCGCGCACACGTTGAATGAGACCTCGACCAACTTGGAGTGCGCAACTGAAGGCAATTAGCTAAAGACCGAGCTAAATGGAGAGGCTTGTTGGTTGAGGCCCAGGTTCACCCAGAACTGTAGCGCCATCTAAGTAAGTAAATAAGTAAGAAAGTAATTTCGGTTTTCACCCATATGTGGAGTTATGTCTTGTTAAATTGTGGTGGTTGACGGCTTTGACGTTTGTCATCAAGTACCCTTGTCATCTGTGATGTTTTGACACCTTAAGCGTTCGAGTCTTGATACCACAGTAGATGTGGAACGTGCTTGGACAAATTTCAAAAATTGAGTTACCTGAGTATTTCTAAAAAGTAAAAAAATTTCAGAAGAAATTAATCGATTTGGAAAATTCATTAAAGCAGTTCGCTTCGCTGTACTTCCCGCTCTTCAAGAAAAACATCTACAAGAAATTTCGTCACAGGACACCAGTGGACATAGAATTTACTCACCAAGCGGTCCTGTCCCTGTGAGCGCCGTGGCGTAAGTGGTTAGTGCGTCGGATCACTACGCATGAGGTTCCAAGCTCGAATCCCAAACACCAAAAAGTTTTTTTTCACGGTCCCACCTCTCGCGAGTGTCTGACAAACATCCGAGAAAATTGCTGCCACGAAAAAGCTTCTCAAATCGCCGTTCGGATTCGGCATTAAACTGTAGGTCATTTCCATTCGTGTGAAAAATATAACGCACGCAACATGAGTGGTTGCGAGAAGCTAGGCCCTGGCACTTTAAAGAGCTGTTGCGTCAAATATTTGTTATTTTTTGTCCAGTCCCGAACAGCTTTTTTCAAGAAATTCCAAGCGGTCCTGTGCCAAAAGTAAAGCTTTTCAAACATTTTTTTTTTATTCATGCGGTGGAACCAGCCGACTCTGGATGTTTTATCGAAGCAGATTATTTTCACGAAAACAAGCGCTCCTGGCCCGAGAAGAAGAGCTTTTTCCAGGGAATTCAAGCGGTCCTGTTCCTCAATATTCGTTCCAGATCTTCAAGGAAACATTTACCTTCTTTCGCATTTTGATTTTGTGTTCCTGTTTCAAGAGTTCATTTAGTTATTTATTGCGGAATAAATCACTGAAGGTTTTTTGTACGTAAGTTCAGTGTTTATTTTATCATGAAGCGCAAAAACGAACGTTTTCGGCATATGTTGTTTATTTCCATAAAGGCAAGAAAGCTGCTGATGCTCACAAGTAGAAGTTTATGGATATTGTGAGAGTTAAAGACAGCCGTTCCGTTTGGAAATTGGCTAGAACACTTAACGGCCAAACCCTTACAAGTGGCATTCAAGTGGAAGCATCGATCTTAGCCGAGCATTTTGAACAACTGCTTTACCAGCCATACACGAGAAGTCAACTGCATTATGCGCTACCTTACCAGAGAGTGGATGTACTGGATTGCAAAATTACGTCGCAAGAAGTCTGCACAAGTGTACATGGATGCAACTTAAATAAAGCCCCAGGAGAGGATCGCATACCGTACGAATTCTTCAAGTACGCTACGAATGAATTCATAGAAAAACTTACGGTTGCTTACAATTTCATTTTCGCTTTAAGAGAAATATAATCTTCCCACTGTTCAAAAATGGAGATCGCAGTGATCCGAGTAACTACAGTGGCATAACCTTCCCGAACTCTATAATGAAAATCTTCACCGGAATCAT